>CAMTDV010000003.1:87224653-88433716 GCA_947069175.1 Scalesia atractyloides
AGTGCATATTTTTAATAACCGTTTAACTAAAATTATTATTTAAAACATTAAAATCATTTCATTTAAAAAAATATCTTATAATATTGTGGTCGTAGAATAAAATATCAAATAAGTATTAATGTGTAAATTAATTATGAAAGAGTTAATACGACAACCTCATAATCATGGATACTTCGAAGATCACAATTGATTATTTATTTTCATTTATATAATTATCCTAAAAATTATTATATGTTTTCTCTTACTCTTAATTAAAAAATATTTTTATATTTTTATTATTATTTTTTCTCTCTCATATATTTACAATCACTTCCAAAAACATTTATAAGGATGAACAATTTTTTTTTTTTAATTTATGATAAAAACTAATATTTTCTCTCTTTTAACTCATAATTACTTTATATAATATTGAAAAGGCACTCATATGAGAATCTAATGTGAATGCTGTTAGGCAACTTCAAATTCTCAAGTGCTAGACAGTAATGTAACCATTGAATAAACATGGGGTTGCTTATAAGCAGCTGACGTCATGTGTTTCTACAAACGATTCCGTACCCTTCCTATATGACAAAACATTTTCATGGTCAAGTATTCTACAAGAATGAAAAATGAAATAAAATTAGTTATAATAAGCTTTTATATATCCACAGCATCACTTTCTAGAATCATGTTGGGTTAAAGAGGGTTTAAGCGAAAAAATTATAGAAATGATATTAATGACTTTAAGGCTACTTAATGTGGGTGATGAGTTTTTTTGAAGGATGACCCATCACGTCAGTGTCATGTCAGAGTCTTTAAAGGATGCTTCTCTAAGGATGGAACCAAGTAAATGGGTGACTGTCACACCCCGACCCGCAGCGAAAAAGGTGATCGGGGCATGATTGGGTTATCATCAAAGCTCATGACATTTATTATGCGTTTCATATTCATTAATACAATTTAATGGAAATTTACAATAAAGATTACAACATGTTCTAGCTATCAATCTAAGCATCTTTGTTCTCTTCTAAGGTATTTCCTATGTTTTCTTTGCTTCAACCTGTTCACCTGTATCATGTGTAAAAAGGTTTTGGATCAACATAAAGTTGGCGAGTGAAACCTATGGAAAATATTTGAACAAGTTTATTTGAATTGATTATGAAATATGTGCACAACCAAACATGAGTAAAAATAGATGTAAACTTATTCAACAATCATAAGATATTAAATAAAACACACATGGACAATAATGGAACATTTAGAGGCACGCGATGCTCAACTCGTCTCTCACGAGGAATTGAGGGGCCTAATGAATGAATTGCATAAACATGATAATATGAATGACACGACTACAAACAATATAAACTCAATGATACACACATGAACAATAATGAATTTGATTTGAGGCACGCGTTGTTCAACTCGTCTCCCACGAGGAACTGATGGGCTTAATGAATGAGTTTCATATGATTTGGCAAAAGGAAATAAGTAATCACAACAATATAATCAATCTAAGTTTAGATCATGATGTGGTATGGCACAAGTTTAAATAAACAAGTTAATTATTTTTATAACACATGACACACCCCAAAACGTGTAATTTAAAAGGGGGAGTTGTAAGATTCACTCACAGTGGGTGCGTTCGGTTGATGATGTTGAATGCACGCGAAGTGGTTTTAACCACGAGTGAGATTAACCTAGATAAATCGCATTATGGTTTGGTAAGTAAACGGATTTTATTAACCTATTTTAGTAGGATTGTTGGGTGTATTTTTGTGAGTTTGAGGCTATTTTCTAACCTTAAAAATGTTATTTTTAAGTATTTTTAATTGATTTTTAATTAAAATAATTAAATAAAATAATAAAAAAATTTGACTTTTTCCGACCGTTGACTTGACCGTTGACTTGACCGTTGACCGGTTCGAGTGCGTATTGTTGTGCGCTGAGTGAGGCTCGAACCCGAGACCTCCCGTACGCGTGCACGCAGCTCTACCAACTGAGCTACGTGTCTAACCCGTTATATATCTGATTTTAATTATATATATATATATATTAATTAGATTTAAACAGAAATCCTTTATTTTAAAAACGATTTTTAATCCAGAGAACCGGTGCGCTCCACAGGTCTCGAACCGGGACCTGTGGCTTAAACTAACACACAGTCCACCGCTGGACTGTGTGTTTAACATGTTATATAATCCGATTTTTATTATACTTAAATACAAACTATTTGTTTTCATTTCTGACTTATTTAAAAAGGTAGAATAATTGTCCGGGTCAATGCAGAAGACCGGACTCGAACTCGTGACGTGCGACTTAAACATACACACAGTCCACCACTGGACTGTGTGTCTAACTTGGTTATTTTTCCGGTTCTTAATATACTTAACATATATCATTATGACTCCGGTTCGGTTAATCAAAAAAATCATTTTTATTAAGGCAGCGTGTGTGGAACAGGATTCGAACTCGAGACCTTTCTGTGTTTAATGTGCACACAGTCCACCGCTGGACTGTGTGTCTAACCCGAGTAATATCTTGATTTTAATTATTCTTATATGTTTACCGCACTTCATCTTCTTCGTCTGATTTTTAACCAGAATCGATAACTGACTGGTTAAATGTTTTAATCAGTTTCTTAGCGTGTTTCAGTTCATTACGGTGAGATATAAGTGAAAAGAAAAAGAAATTAGGCGAAGAGGTATACCGACTATCTACCTCTGTTTTCCGGCAGAACTCCGGCGACAACAATACCTTCCGGGACGAGTGTCTTGCATCAGAGAAACTTCAGAAAGCTTACAAAATATGTGGGTGACTTCGGTATATGTTCAAATGGTTTAGTAAGGCTCAGAAATGGGGAAAACGGTTTTCCGGCGATGAGCAGAGATATTCCGGCGAGTGGAATTACGTCCGGTAAAGGTGTGGTTTTGAGCGAAAAAGTTTGCGGTGGGTTGTGGGTGAATTTATAGGGAGAAACCGAGATGTATTTGGCCTGATTTCTAACTGGATTCATCGGTTATGAAAACTTCGGCGGTTATGACTTTGGTCGCGGACCCAGACGTCGGTTATAACCGATGTCTTAGTAATTGTTTACGTTATAACGGAAGTTGTCGTTAAAACTCGCGAGATTGCCGGGATTTCCGACGACTGAACTTTTGGGCGCCGGTTTTGAATTCGTAACGTCATGATATCAATTAAATGATTCTAATATTTAACAAATAACATCAGTGGCGCAGTGGTTCAAGTGTTATGTGTTAAGTCTGTTTGCTGGACCGGTACTGACTCGGGTTCGAAACCCGGCAGAACCAAAACATTTTTATTTTGCGATTTTTAACAGTTTTTCAAAAACTAATTATATATTCACGTATAATAATTGATTATGTATCGTTTAAAATTATTTTGGGCATTTAATTCGCAACGAAAATTTTGACTGACTGTTCGGTTGATAAATGGAGCGGGTTTGGTAAATCCGTTTTTTTGACGGATGTTACAGTATCCCCTGCTTTTTAGAAATTTCGTCCCGAAATTTAAATAGTGATATATTTGACTAAAAGAATGATGGTGTTTAGTTTGTCAGTTACTTGCTTAGAGAAAGTAAGGGTTTGAGTTTTTGTTTGAGGCGGTAACGTTCCTTGTAAAGGTTAAGAACCCTATTACAGGAATCGCTTTTTGTTGCCTACTGTAAGAGTATTGATAAGCAGAGATTATTCGCTAACTATGATATCATGCATAAAAGTTTGAATATGTTTGGAAGTGTATGGTTATATCCTAAGGCAAAACTTCTAACACTACAACCTACATGGAATATAACACAACAGCTGATATTTGAACATAAATAAACACAACTGCAAGTATTTGAATCCACATTCTGATAACATATATGTTTGAATGGTGGAAGTTCCTCTCTCGTTTGTTATGATGGAGAGGTTAGTTTATGTAGAAACGGAACACAATCCAATCTCTTTAAATAGCAAGATGATATAAATGTAACACAAATTTCAACCAAGGCAATACTAAATCCTACATGGAACTTCTCATAACCGCCTGATAATGCCTCTGATCCTTTGGCAAGAATACTTATATATAGGAAGTACCAGCGGCGTATCCACCATATTCTTGCCAAATTTTCATTAGTTTTATCCACAAGTTATGATTAGTTACCAAGAAACTAATAAATCCTACATAGAACTTCTCATAACCGTCCGATAATGCCTCTGATCCTTTGACAAGAATACTTATATATAGGAAGTACCAGCGGCGTATCCACCATATTCTTGTCAAATTTTCATTGGTTTTATCAGTGAATTATGATTAGTCCTATAACTCTACAACCAATACAACAAATATAAAATACTGAGATGAAATATATCTGTGCGATCAAGGCTCAATCAAACGGAGCCGATCGTATTGCATGTACTGAAAATGAAATGTCTGTGCGCTCAAGGCTCAATCAAACGGAGCCGAACGTATTGAATGTACTGAAAATGAAATTGTTTGTGTGCTCAAGGCTCAATCAAACGGAGCCGAGCGTATTGCATGTACTGAAAATGAATAACTTAATCACACAAACAACCTATGCATGGAACCTCTCATAACCGCCTGATAATGCCTCCGATCATTTGACAAGAATACTTATATATAGGAAGTACCAGCGGCGTATCCACCATATTCTTGTCAAATTCTCATTGACTTTATCCGCAAGTTATGATTAGTTCTATGCGACTCTACAACAAACACCACAACCACAAGATACTGATAATGAAATTGTCTGTGCGCTCAAGGCTCAATCAAACGGAGCCGAACATATTGTATGTACTGAAAATGAAATTGTATGTGCGCTCAAGGCTCAATCAAACGGAGCCGAACGTATTGCATGTACTGAAAATGAACAACTTAATCTAAACAACAATCACACAAACAGCCTATGCATGGAACCTCTCATAACCGCCTGATAATGCCTCCGATCATTTGACAAGAATACTTATATATAGGAAGTACCAGCGGCGTATCCACCATATTCTTGTCAAATTTTCATTGACTTTATCCACAAGTTATGGTTAGTTCTATGCGACTCTACTACAAACACCACAACCACAAGATACTGATAATGAAAATGTCTGTGCGCTCAAGGCTCAATCAAACGGAGCCGAACGTATTGTATGAACTGGAAATGTAAATTGAACTGTGTGATCAAGGCTCAATCAAACGGAGCCGATCGTATTGCATGTATTGAAATGTAAAATGAAATGACCGATCAAGGCTCAATCAAACGGAGCCGATCGTGCGGGCACGCCACAGATCAACCGCATAATAAAATGGGGATCAAGCTCAACCTCATGGATGGGGAGCTGCGGCCTCGGCAAATGCATGTACTGAAAACAATAAACAATAATTACTCTAACAGTCTACACATGGAACCTCTCATAACCGCCAGATAATGCTTCTGATCCTTTGACAAGAATACTTATATATAGGAAGTACCAGCGGCGTATCCACCGTACTCTTGTCAAAGTTTCATTGGCTTTATCCTTAAGTTATGATTGGTTTGATGTGATAAAGAAAAACATAAAACTAAACGATAGGAGTTGAATCTGGGTCTTCGGTGAAAAGGACCAGTTGAGTATCTTCGCTTGGGCCGTCATTATCTTCGACAGGATTGGCGTTGATATTGAAGACTCTTCCTCTTGCTGGTGGCCTAGTGGTTGGGTTTTCTTGGTTTACTTGGTTAACTGGGTTTGATTGGGCTTGAGTGTTGATAACGTTAACCAATTGAGGGCATGTGTTTCTAAAGTGGGTAGGGTCGCCACAATTGAAACAAGCTCGAGCATATGGGAACACGGGGTTTTGGGGTTGATGATAAGTTTGGGTCATGTTTTGAGTAGGGGAAAAGGTTTGGTTTTGGAAGGTGCGACAAACCTTGCTCAAATGACCATAGCGTCCACAAGTTGCACATAGATGACAAGGTAGGGTATAGGGATGGTGATAAAAAACAGTTGTTGCATCGAGGGTGAGGTCCAAGATATGGTTTCTTATTTGGGTAAGTTGAGTTGGGTGCCACTTGAGTGATTGGGATAGCTTGGAGGGGTATGGCGTGTAAAACTGGTTGATTTCGTTGGGTAGCAGCGAAAAATTGCCCGTCTCTTCCTCTCTTAGGATTGGGTTGAGAAGGGAATTCGGTTTGGGTGAAGTCGGAGGTTTCAGTCGGTTCTTTATCCTTCTTCTTCTCCTCCTTGAAGTCTTTGTTTCGAATTCGGTTCTCGGTGAGCTCTGTTGCTAGCTCCATTGCTGCTTCCAAGGTTGCAGGCGAGGTACTTATTACAGGGTCTTGAATCTTAGACGGAAGACCACGAATGTAGTGCTCGATCAAACGGTAGAGGGGAGTGAACATGTTGGGAACCATTTGATGTAACTCGAGGAATCTTTTGTTGTAGGTGGTGTGGTCTCCTTCCTTTTGCTTCAACGAATAAAATTCATCTTCTAATTTCTTGATTTCGCTCCTTGGGCAAAATCGTCTGGTCATGATTTCCTTTAATTCGTTCCAAGTTAAGGTCATAGCATCGTCAACACCTCGTTTGGACTTCTCTGTATTCCACCAAGTAAGTGCTATCCCATGTAGTCGACCGGTAGCATATCGCACTTTGCGATCGTCAGGGCAATCGTAATTTAGAAAAGTGTTCTCCATTTCTTCAAACCAATGGAGAAGAGCAGTGACGCCTTCAGTCCCTTTGTATTTTGGAGGGTCGCATGATTTGAAATGCTTGTAGGTGCATTTAGTGGTATTTGGGGAAGAGTTGATAATGTTTTGGTTTACTTGATTGACAGGATTAGCGGTAAGTGCTTGTTGAACTTGGATTACAATGTTGGGTATTACGAAGCCATTTGTTGAGCGATTAAGGCAGCCATGCGTTCGCGGGCTTTTCTTGCTCTCGTCTTCCTACGGGCGAGGTTAGAAGACATCTACAAGGAATACATGACAAGAGTATGAGTTGGATGTTTTTGGGTTCATGGGTCGCATTAGGAATGAACATTCATAAAATAATTATAAAAAAAATAAACCTACTACATCCATAGGATGTCTTGGGCTTTGCTCGCTGTTAGGCCCTACATGCCGCCATACTTTACCTGTGTAATCATGTGGGCCCCCATGAATACCGGTTTTTCATATGGTTCGCACGGGTTTGCCAGGTTGCGTACACAAAAACCCGGAGAAAATCGAGAAATATGTATACAACGTGTGATATTCGGAATGTGTCCAGGTGTAGACACGGTGACACCTCAAAGTAGGTTAGTTCGAACGACGTTTGGTGTGGCATGCTTTGGCCTAATAGGTCCTTCGTACTCTCATCGTTGGTCCCCAGGTAGGCAAACTGGTCCGTTATATTGGATTTATATGAATGCCAACCTAGACAGGACGTTCCGACTACCGGTACTTGTACCCTTCCAGTTACTACATGCCCGTTGCAGAACTTACTTTGATGAGATTTGAAAATTGCAACAAAATCTTTGGATAATGAGAGTATGAAAATAAATTGAATACATGAACATCGATATATGTATAATGAATATGTATATATGTATAATGAATATGTATATAAGCATGTATGTTTGACTGTAAATGTAAACAAATATGAAACAAATAAATATCACAAGTTTGTATGTAACCACCTAATCAATTAAAATTTAGGCAGACTATAGTATAGGCTCTAAGGGTCTAATAACCTATCCTATATCCCTATAGTCATGGCTCTGATACCAATCTGTCACACCCCGACCCGCAACGGAAAAGGTGATCGGGGCATGATTGGGTTATCATCAAAGCTCATGACATTTATTATGCGTTTCATATTCATTAATACAATTTAATGGAAATTTACAATAAAGATTACAACATGTTCTAGCTATCAATCTAAGCATCTTTGTTCTCTTCTAAGGTATTTCCAATGTTTTCTTTGCTTCAACCTGTTCACCTGTATCATGTGTAAAAAGGTTTTGGATCAACATAAAGTTGGCGAGTGAATCCTATGGAAAATATTTGAACAAGTTTATTTGAATTGATTATGAAATATGTGCACAACCAAACATGAGTAAAAATAGATGTAAACTTATTCAACAATCATAAGATATTAAATAAAACACACATGGCCAATAATGGAACATTTAGAGGCAAGCGATGCTCAACTCGTCTCTCACGAGGAACTGAGGGGCCTAATGAATGAATTGCATAAACATGATAATATGAATGACACGACTACAAACAATATAAACTCAATGATACACACATGAACAATAATGAATTTGATTTGAGGCACGCGTTGTTCAACTCGTCTCCCACGAGGAACTGATGGGCTTAATGAATGAGTTTCATATGATTTGGCAAAAGGAAATAAGTAATCACAACAATATAATCAATCTAAGTTTAGATCATGATGTGGTATGGCACAAGTTTAAATAAACAAGTTAATTATTTTTATAACACATGACACACCCCAAAACGTGTAATTTAAAAGGGGGAGTTGTAAGATTCACTCACAGTGGGTGCGTTCGGTTGATGATGTTGAATGCACGCGAAGTGGTTTTAACCACGAGTGAGATTAACCTAGATAAATCGCATTATGGTTTGGTAAGTAAACGGATTTTATTAACCTATTTTAGTAGGATTGTTGGGTGTATTTTTGTGAGTTTGAGGCTATTTTCTAACCTTAAAAATGTTATTTTTAAGTATTTTTAATTGATTTTTAATTAAAATAATTAAATAAAATAATAAAAAAATTTGACTTTTTCTGACCGTTGACTTGACCGTTGACCAGTTGACCTGACCGTTGACCGTTCGAGTGCGTATTGTTGTGCGCTGAGTGAGGCTCGAACCCGAGACCTCCCGTACGCGTGCACGCAGCTCTACCAACTGAGCTACGTGTCTAACCCGTTATATATCTGATTTTAATTATATATATATATATTAATTAGATTTAAACAGAAATCCTTTATTTTAAAAAGGATTTTTAATCCAGAGAACCGGTGCGCTCCACAGGTCTCGAACCCGGGACCTGTGGCTTAAACTAACACACAGTCCACCGCTGGACTGTGTGTTTAACATGTTATATAATCCGATTTTTATTATACTTAAATACAAACTATTTGTTTTCATTTCTGACTTATTTAAAAAGGTAGAATAATTGTCCGGGTCAATGCAGAAGACCGGACTCGAACTTGTGACGTGCTAAACATACACACAGTCCACCGCTGGACTGTGTGTCTAACTTGGTTATTTTTCTGGTTATTAATATACTTAACATATATCATTATGACTCCGGTTCGGTTAATAAAAAAAAATCATTTTTATTAAGGCAGCGTGTGTGGAACAGGATTCGAACTCGAGACCTTTCTGTGTTTAATGTGCACACAGTCCACCGCTTGACTGTGTGTCTAACCCGAGTAATATCTTGATTTTAATTATTCTTATACGTTTACCGCACTTCATCTTCTTTGTCTGATTTTTAACCAGAATCGATAACTGACTGGTTAAATGTTTTAATCGGTTTCTTAGCGTGTTTCAGTTCTTAATGGTGAGATATAAGTGAAGAAAAAAATTAGGCGAAGAGGTATACCGACTATCTACTCTATTTTTCCGGCAGAACTCCTGGCGACAGCAATACTTCCGGCGACGAGTGTTTGCAGTTAGAAACTTCAGAAAGCTTACAAATTGTGGGTGACTTCGGTATATGTTCAAATGGTTTGTAAGGCTCAGAAATGGGGGAAAACGGTTTTCCAGCGTTATGAGCAGAGATATTCTCGGCGAGTGGAATTACGTCGGTAAAGTGTGTGTTTTGAGCGAAAAAGTTTGCGGTGGGTTGTGGGTGAATTTATAGGGAGAAACGAGATGTATTTGGCCTGATTTCCAACTGGATTCATCGGTTATGAAAACTCGGCGGTTTATGACTTTGGTCACGGACCCAGACGTCGGTTTATAACCGATGTCTTAGTAATTGTTTACGTTATAACGGAAGTTGTCGTTATAAACTCGCGTAGATTGCGGGATTTCGACGACTGAACTTTTGGGCGCCGGTTTTGAATTGTAACGTCATGATATCAATTAAATGATTCTTATATTTAACAAATAACATCATGGGTGCAGTGGTTCAAGTGGTTATGTGTTAAGTCTGTTTGCTAGGACGGTAATGACCGGGTTCGAAACCCGGCAGAAACAAAACATTTTTATTTTGCGATTTTTACAGTTTTTCAAAAACTATTTTAATTCACGTTAATAATGATTATGTATCGTTTAAAATATTTTGGGATTTAATTCGCAACGAAAATTTTGATGACTGTTCGATTGAATAAACGGAGCGGGTTTGTAAATCCGTTTTTTTGACGGAAGTGTATACTGTGACGACCTTATCCCACCTAGTTAATTTATTTTTCTTTTTTTTTAATTCAACTAGTTTTTTAACATTTACTAATATAAAGTAAAATCCATTAGTATTAAAAACCACACATTACATGACCTAGAAAACAAAACCTAAAAAATAAAAAACATAACCTCAAAAAAAATCCTAAGAACTCCACTTTTTCGCGATCTTTTCTTTCATTTTTTGTAAAATCGGTCGATCTTCTTCCGGATACGAGTTTATGTCGGTTGTCATTATCTCCCACTCTTTATATTCGTTTTCCTCATTCTTCAACCGAACCTGTTCTTCCACCTCACGTTCCTTTGTTATTGCCTTTCGGGCCGTGACCTCGGTGAACGCTTTGAACTGTGTCATAAACTCGTCCATTTTGGAACCGCCCCCCGTTGCGACTTGTTTTTTGCAGCTGCCGCCTTTTTAGATTTGTCCCTACCCAGGGGACGTTCCTCCTCTCGAACCACAAACTCTTCATTGTCAAATTCGGGCTCATCGTTTATATTTATTTGGCATCGTGTGTCCGAGCCCCCTGCACTACAACTACCGGTCTCCGAGGTTTTTGTTCGTTTAGCCATTGCAACCTCATTTGGAACCGCCGCCCACTTGTTACTGGTTCGAAAACTTCCCAAGCCCGTACGTGGGGGAAAAACGGCCGATGCTTATCTTCGTATTTACGCATCGCCTCTTTAAAACCGTCTTCGTCACTCAGCCCACTACGACGACCAGTATATAAGTTATTATATATCGCCAAAAACCGATTAACGACCGGATGCATGTTTCTCCACTTCGAAGAGATGGAATATATATCGAGATAATGACCTTGTTCCATAATCGCAAGAAACTTCGATAGTATTTCTTTCCAAAACCCTTCGATGGTTTGGTTGTTACCTATATTTTTATACTATAGCAAAAGTTATATTAAAAAAAGTAAAATCTATAAATTTTTAGTATAAAATTTATATATTTTATATACCGATAATGGGGATTTTTGATGTGCTAACCCACGCCTTGACTAACGCCTCCTCCTCGATCTTTGTTCAAAGTTTTGCCTTCCGTTTCGAAGGTTGATTTTTCTCACCCATCAGTTGCTTCCCTTTGTTATAATAAACATGGGGTTGCTTATAAGCAGCTGACGTCATGTGTTTCTACACACGATTCCGTACACTTCCTACATGACAAAACATTTTCATGGTCAAGTATTCTACAAGAATGAAAAATGAAAATAAAATTAGTTATAATAAGCTTTTATATATCCACAACATCACTTTCTAGAATCATGTTTGGTTAAAGAGGGTTTAAGCGAAAAAATTATGGAAATGATATTAATTACGTTAAGGCTACTTGATGTGGGTGATGAGTCTTTTTGAAGGATGACCCATCACGTCAATGTCATGTCAGAGTCTTTGAAGGATACTCCTCTAAGGATGGAACCAAGGAAATGGGTGACGACCCTATCCCACCTAGTTAATTTATTTTTCTTTTTTCTTTAATTCAACTAGTTTTTTAACATTTACTAATATAAAGTAAAATCATTAGTATTAAAAACCACACATTACATGACCTAAAAAACAAAACCTAAAAAATAAAAACATAACCTCAAAAAATCCTAAGAACTCCACTTTTTCGCGATCTTTTCTTTCATTTTTTGTAAAATCGGTCGATCTTCTTCCGGATACGAGTTTATGTCGGTTGTCATTATCTCCCACTCTTTATATTCGTTTTCCTCATTCTTCAACCGAACCTGTTCTTCCACCTCACGTTCCTTTGTTATTGCCTTTCGGGCCGTGACCTCGGTGAACGCTTTGAACTGTGTCATAAACTCGTCCATTTTGGAACCGCCCCCCGTCGCGACTTGTTTTTTTGCAGCTGCCACCTTTTTAGATTTGTCCCTGCCCGGGGGACGTTCCTCCTCTCGAACCACAAACTCTTCATTGTCAAATTCGGGCTCGTCGTTTATATTTATTTGGCATCGTGTGTCCGAGCCCCCAGCACTACAACTACCGGTCTCCGAGGTTTTTGTTCGTTTAGCCATTGCAACCTCATTTGGAACCGCCGCCCACTTGTTACTGGTTCGAAAACTTCCCAAGCCCGTACGTGGGGAAAAAACGGTCCGATGCTTATCTTCGTATTTACGCATCGCCTCTTTAAAACCGTCTTCGTCACTCAGCCCACTACGACGACCAGTATATAAGTTATTATATATCGCCAAAAACCGATTAACGACCGGATGCATGTTTCTCCACTTCGAAGAGATGGAATCTATATCAAGATAATGACCTTGTTCCATAATTGCAAGAAACTTCGATAGTATTTCTTTCCAAAACCCTTCGATGGTTTGGTTGTTACCTATATTTTTATACTATAGCAAAAGTTATATTAAAAAAAGTAAAATCTATAAATTTTTAGTATAAAATTTATATATTTTATATACCGATAATGGGGATTTTTGATGTGCTAGCCCATGCCTTGGCTAACGCCTCCTCGATCTTTGTCCAAAGTTTTGCCTTCCCTTTCGAAGGTTGATCTTTCTCACCCATCAGTTGCTTCCCTTTGTTTCGTTTCGAGCATTGCGGTTGCGTCCGGAACAAATTCTTGAACATCATCTTCTTCGGGTTGTGGTTGGGGAGACTCCGGTGTTGGGGAATGTTGTGGTTGTGTAACACCCCAAAAACAGGTTTGGTAATCAAACCACGTTAATATTAAAGAGCGGGTAAAAGACCGTTAGTGGTGAAAGTGAACCCGTAAATAAAATAACTAGGAACAAATTAACCTAGTTAATAATATCTATATAAATAACAAGACAATGAGTTGTAGTGTCATTTATAATCAAAGCTAAACTAAAGGGACCAAAGTTAGTAAAAGCAAAAGTTGTGTTTTAAAAAGGAAAAATTAAAACACAACACACACTTAGTGTGTGTATGTGTGTGATCGACCAGGAGCAGAGAAGGAGGGAGAAACCCCTTCTTGACCTAATCTCCAAGATCATCAAAATTGGAAGGGAAATTGGACACCAAATCGATGCATGAACGCATATTATCGATCACCTTGATTAGGGAATCATGAGGTATGTCTCAAAACTTTGATTGATGAAAGTTATAATTTTCAGATAATTAGAATACTTGTAATAAGGTTGTTGGATTATGATCCAAAATGAAATTAAGTGTATATGTATGCTTGATTTCGTTAGACTTAAATAAATTATGCACTATTTGATGTAAGATTACTTGTAGGTTATTTACAAGTAGATGTTGAAGTGGGTTTTGTTTATATGATGAAATAGATGATACATAAGTGTTCATGATCATCATACTTGTATGTATGTGTAAGATATTTGAACAAATTAGAGGTTCGAATAAGTGTTCATACATGACTTGAAATGAGTTTTGCATGCTATGATGAAATTGATGTTATATCAATGTTAATGAGTGTTTGAGATCATGTTGTCTACTAGTTTGCATGTAGAATTAGATTATATTAGGTATTCGGATGAATGTCTAGTAATATGATGAGATGAGTTGTTTTGTGATAATGAAATAATTCCAAGTTCTTGTGTAATTACTCATAGATTAGCATATGATTGTAGAAACTATGTTAATTTGATATTAACAATCACGTGAACTTGGTTTGGGAAACATAACTTAAATGGTGGCGTAAGAATAGCGCTTACCGGGTAATTAACAAAATGCATAAATGAGTTGTTAAACTTGTTTTTGGGTTTGTATGAGTAAACACGCAGTTGACTTTTAAAAGTCAAACTGACCTATAATAAGAACGAATGATAAATTTGATATAAAATTCGAAAGGTGGAATAGTCGTGTTAAATGATGACTAACCTAAACATCTTGCGAATGATAAATGATAGTTTGACGCTTGACAAGCTAGGTGGAGGCTTGGGAAGAAGCGGGTCAAACGGAACAATTACGCGGAAAAAGGCATAATCGGATTTCAAGGTAAGTAAAGCTTACATCCTTAAAATAGTATATTTACTTATGTAGTTGAATATGCGTTTTGGGTATTGGAACGAGATCTCGAAATATAAAGTCCCAACATGGATAGATACGGGTTGGAACAAGTGAAAAAGGTATTAAATCATATTTGATGGTAAAAACGGTTTAAAACAATAATTTAGTCATGTAATGACAAATGAACAAGGAATTCGGAAAAAGTTACCTTATGGTGTAAGTCATAAGGAATAAAAAGAGTAAAATGACAATTCAGTCACGAGTTGACAAATAAGTATTAAATTTTGAAATAGACACCTATGGCGTATGCCATAAAGGATCGAACGAATTGAGAAACGAATCAAGTAATATAATCATGTGGTGTAAACTGAAACGGATAAATGGTGAGATGGTAAATAAATACCATCTTATAATGATAAAATGGTCATTTAGACCAAATGCGTCAAATGGTGTGGTCATTACCATTTGAAAATAATATCTAATGAACACTTGTCGAGTTTTGTGTTCACAGGGAAATAGCGTTTGGTTCGCGTCGCTATTAATTAGTGATTAGTAGTGCAAGGTATTTAAACGGGTCAATTCTGTGACTCGAGCCAGGTATGTGTAATGGGTCAAACTCTCATTTAGGAATTTAAGGACCGATGAGAGTTGAACGAGCCATGATCAAATATCGAATTACCTAAAGCAAGGTAAATCTCATAATCTAAATGGTAGACATCAGGTTCATAGGAACCTAATGATTTTAAATAAGATTACGATTTAAATGTGTTCTTTTGGTCAAATCATGCGATTGAAAGTCTTTCGTCGTAAAAGAGGGGTCTAAGTTGACCAAAATGCCCTCGGGTGATAAAACAAGTAAACGGCCTTGAGGGTAGTTAAAAAATGAGTTTTATAAGAAGGTTCACCCTTGCGGTAGTGTAATAGCAAATGGCATAAGCCGTTTTGGCTTAATACCTCATATTAGGTCTTTTTCATAAAATGTCAAACCAAATGGTAGAATTGAAAATATAACATTTTCTATAACTAATCCACCACAAGTATATTTGTGGTGGAAGATAAATAGATATTTTAGTATGAAAACGACAAACAAGGTAAGGAGAAGTGAGATTTAAGTTTATATGCTTAAATCTCTTAATGGGTCAAAATGAATATACGCATAAACCAAGAGTGAATGCGTAATTCATAAGAATTAAGAATCCGGGTTAAGGATTTCAAGCTAAATATGTAGGTAAACAATTTACGGACATTTAGAAACAAGTTCGAGTAAAATGGATGAAAATTGAATGAGTTACGGAAGTTTTCGTAACTAAACGACAAATTTGAAAAGGTTGCACCGTAGCTTACGGTAGGCAGCTGCTGTGTTGAAACTGAAAGCCTTGACCGTAAGACAGGAAGCCTTGACCGTAAAGCTTGATCGTAAGCTACGGTGGCCAGCCGTAGCTTACGGTGGAGTCTAAAACAAAAATCTTGTTTTTATTGTTTTAGGCCTCGGGTTTATTCAGTTACGTTATAATCTATTTATGACTAACATATTTCATAAATTATGAAATATAGGTGATGATTGGGAGCACCGGAGAAGGACCAAGCTCTACGAAGAACCGACCTTGATCAAAGACGAAGCCTCCGCACTTGGTTTTGTTGTTACAATACTAATCAATGATAACATGTTAAATTGTTTAATGTGATGAAGTTTTTAATAAGTTCGAAAATATGTTTGAACGTATATTCGCATTTACACATTTAAATGCAAAATTTTAATAGTAATTTCAATAAGTAAGATGGTGTCTTACAAGTTGGTAATCAAAGCTCAAGGTTAATGATCAAATGTGTTCGGTTCGAGGCTTGGTCGCATGATCCGGTAAGTCATTATGAATATTAACGGTTAAGCATGTTAAAGTGTTGAAAACAACACATAGGGTTATTGTGTAAATGCATGTTACCCCAACTAGATTGGTAAAAGACCCGTACAGTTAACAAATTACAT
This sequence comes from Scalesia atractyloides, assembly GCA_947069175.1. Classification (NCBI taxonomy): domain Eukaryota; kingdom Viridiplantae; phylum Streptophyta; class Magnoliopsida; order Asterales; family Asteraceae; genus Scalesia; species Scalesia atractyloides. Next base: position 87,240,979 of record CAMTDV010000003.1, read on the forward strand.
GTGTTAACATGGATTGTAGAAAGCCTTGTATTATAGTACGGACGCTTATTAAATTCAATGTCACTAATAGTTTGTGAACGTTCTAATTAAAGGATGCGCGCATCTAAGGATGGCGAGAGTTTAATGGTCTACTAATATGATGATGGAATGGTCCAGAGTATGACAAGTAGGGCATGCTCACCAAGGACTTAAATTAAGAAATGATACGGAAAAAAGGTGGAACGAAAATGAAAGCCCATGAGGGAAATATCACCCAGGAACACTTTAAATTAACTAGTAGTATGGAACAGATACGTAATGAACGACGGTTGTACACGAGACTAAAGCATGGGAAAACAGGATGGGATACCCATCCATGATGATGTTCCCAAGAGAAATTGGGCGGGTAATACGAATCATTCACAATCGTGAATAATAAAAATAAAAGAGTTCAGATCTAAATCTTGGATAGGGTGACCATCCAAGTAGAAATTTTCAATAAGATTCTATTGAGGAAAAGTAAAGATCACATGGATAAATGTGGTTACATAAAATTTTTACAAAAAAAAACATTCTATATGTTTTGAGATGAAAAGGGTAAAAACTAACAATCGTGAAATAACAATTAAACAAGGTTTTACCAAACAAAATCTGAAATATGGACAAGAACCGAGGATTTACTTACATGGGAAGTAATGTGATAGTTATAATAAGGTTATGCGTACCATGTGTTGATCGCTTACTCTGGCCAAGGAAGTAATAAACATATGATACCATGAACTTCTTATAATAAGCACATATACATCTGATGTGGTAAAAACGAGGTGAATGGGAAGAGTTAAAAGATCCTTGGGGTCAAGAATCTTACAGGCGTACTCGTATAAATGGTTTTCGTGGGAACTATAAAAACGATAGTCGGCGCACATAGAAATAAATTACCCAAGGAAATTCGTGGAATAAGTCATTATGGACGAAAGAACCATGGTTGACAAAAGGGCACGTAAAACCAAAGTATAAATGACCCGCGAGGTCATAGAAACGGAGGTAGTGCCCACACGGAAAATGATCAAAGTTGTTGACTATGGTCGTAAAAAATGATGATGATGATAATCATCATTCATGGTTTGTGAGGCCATCAAGGATGGTCCAATAAAGAATAAAGTTTGATTGTTCAAAAGTGATGGACTTCACAATTCAAAAGTGATGGATTTCACACGAACAAGTCAAACGGATCAGATAATGAATAAAGTTTGATTATTCAAAAGTGATGGATTTCACACGAACAAGTCAAACGGGTCAGATAATGAATAAAGTTTGACAGTTCATAAGTGATAAATCTCACAAGAACAAGTCAAATGAGTTAACTAAAGAATTAGATTCGATCGCTCATAAGTGATGGATTTCACATGAACGAATCAAACGAACCAAATGGAGTATAGTGATTGAATTTAAATGTAAACGCTAACCGGGTAACGGGAACGTTAAAGAAAAAAGAATAATGAGCCCAGAAAATGGGATGAGATTAAATATAAATGTAGACGCAAAACGAATAATGGGAGCGCGAAATATAAATGAACCCGTGAAAAGGTCATGAATGAATATAAATGAATATGCAAAATGAATAACAGGAGCGTTGAAATATTAAGATAAAGAATCCGGGTAACGGGTTGTAAAGAAATATAAGCATAAACCAGATAATGGTAAGCGTGAGACAAACTGACGCATAAATGACATGTGAAGTCATAGAGTCGGAAGAATTGTCCGAACGAAAAACGATCTAATCATGGACTACGATCAAGCGGGCGCACGGATACCAACAGACAGTGTCTGATCTGCATATTAGAATAAGTGTTTTAGGCAACATACACAAAATGTTGTAGTTGCTACTAAAGATGGTAGTTGTGACTCGATGGTGACGAGTGGTCAATGCTATTTGATCTTGCGCTGGGCTTAGACGCAAGTGATCATCATCCAATAGAGATGAAACAATTAATAGATCCGACAAGTGAATTTGACTCATAAATTACTCAGGTAGTCATAGAAAATGAAAGTGTTATCGACTCGGATCAAATATGGTCTGAGGGCGATAATTGAAATAAATAAATTAGCTTTCATGGTGAAAAGAGCCATGATTGGTGGATAAAGAAAAGACAATGTAAATAATTTTACTTTAAAAAAATAAAAGAGGTGCATTGAAACCATATATATTTAAAAAACGACGGGGGTAAAGGGGTGATCCACGGAATCACCACGACATTCGAGTTATAAATAGTGCAAAAGGCTATAGAACCAAAATGACCCTCGGGTCACGAATCAAGAGGAATGATGCATTAAAGACCTCACCTTAGGAGGCTAAGTAAAAAGGGCCTACGAGTCGCTTAAATAAAGTGAGGAAATTATTTATGATTCCCCATGTGAAATAAAAACAGTAAAAAGAAGAAATGCTAATTTGTCAAATTCTCGATGCGAGTAATTGACATAAGTTGATAAAAAAACGTTAAACTAAAATTCGGTTTTTAGTTAGAAACAACGTTTTAATAAACATAAACGGTATGAGATGAATTGGAAAATGATTAATAGTAAATGAAACAGGTCTTGACACCATTAGGTGCGAGACGATGAATTTGAAGAGAAACTTTTGAAAAACGAAAAGGATAGATATAAAATTTAACATGAGGTGATGCAATCACGGTCAATATATATATATATATATATATAACATGGTATATGATTACCGTGTAACACGAGCTATGAGACTAGGGTCTCGAAAGTTTGTAAAAGCCTTGCGAAGGCAATATTAGTGTACCTAAATTATGAGTTATAAGGTAACAGGTGACTAATAAGTCTAACCGACAAGATCGGTCAAGACCAAAATTAAATTTAAAACTGGTTGAATGCGCTTATTAGTATAAGAATTGCGTGGAATAAGTATCTTGACAGATACATATGACCGAGTGGGCAAATGGCGACTCCATCGAGTATAGAAAAAGGGATACAAGATGAAAGTAACAGCACATGATGCCTTACACATGAAGGGCGCATGCAACTTGGAGCCCAAAAGGCACTGGCATACCTTCAGATTTTGAATAATTAAAATATGAGCAACGCTTAGATGAAAATGAAACCAAGTCCAACGGGTTGAACCCAAGGAACTACGTAAGAAAGGTTTCGACGATGAAACCTCTATAAGGGGGGTAGATTTGTAACACCCAAAAAACAGGTTTGGTAATCAAACCACGTTAATATTAAAGTACGGGTAAAAGACCGTTAGTGGTGAAAGTGAACCCATAAACAAAATAACTAGGAGCACATTAACCTAGTTAATAACATCTATATGAATAACAAGACAATGAGTTGTAGGGCCATTTATAATCAAAACAAAACTAAAGGGACCAAAGTTAGTCAAAGGAAAAGTTGTGTTTTAAAAAGGAAAAATTAAACCACAACACACACATAGTGTGTGTGTGTGTGTGATCGACCAGGAGCAGAGAAGGAGGGAGAAACCCCTTCTTGACCTAATCTCCAAGATCATCAAAATTGGAAGGGAAATTGGACACCAAATCGATGCATGAACGCATATTATCGATCACCTTGATTAGGGAATCATGAGGTATGTCTCAAAACTTTGATTGATGAAAGTTATAATTTTCAGATAATTAGAATACTTGTAATAAGGTTGTTGGATTATGATCCAAAATGAAATTAAGTGTATATGTATGCTTGATTTCGTTAGACTTAAATAAATTATGCACTATTTGATGTAAGATTACTTGTAGGTTATTTACAAGTAGATGTTGAAGTGGGTTTTGTTTATATGATGAAATAGATGATACATAAGTGTTCATGATCATCATACTTGTATGTATGTGTAAGATATTTGAACAAATTAGAGGTTCGAATAAGTGTTCATACATGACTTGAAATGAGTTTTGCATGCTATGATGAAATTGATGTTATATCAATGTTAATGAGTGTTTGAGATCATGTTGTCTACTAGTTTGCATGTAGAATTAGATTATATTAGGTATTCGGATGAATGTCTAGTAATATGATGAGATGAGTTGTTTTGTGATAATGAAATAATTCCAAGTTCTTGTGTAATTACTCATAGATTAGCATATGATTGTAGAAACTATGTTAATTTGATATTAACAATCACGTGAACTTGGTTTGGGAAACATAACTTAAATGGTGGCGTAAGAATAGCGCTTACCGGGTAATTAACAAAATGCATAAATGAGTTGTTAAACTTGTTTTTGGGTTTGTATGAGTAAACACGCAGTTGACTTTTAAAAGTCAAACTGACCTATAATAAGAACGAATGATAAATTTGATATAAAATTCGAAAGGTGGAATAGTCGTGTTAAATGATGACTAACCTAAACATCTTGCGAATGATAAATGATAGTTTGACGCTTGACAAGCTAGGTGGAGGCTTGGGAAGAAGCGGGTCAAACGGAACAATTACGCGGAAAAATGCATAATCGGATTTCAAGGTAAGTAAAGCTTACATCCTTAAAATAGTATATTTACTTATGTAGTTGAATATGCGTTTTGGGTATTGGAACGAGATCTCGAAATATAAAGTCCCAACATGGATAGATACGGGTTGGAACAAGTGAAAAAGGTATTAAATCATATTTGATGGTAAAAACGGTAAAACAATAATTTAGTCATGTAATGACAAATGAACAAGGAATTCGGAAAAAGTTACCTTATGGTGTAAGTCATAAGGAATAAAAAGAGTAAAATGACAATTCAGTCACGAGTTGACAAATAAGTATTAAATTTTGAAATAGACACCTATGGCGTATGCCATAAAGGATCGAACGAATTGAGAAACGAATCAAGTAATATAATCATGTGGTGTAAACTGAAACGGATAAATGGTGAGATGGTAAATAAATACCATCTTATAATGATAAAATGGTCATTTAGACCAAATGCGTCAAATGGTGTGGTCATTACCATTTGAAAATAATATCTAATGAACACTTGTCGAGTTTTGTGTTCACAGGGAAATAGCGTTTGGTTCGCGTCGCTATTAATTAGTGATTAGTAGTGCAAGGTATTTAAACGGGTCAATTCTGTGACTCGAGCCATGTATGTGTAATGGGTCAAACTCTCATTTAGGAATTTAAGGACCGATGAGAGTTGAACGAGCCATGATCAAATATCGAATTACCTAAAGCAAGGTAAATCTCATAATCTAAATGGTAGACATCAGATTCATAGGAACCTAATGATTTTAAATAAGATTACGATTTAAATGTGTTCTTTTGGTCAAATCATGCGATTGAAAGTCTTTCGTCGTAAAAGAGGGGTCTAAGTTGACCAAAATGCCCTCGGGTGATAAAACAAGTAAACGGCCTTGAGGGTAGTTAAAAAATGAGTTTTATAAGAAGGTTAACCCTTGCGGTAGTGTAATAGCAAATGGCATAAGCCGTTTTGGCTTAATACCTCATATTAGGTCTTTTTCATAAAATGTCAAACCAAATGGTAGAATTGAAAATATAACATTTTCTATAACTAATCCACCACAAGTATATTTGTGGTGGAAGATAAATAGATATTTTAGTATGAAAACGACAAACAAGGTAAGGGGAAGTGAGATTTAAGTTTATATGCTTAAATCTCTTAATGGGTCAAAATGAATATACGCATAAACCAAAAGTGAATGCGTAATTCATAAGAATTAAGAATCCGGGTTAAGGATTTCAAGCTAAATATGTAGGTAAACAATTTACGGACATTTAGAAACAAGTTCAAGTAAAACGGATGAAAATTGAATGAGTTACGGAAGTTTTCGTAACTAAATGACAAATTTGAAAAGGCTGTAGCAGTCCACCGTAAGCTACGGTGGCCTACCGTAGCTTACGGTAGGCAGCTGCTGTGTTGAAACTGAAAGCCTTGACCATAAGACAGGAAACCTTGATCGTAAAGCTTGACCGTAAGCTACGGTGGCCAGCCGTAGCTTACGGTGGAGTCTAAAACGAAAATTTTGTTTTTATTATTTTAGGCCTTCGGGTTTATTCGGTTATGTTATAATCTATTTATGCTAAGATATTTCATAAATTATGAAATATAGGTGGTGATTGGGAGCACCGAAGGAGGACCAAGCTCTACGAAGAACCGAACACGATCAAAGACGAAGCCTCCGCACTTGTTTTTGTTGTCACAAATCTAATCAATGATAACATGTTAAGTTGTTTAATGTTATGAAGTTTTTAATAGGTTCAAAAATATGTTTGAACGTATATTCGCATTTACACATTTAAATGCGAAATTTTAATAGTAATTTCAATAAGTAAGATGGGGTCTTACAGGTTGAGATTGAAATTGTATGTTGAACGGGTTTCGAATCATCATTTGTTGTAACGACTGCATTTGTTGCATTGATTGGAGTTGGCTCATTTGAGAAAAAGCGTTGGGGTTTTGTTGAAAACCCGAGAAAGCGTTGTACGAAAATTGCGAGGATGACCAACTCGGTTCCATCGTAGGATAGTAGCCGGGTACCGAGAAAATGTTTTGGTTTGGGTTCTGGTTTGGGTTCGCGTTTGGGTTGTTCGGTTGTATTGATCCATGACAAAAGTGGAACAATTGTATAAAAGGTAGAAGAATTGTAAAAAAGTGGAAGGATTTTATAAATTTGAGAGAGAATTTGTTTAAGTGTGTAAAAAAGTGAGATGATTTTGGTATATTTATAGGTAAATTTATTAATTTTAAACAAAATAATTTTTTTCTTAAATTATAGTGCCGTTGAACGGCTACTTTTTTCCCCACTCGGCCCGTCTCCAACGGCTTCTAGACGACTTCCTTGACACCGCCGACCCACCCGGGGTGGTGTTGGGGGGCGTCGCTGGGCTTGGACAACCCCCCACACCGAGCGGCCTAAAACGTGTTAGCATAAATAACCTAGAACATAAATGAAGCTATGTTATTGAGAAATTCGATTAGAAGATTAATATAAGGGTTTAGGGTATATTTTAACCTTCTTTAATTTTACCTAAGTGTAATATTACTTATTTTTCTTCGTTTTACTTTGGCTCACTCCGATGAAATGGTTTAATCCCATTAACCTCATTTAACCCTATTTTTAGTGGTTTTGGTTTTAAAAAGAAAAAAATAATTAATTTAATTTCTTAACATCCGGCTAACATATAATAGCGTGCAATGTCGGTTAACATGCTATCAACGTTAATAACCCAAATGTTAATCAAAATGAAATGAATTGAAGCCATGGGGCCCTATCCATTTATTAATTCGACCCAACTTGAAATTGACTTCGATTTGCTCCCTTTAAATAATTTAAATTTTAAATGAAGGCTTTGTATCGAGCCGGAAAGAATAGTATACCCTTGATTACTGATTAGTATAACCTGGTCCCATAATTAATATAACCTGCATATTAATACAGTTTGATCATTTTACTTTATCTAAATATAGAATTTCATTTTTTAACGAAAATGAAGTTTTTATATAACTTTAAAGAATTCATTCAAATTTCAGCACTTTAAAGGTACAAGACGTACCTGTGAATATCAAAGTTATAATAGCTAATAATACATGACATTTAAATTTCAGCACTTTACATATTTAAGGTACAGCCCGTATATGTGAATATCAAAGCTATAATTGCTAATAATACATGACATTATTTTTTATTGACCTTTGTTATGAAACTTTGGATGCTTGCAATGCTCCTATCTGGTAATGTCAAAGTAGAAGAGATACATGAGATTAGAAGTACTTAAAAAAATGGAGAAAATGACTTAACCCATCAAATTTTGAAACTTGGGGCAACTCAAGAGCATTGTGTCTCCCTTGTGTCATAAACTTATTGTTTTAGTTGTGTAATAATGCTTTATAGTCTAGTGGCATTTTGATGATGGAATAAGACTAATAGATTCTAGGTTTGATTTCCAGGGGGTTTCTCATATTTATTGGGTTTTCTCTTGAATTTGTGTATAGGCATTATGTCTAGTGGAGATGGATATGATTGGATGATTTTGCTGATGGCACGATAATACTCCAGTGATCCGCCAATAATACAAATTTATAGTTAAAAAAAGTTACCAAAGACTAGTTTTTTTTAATATTATAAAAGAGGAGCATTGAAAGTGTGAAAATGATTAAAAGAAGACAATGAACAAGAAAATTAGTACATTTATCATTAAAATTAGAACACTAACTAACGCTAATTTGTCTTCTTTTATAAACTATTTACATGTCATGGAATGGTGTAAATAAATCCCGCTTAAATGTAACATATTCATGTGAAAGTGGAGATGGATAGAACTCTTACGGCTTCAGCTCTTAGTAGGAGGAACATGTACATTGAGAAAATGAACTACTCGTTAAGCGACTCAAGGGAAGAATCAGTTAAGCATCATTTCACTTTGTGCCTTGTTTCTTTGAAGGAGCCGGTTAACGATATGTTCCATCATATTATTATCATTCGTTTTTCGGAGTCTATTGAAAGTTAGAAATGGATCGGTACAAATTTGTAATTATGTAGTTATTTTTATGAAAGCTTGTAAATAAAACACAGGTTTGGGGCCGTCCATTAAATGAGCTCCACATTATGCTCGAGCTCTTTTAAGCTCGGTCGACTTGAGCTTTATGATGAATCAATATCGAGTAGCTTACAAACGTATCGCTTCGTTCACAGCCTTAAAAATATTGGATGTTAGTTAATAGATATGGAAAGTTCGAACTATTAAATTCATGAATTTTGAGTGGGGATATTTGCTACATATCTTATAATATGCAAACATACTTACAAGCCATCATTGTAGTCGGAAAACGCGGTTGACAGATAAAATGGTGTTTTACATATATATAACGTGTAATTGTGAGAATAAATATTGTCTATATTCATTCCTACATAATGACCTTCACATATGACATGTTTTACTAAAGACTTCTTCGTTTCATACGGGGAGGAAAGTAATATCTTTACTTTTGATTTCGGATAAAGAATCTTCAAAAAACTAACTCAAAAATAAGTTTGGAGCATTTGAAATTGCCTTGAATGACCGATAAACATGTATATCGTTTTTAACATTTTTAGCTAGATATATATAGATGTGTTTTATACAATGATAAGTACAACTTAAAGCATTCACATCTCATCCATTAACTTCTCTCCTATCTTTAAAATTTAAAAACATCCTTTTTTAACGGCAAATTTAATCTCTGACGTACCACTGTAGTATTATCATGTCACTAGCGGAACCACCTGATTATATCCATCTCCACTAGGCAATAATGACTATATACCAATTCAGAGGGAAACTCAATAAATCTGGGAAAACCCTCTTGAAAATTGAATCCAGCATACAACAGTTTCTAAGTCTTATCTCACTTTCAAAATTCTATTAGGCTATATTGCCATAGGCTAAAATTTAGAAACATCTAAAAACTCATTGCATCTCATTCACCATTTTTCTACTGCACCCTTATATTTTGAAAAATTACTACAATGGCTTTTCATATACGATAAAACGTTACTTTTCATCTTCTATTAAATTATTATGATTATATATAAATGAGAATTATAATAAATAAGTATTATGAGAATAATAAGTATAAAAATGATGGATGAAATATGGTAGATTTTTTAAATGAATTATAAATTTTAAAAAGTATAAATAAAATGATGAATAGCATGTTATATGATAATATTATATATTTAAACAACCCGATCAAAATATCACTACATCTCATCTCTATAACAGAGAGCAATTAGAAAAAAACAAAAGCAAGCCTCCTTATATAGAGGCTAAAAAGGTAGCGTTGTTTATCAAGGGTGAAATAAAAGAGAAAAATTAATAAAATAAACGTTTATGAGTAGGATAGCAATATAGAAGGTGATGTGTGAGATTTTAAAAAAAATATACAGTTTTTAAAGATAAATATGTTTTATATAGATATAGGAGAATGGAATTAAGAGCATTCACATTCGGTCCTCCATACTTTACTGAGTGGGTTCTCTATATTATATAGAGTTCTTGTGAGTGAAGGGTAGATAAAATTTAATTGTTTAGGCCATGTGTAGTGGGGGGCTATGCACGCGCTATATTGAGCTCTAACGCCCCATAGCACCCCGGACACCCCCCCCCTCCGGCGGCGTTATAGGGGGTTTATGGAACATGGTCATGATATGCATAGCGGTGCCACCATTGGTTTCTCTCTCTCTCTCTCTCTCGCATGTATGTGTGTATATATATACACACACACACACATATATATATATACATATATATATGTATAATTGAGTGATATAACTCCACTACAGAGTCAAGTTATATAACCCTCATAAAGGGGTGCAAACGAGCCGAGCCCGAGTTCGACCAGGCTCTAGATCAATCTCAATCTCAATCTCGATTAACTTATTAAAGCTCAGACTCGAGCTCGGCTCGTTTGTTATCTCTTATTAATATATTAAATAATAATAATAATAATAATAATAATAATATAAATAATAGACTCGTTTAGGCTCGAAGACTCGACAACTGAAGCTCGGCTCGGCTCGCCTCATTTACTAGAAAACTTTAATTAAGGGGTAAATGTTATTAAATTTAATAAAAATTACTAAACTAAAGTTTGGTAAAGCTCGACGAGCTTGAGGAGCTTCACATGTTAAGCTCGAGTTAAGGCTCGATAAATAAACGAGCTTTATTTGAGGCTCAAGCTCGGCTCGGGCTCGATAAGGCTCGGCTCGTTTCGAGCTTTTTCTAGAGCCGATCGCGAATAGCTCGCGAGCCGCTCAGCTCGTTTGCACCCCTACCCATAACCCCTTTCTTACACATTTGCCACGTGTAGTATGATGGGTTATGGGGTTTGACCACTACGCATGGTCTTATGAGTAAATTTGGAGAAAACTATCACACCCTAACCGATGGCGGAATCATCGCGGCGGATTTAATTAGATTGCTCGAGACTTCATAACACTAAATGTGACAAGTATTTAATAAATAATATTTCATTTTATTGCTAATGGTTCAAGTACATGAATTGGAAAACAAAAATACAACAAATATTGCATGATTACTCTATAAACATGAATTTATAGTTTGGTGCATTTTAGTCCTTCCTATCAAGTTCCATTCGTCGTCATCATCATAGAATTCCTGCAATACGTATTAAATAATAGTTCAATACAAAAGTATTGGCGAGCATACAAGTTTGAGTACTAGCCTATATGTAAAGAAGGTTTGAACAATCCACATGAAAAAAATAGTTAACTAGATTAATGTACCAAGGCATGCAATTATACAAGTCAACCTAAAGTTTACCGTTAGCATAATCTTATCGTCGCAACGATAAGACCGTAATGAATGAATGACTTAACATGTCCTCAGGAATACGGGCGGTGCGTTACTCCTATAGCGCTATACATGTTAAGGGGAGGCTTTAAACAAAGTTAATGACAAGTAAATCACATAAGAATGTTCCAAGAATACAAAACGTATTTAAGCATATATGATTGGATTGTTTGTGTTTGCATAAAGTATAAGTGATTGCGTATGTTTAATAATATAACGTATTGCACCCAAAAGTGTAAAAGCAAAAGGGGTCATGTATACTCACAATTTTGCAAAGCTTCCCGGTGTTTGACGAGTTGTTTGAGAATGGGGAATGGAGGGTATAAGGTCATTCGGGGTTATATAGTGGTTGAATTCGGAATCTAGGATTTAAGTACAAAAAGTATGTATACGCAAAGTAATCACCTAGTCTTAAAACACTCGTTTTTGACACTATAAATCCCGTATGGGTTGATCTGATTTCATGGGTCAAGATACCCATTAGAATCGTCAACGAGAGGTCCAAGACTTAAATAATATAACCTATTACCATGGTAAGTAACCATGCCGATTATCCTCAAGGGTTCGGTTATGTGTGTGTGTGTGTGTGTGTATATATATAGAGGGTGAGGTTATCGTAAAAAAGATGTTTTTTGTGAGAATAGTAAGAAAGAATCTAAACCATTAGATCTTTAATCTAATGGTTGAGATCTTGATGGCAATCTCGTAAATAGTGTTTACTTTTAAAATAATTAATTTTCTAGATTAAGGATATAAAGGTAAATTTAACATTTTTAAATTAAGAAACTAAAATTAATGCACATGGAAGTTTCCCCCTTCTTTTTTAAACGTCAATAACTTTATATATGTATCTCCTTTTTAAAAAAAATATTTCACCATAACAAGGAGTGTTTTTTTATCTTTAATATGAGTATCATATTGTTATACTTATGTGAGAAAAGAAATTACGTTTCGATTGGATGTTTTAATCCATGGTGTTTTTTCTATGTTCATACAATGGTGTTTTAATTATATTGTGATTCAAGACGTTGTGTTTTATAGTAAAACACCATGAATGTAAAATAAGACACCATAGCATTGCAAATAATGACCTGCTACCAGAAATAACACTATAACACTATATAACACTATACATCCATCATAGACCTGCTATCAGAAATACATAACACTGTAACACTATACATCCATCATAGACATGCTATCAGAAATACATAACACTATATAAAACTATACATCCATCATAGACCTGCTACCAGAAATATATAACACTATATAACACTATACATCCATCATAGACATGTTACATAATACATAACACTATAACATTATATAATACTACACATCCATCGTAGACTTGTTACAAAATCGTATTCCTATAATAATGGGTGGCGGTTATGAAAGGTTATCAATTAATTGAATCAATGAGAAAATTACATGTTTACCCTTTTGAATTAATTTAGATTGAGGACACATGTCATCTCCACAATATTTCTCACGCTTCTCGCACTTTGGGCCCTTTTTACAGGATCCTCTACCTATATATAGATGTTATATAGTTTATATAATAATTTTAAGCTAAGTCTATCAAGGATATCATAGATTGTCATATAAGTCATGCATGGAGGTGGGATGATGAACATCCATTAAACCTCGTTATTGATTCACCAATACACAAACCGTCACATGGACGATTCGATGGTCATGAATGAAATGAAAGAAGTACTTCACTAAACTATGCATCGACCAAGTAAGCAAGCTAGGTGCGTGCATCCTGAACATGGTAACGTTTGAGGCCGTGTGTTAGCCGTGTTACTCAATTGAAGGTTGAACATAATTTAGTGGTTACTTAGAAATCATCAAGTGAGGTGGTGGATTGAAAGTAGGATATCCAAGGCTTCCAAGTAATCACACCTTCACCAAAACACAAGCCTTGTCAAGCTTGGATGGTCTCAACACTTGTGGGTTAGAACCCTTGCAAAATCAGAAAGTTTAGAGGTATTTTACACCTCCTAATTTGTATAAAACAACATTGGCTTAGCTCCTTAACAATGGACTTGATTAGGGCACAAGTAGCACTGTTTGTCTAGAAAAGTATGTTTAAATAAGGTTTACAAGTTCATCTTCCAAAACAGAAAGTTTTAGCCTTAAAAGTGGTAGTGTTCCACCTTGGTTTTCCATGGAAAACCTACGCTAACATCCCTAGAGGCTTTACAAACACTGTAGAGGAAGAAAATTAAAGAAAAATAGGATAAAATGAAGTCGTAAAAAGATAAAAACAAGCAGAAAGTTAAAGGCACTTTGGACCTCAAAAATGGTGAGATTTCACCTTAGTTTGCCCAGGCAAACTTGTGGAAACCTTCCTAGAGGTTATCCAAGTGTTGTAGAAGAAAGAACAAGAAGAAATTAGAAGGAGAAGTGAGTTAAAACTCATGTTTACTTGCTGGAACTTTCTGAGGTGTTGCTGAAAAACTCAGCTAAGTTTGAGTGTGTTTTGAGAGTGTTAGAGGTTTGTAAAAGTGGGGTAAAGGATGGAGAAGTGCTCATTATATAGGGAAGGGATTAGGTTTCGATGAGTTGGGCTTTGAATATGATTAGTGGGTAGTTAACCATGAAACAAGACAACTAAACTCGGTCCAAAGGCTGCGATCGGAATCTACCCAGCCCCTATGTGTGTGTATATATATATATAAACATTATAAGGTGTATATTTGTTGTATATTCAGGTGTTACATGTTATTTAAATAAATGACCAACATGTAAAAAGAGGTCTAATATGCAAAAAGGGAACATGAAAACATGTGTTAAACAAGTATGTAAACATCTGCCCAAGTAAAGCTCTGCTGAAGACTAAATGTCCAAGGTTTGTTATAGCTAATCTCTGTTGAAGACAAAGCTCTGTTGAAGACTAAACTCTGCTGAAGATCTACAGAGGATGTATCATTAGTCTTTGTAATGTTTAGTGTATAGCAGTGGTTAGCTTAGCAGTGGTTGTCATCAGTGTTTTCTATCAGTCCTTGTACAACAGTGATTAGCTTAGCAGTAGTTGTCATCAGTGTTTTCTATCAGTCCTTGTATAGTAGTGGTTAGCTTAGAAGTGGTTGTCATTAGTGTTTTCTATCAGTCCATGTATAGCAGCGATTAGCTTAGCAGTGGTTGTCATCAGTGTTTCTATTAGTCCTTGTATAGCAGTGGTTAGCTTAGCAATGGTTGTCATCAGTGTTTTCTATCAGTCCTTGTATAGCGGTGGTAACCTTAGCAGTGGTTGTCATCAGTGTCTTCTATCAGTTCTTGTATAGCAGTGGTTAGCTTAACAGTGGTAATCATCAGTGTTTTCTAAAAATAGAATGCGGATACAAACTTTCTAAAAAATAGGAATACAGAAATACGAGGCGTTACAGTCTCCCCTACTTTAGGAAATTTCGTCCTGAAATTTTATTCAAGAGGACGACTTTTGGAAAAAGGACATTTTGAATAAAACGTTTGGCTAAAATCGAAATTTGAAGTTTAAAGTCTACGTGGGGTTTATGTATAAGAGAGTTGTAGGTCCCCTTATCTGTATGAATCGTCACAAAATCATCTATCCAATCTAGAGTGCGGAATCCCCTAGATCAGATTTCACATAAAACTTTACAAGAACACGAACAAATACTTTCAAACTGTCTTCTATTGATTATCCAACACAATGTGTTTACAATCAATTCAAGACTATCTCTCAACTCTCTCTCTGAAGTAATTCTCTGAGCAACTGAACAAGCAACCAAATCAGCAACCTCAACCCTAATGCAAACCTCCCTTTATATAGAGATAGGTTATGCAACGGGGCTAGGGTTTCACCACATGGACTGCTCTTGGGTTTAAGCCCAATTCGCCTACCATATGCTATATGGTGTCTAGTTTAGCCCAGTTACTTCTACTTAACTATTACAAAACTAAACCCGTTAACCGTTTATCAGTTTCCTAATTACAAGATATCCAAACACCAAATCTAAGTCGTTGTCACAAATATGCACCAACAAACTCCCCCTTGACGATAGCTTCATAAAATAACTTAGTCTTCAGTCTTCTTGCAATATTTAACATCTTTGAAAAACATTGGTCTTTGGATAGCTTCTGTCAGCAACAGACTCCCCTTAAGCTGATTTATTCAATCACCAAATCTTCTAAATCGTTAGCGTTGGAATAAACTCCAATTTAGTACTTGCATAGCAATCTTCAAAACTCTTCAACTTTGTCTGCAATGTAGAAAGGAGGTTCTACCATGCATCCAAGCAAACTCCTCTTCACTAAACTTCTCAGCAACACACTGCTACAAACTGTATACTATTGTGACACCCTATTTACGTTTTGACCCAAAACGACGCAGCGAAGTACCGACATAAAAATTCTTTCTTTATTGACCATATAACATACTTAAGGGTTCATTTATAACTATTTGGACGCTTTCTTAAATAGATTTACTACGTTCATTTTGCTTGACTTGCCAAATGTAATACATAATACAAGCTATGAATCCGCTCTTCCCTTACAATCCTTGCTCTTTGACTCGATCTTCATCCACACATCTCCCTTGATGATAGTGGTAATCTGACTAATCTGCGGTCACCACATACACAACCAACACATTAGTAGAGGGTGACATCTTACATAATTAAATGGATATATAATAAATCAATAACCACATAGTATTCTTTCTATGTTTACTTCTCCATAATTATATCCTTCTAAATTTGTTCTGTATACCGGGCTTCGCACTTTCGAAAGCCCAACACTTACATACCTGCATTCCTGTTTCATTCTCATTAGCAGTATAGTTAGTAAGACATAATATCAACGTATTACAAACCTCCAAATTCGCGTAAGCACATATCACTGATCTACATTCAATAAGTTACACTTCCTGTTTACACTCGCACGCATCAATATACACACATACATGCAAGTTACGTTTTGTTTGTTTACATGCAATCACCGTACTTAAATCGTATACTCTCTATTCATCAATGTTCGTACGTGTAAATAAGTTGATTCTTTCATGCCTATAACACTTCTACTCAATCTGAGTTTTATTCATACAACTACATAACTTGGTGTTGGCAACCACACATGAAACCACATTCGCTATATGTATATCAAGACTCGTACTTTCACTCTTACTTTATTTTTACAAGCCTAGCATCACTTAATCGCCTTAAAAACATCTTACGAGATACCGGGTTGGAGCAAGAATTAGTCGATACAAGAACACAAAAATAATTAGAAAGTTGACTAATCCCACCATAAGCTACGGCCTGTCTACCGTAGCTTACGGTAGGCATGTTCTGCCAACAATTAAATCTTCTACCGTAAGCTACGGCTAGCTACCGTAGCTTACGGTAACCACGTTCTGCCAAAAATAAAATCCTCTACCGTAAGCTACGGTTAGCTACTATTGTCACACCCCGACCCGCAACGGAATAAGAGTCGGGGCATAATTGGGTTATCACCAAAGCTCATGACATTTACTAATATATTTCATATTTAATAAAGTCAAAGTTACATTTCCAAATATTCAGACATGTTCATACATTACAAGGAAAATAAACCAAACATAACAATCCCAACTCTAAATCATTTTATTCTTCTAGTCCAATCCTACGTGTTCCTAGCTGCTGCTGGTTCACCTGTATCATGTGTAAAAATGGGAGTTTTTGGGTCAACATAAGTTGGCGAGTGAACCTTATTAGATAAACATTTATTAATGAATTACTTGTTAGTTTATCAATGAAAAATTGTGCATAATCATAAATGAGCAAATGTAAATAATCAAGCAGTGGCAATTAGCAAACACAACTATAACATACAACAACATATGATAGCATACATTAACATACCAACAACATACGATAAATAACATAAATGAACTGTGCGATCAAGGCTCAATCAAACGGAGCCGATCGTATTGCATGTACTGAGAATGTAAATTGTCTGTGCGATCAAGGCTCAATCAAACGGAGCCGATCGTATTGCATGTACTGAAAATGTAAAATGTCTGTGCGATCAAGGCTCAATCAAACGGAGCCGATCGTATGTGGGCACGCCAGGTTCAACCTCATAATGAAATGGGGAACATGCTCAACGCTCATAATGTAATGGGGAGCGGCGGCCTATGAAATTGCATGTACTGAAAATAATAAATTGCATCCAACAATAACTACACAACAGTTGAAACAAAGTAAATACACATGTTCATGATATGATGTATGCACAATGGTTTAATTATAATTTATATATAACAAGACACATGATACACCCCAAAACGTGATTAAAACGGGGAATTTGTAAAGATTCACTCACATTGGGTGCGTTGGATTGGAGATGGTGAGATGCGCACGAATTAGATGAGCGGAACAACGAGAAATACTAACCTAAATAATAACGGAAAAATATATTAAATGAGTGGATTTTATTAAGGATTTTAATGAAATTTTTAGATATATTTTTGTGAGTTCAAGGCTATTTTCTATCTTTAAAAATGTTATTTTTAAGTATTTTTAATTGATTTTTTAAATTAAACTAAATAAATAAAAATAAAAAAAAATTGTTTATTTAGCGTTGACCGTTGACCTGTTGACCGGTTCGGTCAGCGAATTAGTTTGCGACGGGTGAGGCTCGAACCCGAGACCTCCCGTACGCGTGCACGCAGCTCTACCACTGAGCTACGTGTCTAACCCGAAATTATCTTGTTTTTTAATTATATTTATATACTTATTCAGTTTAACCGAAATTCTTTTAATTGCAAAAACATTTTAATTCAACGGACCGGTACCAGTGACGGGTTTCGAACTCGTGACGTGCGATTCAGTGTTGCACACAGTCCACCGCTGGACTGTGTGTCTAACCTGGTTATTATCTCGGTTTTTATTATACTTAACAACTAACTGAGTTAACCCGGTTTAGTTTTTAAACAAAAAGGCATTTTATTACATAAGGAGTGCGTGTAGCAGGGATCGAACTCGGGACGTGTATGTTTTTTGTTTGCACACAGTCCACCGCTGGACTGTGTGTCTAACCCGTTTATAATTCCGATTTTAATTAATCTTATGTCATCTCTAAACTCGTCTTCTTCATTTCAAACACAGACATCAACCAAAGCAACTGATACGCGATTAATTTAGTTAATGAACAAGATGAACAATTTGAAAGCATTGAACCGAAAAGTTTGGGGAAAGAAAATACCGAACAGATCGTTTTCTTCAGAGAATCCGGCGAAGCTCGTTGGCTCTGTTTTGGAACCTTCGGCTGTGAGAATCAATTAACAGGTTTAAGGGATTAGATGTGAAATTGAACTAATGAGTATTGATTATCAGCACGTTTGAATGAGCATACCGGTAATCAGCGAGTTTCCGACAATTCCAGGAGTTTTCCGGTGAAAACAGAAAGTCCAGCAATGTCGTCTGTGGTTGATTATGAGCGATGGGTTAGTGTTAGTAAGGTTCTAACAATTGATTGAAACAGTAAAGTCGAGGTATTTTACCGGTTTGAGTTGAATACGGTTTTCCGGCGACTTTTGCAGAAAATTCCGGCGAGCTGATTTAGGCGTTCTGATGGTCTGAAAATGTGACGAAAATGAAATGGAGTATTGGTATGATATTTCTGAGTCGCGAGAGTAGTCTGAAGTTGAAGTAATCTGGACTTGATGATTTTTCGGTTATAAAAACCGATAATGATGAGACTTTATGTTTAATCAATTCCGACTTGATTAAAAATCGTCGGTGCATCGGTTATAAACTGAATGTGCGAGTAAACAAGCGAATTGACGATTGATTTGCCGATTCCCGTTTTTCAGTTGGCGCAACCGATTTAACCGGGTTTGTGTATAAATCTCATTTGTGTTCCTAGAGATAACAGAAAACACAATGTGGCGGAGTGGTCTTGTGAGTGTGTGTTAAGTCGCCGAAGTTGATTCTGGCTGACCCGGGTTCGAGTCCCGGCAGCATCATATTTTTTTATTTATTTTGTTTTAACCTTTTATCAAATATACTTTTCATAGTTTAGTTTATCTATTAATTAAGTATCATTTTAAGTCAAAATAATCATAAATATTCAACGTGATTTTTATAACTTGATATTCAATTACAAAACGGTGTGGGTTTTGGAAACCCGTTTTTGACAAATGTTACAGTATCCCCTACTTTTAGAAATTTCGTCCCGAAATTTAAGTAATAGTAGTAGGAAAAAGGTGCGGGTATTGTTCGCGCATTGAGTCTTCACGTCCCCAAGTAAACTCAGGTCCCCGTTTCGACTCCCAGCGTACCCTAACAATTGGAATGCGACTTTATCGCAGACATTTTTCCCCGAAGTACATGATCCTCTACAGGTCTTTCAATAATATGCATAGATTCATCAATCTGAATATCTTCCAGAGGGATGTGGAGGTTTTCGTGACACTTCTTCAAGTTTGATATGTGGAATGTGGGATGAATCCTGTTGAGTTCTTCTGGTAGATCAAGTTTGTATGCTACAGGACCTACTCTTTCGAGTATCTTGAAAGGTCCTACGTAACGTGGTGCTAGCTTGCCCTTTTTGACCAAAACGAACTACTCCCTTCCACGGTGATACTTTTAGAAGTACATGATCACCAACGTTAAACTCTAAAGGCTTCCGTCGTTTGTCTGCATAACTCTTTTGACAGCTTTGGGTCGCTAAAAGACTGTTTCGGATTTGATGGATCTTGTCTGCGTTTTCTTGGATCAATTCTGGACCAGTGATTTGAGCTTCCTCAATTTCGTGCCTACATACAGGAGATCGGCACTTACGACCATATAAGGCTTCAAAAGGTGCCATGCCGATGCTTGAATGATAGCTGTTGTTGCACGAAAATTCAACTAATGGGAGATGAGCGTCCCAATTTCCCTTGAAATCTATGACACATGCTCGAAGCATATCTTCAAGAGTTTGTATGGTGCGTTCAGATTGACCATCAGTTTGAGGGTGATAGGCGGTACTGAGATCTAATCGTGTGCCCATGGCGGCTTGTACTGCTTGCCATGTTCGTGAAGTGAAACGACCACCACGATCAGAAATAATGCTTAACGGTACACCATATCGGCATACGATTTTTGCTGATACAAATACGAGCTAGCTTTTTGCTTCTTGAAATCTTCGCGAATAGGAATAAAGTGAGCTGATTTTGTAAGTCGATTGGTTACTATCCATATAGTGTCATACCCACCAGAAGTGCGAGGTAACCTGGTAATGAAATCCATGGTTATATTTTTTTTCATTTCCATATAGGTATTTCCGGTTGGATCAGAAGTCCTGAGGGTCTTTGATGTTCAGCTTTTATTTTGGAACATGAAAAGCACTTGGAAACAAAATCAACAATATCCTTTTTCATTCCAGGCCACCAGTGATACATCTTGTCGGCTCCTGGGTGTATAGAATATCGTGTTTTGTGCGCCTCATTCATAAGAAAAAAAATCACGAAGGTTATTGTGGTCAGGAATCCATATGCGATCTAGACAGTATAGAATACCGTCGGATTTAGTTTCAATTTTAAGTTCAGCTCTACGAGACAGCTCCTTGCGTACGTCTCCTTTCTGTTACTGAAACATGCTGAGCTTCTCGGATTTTGATCTTTGATTGCTTACGATTTTATGTATAATTGTTTTGAGGGAACTGATACATTTGTAATGATATGGTATGTATCATAAACAAAAACTTCAACCATGGCGATATTTAAACCTACACGGAACTTTTCATAACCTCCTGATAATGCTTTTGATTCTTTGCCAAGAATACTTATATATAGGAAGTACCAGCGGCGTATCCACCATATCCTTGTCAAATTTTCATTGGCTTTATCAGTAAATCATGATCAGTTCTATGTGACTCTAAAACATAAACAACACAACAAACAAAACTTGAGTCTCAATTCTGAAATGATACATGACTAAAAGTTGACAGTACCTCTCTCGTTGGTTTTGATGAAGGGTTCAGTCTATGTAAAAGTGTGACACAACCCAACTTCTTTAAATGATGAGATTGAGATACGTCGAGATGTATGATGATATAAATGTTAAATCAATGAGTATAGAACAAAACTGTAATATCAAATCGCATTAAAATTCTTGGATACATAATTTCCAAATTTTACAACTGGAATACGGAAAGATGGAGATAACATAAAGAAAAACATTAAAACTAGACGATTAGAGTTGAGTCTTGATTCTTGGCGAGGAGAAATTAGTTGGGTGGTTCGTTTGGGCCGTGATTATTTTCAACAGTATTGGTGTTGATGTTATAAGCTCTTCCTCTTGCAGGTGGTGGAGCTTGGTTAGCTTGATTCACCGGATTTGCTTGAGCTTGGGCATGAATGATGTTCACCAAACGTGGACAAGTGTTTCTAAAGTGGCTTGGATCTCCACAATTGTAGCAAGCCCGCATAGGTTGTACCATGGGATAGTTGGGTTGATAGTATGTTTGGGCTAAATGTTGGGTAGGTGGTAGTAGTAGGGGTTGTTGGGCTTGACCCATTATTTGTTGGTGGGTTTGGGTTGAAGGATGGTGACGGTTCGTTCGCTGAGGTATGCGACAGGTTTGAACAGTATGACCTGCGCGACCACAGCCGGTGCAATATTGGCAAGGATGATCAGGAGAATGGTGGTATTGGCAACGGTTGCATTTTGGTAATGGGCCAGAGTATGGTCTTTTGTATGGTGCAGGTGAAGGGGCGACTTGGGTAATGGGTGCAGCAGGAATAGGGTAATTGGTTTGTGTGACGGCGAAGTTTCTTGTGCTTCGATTCCTTTTACCAGTAAACTTCAAGGAGGAACCAGAATGGTTTGAAGTTTGAGCCTCAAAGGGGGCTTTCTTCTTCTCCTCTTTGAATTTACCGTTTCGAATGCGATTTTCGGTCAGTTCAGTGGCTAGTTCCATAGCAGCTTCAAGTGTTGCTGGTGAAGTGCTAAGAACTGAATCTTGAATTTTCGAGGGAAGACCTCGAATATAATGCTCGACCAAGCGATAAGTTGGGGTGAACAGGTTAGGGACCATTTGGTTCAACTCTAAGAACCTCTTGTTGTAGGAGGTATGATCTCCCTCCTTCTGCTTCAAAGAATGAAATTCGTCCTCCAACTTTTTAATCTCACTCCTAGGACAGAAACGCCTAGTCATGATTTCCCTTAACTCCTCCCAAGTTAAGGCCATTGCATCGTCAATTCCCCTCTTCCCCTTTTCAGTATTCCACCAAGTGAGAGCTACCCCAAATAGTCTCCCGGTGGCGTACCGACCTTGCGATCATCAGGACAATCGCAGTTGAGGAAGGTGTTCTCCATTTCCTCAAACCAATGTAGGAGAGCAGTGACACCCTCGGTCCCTTCGAATTTAGGAGGATCACAAGACTTGAAATGTTTGTATGAGCACTTGCTGGTAGGAGGGTTGTCGATGTCCTGGTCATGTTGTTGGGGAGGATTAGTAGGATTTGTAGCGAGGGCTTGTTGTACTTGGACCACAATGTCAGGCAGTATCGTGGCCATTTGTTTCGCGATTTGGGTGGCCAAGCGTTCCTGAGACCTTCCTGATCTTTTACCCCTTCGTTGTTGTCTAGACGACATCTACAGGAACGTACATAAGATGATTGTGAGTTTATGGAGTCTTTTTAGGTGTCATATGTCTTTAAGAAAATGAAAATAACATAAATATCAATAATGCAACTACATCCATAGGATGTCTTGGGTTTGCTCATGTTAGGCCTCAAATGTCCCCCATACCTTCACCTATATAGTCATGTGGGCCCCCATGGCTATTGGCTTGGTAGGATTCACATTAGTATTGGCAATTTAACACTCGCATCACCTGAATGCAAACCACAAAATATGTTCATGAGATGTTTGGTCTGAACGTGTCCAGGTGTAGACACAATGACAACTCAAAGTGGGGTTAGCTCACACGACGTTTGGTATAGCATGCTTTGGCCTAATAGGTACTTCGTACTCTCATCGTTAGTCCCCAGGTAGGCAAACTGCTCCTTTATTTTGGATTTATACGAATGCCAGCCTAGACAGGACGTTCCGACTACCGGTACTGGTACCCTTCCAGTTACTACATGCCCGTCATGAGAACTCACTTTGATGAGATTTGAGAACACAAAAATCATTGTAAAAAAAACAATCATGATGTGGTGTGTGCTTTCATGGATGTGATATGTTATGAGTATATGATTCATAATAGGCATTATATTATAATACATACTTATGAACATGCTTGCATAATATTGAATGTAACATTTAACATAAAACATATAAACATCATGAAATTTGGCATGTAACACACAAAAATCTTATAATTTCTAATCGACTATAGTATAGGCTCTAAGGGTCTAATAACCTATCCTATATCCCTATAGTCATGGCTCTGATACCAATCTGTCACACCCCGACCCGCAGCGGAATAAGAGTCGGGGCATAATTGGGTTATCACCAAAGCTCATGACATTTACTAATATATTTCATATTTAATAAAGTCAAAGTTACATTTCCAAATATTCAGACATGTTCATACATTACAAGGAAAATAAACCAAACATAACAATCCCAACTCAAAATCATTTATTCTTCTAGTCCAATCCTATGTGTTCCTAGCTGCCGCTGGTTCACCTGTATCATGTGTAAAAATGGGGGTTTTTCGGTCAACATAAGTTGGCGAGTGTACCTTATTAGATAAACATTTATTAATGAATTACTTGTTAGTTTATCAATGAAAAATTGTGCATAATCATAAATGAGCAAATGTAAATAATCAAGCAGTGGCAATTAGCAAACACAACTATAACATACAACAACATATGATAGCATACATTAACATACCAACAACATACGATAAATAACATAAATGAACTATGCGATCAAGGCTCAATCAAACGGAGCCGATCGTATTGCATGTACTGAGAATGTAAATTGTCTGTGCGATCAAGGCTCAATCAAACGGAGCCGATCGTATATGGGCACGCCAGGTTCAACCTCATAATGAAATGGGGAACATGCTCAACGCTCATAATGTAATGGGGAGCGGCGGCCTATGAAATTGCATGTACTGAAAATAATAAATTGCATCCAACAATAACTACACAACAGTTGAAACAAACTAAATACACATGTTCATGATATGATGTATGCACAATGGTTTAATTATAATATATATATAACAAGACACATGATACACCCCAAACGTGATTAAAACGGGGAATTTGTAAAGATTCACTCACATTGGGTGCGTTGGATTGGAGATGGTGAGATGCGCACGAATTAGATGAGCGGAACAACGAGAAATACTAACCTAAATAATAACGGAAAAATAAATTAAATGAGTGGATTTTATTAAGGATTTTAATGAAATTTTTAGATATATTTTTGTGAGTTCAAGGCTATTTTCTATCTTTAAAAATGTTATTTTTAAGTATTTTTAATTGATTTTTTAAATTAAATTAAATAAATAAAAATAAAAAAAAATTGTTTATTTAGCGTTGACCGTTGACCGTTGACCTGTTGACCGGTTCGGTCAGCGAATTAGTTTGCGCCGGGTGAGGCTCGAACCCGAGACCTCCCGTACGCGTGCACGCAGCTCTACCAACTGAGCTACGTGTCTAACCCGAAATAATCTTGTTTTTAATTATATTTATATACTTATTCAGTTTAACCGAAATTCTTTTAATTGCAAAAACATTTTAATTCAACGGACCGGTGCCAGTGACGGGTTTCGAACTCGTGACGTGTGATTCAGTGTTGCACACAGTCCACCGCTGGACTGTGTGTCTAACCTGGTTATTATCTCGGTTTTTATTATACTTAACAACTAATTGAGTTAACCCGGTTTAGTTTTTAAACAAAAAGGCATTTTATTACATAAGGAGTGCGTGTAGCAGGGATCGAACTCGGGACGTGTATGTTTTTTGTTTGCACACAGTCCACCGCTGGACTGTGTGTCTAACCCGTTTATAATTCCGATTTTAATTAATCTTATGTCATCTCTGAACTCGTCTTCTTCATTTCAAACACAGACATCAATCAAAGCAACAGATACGCGATTAATTTAGTTAATGAACAAGATGAACAATTTGAAAGCATTGAACTGAAAAGTTTGGGGAAAGAAAATACCGAACATATCGTCTTCTTCAGAGAATCCGGCGAAGCTCGTCGGCTCTGTTTTGGAACCTTCGGCTGTGAGAATCAATTAACAGGTTTAAGGGATTAGATGTGAAATTGAACTAATGAGTATTGATTATCAGCACGTTTGAATGAGCATACCGGTAATCAGCGAGTTTCCGACAATTCCAGGAGTTTTCCGGTGAAAACAGAAAGTCCAGCAATGTCGTCTGTGGTTGATTATGAGCGATGGGTTAATGTTAGTAAGGTTCTAACAATTGATTGAAACAGTAAAGTCGAGGTATTTTACCGGTTTGAGTTGAATACGGTTTTCCGGCGACTTTTGCAGAAAATTCCGGTGAGCTGATTTAGGCGTTCTGATGGTCTGAAAATGTAACGAAAACGAAATGGAGTATTGGTATGATATTTCTGAGTCGCGAGAGTGGTCTGAAGTTGAAGTAATCTGGACTTGATGATTTTTCGGTTATAAAAACCGATAATGATGAGACTTTATGTTTAATCAATTCCGACTTGATTAAAAATCGACGGTGCATCGGTTATATACTGAATGTGCGAGTAAACAAGCGAATTGACGATTGATTTGCCGATTACCGTTTTTCAGTTGGCGCAACCGGTTTAACCGGGATTGTGTATAAATCTCATTTGTGTTCCTAGAGATAACAGAAAACACAATGTGGCGGAGTGGTCTTATGAGTGTGTGTTAAGTCGCTGAAGTTGATTCTGGCTGACCCGGGTTCGAGTCCCGGCAGCATCATATTTTTTTATTTATTTTGTTTTAACCTTTTATCAAATATACTTTTTATAGTTTAGTTTATCTATTAATTATGTATCATTTTAAGTCAAAATAATCATAAATATTCAACGTGATTTTTATAACTTGATATTCGATTACAAAACGGTACGGGTTTTGGAAACCCGTTTTTGACAAATGTTACAACATAGCTTATGGTCAGCTGCTGCAGATTTGGGGCTGCACTTATTTGACCCGTTTCGAGTCCCATTCATCCATGCATGTTCCGATTCAGTTCAAATTAAACATGTAACATCTAAACGAGGTCGCATTCCTCTTAATACTACCGTAGTCTCACTTTAACAATAAATTCTACATGTGCACAAGCCCATTTGTGCTTTAATTATGTCCTTTAACGATAGCTTACCACTTGGATTTACTCCATTCGGTTTATATCATACAACTTCCAATTTAGTTGACTATTATCAACTCAATATCATCTAACTCATCTTAGTACCTCCATTGTTCTTACATTCCCACAAGCTTCTTCAACAATTAGAATAAAACATTTCCATTAAAGTACCTAAAGAGTGATTCCGGAAATCACTTACCTTAGTGTCCGTTTTAGCATTTGTTACCTTGCCTCCTTTTGACCCGTTAGCCTTCAATGCTTCCATCCATCTTGACATGATTCCTATACTTTCATGTCATCGCAACCACATTCTTGTTAGCATACACGATTGCACATATTAATGATCGTATCAAATGCATAACTCACATTTGACTTTCATAAGTCAATCCTAACAAGCATAAGGCATATACTCAAAATCACATCTTTTCAAACTCGCATTATTCATTAAGTCATCACATATAACACATATTGATATATCACATACCTTATGACTTTCTATAATATTACAATTGTGACAACAAGTCTAACCATGCTTCTTATGCGCGGTTGACTTTCAGAAGTCAACGTTTATCATATGAACCTTCAACTTAGTCTCTCATATATTCGTGTCATATTATTCGCCTATACGAAAGACACTATGAACATTTCATACTCATTAAGTAATATGTATTCAACTATGATATCACCTAATTATATGCACCTACCATCATTATCAATTTCCTCCATACTAGTGATCCTTTTATAATTCTACAACTAACACCTTTTTATGAAATCCTTCTACGTTGCATTTTTTTCATGTTTACTTAACATTAATCATGACATCACCACATCCTACTAATATTCGTTCATTGTTTATCATATAACTTCACATTCTAATCTATACTAGGCATTTCATCAAACACTTGGTGTGCGTACACCATTTAATGCACAACGTACAACTAATTAATGCATAATCTTCTAAGTTCTTACCTTCAATCATCAACACAACAAAACATCAACTAACTTTATACCATATTCAACCTAACTTGCATGAGTTCATCATATTCTAACATAATACATAAAGAATTAAACAAAGATTGGACATAGGTGACATATCCATGTCGCCATTTTCATCATCAATGGTGGGTTTCACCTCCAAACATCAAATTACTCAAAATCATTCATTATCCAAGCTTTATTTGTTGATTCTAACACACCCTCATGCCTAATTACATACAAATTAAAAGATTAACCATATACCCAATTCTTGTAAAATCATCAAATCATAATCTACAACTTAACACGTGTTTTACATCCTTAGATGATTAGAAATCTTCAACCATGCAAGTGTTTTTGGCTTAACTCCACCATCAATTTTTGGATTTTGTGAAGTTTTGGGGAAGAACCCCTTTTTCTTCTATGTGTGTTGACACACACACAAAACACACATTAATCTCCTGAACATTCCATTTAACTTAAACTTTAATCAAATCTCCCATTTCAGCCCTTCTAGTTCGGTTTCTTGTCAACAATTGTCACAACTTTTGGTTTTCATTTGTTTTCCCAACTACTTAACTAGGTTAAATAGCTTGGTTATTTTATTTCATGCCATCATACAAGAAACATACTAGGCAATTAGAATTATGATTTTTGGGGCGTTACAACTATAGAACAAACATCTCGAGAAACCATAAGAATTTTTCAACACAAGTTAAACAAATTATTATTATTCAAGAGATAGTAAAACTGTATCACAGATTAAGCACTTCTCAACTCAAACCACGTACTCAAAATTTTTAAGCACATTGAACCTGCAAGACCTTAAAAAATTTTGAACTCGGCTTCTAACAACGTCTTCCCTATCGGTAACAATTCATCCATGAACAATTATATTCCGTACATTAAGAATTTACAAGAAAATGAAATATTTTTTTTTGGATTTTTATATTTTCTGAAAACAAATAAATAACGAAATAATAAAGTTAAGAAGATCATATCAGCAACATCAAACTGTTTTCACACTATTTGATAATTCTATATGCAATATTCATGAAAAACAGTTCAGGACGATTACCTGTATTGTTTAACCACTTAAACAAAATACACGAACATTTCAAGTACCATTACCTAGTGATATGTTTATATAATTTATACTGAGATACTAGTGTGCCCCACTTCAGGACATACCCCACTATCAAGATATGCACAAAGATTCCTCGTAGTAGGTGAGTATACCGAAATTCATTCTTATTGAGTTACAACGTTAGATAATTGGTGATCAGGTCAATACTTCCGTACAGCAAAGAGACCAATATCAAACGAGGGCTAGGGCAAATACCAAATTTTGGTACGAATAATGCAATTTGCACATTTGAATGACTCTCTAGGAGAGCTTCTTCAATTATTGGGATTTGGCATTTTAGCTCTTTTAAGATATCCTGTTTGTGCCTAGGTCAGCATATATCTGGATGCAGCAGAAGGACAACCTTGATACCCCGGATTAAATAACGATATAAAGACCTAATGTCACACCCCGACCCGCAGCGGAAAAGGGTGATCGGGGCATGATTGGGTTTTCATCAAAGCTCATGACATTTATTATAATGTTTCATATTTATTATTACAATTTAAAAGGAATCATACAATCAAATCAAACAAATACAACATGTTCTATACATCCTTCTAAACTTCATTATTTTTCTTCTAAGGCAATTTCCTATGTTTTCCTTGCTTCATCCTGTTCACCTGTTTCATGTGTAAAAATGGTTTTTGGATCAACAAAAAGTTGGCGAGTGAATCCTATGAAAAACATTTAAACAAGTTTATTGAATTGATTATAAAATAAAGTGCATAACCACATATGAGTAAATGTAGATGTAAATTTATTCACAAAACACTTAATATTAAATAATGCACACACATACAATAATAGATTGTTTTGAGGCACGCGTTGTTCAACTCGTCTCCCACGAGGAACTGATGGGCCTAATGAATGAGTTTTGAGGCACGCGTTGTTCTACGAACTGATGGGCCTAATGAATGAGTTTTAAGGCACGCGTTGTTCAACTCGTCTCCCACGAGGAACTGATGGGCCTAACAAATAATTTGCATACAACTTGACAATATGTAATACATAACTACAAGCAATATTTACATTCTAAGTTTAGATCATAATATGGTATAGCACGAGTTTGAATAAATGAATTAGTTTAAGCGACACATGATACACCCAAAAACGTGAATAAAAAGGGGATTTGTAAGAATTCACTCACAGTGGTTGCATTTCTTGGATTGATGATGAATGCGCACGATTTTGGATTTAACCACGAGAGAAACTAACCTAGATAATAACATAACGGTTCGGTAAATAAGCGGATTTTATTAATCAATTTTAATAGGATTTTTGAATATATTTTTGTGAGTTTAAGGCTATTTTCTAACTTTAAAAACGTTTTTTTAAGTATTTTTAATTGATTAATTAAATTAAATAAATAAATAAATAAATAATAAAAAAATGTTGACTTTTTGACTTTGACCGTTGACCGTTGACCATGACTGTTGGCCGTTGACCGGTTCGGTCGGTTATATAGTTGCACTAAGTGAGGTTCGAACCGGTGACCTCTCGTACGCGTGCACGCAGCTCTACCAACTGAGCTACGTGTCTAACCCGAAATATTTCTGTTTTTAATTATATTTATACACTATTTAAGTTAATCCGAAAATCATTTATTTTAAAAGGATTTTTAATTGTATCAAATCGGTGGTCTCCACAGGTCTCGAACCCGGGACCTGTGGTTAGTTTGGCACACAGTCCACCGCTGGACTGTATGTCTAACTTGGTAAATATTCCAGTTTTTATTATACTTAACATCTTACTGCGTGTGGATCCGGTTCAGTTTAAAAAGGAACATTTTTATTACAGAGAATGTGATTGTGTCAAGGATCGAACTCGGGACGTATGTGTGTTTGTTTGCACACAGTCCACCGCTGGACTGTGTGTCTAACCCGTTCATAATACTGATTTTAATTAATCTTATACACTAGGCCGACTTCATCTTCTTCGTTCAAAACACAGAAATCGGTTAACCAAACTGTTACTTGTTAAGTTAAATTAACGAACTTTAATAACGATTGTAATGTGATGAACAGAGAGTGTTTGGGGAAAAAAAGTACCGGAACAGGTTGTCTTTTTCAGAACTCCGGCAAGATCGTCGGCTCTGTTTTGTGAACTCCCTCTGTTCGGAACATTTAACAGTTTTGATTGGTTAAATGTGAAATTGAATTACTGCACAACGATTAACAGAAAGTTTAGGTGATTATACCGATACACAGCGTGATTCTGGAAATTCCGGCGATATTCCGGCGAGAACAGAATATCCGGCAACGTCGTCTAGAATTGATTCTGGGTGATGGAGTGATGTTAGAATTGGTCTCATAATGAAATGAAATAGAAGGAGTCGAGGTATTTACCGTGTTGATGAAGGTCTCGGTTTTCCGGCGACTTGCAGAGAATTCCGGCGAGTAAAATTGATTCAAGCATCGGTGCGATTTTGAGCGAAAAGTTTACCAGAGGCTAGGGTGTGCATTTATAGGGAAGAATCAAGTTGAATTGGGTCTGTTTCTCGTCTCGATTCATTGGTCAGCCGTTCTCCGGCGGTTACGACTGATGTCGCGGAACAGGACATCGGCTATAACCGATGGCGACGTTATTACTTACGTTAAGTCAAAAGTAACCAACGATAATTGGCGAAATCTTCGGATTTTCCGGCGTCTGCGGATTTGAGCGCGCTGTTGACTGGGTTTGATTTCCAGATTTATTTTATGTATTATTTGTTTCAATAAATTAACAAGTAACACTAGTGGCGGAGTGGTGGAATGTTGGTGTGTTAAGTCTTTGTGGTTCCCGGCTGACCCGGGTTCGAAACCCGGCATCAGCATTTAATTTTTATTTCACTATTTTTAATAAATTTTCAAATATAAATTTTATATTCTAATATACTTATTAATTATGTATCGTTTAAAATTAATTTGAGCATTAAATACGCAACGAAATTTTTAACTGGATGTTCGGTTAATAAACGAAGCGGGTTTGGTTAACCCGGTTTTTTGACGGATGTTACACCTAAAATGTCACACCCTGACTCGCAGCGGAAGCGCACGCGGGGTGCAACAGATACATGGTATGAATACGTTATTTAAAAAGATATTGTATTACACAACACAAGCATCAGTTACAACGTTTGATTACACACTAAGGTTTACTGTACAGGCATTAATGTCCCAAAAGCAGTTTTCTTTGCTAAGCATGCTTCTATGTACAGTAGTATTCAATCAACAAAACTTGAAACCCATACGCACATCACTTTATTCTTCTTTAGCTTTACCTGAAACACATGTTAAGTTTGAACGGTCAACTACAAATAGCTGGTGAATTTCACTATTTTAGGGTGTTTCACAATATAGTTTGAACCGGTTGATTTTGCATGTTTGACATGAAATTATACTAAGCCCACAAGTGAAACCTTGACTGTTCGCAAGTCTCGTGTCCCACAACCGACACCTCAACACTTTACCACCCCAAGTAGCCATGTCTAACACCACATAGCGTGTTCACAGAATTGCGACATGTGCAATTGCAGTAGAAGCTATGGCAATTGTGCCAGATCAATTGGGTTCGTCAGACCAATAGTACTATTCACACATCTACCAGCATATTGTTGATCACTCGTGTTTGTGGGGACTTTTCGTGTGTTAGTATAACTCAGATAATTCATATCACAACATATATGTATGTGCAAGTATGTTCGTATGTAACATTCATTTCACCCCAAGTAAAACAGTAAAACAGTTTGAAAGCGGGTAGTGAAACTCACCTAGTATATAGCACGACTACCATAAGATTTGTAATTCCAAAAATCATTACTCAATGGATATACTTCATAAAATTCTGAAAATTTTTATATAAGTTGGTAAAAATATATAGAATTCTGGAAAAATATTTTCAGAATTTATAAAACTAAGATATTAATTTTAATAAATTCACGAGAAACTGTATTTTAACCGAACAATTTACATCCAAAATGATCCGACTTTCAAAAATTCTCAAAACTTTACAAAAGTGTCCCAATATCTCTAGGAACCTCCTGCAAAAAATTGAGATTTTTCTGAATTTTTTATATAGCTTTCCGGCTACTGAAACTTCGCAACAACGCGATTTTTGAAACCCATTTCAAACTCACTCAATGATCCCCAAACTTTTCCAGAATGTTTTACATATTAAACTCAACATCCCTATAATTTATATGATTTATTGACCTCTTTTAGTATTTTATCCGAATTTATTCATTTAAACAGTTAAAAATTCCTCAAAAATCACCAAAAATTCAGAAAATTCTAAAATTTTTATCGAGTCTTACTGTCATCATGGGTGACCATCCTGTAAATTTTCAAGTCCTAAAAATACCTACACAAAAAGTTGTTCAAAAACTAATTTTACGACTACTAGTTTCAGTTTTCGGGTGTTATACCTCGCGTTTCTCGATCAAGTGAGCGTCTCTACCCTTCCAAAGGTTTAGATTACAGCTGAAGCCTAATCTTTCCCGGCTGGATCTGAGTTTTGTGTGTGTAACAAGTTGGAAACTAAGTGAAAATGGATGTTTGATATGAACAGAAGAAACATCATGTATACATATAATGCTAATATGCTCGTTCGTGAGGCGGTTAGTGTTATTGTTTGTTAATATTATTATTATTCTTATATTATTATAACTTTATAATTAATTCAGCTGCTTCACTCATTTTACTCGTATAATTTTCAAAATATAGCATATTATAAAATTATGAATATGCCATTGAGACGAGCTTATTTTTCTCTACATTTTGACCTAAGTTTCGTTAAAAACGGAGTAGGGCCAAATATAATATATTATAATATATTTTATAATTATTATCAAACGGGACTTATAATACTAATTTTCTGTTAAGGTATCTCATAGTCCAAATTGTCATTCGATCCGTCAGTTTGGTAAATGATCGTACCAGGCGCAGTTTTTTTTTTAAATATTAACCTGTTATTAAAAAAGCTGAACGCTTTCACGTATTTGCTTAAAATACATTATATTAGTGTTCGATAAGTAATGTTTTAGGCTTGACTGACCATACAATGCATGTTTGGTTGTTTCCGTGTGCGTTAAAATCAAAGGCGTTTCGTTAACCGAAACCGCCTCGTATAACGTGCCAACTATATGTTAAGGCCTCAAATCTTATATTATTGTCTAAGTACCTTGTCTAGGTAATTTTGTACTCTTAGAATAGTCTCCGGCGCTTACGTTTGCATCTAAATCGTTATTGTACGGTTTGCGAACTGTTAAACAGAAAGCTTCTGTTTAACCTTTTTAGCACACTAAGGCATCCACATCGCACTGTTAGGTATTATTATTTTCATGTTTCTCATAACGTACCCTCGGATTCCTCTGACTCATACTTAGTATCGTTTTGTTATCCGTATAATTCGTACGTATAGATTAGGGTTTACCTGTTTTCGCCACGGTTGTCACATAAAACCGCAGATTTTGGCAATCTATCAACGCAAGATTTAATGTTATAAAACCATAAGCCACTGATTTGTTACCCACTCAGACACAGTTTATTATATTTGTATCACAAAGGTAAGTTGATTATTTCATGCTTTTTGCCTACTGGTACATCATATGATGAAGCTGCTATCACACTTAAGCAATTTAGTTTTAAATATTAGTGTGACAGACTAACTTGCCGTTGTACTATAATTTCTTCTTTTTCACACAGTGAAAACTCCTTTTTGATTTTCTATATTTTTTATGTTTTTTTATTTTTGAAAAGCAGTAAATTATTTACAAATTATTTTTATGGAAAAATGGTTATTCATGATTCCTCATCCCGTTGAGTTCGACTAAATGTTCAAAACAAGCCATGTCAAAAGCTTTTGTGTAAAGATTTGCCAGGTTATCTAGTGTGTCGACTCGATGCGGTTCAATCAATTTCTTTTCAGCACAATCCCGTATAAAATGATGACGAATGTCAATATGTTTTGTGCGACTGTGTTTTACAGGATTGTTGGTGATTGAAATAGTTGCATTATTGTCTATCATAATAGAAGTACGAGTGAAATTCAAACCGTAATTGCGCATCTGTTGTTGTATCCAGAGAACCTGAGAGAAACAGCTACCCACAGCAATATATTCAGCTTCACACATCAAGGTAGACACGCAAGACTGCTTCTTGAATTGCCACGACACGAGCCTCCCTCCTAAGAACTGACAACCACCTGTGGTAGACTTCCTTGTTGATTTGCATCCTCCAAAGTCCGAATCAGTGAAAGCAACAAACTTCAAATCGCTAGCAGCTGGATACCATAACCCAAGTTTAGGTTTCCCCTTCAAGTAATGAAGAATCCACTTCACCGCTTTCATGTGGGACTCCTTTGGATTCGCTTGATATCTGGCACAAAGACACACTGCGAACATAATGTCTGGTCTAGAAGCAGTCAAGTACATCAGAGAACCAATCATTGCCATGTATTGAGTTACATCAACATCCTCCACACTCCCATGATCTGGACCAAGATTGTGATTCTCACAGATAGGTGTATTGAAAGTAGCGCAATCATCCATTTTGAAATGAGACAAAATGTCATACACATACTTTGTCTGATGTATAAACATCCCATCCTTCTTCTGTTCAACTTGTAAACCCAAAAAGTAGGATAGCTCACCCATCGCACTCATCTCAAACTTGCTCTTCATTACCTCTTCGAATTCATGACACATGTTCTCATCAGATAACCCAAAAATGATGTCATCTACGTATACCTGTACCAACAGAAAGTCTTCCTTCTTCCTTTTAATGAAAAGCGTACTGTCAATCTAACCTCTTTCAAAACCGTTCTTTAACAAATGTGCTGACAGTGTCTCATACCACGCCCTAGGTGCCTGATGCAATCCATACAATGCCTTATCAAGTCGATAGACTCGATCTGGATAATCTGGATCAGTAAACCCATCTTGTTATGAGACATACACCACTTCATGGAATTTCCTATAAAGAAACGCACTCTTCACGTCAAGTTGGTAAACTTTAAAGCCCTTGAATGAAGCAAAAGCTAGCAACAAACGAATTGCTTCCAACCTTGCTATTGGTGCAAACACTTCATTGTAGTCAATCCCTTCTTGCTGATTGAACCCTTTCACAACCAACCAAGCCTTATTCCTTGTCACGATCCCTCAGTCGTCTTTCTTGCACTTAAACACCCATTTGGTGCTTATTTCCTTCTCTCTTACAGGCAAGTCAACTAGCTCCCAAACTTTCAACTTTTTAAACTGAGCTAGTTCCTCTTGCATCGCTTCAACCCAACAATTGTCTTTTATATCACACCCCGACCCGCAGCGGAAAAGGTGATCGGGGCATGATTGGGTTATCATCAAAGCTCATGACATTTATTATAACGTTTCACATTCATTAATACAATTTAATGGGAAATTTACAATCATAATTACATCATGTCCTAAACATCATTCTAGACTTCATTGTTTTCTTCTAAGGCAGTTCCAATGTTTTCCCTTGCTTCATCCTGTTCACCTTTATCATGTGTAAAAATGGTTTTTGGATCAACAAAAAGTTGGCGAGTGAATCCTATGAAAAACATTTGAACAAGTTTATTTAATTGATTATAAAATAAAGTGCACAACCACACATGAGTAAAAATAGATGTAAACTTATTCACCAATCATTTAATATTAAATAATTGACACATGAACAATAATGGATCGTTTTGAGGCACGCGTTGCTCAACTCGTCTCCCACGAGGAGCTGATGGGCCTAATGAATGATTTGCATAAACTTGACAATATGAAATACATAACTACAAACAATATAAACTAAATAATACACGCACGAACAATAATGGATTTGTTTTGAGGCACGCGTTGCTCAACTCGTCTCCCACGAGGAACTGATGGGCCTAATGAATGAATTGCATATAACTTGACAATATGAAATACATAACTACAAACAATATATACAATCTAAGTTTAGATCACAATATGGTATGGCACAAGTTTAAATAACCGAGTTAATTTTGGTGACACATGACACACCCCAAAACGTGTAATTAAAAAGGGGAGTTGTAAGATTCACTCACCTTGGGTGCGTTCGGTTGATGATGTTGAATGCGCACGAAGTTGGTTTTAACCACGAGTGAAACTAACCTAGATAATGGCATAATGGTTCGGTAAGTATGCGGATTTTATTAATCAATTTTAGTAGGATTGTTGGGTGTATTTTTGTGAGTTTAAGGCTATTTTCTAACCTTAAAAACGTTATTTTTAAGTACTTTTAATTGATTTTTAAACAAAATAAATAAATAAAAATAATAAAATTGTTGACTTTTTGCGACCGTTGACCGTTGACTTGTTGACCGGTCAGGCTGTGTAATTGTGTGCGTCGGGTGAGGCTCGAACCCGAGACCTCCCGTTCGCGTGCACGCAGCTCTACCAACTGAACTACGTGTCTAACCTGAAATATTTCTGTTTTTAATTATATTTATATACTAATTGAATTAAACCGAAAATCGTTTATTTTTAAAAACGATTTTAATGCATCGAACCGGTGTTCTTCACAGGTCTCGAACCCGGGACCTGTGGTTTAGGTTAACACACAGTCCACCGCTGGACTGTGTGTCTAACTTGTTAAATAATCTGATTTTTATTATACTTATATACAAACTAAATAATTTCATTTCTGTTTTATATAAAAAGTTTGATAATTGCCCGAACCGGTGCGGTAGTCCGGACTCGAATTCGACGTGTGGTTTAAACATTCACACAGTCCACCACTGGACTGTGTGTCTATCTTGGTTATTATTCCGGTTTTTATTAAACTTAACATCTTTAAGCAGTGGATCCGGTTCAGTTAAGGAAAAAAAACATTTTTATTAAGGCGAGGGTGCGTGGGACAAGAATCGAACTCGAGACGTAAGTGTTTTATTTGCACACAGTCCACCGCTGGACTGTGTGTCTAACCTGAGATATATCTTGATTTTAATTAAACATATACAATACGAATCCTCGTCTTCTTCGTCAGACTTAACCAGAAACGGAAGTCCGACTGGTTCGAAGATTTAATCAAGTTCGTTAGTGTCTTGCGATTAATTGTATGTGAGATTTAAGGTATACCGAACTGGACTCCTCTGTTTCTCCGGCGGAACTCCGATGTCAGCAGGTTGTTCCGGCGACGTGTGTCTTGCGGCAGAGAGTCTTCAGCGAGCTTGAGATGAGTGTGGGTGGCTTCGGTATGAGTTCTGGGTGTTCAGTAAGGCTCAGAGGTGAAAGGCTCGGTTTTCCGGCGAGGGAAATTATGTCGGGAAAAAGTGTGATTGTGAGCGAAAAAGCTAGCAGAGGTTTGAGGGGGTATTTATAGGGCAGAACATTGACGAATTTAGTCCGATTTTCGTCTTGATTCGTCGGTTAAAGATTTTCCGGCGGTTATGACTTGTGTCGGGTTCAGACGTCGGTTATAACCGATGTAGTAGTTAAGGCTTCGGTTAAAACTGAAGAAACCGTCCAATCTCGGCGAAATCGTCGGGATTTCCGACGACTGCGATTAGGCGCGTCGGTTTTGAATTCGAGATCTAAGTTATGTATTAATTGTATCTAATATTGAACAAGAAACACAAGTGGCGCAGTGGTTGGATGGAAGAGTGTTAAGGCTTTGTTGTTTACCAGCTGACCCGAGTTCGAAACCCGGCAGCATTAATTTATTTTTATTTCATTAATTTTAATACCTTTTTCAAATAAAACTTTTATAATCCATTATATTTATTAATTATGTATCGTTTAAAAATAATTTGGGCATTAAATACGCAACGAAATTTTTAACTGATTGTTCGGTTAATAAACGGAGCGGGTTTGGTAAATCCGGTTTTTGACGGATGTTACAGTATCCCCTGCTTTTTAGAAATTTTGTCCCGAAATTTAAGTAGTGACATATTTGTCTAAAAATGATGGTGTTTAGTTTGACAGTTACATGCTTGGAAAAAGAGTAAGAGTTTAAGTTTTTGTTTGAGGCGGTAACGTCCCTTGTAAGGGTTAAGTACCCTGCTACAGGAATCGCTTTTTGTTGCCTACGGTAAAAATATTGATAAGCAGAGTTGATTCACTAAATATGATATCATGCGTAAGAGTTTTGATATGTTTGGAAGGATAGGGTTATATCCTAAAACAAAATTTCTAATACTGCAACCTACATGGAACTTCTCATAACCGTCTAATAATGCCTCTGATCCTTTGACAAGAATACTTATATATAGGAAGTACCAGCGGCGTATCCACCATATTCTTGTCAAATTTTCATTGGTTTTATCAGTAAGTTATGATTGGTTCTATGATGTGACTCTAAACATAAATAAACTCCACAACCAATGTACCAAGAAATTTCTAAATCCTACATAGAACTTCTCATAACCGCCTGACAATGCCTCTGATCCTTTGACAAGAATACTTATATATAGGAAGTACCAGCGGCGTATCCACCATATTCTTGTCAAATTTTCATTGGTTTTATCAGTGAGTTATGATTGGTTCTATGATGTAACTCTAGAACATAAATAAACACAACAACCAATATTTGAGTCCAGATTCTGATAGCATACATGTTTGAATGGTGACAGTTCCTCTCTCGTTTGTTATGATGGAGAGGTTAGTTTATGTAGAAATGGAACACAATCCAATTTCTTTAAATGGCGAGATGATATAAATGTAACACAAATTTCAACCAAGACAATACTAAATCCTACATGGAACTTCTCATAACCGCCTGATAATGCCTCTGATCCTTTGGCAAGAATACTTATATATAGGAAGTACCAGCGGCGTATCCACCATATTCTTGTCAAATTTTCATTGACTTTATCCACAAGTTACGATTAGTTCTATGTGACTCTACAACAAACACAACAACCAAAAGATCGTATTGCATGCACTGAAAATGAAAAATGTCTATGCGATCAAGGCTCAATCAAACGGAGCCGATCGTATTGCATGTACTGAAAATGAAAAATGTCTGTGCGATCAAGGCTCAATCAAACGGAGCCGATCATATTGCATGTACTGAAAATAATAAATTTAATCTAAACAATAATCACACAAACAGTTTATACATGGAACCTCTCATAACCGCCTGATAATGCCTCCGATCCTTTGACAAGAATACTTATATATAGGAAGTACCAGCGGCGTATCCACCATATTCTTGTCAAATTCTCATTGGCTTTATCCTTAAGTTATGATTGGTTCTATGTGATTCTAAAACATAAAGAAAAACATAAAACTAAACGATTGGAGTTGAATCTTGATTTTCGGTGAAGATGACTAGTTGGGTGGTTTCGTTTGGGCCGTCATTATCTTCGTCAGGATTGGCGTTGATGTTGAAAACTCTTCCTCTTGCTGGTGGCCTAGTGATTGGGTTTTCTTGATTTACTTGGTTAACTGGGTTTGATTGAGCTTGAGCGTTTATGATGTTAACCAATCGAGGGCACGTGTTTCTAAAGTGAGTAGGGTCGCCACAATTGAAACAAGCTCGAACATAAGGTAACATGGGGTATTGAGGTTGTTGATATGTTTGGATCATATTTTGAGTAGGGGGTGTGGTTTGGTTTTGAGGGGTGCGGCAAACCTTGCTCAAATGACCATAGCGTCCACAATTTGCACATAGTCGACAAGGTAAGGTAAGGGGATGGTGATAAAAACAGGTGTTACATCGAGGGTGAGGTCCAAGGTATGGTTTCTTATTTGGGTAAGTTGAGTTGGGTGCTACTTAAGTGATTGGGATAGCTTGGATGGGTATGGCGTGTGAAATTGGTTGATTACGTTGGATAGTAGCGAAAAGTTGCCCGTCTCTTTTTCTCTTAGAAATGGGTTGAGAAGGGAATTCGGTTTGGGTGGAGTTTGAAGTTTCAGTTGATGCTTTATCCTTCTTCTTCTCCTCCTTGAAGTCTTTGTTCCGGATTCGGTTCTCGGTGAGCTCTGTAGCTAGCTCCATTGCTGCTTCCAAAGTTGCAGGTGTGGTACTTATTACAGAGTCTTGAATCTTTGACGGAAGACCTCGAATGTAGTGCTCGATCAAACGGTAGTGGGGAGTGAACAAGTTGGGAACCATTTGATTTAACTCGAGGAATCTTTTGTTGTATGTGGTGTGGTCGCCTTCCTTTTGCTTCAACGAATAGAACTCATCTTCTAATTTCTTGATTTCGCTCCTTGGGCAAAACCGTCTTGTCATGATTTCCTTCAACTCTTCCCAAGTCAAAGTCATAGCATCGTCAACGCCTCGTTTGGCCTTCTCTGTATTCCACCAAGTAAGTGCTATTCCATATAAACGACCGGTGGCATATCGCACTTTGCGATCATCGGGGCAATCGCAATTTAGAAAAGTGTTCTCCATTTCTTCAAACCAATGGAGGAGAGCGGTGACACCTTCAGTCCCTTCGTATTTTGGAGGGTCGCAGGATTTGAAATGCTTGTAGGTGCATTTAGTGGTATTTGGGGGAGGGTTGATAACATTTTGATCTTCTTGGTTGACAGGATTAGCGGTAAGTGCTTGTTGGACTTGGATTACAATGTTGGGTATTATGGCAGCCATTTGTTGAGCGATTAGGGCAGCCATGCGCTCGCGGGCTTTTCCTGCTCTCATCTTCCTACGGGCGAGGTTAGGAGACATCTACAAGGAATACGTATCATGAGTATGAGTTGGATGTTTTTGGGATCATGGGTCATTTTTAGGAATGAACATTCATAAAATAAATATAGAAAAATAAATCTACTACATCCATAGGATGTCTTGGGCTTTGCTCGTCATTAGGCCTTGCATGCCGCCATACTTCACCTTTGTAATCATGTGGCCCCCCATGAATACCGGGTTTTTCATATGGTTCGCATGTGTTAGCCTGGTTACGTACACTAAAACCCGGAGAAAATCGAGAAATATGTATATAACGTATGATATTCGGAATGTGTCCAGGTATAGACACGGTGACACCTCAAAGTGGGGTTAGTTCGAACGACGTTTGGTGTGGCATGCTTTGGCCTAATAGGTCCTTCGTACTCTCATCGTTAGTCCCCAGGTAGGCAAACTGGTCCGTTATATTGGATTTATACGAATGCCAACCTAGACAGGACGTTCCGACTACCGGTACTTGTACCCTTCCAGTTACTACATGCCCGTCGCAGAACTCACTTTGATGGGATTTGAAAATTGCGACAAAATCTTTGAATAACAAAAGTATGAAGATGATTTGGATATATGAACATGGAAATATGTATGATGAATGTGTATGTAAGTATGTATGTTTGACTGTAAGTATAAACAAATATGAAACAAATAAACATCATAAGTTTGTATGTAACCACCTAAACAATTAAAATTTAGGCAACTATAGTATAGGTTCTAAGGGTCTAATAACCTATCCTATATCCCTATAGTCATGGCTCTGATACCAATCTGTCACACCCCGACCCGCAGCGGAAAAGGTGATCGGGGCATGATTGGGTTATCATCAAAGCTCATGACATTTATTATAACGTTTCATATTCATTAATACAATTTAATGGGAAATTTACAATCATAATTACATCATGTCCTAAACATCATTCTAGACTTCATTGTTTTCTTCTAAGGCATTTCCTATGTTTTCCCTTGCTTCATCCTGTTCACCTGTATCATGTGTAAAAATGGTTTTTGGATCAACAAAAAGTTGGCGAGTGAATCCTTTGAAAAACATTTGAACAAGTTTATTTAATTGATTATAAAATAAAGTGCACAACCACACATGAGTAAAAATAGATGTAAACTTATTCACCAATCATTTAATATTAAATAATGCACACATGAACAATAATGGATCGTTTTGAGGCACGCGTTGCTCAACTCGTCTCCCACGAGGAGCTGATGGGCCTAATGAATGATTTGCATAAACTTGACAATATGAAATACATAACTACAAACAATATAAACTAAATAATACACGCACGAACAATAATGGATTTGTTTTGAGGCACGCGTTGCTCAACTCGTCTCCCACGAGGAACTGATGGGCCTAATGAATGAATTTCATATAACTTGACAATATGAAATACATAACTACAAACAATATATACAATCTAAGTTTAGATCACAATATGGTATGGCACAAGTTTAAATAACCGAGTTAATTTTGGTGACACATGACACACCCAAAAACGTGTAATTAAAAAGGGGAGTTGTAAGATTCACTCACCTTGGGTGCGTTCGGTTGATGATGTTGAATGCGCACGAAGTTGGTTTTAACCACGAGTGAAACTAACCTAGATAATGGCATAATGGTTCGGTAAGTATGCGGATTTTATTAATCAATTTTAGTAGGATTGTTGGGTGTATTTTTGTGAGTTTAAGGCTATTTTCTAACCTTAAAAACGTT
Organism: Scalesia atractyloides; assembly: GCA_947069175.1. Classification (NCBI taxonomy): domain Eukaryota; kingdom Viridiplantae; phylum Streptophyta; class Magnoliopsida; order Asterales; family Asteraceae; genus Scalesia; species Scalesia atractyloides. The sequence continues at coordinate 87,284,033 of CAMTDV010000003.1, forward strand.
ATTTTTAAGTATTTTTAATTGATTTTTCAACAAAATAAATAAATAAAAATAATAAAAATGTTGACTTTTTGCGACCGTTGACCGTTGACTTGTTGACCGATCAGGCTGTGTAATTGTGTGCGTCGGGTGAGGCTCGAACCCGAGACCTCCCGTTCGCGTGCACGCAGCTCTACCAACTGAGCTACGTGTCTAACCTGAAATATTTCTGTTTTTAATTATGTTTATATACTACTTGAATTAAACCGAAAATCGTTTATTTTTAAAAACGGTTTTAATGCATCGAACCGGTGTTCTTCACAGGTCTCGAACCCGGGACCTGTGGTTTAGGTTAACACACAGTCCACCGCTGGACTGTGTGTCTAACTTGTTAAATAATCTGATTTTTATTATACTTATATACAAACTAAATAATTTCATTTCTGTTTTATATAAAAAGTTTGATAATTGCCCGAACCGGTGCGGTAGTCCGGACTCGAACTCGTGACGTGTGGTTTAAACATTCACACAGTCCACCACTGGACTGTGTGTCTATCTTGGTTATTATTCCGGTTTTTATTAAACTTAACATCTTTAAGCAGTGGATCCGGTTCAGTTAAGGAAAAAAAACATTTTTATTAAGGCGAGGGTGCGTGGGACAAGAATCAAACTCGAGACGTAAGTGTTTTATTTGCACACAGTTCACCGCTGGACTGTGTGTCTAACCCGAGATATATTTGATTTTAATTAAACATATACAATACAAATCTTCGTCTTCTTCGTCAGACTTAACCAGAAACGGAAGTCCGACTGGTTCGAAGATTTAATCAAGTTCGTTAGTGTCTTGCGATTAATTGTATGTGAGATTAATAAAAAAGAATAAGAGATTAAGTGTAAGGTATACCGAACTGGACTCCTCTGTTTCTCCGGCGGAACTCCGATGTCAGCAGGTTGTTCCGGCGACGTGTGTCTTGCGGCAGAGAGTCTTCAGCGAGCTTGAGATGAGTGTGGGTGGCTTCGGTATGAGTTCTGGGTGTTCAGTAAGGCTCAGAGGTGAAAGGCTCGGTTTTCCGGCGAGTTGCAGAAGTTCTCCGGCGAGGGAAATTATGTCGGGAAAAAGTGTGATTGTGAGCGAAAAAGCTAGCAGAGGTTTGAGGGGGTATTTATAGGGCAGAACATTGACGAATTTAGTCCGATATCCGTCTTGATTCGTCGGTTAAAGATTTTCCGGCGGTTTATACTTGCGTCGCGGGTTCAGACGTCGGTTATAACCGATGTAGTAGTTAAGGCTTCGGTTAAAACTGAAGAAACCGTCCAATCTCAGCGAAATCGTCGGGATTTCCGACGACTGCGATTAGGCGCGTCGGTTTTGAATTCGAGATCTAAGTTATGTATTAGTTGTATCTAATATTGAACAAGAAACACAAGTGGTGCAGTGGTTGGATGGAAGAGTGTTAAGGCTTTGTTGTTTACCAGCTGACCCGGGTTCGAAACCCGGCAGCATTAATTTATTTTTATTTCATTAATTTTAATACCACCTTTTTCAAATAAAACTTTTATAATCCAATATACTTATTAATTATGTATCGTTTAAAAATAATTTGGGCATTAAATACGCAACGAAATTTTTAACTGATTGTTCGGTTAATAAACGGAGGCGGGTTTGGTAAATCCAGTTTTTGACGGATGTTACATTTTAGAGCCATATGAACATTCTTTGGCTCCTATTGGGCAATAAAGCAGCTATAGAAACACTCATGAATCAACCCAGTCTTCTGAATTGAAGTAAACAAATAGGAACCTTCGAGCACACCTCTTCTTGTCTGAACACCTGCAGTAGCATCAGCTATGATGTTTTCAACTGGATGATCTCTGTGTACACGTGTGGTAGCAATGGTGTCAACAACTAGATTATCTCCTAGATTAGATCCAACCTCCCCATGAAAGTTAGCACTAGCAAACGGATTAGTAAAGTCCTCCCCCTGAATAGGTTCAGACTCACTATCACTGGAGTCTTGTGGAGCTGCACTGGAAGAAGTTTCTGGAGCATCTGTCATTGATATACTCGATCTAGGCATGAAGTCACACTCTCCATCTTCACTGATCATGGATTGGATCACTTGAGACTCATCTGCATAGGAAAAATCAGGAATATTAAATGATTTAAAAACACTGTCATAATCATATAATATAGGAGGACCACTCATTGGTTGTTGAGGTGAATAACTAGTGATTTCCATGTTAAACACAACCTCAATTTTACCAGTTTTTAGATTAAAAACCCTTTTATTCGGTGTTCCAGGCATATAGCCTAGAAAGTAACCCTCATCAGCTACCTCACCGATTTTTTGCTTATCTTTATTTCGCACAATGGTGCAGGGTAATCCAAATGGTTCAAAGCCTTTTAAGTTTGGTTTTCGATTAAACAATAGTTTTTGACATATTTCCGTTTAATCGTCAAAAAATTGTTCAGGACATAACAAACTGTGTTCACAGCTTCTTCCCAGAAAAGAACTGGAAGCTTTGAATCAGAAAGCATAGTCCTAGCAGCTTCAATCAACGTCCTGTTTTTCCTCTCAGTGACTCCATTCTGTTGAGGTGTATAAGGAGCAGAATATTGATGTTCAATTCCCTTGCGAAGACAATAGAGATCCAGAATCTGATTCTTGAACTCCGTGCCATTATCACTCCTTATCCTCTTGACCCGTGCATCATGGACATTCTCCGATTTTGTAAAAAGATCTATCAGCATCTCCATTGTCTCATCTTTTGTACCTAAAAAGAAAACCCATGAATATCGTGAGAAATCATCTGTGACAAACAATAATACTTTCCATCTATGCTCCTTACGTTCACCAGACCGAAAAGATCCATATGAAGTAATTCATTAGGGGCATCTATAGAATTTACTGTTTTAAACTTGTGAGGTTTCTTATGTTGTTTTCCCTTTTGACATGGAAGACATTTATCTTCCACGTGAAACCTCTGCACTGGCACCCCTTCCACTAAACCATTTTTAATAATATAGTTCATTTTTTTGGTAGTGGATGTGGGCTATGCATCTGTGCCACAGCAATGACTCAGCCTCAGATGCTTTTGATAGTAAACACGCCACCACAGTGGAAAAATCCTAGCACCCATGTCCATGACATAAGTGTCGTTTCTCCTTAGCGCTCTCATCATTATCCAATCATCCTGTATCACCAAACCAGGTTTCAACACCAAAGCTTCAGACTTAGTAAAGTGGACCGAGTGACCCTTGTCGCAGACTTGAGACACACTCATCAGATTGTGCTTCATCTGCTCAACAAAGTTCACTTTGTCCAGTGTGATCTTCCCGTTGGTCACTTTTCCTCGACCTGTAATGTGCCCTCCTTTAGCACTTGTAAAATTCACATAACCACCATTATCAAACTCTGTTAACAACCTCGCATCCCCTATCATGTGCCTGGAGCAGCCACTATTAACATACCACAATATGATAATCCTCCTTAGCAGCTCCTGCACAACCCAACAAAATTAGTTAGATTTGCGGACCCAAGCCTTAATGGTCTTGGGTCTTCCAGATTCATCAACCACAGGAACATCCATCCAATATCCATCACTCCTAACAGAAGTCTTGGATCTTAGACCTGTTGATGGAAATGGTTTCTGATTTCCACTAGGTCTCTGGTCCTGAGGTTTCCTAAACATGTTTGGACTTTGCGACCTTTGGAAATTATGATTTTGGTTCCATGAATTTTGATGATAATAATTTCTAAAGCCATTGTTATAAAAATTTCGACTACCAACATTCTGGTGTCGAGTTTGATATTGACCTTGACTTCTGAAACTATTTGATTGACCATTAAAGTTATACATTCTTGGTAAACTACTTCTAGGTCTTTCATATCTGCCTGATGTAGTTGCATGCTGAAATCTTTGTTGATTTCTTTGAAAACGAGGAACTTAGTGAGTTCCTTTTTCAGCCTTACTACACCAGCACCAACACTTTGTTGCTTGGTAGCAAATATCTTTGATTAGTTTGTAACCTTCTTCCCACCCTCACCACTTTTTGCTGGTGATTTTTCTCTCTATCTCTCACTCACTTGTGCTTCATTCTTTTTGTTAGGACAGCAGCTAGCTACATGTCCCTTTTCGTGACACTTGAAACACGATTTTCTAGCCGAAGACTTCTTAATTGAAGCCTCTTGCTTAGATTCATCAGGTTATGATGATGATGATGATGATGATGATGATGCCTTTGAAGGATCTTGTTTAGTTTGCTTAGTTTCTGATTTTTCTTTATTTTTATTTTTTAGCAAACTGCACATTAGACTCTTTTGTAATAACAGTGTCCTCTTCCTTCATATCACTCCCCTTAACAAAATAAAACTTTTTAATAAAAACTTGCTTTTAATTTTTAGGGTGTGTATTCTTTGTTTTCAAAACCGGTTCCCTTTTATTATCCTTCTTGGCATTCTCAGTCACATCAACATCCTTTGATGTGGAACTACCAAGTGTAGTTGACACAAAGTCTGTAAGCTCTTCTTCATCTGGCAAGAAAGAATAGTCATGACCAAGAGGTGGTGGAACTTCATTCAAACCTTTGAATCCCACACATGTCTTGTCATTACTCTTCTTCAGGCCATTCATCATGTGTTTCATAACAAAAGATGAATCTCTGAATTGATTTAGTCTCTTTTCAAGTTCACAAATTTTAAGTTGTGCTTCAGACAACTCTTTGCATTTTTCTGAAACCTCTTTTGTTTTCTCACTCATCGTATCATAAGCTAAGTCAATAACTTGAAGTTTTGCATTAAGCTTACAAGTTAGAATATTGATTTCTTCTTTATAACCTTTAATTTTCTTCAAATATAGTGACTCATTTCATTTTACAAAAAAAATTGATTCTTTTAGGTTTGAGAGCTCATTAACCAGACTTTGGTTTTGTTTTGTTAACGTGTCAACCTCACTTTGCAGTTCACGACATTTTAAGCAAACAGAACTACCAGAATTAGAATGTACCTCTCCTGTTGATTTGCTTAGATCGGCCATGAAAGCAGCAAAATCAGCAGCCATCTTCTTATCTGTAGCATTCTATTCTCATCACTTTTTCAGCTAACTTCTCTCGCTCTGCCTCAACATTAGCTTTTACTTCGTCATCAACAACTGGGGCTATCTCAGCCATGAACGCCTGTGAGGCATTGTTATCACCCTCTAGATGAACACTCCAATCATAAGAACCCTCTCTAGCAGTAGAGATCAGGGCCTTGATGCAGTGTTGATTGACGCATTCCTGTTGCTTGAACCATGACCAGGAGAATCTTGAAAGGATGAGTTAGAACAAGATTCAGTTTTTGTCGTTGACATTCTCTAGAAAAATGTCCGTAGTTTTGACAATCGTAACACTTCACTTTAGACTTGTCAAAACCTACACTCTTTCCAACAAACTTCTTGCCCGTTCTGTTCATGAACCTCTTCACTCTTCTAGAGATCATGGCCACCTGCCATTGCAAATCCATCTCCTCTAGGTCACCAAGGTCGATCTGATCATAATCTTCATCAAACGTAGCAGGATCAGATATTCTTCCCTGAATGTAGTTCTCGTAGGAAGCAACAAAAGAAGCAAGCAATGCAAGATGATCTTCAGCACTTTTGACACTCAGAGGCATAGACCTAGTACTGCTGTTACTATTACTTGATTGTTGTCTCTTTCCCTGACGAGCCTCCTGAAGCAGTGATAAAGCATACTTCACCATCAGAATTTGTCACAATCTGCTCATTTTCACATGAGAGAAACGCAGTTGCAGTATCACTTGAAGCGTTTTGGTAGATGAAGGTGTAAGTCCTTTATAAATCCCCGAATCTTGAACCTGATCATAACCCGTTTCCTTCTTCTACATATTGAGCTCATAAGCTCTCAATTTCCCAACAACCTCTTCTAAGTCTTTATTTTCATAGTCAACTTCACCCTTTATCATCAAAGTATAAATATCCCAATTTGCAGGTAAAGCATCTAGCAACTTACCGTTCATCTCCACATTCGTGTATCCCTCTATGTCATAATTATCCATTTCTGACATCAGATGATAATATCTCGTGATAATATCTTCAAGGGATTCATTCCTCATTCCTTTAAAGACAACAAATTCTTCAGCAGATCAACCTTATTCTGATTCACATCAGTATTGCCCTCATACCTCTTCTCTAGGGCATCCTACATCTCCTTCGACGTAGTATAACGCTTGAATGTATGTTTGATGCCATCAGGTAATGACATCTTTATAGCAGCTAAGGCTTTCTTCTCAGACTCATACATCCTTTTTTCAGCTTCAGACATATTCACATAAGCAGTGACACGTTGTCTGCCCTCAAATTCATGAGTGAGGTTAGCATACCCATCTTGAATACAGATCCACATCTGTGTGTCCTGGTATTCAATGAATGATTGAAACATGTCCTTCCATGTTAGGTAATTCTCTACCTTCAGCATGTTTGGAGGTTTGTTAGTCATGTCAGCCTCGTGCTCCATTCTTAACAATTCATTTAGGTTAGACATATTCGACATTTAACCGAACCGGCTCGTTAAAAACGTTAAAACTTGTCCGAAATGAGTGGTTACCAAATTATACTGTTAGACTCGTCTCGACGATATGATTCTAATGATGTATATTATCCGATTATGATTTTGGAAATTTTCGTGCCTTTTTTTTGTCCTAAAAATCACACGAGCCTAACCGTGCAACCGATTTGTCAAGATTGTTTATGGATCAAATTCTATGTCCGAAAACGTTTAACTCCGGTTACATCAGTTGGTTAACTTTTCACCTTTTTGTATAGAACTCGGAACAGTACCAAATCCGGAACAGTAACTCGGATATTTAATCCGAAATGGAAACCCGGAATAGTAATCCGAATTGCTAATCCGAGATGGTGATTCGGAATAGTGATCCGAGATCGAATCCGGAATGTACTGTTATGATCCGAAATGGAATCCGGAATAGACTATTCTGATCCGAGATGGAATCTGGAATACACTACTGATCCGAAATTCAATCCGAGATGGAATCTGAGATAGACTTTTCTAATCCGAAATGCAACTCTGATGATCCGAATTGCACATTTCTGATTCGAAATTCAAGTTTGATGATTCGAATTGCAAGTCTAATGATCCGAAATGCAGGTTTCTGATCCGAAATTCAAGTCTTCAATCCGAGATGCTTTGCTGTTAATCCGAAATCGCTGCAAAACCCTAGAACAGCAGCCGAAACCCTAGTTCAGCCGTCACAAACTTCAAAACAGCCTCCAAAACATCCAAAAACCTAACTTTTTCTGCTGTTACGATTCTAAACCGAACAAAAACAAGAGCCGAATGCTCTGATACCAATTGTAGGTCCCCTTATCTGTATGAATCGTCACAGAATCGTCTATCCAATCTAGAGTGTGGAACCCCTAGATCAGATTTCACATAAAACTGTACAAGAACACGAACAAATACTTTCAAACTGTCTTCTATTGACTATCCAATATAATGTGTTTACAATCAATTCAAGACTCTCTCTCAACTCTCTCTGAAGTAATTCTCTGAGCAACTGAACAAGCAACCAAACCAGCAACCTCAACCCTAATGCAAACCTCCCTTTATATAGAGATAGGTTATGCAACTAGGCTAGGGTTTCACCACATGGACTGCTATTGGGTTTAAGCCCAATTCGCCTACCATATGCTATATGGTGTCTAGTTTAGCCCAATTACTTATAATTAACTATTACAAAACTAAACCCGCTAACCGTTTATCATTTTCCTAATTACAAGATATCCAAAGACCAAATCTAAGCTGTTGTCACAAATATGCACCAAAAAGAGTTGAGATGTATGGAAATTGCGGGAGATAAATTGACTAAGGCGTTTTGAGGCTTCAAACGTAACTGAGTGCAAGAATAAGTAGAACGTGTATGTGTGTGTAGTGCAAAGCGAGTTTGAACAACTTAATTGGGAGAAATGTTTTAAAAAGGATGTGACCTAAAAAGCTTTTTGTGTAAGTAAGGATGTAGTTTGACAAAATGTGTGCCCGCATCGTAGGTGGTAGGAAAAATTTTCATTGGTTCAAATGCGTATTAGTCAAATCACACATAGAAAAAAAATGTTTACAGGTGAGAAGCTAGGATGGCAGGTAGTTATGGTTTCAAAAAGTTTTAGTGGTAGTAGGTCGTTTAGTTGAAGTTTGCGCGTAATAAAGAACGAAGGATATCTTAAAAAAATTTTATTGACTCGAATCAATGGGGATGTTTGTAAAAATGGATAAATCGTTTAGGCTGATTTAATGAAAATAAAGTTTGGATGAAATGTTAAGGGGAGAATTTGGGAATATTCGTGGTATGAGAGCGTATGAACGATTCGGTAGGTGTAAGCAGGGGGTAAGAGTTGTGTGGATATTGAATGAAATATGAACACAGAAGTTGAGATATACTAGTGATAGTTGTAGCGGTTAAAGCTAACGATTTTGAGAATGAAGTTTTGTCATGGATAATCGAGTACCAAGCATTTCGTAGTTGGGTCACCAAAGTTTGTTATAAATCAAATGTATTTAACAAGGTCAGGGAAATCACCGAATTTCTCATGGCACGTTTTACGAAGGTTTGGTAACAGGGCAAGGACACATATATATAGGAAGTACTAGCGGTGTATCCACCATGTTCACACTATGTTACGTATGTTTCACTATTCGGTGTCATGTTACGTTCCGTGTTGTGATACACAGTAGAACCAACTATGTTTTCATGCGCCTACCAATATAATCCCGTGTGCGCCTCCCCAATTATTTTGGGTTGTGCATGATCAGCATAGTTTGTACTACTAGTGTATGGGTCAGGTTACATTTTAGTATTACAAGCAAAATGTGTGTGTAGGATAGCGTATAAAAGTGACGTATGTAAGCATGATTGTATGTATGTATGTATGAGTGTGTCGAACGTAGGCGAAACCACTCGGGTTATGCCTACTTATAGATTTCAAGTATGACTACCAAGTAGTGCGAATGTATAAAGTTTGAGTATGATTGAAGACAAATACGTATAACAGTAGCATGTAGTATTGAGTGTATAGGTGGAATAAAATGGGATTTAGCATATATAAGTTACCATGAAGTTGCGAGTGTGTAAAATACGAAGTTTAATGGTGATATGTGTAATATTGTCATGTAATATTGACTACATAAATAGAAACGTGTAAGGCGATATGCATGTGTATGGTTGCTTGAGTCAAAACATTGAGTTGGTTGAAATGAAATAAGTCGGGTTTGTCGGGAATGAAGGACCAAAATTGTGAATATCGAGTGAATATTGAGAAAAGTATTAATTTTTGATATAAGATGTGGTTTTTAAAAAAAAAAAGAAATGCTACTTTTGTTTAAAAATTTGTATTTGCATACGTCGTAGGTTATCCGATCTTATGAAATTTTCTTGCCCATGTGTTCAGATTTAGATTTGCATATTAACGATTTTTGAAAAGGTTGCTTTATTTTTATATTGATACAAGGATAGTTGTGTTTTGAAAATTTTAGTGGAAAACTTGGGTTTTGAAAAGTATTTTAGCAAAGTGGACTTATACGTATGTGAGAAAGTTTTCGTCGGTTTCTTGTTGGAAATAAAATGTCTTTAGAATGGTATTATAAAGTGAGTGTGTTTTTGCGATTAGAAGAGTTATGAAAATCGAGGGCAAGAGGTTCGTTAGGCCGACAAAGTTGATAGGTAGCATTTCATAAAGTTTTTGAAAATTGTGAAAGAAACGTTTAAAGTATCATTAGGAGTTTCGTGTATGTAATTTATGTAAATAAATTGTAGGGTGAGAAATCATTTGGATAAAATAATAAGGTTCAAGGTTTATGCATAAATGAGAAAAATTGAAACACTGATAAAAGGTTTGAGTATAAGTTTTGATCTTGTGATTGTTACAAAGATAGTCGAGTTGTTATTTGATCTTCCATTGAGGTGTGGACATCACTCCTGTCTCAAGGACAAGATTCCTTCGAGAAATGGGCGGAGTTAAATCGTCAAGGTAAGGGAATCACTCCTATTTTGATGATAAGACTTCTATTTTTTAGGAACGCGAGTAGTGTTTATTTTGTGTGTGACATTTTTGAAATCGTATTTATAAATAGTGTGTAAAGTACATGAAAAGTATAAGCATGATACGTGAGTAATCATTGTGAAAATAATCTGAATTTTGAAAGAAAGGGATGTTTGAATTACGTTATGCATAAAATTGATATAATATAATGATGGTTTTAACTAAAACTTGGATTGTTCCGAAACGAAACCTTGACTAACCAAAGTGATCGAAAGTTCTTTTGTGTTTGGGAAGCATGCTTTGGCCTAATAGGTAAAATACTCTCGCCGAAATTTCGGTTAACGGTATTCGCCCTTCCGGTTACTACATGTCCTTAGTCAATTGAAAGTTCGAGACTTTGGCGGGATTCAAAAATCGAGGAGTGGGACTAGTTACCAAGGTGCGGGTATCACCCCTAACTTGACAACGTCATTCCTAAGTGTGTTTGATACTTATCAAACGAGGTATAGACTTAAATCAGGCCCGTTGGTAAGGGTCCACTAGAATAAGCATGGCGAAATTTCATCAAGGTGAGGATGTTACTCCTAACTTGATGTATAATTTCATGAAAATCGAGAATGCGGATTGAGATTCTTTCACCAAAGTGAAGGTTTCAATCCTAATTTGATGAAATCGTCTCGTTTGTATAATGTGAGTGTGGTCACGTCCTAATGTGTGTATGGTAAATCGTTGTAGGAAAGACATACGATATTTTAAGACAAAAGATGAGATAGAAGCAAATAGGGAGAAATATCCAACACTATAACACTATACATCCATCATAGACCTGCTACCAGAAATACACAACACTATAACACTATATAACACTATACATCCATCATAGACATGCTACAAGAAATATATAACACTATAACACTATATAAAACTATACCTCCATCATAGAACTGCTACCAGAAATATATAACACTATATAACACTATACATCCATCATAGACCTGTTACAGAATACATAACACTATCACATTATATAACACTACATATCCATCGTAGACCTGTTACAAAAACGTATTCCTATATAATGGGTGGCGGTTATGAAAGGTTATCAATTAATTGAATCAATGAGAAAATTACTTGTTTACCCTTTTGAATTAATTTAGATTGAGGACACATGTCATCTCCACAATATTTCTCACGCTTCTCACACTTTGGGCCCTTTTTACAGGATCCTCTACCTATATATGGATGTTATATAGTTTATATAATAATTTTAAGCTAAGTCTATCAAGGATATCATAGATTGGCATATAAGTCATGCATGGAGGTGGGATGATGAGCATCCATTAAACCTCATTATTTGATTCACCAATACACAAACCGTCACATGGACGATTCGGATGGTCATGAATGAAATGAAAGAAATACTTCACTAAACTATGCATCGACCAAGTAAGCAAGCTAGGTGCGTGCATCCCGAACATGGTAATGTTTGAGGACGTGTGTTAGCTGTGTTACTCAATTGAAGGTTGAACATAATTTAGTGGTTACTTAGAAATCATCAAGTGAGGTGGGGGACTGAAAGTAGGATAGCCAATGCTTCCAAGTAATCACACCTTCACCAAAACACAAGTCTTGTCAAGCTTGGATGGTCTCAACACTTGTGGGTTAGAACCCTTACAAATCATAAAGTTTAGAGGTATTTTACACCTCCTAATTTGTACAAAACAACATTGGCTTAGCTCCCTAACAATGGACTTGATTAGGGGCACAAGTAGCACAAGTTTGTCTAGAAAAGTATGTTTAAATAAGGTTTACAAGTTCATCTTCCAAAACAGAAAGTTTTAGCCTTAAAAGTGGTATTGTTCCACCTTGGTTTTCCATGGAAAACCTATGGTAACATCCTTAGAGGCTTTACAAACACTGTAGAGGAAGAAAAATGAAGAAAACATGAGAAAAATGAAGTTGTAAAAAGATAAAAACAAGCAGAAAGTTATAGGCACTTTGGACCTCATAAATGGTGAGATTTCACCTTAGTTTGCCCAAGCAAACTTGTGGAAACCTTCCTAGAGGTTATCCAGGTGTTGTAGAAGAAAGAACAAGAAGAAATTAGAAGGAGAAGTGAGTTAAAACTCACGTTTACTTGCTGGAACTTTCTGAGGTGTTGCTAAAAACCCAGCTGAGTTTGAGTGTGTTTTGAGAGTATTAGAGGTTTGTAAAAGTGGGATAAAGGATGGAGAAGTGCTCATTATATAGGGAAGGGATTAGGGTTTTGATGGGTTGGGCTTTGAATATGATTAGTGGGTAGTTAACCCTGAAACAAGACAACTAAACTCGGCCCAAAGGCTGCGATCGGAATCTACTCAGCCCGTATATATATATATATATATATATATATATATATATATATATATATATATATATATATATATATATATATATATATATAGGATCATTTGTGAACAGAATCTTCATATTGAACTGTGTGAACTAATCTGGACCGTTGATCTCGTTTTTAATTGATAAGGATAGGATTGTAATTTTATATTAATTTAGTTTTCAATCTTTATTTTAATAATTAGATTTTTTGTTACAAGATCCCTAACTAATAGTGATTATCAATTTAAAATATCTTTTATCTTTTACAATAATTTCAATTTCAATATTACGTAAATCTCACAGTTTATGAAATTATTGAGTTCGGATTCATCGTATTGTTCCATAAACATAGATTTCAAACTCATTCGTACAGTTACATAATTCCCAGATTTTGATTTAGTTTTCGATCTTCCTGTCTGATTATCATGGAGGAACCAGTAAATAATACGAATAAGTCCAACGAAAACGTTGATGTAGACAACGTTCAGATCAACGATAATGTTTTCGTTACAACATTGGATCGACCATGTGTGTTTTAGTATGTTCTTTAAGATTATTCTATTCGTATTTGTTACAACAATTGATCGACATGTGTTGTTTTAATTTTTTATCTTATTCTATTCGTATTTCATTCAAGATTTCCGTTTATGAGTCTAATCATACATTTAGTCGTTAAGAAGCTTGCAAAATTTCCCGTTCATAAACAACGTGTTTGCAGGTTGCTGTTTTTTCATGTGTTTTTTGCAGTTTTGCTGTAAACACCCAGTGTTACAATTCAGTACACATGTGTATAGTTGCGTAGTATAAACCACGTAGTTGCAGTTTGCTGTTTTCTATATGTGAGTTTGCAGTTTTGCTGTAATTGTCAAGTTGTTACAGATCAATACACATGTGCATAGTTGCATAGTATAAACCACGTAGTTGCAGTTTGCTTTTTGTATATGTGAGTTTGCAGTTTTGCTGTAATTGTCAAGTTGTTACAGATTAGTACACATCTGCATAGTTGCATAGTATATGCATTTTTTACATATCAAAATGCATTTTCATTGTAAACTTAGGTTTCTAAACCATTTAATACACATGTGTACATATTATTAAAATAAAGATTGAAAACTAAATTATTAAAAATTTATGGGAGTATTCAACTTTGAAGTTAACCTACAGTTGATACCATACAATACACATGTGTATAAAAGATAAAAAGTTTACAGTACACATGTGTATAATGTTTCAAAATAAACAGTATTTATGTAAACCGGGGATGCATTTTTTTATAGAATTGCAGTTTACAATATACAGTACAAATATGTGTAATCTTATTTTTCATAAACAGTTTTTACCTTTTTTAATTAATGCTTGCAGAATCAGTTGCGAGCAACGTATACAAAACTCCTAATGGAACTAGGTACTGGACACCAATCGTCCCTCCCGGATTCAAACAATTTGTTAAAGCTAGATTTAGTACCATTGAAGAAGCTATTGCAATATATGAAGAGTATGCATAACTAGCAGGATTTGGAACCCGTCTTGGTACTTCGTAGAAGGAAAAAACTAGGCGACATATTGTTACTAATAGGCGATATGTCTTATTTTCTAGAGCCAAAAAGCTTAAACGTAAAGATATTATGGCTGAACAAATAAATTCAAGTTCACCACCAAGACGGTCGAATGTTAAAGTTACAGATTGCAAGGCATGTGTTAAGTTCGTTTGTATAAAAACTTCATCTGAGTACGAGACTTATGACTTTGTAGAACAACACAACCATGGGTTTACTACCCCCGTCTTGATCTATCACTAAAGCGGAGGAAGCTTGACTTTTCTACCCAAGAGTTCATAGCAAAATGCCGGAACGCTAATCTTGGGCCTACTAAGTCTCACAAGGTACATGTAGTTTTAAAAAGTGGTCATCATAACGTGCATGGCACGGTCGTCGACTACAAAAATGCGGGCGTGATATCCGAGATTTTATAGGCGACAGAGACGCCCAGATGATACTTGACAAATTCAAGGAACGCAGCAAAAACAAAGAAAACTACACATTTAACACCCATATTGTTGAAACCGAACTCCAGTTAATTTAATTTTCTGGTGTGACGTAGTTTCTAAATCAAACTACGACTCATTTGGTCATGTTATTGCGTTCGATGCAACGTATCATACAAATATGTAAGTCTTATATGAAAATTTTAATCAATTATTTTCATTTAATATACATACTAAGCTGTTTTCGCAAAACATGTACGATATGATTTTTGTTCCTTTCACTGGAGTCGATCATCACAAAAAGTGCACTATTTTTGGGGCTGGGTTGTTACATAATGAGACTATCGAGTCTTATACATGGCTTCTTCAAAAATTCCCTGAGGCACACAACGGGAAACAACCCCTTTTGGTACTAATTGATCAAGATTGTGCCATGAAACAAGCGGTGGGAAAAGTCTTTCATAAGTCGATTCACAAGTTATGTATGTGGCACATTATTCAAAAATTACCCGTGAAGGTAGGAATTTCGAACCCAAATTACATTGTCAATACACATGTGCACACTTGTACAAATTATAACAATTTCTATACACATGTGTAATAAACTGTATCATCTTTACGTCTGAATAACTTATTTGTTATACATGTAGATCAAGGGGAACGACAGAAGAAATGCAGAAATAAAAAAAAAGTTCCACAAACTCGTTTGGAATGTTTACATCAAACCAGAAACATTTGAGAAAAGATGGCACAATCTCATTGTAGAATATGGTTTGGAAGACCATTCGTGGTTGTCTGAGATGTATTCGATAGGTGAAAATTGGATTCCGGCCTATTTTCGCGAGATACCCATGTGTACCTTAATGAAGACCACATCCAGGTGTGAAAGCACTAACCACTTGTTCAAATCAAATTCTAGCTCTCATAATACATTGGTGCAGTTCATGTTGTGTTATGACACATCAGTTGATGGGATACGAAATGACCAGCGGGAACTAACACATAAAACGGACACCACTAACCCAGAATTCAAAACCACTTGGCCAATCGAACGTCATGCAAATGATATTTACACAAGGAGAATTTTTTTCGATGTCCAAAAGGAAATATTGAACGACAAGGAAAATTGTTATATCGCTGAACGATTAGTATCCGATGGTGTAAGCAGCTTTGTGATTGCTCACCAAGACCACACGAAAGAAGTTATAAATGAGTTCACGGTTTGTAATAACATACCGTAACGTTTTCTTTGTTATCTTTTAAACATGTGTAAATTAAACTCCCGATACACCTCCTAACTTATCCCTTTTGCATCATTACATTACAGGTTATGTCACACCCCGACCCGCAGCGGAATAAGAGTCGGGGCATAATTGGGTTATCACCAAAGCTCATGATATTTACTAATATGTTTCATATTTATTAAAGTCAAAGTTACATTCTCAATAATCCAAACATGTTCATACAAATACAAAGGAAAATAACCAAACTAAACAATCCAAGCTCTAAACCAGTTTATTCTTCTAAGCCAATCCTATGTGTTTCTTGCTGCAGCTGGTTCACCTGTATCATGTGTAAAAATGGGGGTTTTTGGGTCAACATAAGTTGGCGAGTGAACCTTGTTAGATAAACATTTATTATTGGTTTTCTTGTTATTTTATCAAGGAAAAATTGTGCAATAATCATAAGTGAGCAAATGTAAATAATCAAACAGTAGCAATAACAACCACAAACTATAACATACCATAACATACAATAACATACAATAACATAAATGGGGAACGAACGTCATATGATGAATGCATGTACTGAAAATGATAAATGTCTGTGCGATCAAGGCTCAATCAAACGGAGCCGATCGTATGTTGGCACGCCGGGTTCACGCTCATAATGTAATGGGGAACATGCTCAACGCTCATAATATAATGGGTAGCGGCGGCCTATGAAATTGCAGTACTGAAAATAATAACTTAAATCCAACCAATAACCACACAACAGTTGAAACAAACTGAATACACATTTGTTCATGATTTGATGTATGCACAATGATTTAAATATAATAAATGGTAAGACACATGATACACCCCAAAAACGTGATTAAAACGGGGAATTTGTAAAGATTCACTCACATTGGGTGCGTTCGGTTGGAGATGATGAGATGCGCATGAGTTGGAAGATTTGAACAACGAGAATTAACTAACCTAAATAATAACGGAAAATATAGTAAATGAGTGGATTTTTATTAATGATTTTAATAGGATTTTTAGTTATATTTTTGTGAGTTTAAGGCTATTTCCTATCTTTAAAAACATTATTTTTAAGTATTTTTAATTGATTTTTAAATTAAATTAAATAAATAAAAATGTAAAAATATGTTGACTTTTGCGTTGACCGTTGACCGTTTGACTGTTTGACCGGTTTTATTGTGTAAGTGTATGCGCCGGGCAGGACTCGGACCCGAGACCTCCCGTTCGCGTGCACGCAGCTCTACCAACTGAGCTACGTGTCTAACCCGAAATAATTATGTTTTTAATTATATTTATATACTAACTCAGTTTATTCAAAATTCTTTTATTTTCAAAAATGTTTTAAATCATCGAACCGGTGTCGTCAACAGGTCTCGAACCCGGGACCTGTGCTTTAACATTACACACAGTCCACCGCTGGACTGTGTGTCTAACTTGGTTAATATGCAGATTTTTATTATACTTAACATCTAACGGAAGTTAATCCGGTTCAGTTAGAAAAATAAAACATCTTTATTACAGAGAGGGTGTGTGTATCAAGGGTCGAACTCGCGGCGTGTGATTTGTATGTGCACACAGTCCACCGCTGGACTGTGTGTCTAACCCGAGATAATATCCAAATTTTATTAAACTTATAATCATCCTACTTCGTCTTCTTCGTTACCGATTTACAGTTTACGATTTCTCTATTGTTCCTCGTTTAATTTGATTGGCAAACATTCAACAGACTAATATGAAATGGCAGAGACGATATTTAGAAGTAAACATACCGGAGAACGATTACCTCAGAATTTCGGCAAGTCGTCGGCTCTGTTTTTACGGATTTCTACTGAACGAATAAATTAACAGTTTTTGATTAGCTATGAGAGGAATTGAAGTATTAAACAAGAGTTATCAGAAGGTTTGAATGTCTATACCGTTTCACAGCTGAAGATAAGGATTTTCAGAAGTTTTCCGGCGAACTGGAATTATCCGATATTGACGTCTAAATTGATTCTGATTGAAGGGTCTGAGTTAGCAATAGCTTAACAATTGATAGACCATGAAAGAATTGAAAGACTTACTGTTTTGATGGAGAATACGGTTTTCCGGCGAAAGTCCGGCGAGTCCAAAAAGCTTCTCCGGCGGACTGAAAGTCGTGCGAAAATGTAATTGGAAGTTTGCAGAGTGTGTTTGAGTCGCGAGAGAGGACAAAGATTGAAGTAATTCTGGAATTGAAAGTTTTCGGTTATTAAAACCGATTCATTCTAGAATTCAAATTCATTCAAGGAAAACTTGATTGAAAGTGTCGGTGCATCGGTTAAACTCAGTAAACCGCGATCAATCAAACGTCTTTGGACGTTTGATGACCGATTTCGGTTACAGTTGGCGTAACCGGTTGATTCATGGTAGTCTATAAGATTTATTTGTTTCCTAGAGTTGACAGAAAACAACAAGTGGCGAAGTGGTTATGGGTGTGTGTGTTAAGTCTTTGGAGTTCTTTCCGGCTGACCCGGGTTCGAGTCTCGGCAGCCTCATTTTCTTTTTAATTATTTTATTTTTACTTTTTATCAAGTATAACTTTTATAGTTTAGTTTGTTTATTAATTATGCATCATAAAAATTAAAATGGACATAAATACGCAACGTGACATTTATAACTTGATATTCGATTACAAACGGAGCGGGTTTGGAAAACCCGTTTTTGACAAATGTTACAGGTTATGTTTAAAAACAAGATCTCGCTATTTCATGCGAATGTATGGGGTATACTAGAAATGGATATCTATGCCGACATATTTTCTGCGTATTTGGGCACCATAACGTACATAAGATAACAAGTCAGTATATTCACCCAAGATGGAGGAGAGATGCTTTGCCTACTAGTGTACATAGCGATGAAAATAGGTTATCCGTTGATCAGAGTCGTAGTGGAAGAATATGGCGTAGAATTCTTGACAATATGGAAATGTGTCGTGAAAGAGTGCGTGGTAAGCTTGATAAATTAGAGGAACTAGATGAGCAAGTACAATTGTTGAAAGATGAGATATTTAGTGATGTTCCACTGGATCCAGAACTTAAAAAGAAGGTTTTAGTTTACCAGGAAATTCTCGATCACGCTGAACTAGAGGAGGTATCATGTACGGCACCAAGAAAAATACGTAACAAAAGGATGTGGCAAGCATAAACGTCCAATTGGTCCACGGGAGAAAGCTTTAAAGAAATGCAAAAAACATATAAGGAAATGCAATTATTGTGGCAAGAGGGTTAGAACGCATGATAAAAGGAATTGCCCACTTAAAAAGACAACATCTCAAAGGATGATTCGTCCACGGAAGAAGATGGTGAGGAAGATGATGATGAAGCTGATGCGCACCGATACCGGAACTGATATTGTTGATACCGAACACGACTCATTTGGTGATGTTATTGCGTTCAATGCAACGTACAAATATGTAAGTCTTATATGAAAATATTAATCAATTATTTTCATTTAATATACATACTAAACTGTTTGCGCAAAACAGGTAAGATATGATTTTTGTTCCTTTCACTGGAGTCGATCATCACAAAAAGGGCACTATTTTTGCGGCTGGGTTGCTATATAATGAGACTATCGAGTCTTTACACGGCTTCTTCAAAAAATCCTTGAGGCACACAACGGGAAACAACCCCTTTTGGTACTAACTGATCAAGATTGTGCCATGAAACAAGCGGTGGGAAAAGTCTTTCGTAAGTCAATTCACAGGTTGTGTATGTGGCACATTATTCAAAAATTTCCCGTGAAGGTACGAATTCCGAACCCAAATTACATTGTCAATACACATGTGCACACTTGTACAAATTATAACAATTTCTGTATACATGTGTAATAAACTGATCAAGATGAGTACGAGGACGGCACCGATACCAGAACTGATGCGCATTTGGAAGAGAGCTATTGATCTTTAACTTTAACTTACAGATACATAAATAATCCATGGTTTGATGCAACACAGAGATTATGTTTTGTGCTTTTTGACTTCATTTAATTTTTTACATCCTATTGTTAAAATTCTAAACATTGTTACTTGATATACGATCCCAAATTTTACAGGTTATATTTACTATAATTACATGTTGTACACATGTGAACCTCAATTTATATACAACATTCCTCTTTTATGTTCACGTACTATAAACTAGTACACATGTGAATAACAATCAGAAATAGAGTAGTACACACATGTACTACGATAACAAAAAAATTATATAAGCGTACATGCAACGTTATAGTATTAACGCAACTAACCAAATGTGTCCGTCATTTAAGGTAAAGCGCCATGAACTTTGGCGCTGACTATAATACACTTATGTACATCAATTAACTTTGTTCGGATGTGTACATCATTCGGGTGCAGCCTCATGAATACACGTTATAGCGATAACCATTACAACAAATAAGTTAAAAAAAACAAATTCACCAACATAACATTATATCATTCACACAGTTATAAAATTATACGTTTCCAACAGTAATACGAACATTATCCATCAAATACTAACAAGTTCCAACCATTAACAGAAATAAAATGCCTTATCAAACTCTTCTGCTTCCGCTAACATCGGTTCACGGTGAATGTTTGAACTAGAAGTCACCAACTTCACTGCGTATATCTTACGTAACCTTGTCAACGTTGCTTTTTTGTGGCCAGGGTCTAGTGGGAATCCACAATCCCATTTTTCAACAGTGACGCCAAACCAAGTTTCCATGTGCCACAGAACAAACACCCCACAATCGACCGTGTCGCCTACAGTCTTCTATTCAAATTCAAGCTTTTCCGGCACAGCATTTTCAATTTGTCTTGCTTTTGGGTGATTCACCAGTTTCATATACTTTGTGAAAATGTCTTTCTGAAATCAAATTTCATGTTATAATTACATTAAGTATTTTCAAAATCGAAAATAAAAAACCAAAAGTGTATACAGAAGTGTCTTAAAACTTTGTAGGGAGTGCTATTCTTGAAAAAGTTTTCATCATGTATAAGTTGAATTGGGCTTTCAGATGCAGATATATTATCGATCACCGTTACCGATGGCTTTTCAAGATCAAAACAAACAAGATAAAAATTGCCGTACTCAAGAATTGGGAAGCAGATTACGCGATACGTGGACAAACTCATCAGAGATGGTTTTTTGTCTACAACAAGGAATAACGAACTTCTTAACTTTTGAACACGTTGCAGATCGCCATACTTTTCATTCTGTAAGGTATCTTTCGACTGGACCATAAAATCATTATACGTTTATAAAATGTTAGAAGAAACCAACAGTTAATAAATCTCAAACTTATAATTTATAACTTAAAAAAATTATAAACAATTTTATGGAAAGTTCGATCAACTTACAAACCATTCTGTATGGCAAAACAAACGCGGCTTCGCCCCTTTCACTTTATCATCACCCTTAAGAACATTTTCTCCAGTAGTTCGTTGATTCTCTTCATGATTGAGCATCGACGCAAAGCAATTTATTACTCCACTATTAATCCACTGACTAGGTTGCATATCCTTCATCTGGAAATGGTACAGCCCAACCCCCGACACAGTTTCAAATACAAATCGTCTGCTTAAAAAGTATCTTATTACTTCACATACGTTATAAATTTACTTTGTAGATAAATACATTTAGGTGTCAACAATACTTTCTTACATCAGTGTATCAAAAACGTAATTAGAACATGCACATGTGTCTACTGTTATGATTATACATTCTTATATACAGTACACGTGTGTATACTGTCATTATTATACATTCCTATATACAGTACACGTGTGTATACTGTCATGATTATGCAATCCTATATACAGTACACGTGTGTATACTGTTATGATTATACATTCATATACACAGTACACGTGGGTATATTGCTATTATGATGCATTCCTGTATACAGTTCACATATGTATCTTTCGTACAAATATAAAAGACTGAATTAATCAACTGTTTCTTACACATTTGTCGTTTCCACCTCCGAGACTTCTTTTTCTTCACGGGTTTTTTTCGACCTTTCAGCTACCTTTTTATTCTTTGCTGTCGCTACCTTGTTCATTCACATCAACTTTATAATAACAACACTCAACTAAAACAATAAATTAGAATTAAAAGTCAAACCAAAAATACACAACATAACAAAAAAAACGTACATCTTGTCATCGGCGCAAGTCGACAAGTATTTCCATAATAGATTGTCTTTCTTGCTCAACCAGCTATTCATGTTTACAGCTCGTACCAAAAATGGTGATTGGACGCATTTCGAGCCGATCTTTATCCTTTTCCCTTTACCGGCAATTACAACATCTTCAGAAACAGATGTTACATGTTCGACATTTTCTGGCACATTATCTTGATTGGTACGTTCATCTTGTGTAATACCAAGGCTGAATGACGGGATTTCATCTAGCCTTTGCGTATCATATGCACCAGAAATAATGTCGTCAATATCTTCCGCGGATTTCATAAAAAATTGAGTGGTTGGAGACGCAATGTGTGGTGTTGTAACATTATCTCTAGGCATTTCCTGGCCACTGTTACTCTTCGTTTTTCCCTTTCTGTCTTCCACACCTTGATAATTAGTATAGTAAATATGTTAGTAAGGTGTACACTAAATCATACGTAAAAGATAAACAAAATAAAAATGAAATACATGTTTCTAATTACCAGTTCCTTTCATCACCGGACTTGCAATCCCGTCTTTTTCTCTGGACCCATCAAAAGCTGATTTGTTAAAAATTCTTTTATATCTTTCAAGAATGGGTATAACAGACTCGTTCGTTGGATATTGCGACGTAAGTTGTTTTATTCCAGCCTCCAATTCGATTTTACAACTCTCAATTTCGTCGCACATTGATAAGATGCTTGCAATACTCAACTACGCATTCAAAAAATAAAATAAATAAATAGATAAATAAACTATTGAACCCCATGTCTCAACACCATTGTATTGTTGAAAAAAACACAAAGGTTAACAGCCTCATACCTCTAACGACGACCAATCATGAGACATTGTTTTTTCCCGATGTCATCCCCGAAATATCAGCCGCCGCTTCCTCGCTATTGTTTTCCTCAACATCTTCGAAATCATATAATTCCCTTAACTCACCCAACCCAAAACCTCCATTCTTTAACTCCTGATCCTTCCTCATATTCATCAAATCATGGGTCCAAAATTTTAGGGGAGCTTCCCGACGTTCATCATCGAATCCAGGACATTTTGTTGCGTCCAAATACAACAACTAAGATAATTAAATAAAGAATCAAATACAACAAAACAAAAAACAAAAAACATTATGTTCACTCTTTCATGAGTACACATGTGTATAGTTTACAACGTTACACATGTGTACTACAAATAAAAATAAAAAATGGGAAATAAAAAATCCAATTGGATAATATATTCACAACATACCACCAAATACGTGAGAGGTCCCCTGAAGTGCACCTTCGGATCACATCTAACCCAATCATCTTTGCAATTTTTTACGGCATCCAACACGAATTGGCACCAATTGTGATCCTTAAACTCCTTTTCATGATTAAACGCATCCAACATGTTATACATGATACTTCTGTTTTTCGTGCAACCTATCATTGTAGATATAAACAAGAGCATAAAATCTATTTTGAACATCTCCTTATCTTCATACGAATCTAACCTGATCTTATCCACTATATTCTTGAAACTAATTGGAACCTTCTGAAATCTTGAAACCCATTTATCCTTCAAAGGATGGCCTGGTTCATCTTTATTCCTCTTTGAAACCTTTATATTTCCGGATGGCACACCTAATATTTTTCTCACCGAATCTTTGTCCACACTTATGTGTCTTTCACCCAAACTAATCCTCATGTTCTTTGTATCTAACATATCGACAACAAAATTCCCTAAATTGGTTGTAACATCACTCACCTGCAATATCAACACTTTACCAAAACCGATTTCTTTCACCATCTTTTTCTGCCACGGTTTCATCAGACGGATAGCTTCGTAAAGCTTATTCGGTGACGTTCGCACCCTGATTCCTGAAAATCCATCTTGAACTTTCTCCCGTTTTTTGCTTTGTACATTTCCTTTTTTCGGTTTCTTTTTTAGTTTCCTTTTCTGGTAGTTGAAAACTTCACCTGCTACATTATCAACCGACTCTTCATCGCTTACAAAAACTAAACATCCACATAGTTTATAACATAGCAAATTGTTATAGATACACTGTAGAAAATGGTTTCAAAGGATACCTCCAGTTTCTTCATCACCTTCACTAACGTAATTCCGATCATCGTCCAAAATGTCCTTGTTTACTTATCTAAGTAAACCTTACCTTCCCCTTCTACACTTTCATGGTCACCAGTTACCTTGCGACGGCTTTTTCCACGGTCGTCGGCGTATCAACTTTCTCATCATCTGACAACAAACCATTTTAATGTTTACAATTTTAGGAACCACTCAAATTACTTGATAAATACATATAAACCAATCACTGCTACATGTTATCAAAACAATGTAAAAATAGTCTTATCAATTATATCATAAATCATAAATTTCCAAAATCACCGAAAAGACATTGGTGTAACATATACCTGTTACGTCTTCATCGGCTTCATACAAATTACGCGTATCGTCATCCATATTTTCCTTATTATCCATTTTTTTATACATCACTACAAACGATAATCAAAATACTTAATACACCGTGTCGCATTACCCCTACGAATAGTCATGTTGTAGAGCCATACATGTTGCTTCTTTCCTTACATAACACCGGTTCTTTTACGTCTTTTTCGCCCGTGTTGCTTCAATTGACTAAGTTTAACATCTACAACCAACCAAATAATTTAAATATCTTATTAGTTACCCATATTTTTATACATTCAGATGATCCAAAACAAAAATGGAAAAAACAAACAATCAAACCTTCTTCGTCGTCGGTGAAAGGGACTCGCACTGCTTGCACACTTTCTCTTTTTGTTTTCTTCGATGATTGACTTTTTTTTCTTCCATCGATATCCGAATGCCTTCTAGTAGGTTCCATATCATTCATCTTTTGTTCCACCTTTTTGATGCCTTTTTACCATCATGACTGTGCAGGGGTTTTTCAGCCTCACATCCTGCACTTAAAACCCATTAACTACTACTAAAGATAACAAACAAATCATCTGACATGTACTAAACATCACCTTTACGTATCTCGTCGTCATTGCCGACATCATGGTGAACCTTATACACAACTTTTGTTTGCCTTTTGGTGACTATGGAAACAAAAAAACCCAACATTATTAATTTACATTCCGTTATCAATTACACGTATTCTACAATAATATTTTTTTGGAAAAATTTTTCGCCCACAAAATGTTAGAATTATCTTTACCTGTTTCCACTTTATCAGTGTTTGCATCATCGTCTGAAATTGAATTGGGTCATCTATAGTATTACTAAATCTACTAGCATTTAAATGCGCTATGCTTTCGCTCCTGGTACCTACACGATTAAAACAGAAATGTTAACGGTACTATACTACAAACGCATAATCTAGTTATACAAATATCTTTTACATCTTTAAATTAACAACTTACGTTTCCTCATTGCGAAAGTATTTTGTAGCAACAAACCAAATCAAATTGCCACTGACCAAGTAACCAAATCATATCAAAGCACAATTAACGTTATAATGTATACACATTCAATACAAAATACACATATGCAATCAACTTGACATTGCTGGACAGTGAACAATCCTATTAAATAAACCTTAACTCCTCCAAAAAATGTAAAAGCTATCATAATAATTATTTTCTAAACAACAAACATTCTAACATGTTTCTAATTGCATACGATTTTGTCAACCAATGATACTTTGTACTAGATAACACAAAACAGTTTTGTTCATCATTATTTAAAAATAAAATACTTACACCATGATACACACATTGTCAAAACCCAAGAACCAACGTAAACTTACAAGATACGCATGTATACACCAACAATTGAATATATAATAACAAACATCAATCACTTATGATTACAGAGCACGAAAACAATAACTTGTTTACCTAATTTATGCTAATAAAGATAATTAAACATTCTTTATTAACAGCTTTTGGGTAAACCCCCAAAACCGAAAAATCTAACACCATACACAGGCGTACAACAACTATAAGTGTAATAATATCAAACCACATGACCTTAATGTAACTCAGAACAAACAACGGAATTGTTAACTCATCTGTAATAATTAAAAATACCTAAACCATGAATATTAACAAACAGTTTTAACCCCCCTAAACATTTATAAACTAACAAAATATACATGTGTACACTAACATGTTCATGTAAATCCGCAGTCGTCATGTGTTTAATAAACAGATAACAATCAACATTGTCATATACACAAAATTATACATCAGAAGGTCCCAAATATTTAAAAAAAGACACAGAAATTATGGCCAAAAAACAACAAAAATTAATCATCATTCTGTACAAACAGCTACTAATCAATAAATTGCAAACCCTAGTTACTGAATGTTTGTTCTTGTATGTCGGCAGAATTCTAATAGACAGACAACGATGAGCGAAATCGTGACATAAACGACAACATCAACTACAATTACCTCTTCTGCGGTCGATTGAACTTACCAATGCGTACCAACAGTTCCCCAATCGTCTGTGTACTTCTTAATATATGGAGAAACCGAGAGCGTCACAATTTTGGGGAAAGAAATCGGTTGAAAGGAATACTTTTGGATACCGGATCCTTCAAAACAATCTACGCATTTTGGAGGAGTGTGAAAGTGGCGGCTTGGTATGGCAACGTTTCATGTTTCCTGGTTTAAAATATTCGCCCCTTTTTAAATTACAAATCTACCCTTTTTACTTAATTTTAAAGTGGAAAAGATATCTAAATAATTACAATCATGCCACTAATCAAAACTTAAGGATGATGAAAACCAATGGCCTAGATCAGTTCACTCTTATAAAATTGTTCACTCTAGATCCCAACCCTATATATATATATATATTATATACACACACACACACACTTAAACATTATAAGGTGTATATTTGTTGTATATTCAGGTGTTACATGTTATTTAAATAAATGATCAACATGTAAAAATATGTCTAATATGCAAAAAGGGAATATGAAAACATGTGTTAAACAAGTATGTAAACATCTGCCCAAGTAAAGCTCTGCTAAAGACTAAATGTCCAAGGTCTGTTATAGCTAAGCTCTGTTGAAGACAAAGCTCTGCTGAAGATCTACAGAGGATGTATCATCAGTCCTTGTAATGTTTAGTGTATAGCAGTGGTTAGCTTAGCTGTGGTTGTCATCAGTGTTTTCTGTCAGTCCTTGTACAGCAGTGGTTAGCTTAGCAGTAGTTGTCATCAGTGTTTTCTATCAGTCCTTATATAGCAGTGATTAGCTTAGAAGTTGTTGTCATTAGTGTTTTCTATCAATCCATGTATAGTAGTGGTTAGCTTAGCAATGGTTGTCATCAATGTGTTTCTATCAGTCCTTGTATAGCAGTGGTTAGCTTAGCAGTGGTTGTCGTCGGTGTTTTCTATTAGTCCTTGTATAGCAGTGGTAACCTTAGCAGTGGTTGTCATCAGTATTTTCTATTAGTCCTTGTATAGCAGTGATTAGCTTAACAATGGTTGTCATCAGTGTTTTCTAAAAATAGAATACGGATACAAACTTTCTAAAAAATAGAAATACCGAAATACGAGGCGCTACAAAAACATCGTTCACCCTATATATATATTTTTTAATATTTTTTGAAATTGGTTGTGGGTGGAAGAGAGATAAAAGGTAATGCTAAAAGTATAAAAAGTATTATTTAATTAAAAATAAAAGAGCACATAGTATTTTTTTAGTATAATTATAGAGATGGAGATGAAGAATCAATTGTGAATACTCTAAATAACTCAAATTATCTCTATATTAATAGATGAGGGACACACTTTCCTCCTATATCCAGAACTAACTAATCATGCATTATCACCTCACTTTTACTCATAATCAATCACACACTTACAACTACCTCCCTAAACGTGTTAATTTGGTTGCTCAAGCTACGGTTTGGAGGATACGGAACACACGTAATGCTAAAATTTTCAAGGGGAAGAACACATCCATTCAGGCTACTGTTGTATTAATAAAGGAGGATAGCTACACTTGGGCAATGCATCGCTCAAAATCTACAGTTACCTCCAAGGAGATGTGGCTTAGTTTTGATGTTAGTTCTATGTTGTAATTCAGTGACACATTCGTTTGTATGTCGCCGTTTTTTTCCTTTTGTTTGTTCTCCCAGTTTCTTGCTGATATATATATATATATATACACATACTTATAGAGAGAGAAGTTGTTCAAAAAAACCTATGAAAGAAACCTGCATTGAATATCCGAAGAGGTGGCTACGGTGTACCTGATTTCCATTTGGGCCAGCGGTTAAATTGCATGCATTGCATGGTGTACGTTGTCTAAAACACATTTCTCCAGCAAGATAACATCATAACACACGTGACCCACAAACACACAACGTGAAGCTTGGTCGGTGTTCTTTTTCATCGCGGTTCATGAAATACAAGATATAAAAGAAGCTTTTATAAATATGTTACGCGACGTTTTAGCGTTAGTAGAATATG
Source organism: Scalesia atractyloides (assembly GCA_947069175.1). Classification (NCBI taxonomy): domain Eukaryota; kingdom Viridiplantae; phylum Streptophyta; class Magnoliopsida; order Asterales; family Asteraceae; genus Scalesia; species Scalesia atractyloides. The sequence goes on from CAMTDV010000003.1 coordinate 87,312,317, forward strand.
ATATATGAAATATCAAAAATTATTTCGTGAATTGGACAAACCATGTTTAGAGTCGAACTTTGAAGTGCCAACTAGGTGAAATTCGACTTGGTAGAAAGAAAGGGAATCCCATTTCCACGATCTAGCCGCCATGGCCAATGATCTACTAAGCGTCCAAGCTTCTACAGTAGCTACAAAATCAGTTTTCTCTCTTAGTGGCAGGGTTATATCTATCCGGAAAACAAGGCTCACTCAGATGGCGGTGGAAATGTGCATTTGCTTAAAAGACTAGTTGGGCGCGGCAGAATGTATACAACATATGACGAATCTTAAAGGCAAACTCTATTTGGAAGAACCAATACATGCCTACAAAGTATCAAAAGGACGGGTGGCTCCACTTTCCGATGACGAACTCGTTACTGAAGAATTGGTATGCTCAACCAAATTGCAAGATTAGCCATAAACACTTAAGGAAGACGTCAAAGAATTGAAGACGACGACGATCTTTATATATTAAAAAATGTATACGCAATTTTTCATGTTTTGTTTAAAAAAGTTATGTAATGTTAATTCTAAATTAATAAAAAATAAATAAAAAAACGGAGTTTATCGAGTATGCATCATATATTCTAGTGTTTGTTTGGTTTTTTTATTTATTTTTATTAAATTATTAAAAACCATAATAGGTTAACTAGTTTCTTTTAACCTATCCGGTTACCATAGGTTATATAGGTTTTCACTTGGCCGGATCAATTTGTGGGTCGTCAGGCCCAAACCGGATTTTTTACACCCATAATACACACCCAATTACCCGATAGCCAACGTGGAAGCATAAGGGTTCCCACAAAAAGTCATATATGCTAAACTAACTTAACTACCATTTCAGGGTTATAAATGTACTATTTCATATTTTGTACATAAAGAATATGGTTATAGAGTTTCTTATATACCTACTTTCACCAACCATAAATCGGATTTTCGACATGTGGCGGTAAGAGATGAAGATCACTAGAGTGTTGTTTGTTGTAATCCCGAGTTCCTGGTACTGCCCCGGTGCACAGCCTCAAAAACTCATTGCCGGTAAAACAATAATGTGCAAAAGCTAAGGTTCCGTCGATCAAACTAGGAACTGAATTTGAATTTCTGGTCAACCGGCTGGTCTCGGTTAGAATCTTGTGAAGCTCAGAAGACTCCATGAACCGTTGGGTGGCTGCTTCCCATGAAAGATTGAACCGCTGGTCAGGTGTAAGAGGGTGTGGCTCACTGTCCATGGCTAAGTTGACTTTTTCTACAAAATCTTGTGGTGAATTGTAAGTTAAACAGTTGGGAAATGACCTAAAGAAGTCATTTGAAGGGTGGTCTGCACAAACTACAAATTTTCCCATTGCAAGTGCTTCAGCTGTTGCTGTGCATAACACATCACTCACACTTGGATTTATAAACACTTTGTAACTGCCAAAAAATAAGAATGAACAATTTTAATACTTTTTAATTATTTAAATTTATATAAAATTATAAAATATGGTAAGTTTGTAGGGCTCTAAACGAACCCAACGTTCAGCGACCAGTTCGTGACCTGTTCGGCGGAAAGTTCGTTTGCGTTCGTTCCTTTATTAAACAAACGAACACGAACAAGAAATTTCATTCGTTTAGTTAGATGAACGAACATGAATAGAGACCACGTTCGGTAACGTGTTCGTTTATGTTCGATAATTCATTAGTGTTTTTAGTTTTTATATTTTATTTACATACTTCGAAATTCTGACAAATATAATATTTAATAAGTATCAATGTATTATTATATATTCTGTTCATGAACGCTTGTTCCTGTTCGTTTGTTTCCATTTGTGTTCATGAACATTAATTTGTGTTCATGAACATTCATTTGCGATCGTTGCCTAAAATTAACAAACGAACACGAACAAGTCCATTTCCTTAACAAATGAACACGAACGTAAAATCTCATTCGGTAAGTGTTCACGATAGTTAGTGAACACATAATTTTCTTAACAAACGAACGCTCGTATGATTCGTTTGCAGCCCTATAAGTTTGTAAGTCTTACCTGTGAAGTGAGTCATCAGCATGATCTATGCCTTTCATGAAGTTCACATTTAAGTTCAACTTTTTCGCAGTACTTTGTACTTCATTAGCATCCTCGCCGTTACCATAAACATCAATCTTGAACGCGTTATCAAGGTTATCTTTTTGTTTCGCTAATAAATCTATTAACTCGCGGTATCCCTTAGCCCAAACCATTTTGCCCAAAAAGTATGCTCCTTTCGAGAACGATTGACCCCCGTTTTCCCTTTCTGCAGCCGTTTTCTCCCCGATTTTCAAAAACTTCGGGTTCACGCCATGAACGTTACAAATTACAGACTTGGGTAAATCTTGGGTTGCAGCAGAAAGTCTAAGTACCTAAACATAAAATATCGAAAAATCAAATACTCTCATTATAAGCAAATTTTTTATGAATTAAGTCATTAACTCGGTACCTTGTCGCAATATGCTCGTGTAACCAAATTGTTTATATGCTTTACGAAAAACGCTTGGAGAGCTCCGTTTTTTTCCCGTTTTATATACTCCAAGTAATTCGTGTGAACAATACCGACGACATGATTGAACTTATTAGTCCAACGGTTACCATGATGATACCAATTTAGATGCTCAGGTTCTTCAAGAATCGCAATGTCGGCTTCCTTAGAAGAAATGAACTTGGATGTATCGCCAGCGGGTATAATACTGCGTCTCTCTTTTTGAAACTAAATTGTAACAAATAAATGTATAGTATCAGTATAGAAGCGCGTTCAACAGTTTATCACAGAACCAACGTTAAGCAGATATGGTGAGATATAAAGGAGGTGGTTATGCGGTTACATAACCGCCTTATGTTCACAGTTAAAAAGTTCCACATAGACAAGTTTATCACATTACCGCAAAGGAGTAAACTGTTAAAATGGCCCCGAGGGTTAGCCAGATTTGCCACTTAGACAGAAAAGTTCTTTTTTATCACGGGGGACCCTGGAAGGTTTAAACTGCCTTATTGGCCCACTTTTTAACATGGTGTTAACTGAGGTCTGTTAATTGCCCAAATGGCCCCTGAGGTGAGAAATGACAATTTTGCCCTTGAGTTAACAGACCTCAGTTAAAACCATGTTAAAAAATGGGCCAAAATGGCAATTTTAAACTTTCCAGGGTCCCCAATGATTAAAAGAAAAACCTTTCTGTCTAGAGTGGCAAATTTGGTCAAACCTCAGGGGCCATTTTGGCAGTTTACACTACCATAAATGCTTATTTCATACAAAGTTATTTGGTTTGATTTCTATATCAGGTCACACTTTGTTTGTAATCATGTAAAGGCTCAAACTTTGAAATAAGATTTCATTTAGGGTAGTCTTGAAAGTTAGCCCGTTTTTAGACTACACATACAAAAGTCAACATGGTCAAAGTTACCGATGCGTCTGCTATCATGTCCATAGTTTGATTAGCTAACCGGGTCAGATTACTCTAATTAACTTTTTTTGACAGTACTGAGTCTTTTTATTCACTAAACCTTTGTCGAAAACGAAATTTACCTTTCCAGGATAGAAGGAAATTTTGAAATCAGTTTTAAAACCAAATCGTTCCTCAAGCCAGCTGCGTATATAAACTTCTTGTTCTTCTGGTGAAGTGAAAGTAATGTTGTTTGGATAAACTAACTCCTGATCTTTTCTTGTGAGCCAAGGAACCAATAGTGTGATGCTTTGTTTTCTAGATTTTGCTAAATACGCTGCGCGAAACAGAGGATTTACAGCCGTCCCTGTCATCCATGGAAGACTAGCAGTTGTGACGATGGCAACATGCCTTTTTCCATTGGTAACTTCATGATGATTAACACCAGTTTCATAATGGTGTCCTGTGCTATGAAGAACACTAGCAATTCTTGAATCCAAATCATCGATTGTGGTATCATTTTCGGGGTTGAAAGATTCGTGGGCGTAAATAGGGGTTAACTGAAGTTGATTTTTCCTTTTGGTGCATAAACTTTGAATTATTTTGTCAGAAACATCTGTATCATACAGCATAATACATGTTTAAGAATTTAAAAAACAGAATATCATAAGAAGACAGAATGTAACTAAATCATAATAAAAATAGATAGAATTAATTAATTACCCTTTTTAACACCTAACTGATCTAAAAATGGTCCTGATTGCCTAACCAAATATGCAAGAAGTTCTGGCATATCCAATGGTGGAATGTACTTTGAATTGTTTGGTTCCTTGCAAATTGATTTCTGCAAGACGGATAAACCAAAAGAATTCAAAAGAACTGAAAAACAAAAACAGTATTGACGAATAATATATCTTATTGAATAAATGAAAAACACATATCTTTATACAGAAATACTACCATGAAAAGAATAGTGTAAAGCTAAACTAATGATTAGACAATGTGTAGTAAGGCGTGAAGGCGTGAAGGACTGTCATTTTGCCACCTCACCCTTTCACGCCCCCAAAACATTGCACGATTGTTAAAAGGGGTGCCAATAGGGTGTGAGGCCAACTCAAAACCAACTAATCATACATTTTAACTTTGTTTCATTAACTTGTTTTTTAGTTAAAACCACCACACTCCTTTGAAATGGTGGTTTGGTTAAATCAAGTGTGATAGAATAACTAAAAAGTTCAATAACCACTATCAAATCACTCAAATCACTGCCACAAATATAAAGACACAATTAGACCACAAGATACCTAGCTTTAGTGGTTTAACCAAAAATTAAATAAAAAAGATATGATTGGTTGGTTGAGTGGTGTAACGACAAACCATTAACATTTATCCTAATAGTCTAACCAGAAACCAGAGACATAACTAATATATTTTTCTGAACAGCAATCTAATCTACTTTTAATTCTACCGAGTCGGGGGGTCTCACTGGAAGCAGCCTCTCTATTCCTACGGGGTAGACGTAAGACTGTCTACATCTTACCCTCCTCAAACCCAACCTTAGCTTTGCTATTGGTGGGATTTACTAAGTATGATGATGATGATTATCACAATTACACAACTTCGTATCGCGAGACCAAGCGCACTTTAGCAGATAGAATAATAACTAACAAACAAACTTAAGTATAATAGATAATAAACTCGGTTTCGCTTACGGTGCTAAACAGGTCATGTTCGCGGGTTGGCAGGTTCAACCCGACCCAAAGCTGAAAATTTTAAACAAACCCGAACCCGAAAATCGTGCCATACATATGATCCGAACACGACCCGAATATTCGCGGCTTGACCCGAACACGACCCGTTCAACCCGAATTTTTTAATTTTTCCGCAAATTAATATATTAATATTACAATTTACTCCGAAAAAATACAAATGTAGGTAATACAATACAATTACATTTAAATCATAAAATCTTGTCATTTTCTTTTTAAGTTATAATTATTGCATAAAATACACACCCAATTTAATTCGCGACATTAAAATTTTTCGTAACAAAAAATAATATAATACAAATGAGTTAAACGGGTCAACCCGCCAACCTGAACCCGACCCGTTTAGCTAAACGGGTTCGCGGGTTCAACTTGAAACTGAACCAAACCCATTTAGACTAAACTCAAATCCGCGAATTTCGTGTTCGGTTCTTCGGGTTTCCGTTAACAAGAACAATAAGATAACTTGGAATATGAAAACTAACCAGACTGGATTTAACTTTCATAACAAACTCACTCTTCTTAATCCCTTCAAAAACCTCCAACGACGAACTCGATTTAAAAACCCTAAATCCTTCACGCTCACTAAACTCAACTTCCGAAACAATCGCCTGCTTTATCTCCTTCAAATCAATCCGTAACTTCGCGCTGGGGCTCCACTTGTTCAACACTCCACCACTATCGGAACCGTGAAACGACGACGTTACAGGCACCGGAACCGAACATGATGATCTGAGAAAGTTCTCGAACTCACGGTCGAATGAAGACGCTAGATTTTTGAACGAATTCGCTCTGGCTTTCATCAATCGGATGTCTGCTTTTGTTGAATCTTTCACTTCTCTCCATCCTTTTGATATGAACGATATTGCTTTCTCCGCTGTTACTGTCGCCGGTGAATCGGGAGATTCCGGTTGCCGGAAATTCGTCATCGGTTTTCTTTATATATTTTTTGGTGTCACGTTGTGTATATATAAAGGTTTAAATTAAGAAACATACAAGCATGTATATATATAATTACTTTTATGCCTCACCTGTGTTGCCGGAAGTTAGACTGAATATTACTTAAATAATGAAAAAAATATAATCATGGTTTTGCTAGAAGATAAAACTAAAATGCTTACAAAATTGTAATTTTGAGTTGGTGTAAAACTGTGAATTGTTAGAATCAATGAGCGAGTGTCACACATCTGTTTGACACCAATAAAAATTAAATCGAGTCAACCAATTAAACTAAAATACTTTTATCGTTTTGCTAAAAAGAAATAAAATGTTGGCAAAAAATATTTTAAACCGGAGGCAAAATCGTAATTTGTTAAAGCTAAAACTTAAAACGGTGTTAATATTGTAATATTAAGGTAGAGGCAGAATCGTAATTTCAAACAGAGTGCAAATATGTAAATTTTTAACTGAGCGTGGAAACGTAATTTATCCGAACCATCAGAACACGGCCTGACACAGTATCCCTAGCATAAACTTTATAGTATATATAAATATAAATATTAATAAATATAAGGTTTAAATTAAAAAAACATATACACATGTGTATATGTAGTGTGTATTATTATTGTTCCTTTGTAAGGCGTGCGCAACACGCTTCTTGTAATTCCTCACGTGGCAGTTTTTTATTGGTTAGTGATTACGTGGAAATATTTCTTTTTATCTCGAGATTCTTACAACTTTTGGCTTTTATTGAAAGATCTTTTTGACATATGCCGGAAGATACCAAGGTTATGAAAGCCGGTTAATTAGTTTTGTATTGGCCGGTTGGATTTTAGTCACATGAATTTCCTCCTTCCGTCTATGCTTTCAAGGTTCGAGATTTGCCTATGATACATACGAGTTAAAATCAACTAAAAAGTCTCTTAAAAATAAAAAGTCGAAAGAACGGTGTCAAACGAACTCCGATTGATCTTATTCAAACGGTATTGGAACCGACTCATCAAACTCCAAAATTTAAGATTTTAGGTTTTTGTTTTTCGATGTTTAGCTTGTAGATTTTAGACTTTTTATTTATCATTACGTCGTTTCTATTTTTATGTCATTGTGTTTTTTGTGACTTATTGTATCTTTTTTCTTCGACATTGTGTTATATTTTTCGGTGTTGTGTTATGTTTTGATCGACATTGTGTTATATTTGCGATCCATTGTGTATTTGTACACTTCTTATTTTTATAAGTATTTGTAGAATAACTTTACCCTACATATACATAGACATGTTCAATGAAAGGGTTTAAGATTTCTCCCGTCTACGCTTTCATTGTTTGAGACGAGATGGGGATATACAGGCATGTTCAACGTAATGATTTAAAAAGGAAAATGGTGTAATCGGTGATTCTCAAAGCTTGATGGTCAATTTGGAGAGGTCGCAAGAACACGGTGCTTTCAAGAAAGAAAATTTTCGTTTCTGAAATCTTGGAGAAGATCGAGACAATCGGGTTTCTTTAGGTTAAAAACAAAGCCAAACTAAACTCGTTGGAGTGGGCTAATGTGTACTTAAAAAAATTTGTTCATAAGATTGTTGTATGGCTAGCTCCTTGCTGGTTATTGTATTTTCTTTTCATGTTTAATGATATCTTGTTTCAGTGTCATTTAAAAATAAAATATGCATCCACATATACATTGGTTTATAATTTGTATTATCCAGTCACATGTATTTACACATGCAATTTGTTGAAAACACAATCTTAAGACATAAATAAAAGTGAATGTGTGATTGTTAAATTGTATATTATTTTGAACGTTAGTTTTTTTTTTTTTTAAATATACAAGTATAGATAGAGCTATGATACTATCAGGATAGTGTTTGCTTTCATGGTTTTCTTTTGAATCAAGGCAATTAGTGAAATACATGTCATTCATATACTCCTAGGTTTTTATACAAAGGTTATTTAGAGTGTGAAGCAAACTTTCCACTATTTTAGGACGAAGTTAGTTGTGTCTGGTTAATTACTAGTGGTTTAAGATGCATCGTTGTAATAGGTTGACGAAGCATTGGAATTGCATAGTTTATTCGTGTTTAAATATGTTATTTACGTTCCAAACCTTGGTAGATCTTGAGCCACCTCATGGTTTCCGACAGCCGCTACCACCCGGTCACCACTAAACCATTGTCTATCACCCGACATAGCCATCGGCCTCGACCGGGTCTAACCCGATCTCAATCGGACCTTGCACACAGAGCCGGTCTGGCTGATTCTTTCCGCGGTGGCGTAACGCCACCATTGTGACCACTACGCTTGCGCACTCGCTCTTTCCGATCGCACTCGACCACGTCGAGCACCACCCGACTCCCTGAGCTCTCTCTTTCGACGTCTCTTTCTTTCTCCCGCTCCATCTCTCTGATGCCGCACCCCTAGGTCGATAAAAACCTAAGGTTCCCATCTAACTAGTTTTAATCAAAACTAGTTACATTTAAGTCCCCGTAGTTCTCTTTCGTGTGGCTTGGACCTGAAATAGTTCATACTCCATTTAAACAACCACTATACCTCTTTGATCCTGTTAAATTATAATCTTTATGATCCCAATCACTAACCATCTTGTGAATTTCGTTAACTAAACCGGGTTGAAAATATGTTAGTGATAAAATCGAGATTTACATGTATTGATTAAAATGTGAATTTACGTTGTGCATATCCACTATAATTAAAACCATATCATCCTTACCAATTACAATTTTAAAGTTCAAACTAACAAGTTAACAAATTGTATAGAATAACTAAACCTTACCTCTAATACACTATTGAAGAGTGTCACATGTTAAACCTCAACCTTCCCATAAAATCCGCTCTTACTTTAAATGTATTTTTAATTTTTTATTTTATAATTTATAATGATTTTTTTTGAATTATAGTTAAAAAACATATTTTTTTATGATATTCCTTTACATTATACATATTATATATATGTTATGTCGGCGCTTTGTTCTGGTCGGTCAATTTTGTTTTCTTTTTCAAGAGCAAATTTTGTTAAGTTAAAATTTTTAATTAGTCATTATTGTGTATTGTGTAGTAAAAAATGTAACTTAGTTTGACATGATTGGTTTTGGTGCGGAGAAAAGTAAATTAATTAATTCTTTAACTTTTCATTTTAACACCCTACACTATACACACTACACGTCTTTAACCAATTTACTAATTTGGTTTTCGTCGAATCATTTACGTATGTTAGATCATTTAAAATAAAATATGAATATGCAGTTTTGCTTAATTTTCTGGTATTGTAAACTATATAGGGGCAGGGCCAGTACCATGACGAATGAAATCAAATTCCCGCCGCAGAGCGCGGAAAATCAAACTAGTTAGATTTATAATTATAACGGTCTTTTTAAATTAAGTTACCAAAAAAGTGACATTTAAATATAATCTAATTTTGAGCTTTTAGTGATAGAAATTTATTAAAATTCAAGTCATGATTTTCCTATATAAATATCACCTACACCTAATTTTGTGGCTTTTTTTTTTCAACAAGAGTTGTTAAGAACTTTAGGATTGGGTATTTATTGCTATGAGCAAGAGATTGCAAGATTATGGGATGATTAATAGATACACCTACTTGTTTTAATGTGTTTTGCAAACAAACAAATTGCATTATTCAATCCGTGTAATATACGGGACTCTAACGTTGTAATTAATATATTGCTACAATATTAATTTCTTATTGATATGGGATTCTCCTTTCTCGAAACCCACTTTTGTAACACCCCAAAAATATTAAATTATATAAATAATCAGAGGCATTTAACCTAGTTAATGGAACCCCTTTAAAAAGGGATGGACTGCAATGTCCTAAATATATAAAATATTTTATTAATATTTAGCTCAATGGTAAATATTATACACATAACTATTTTAAAGAATTTAAAACTTAATTAGTTACTTGTTAATAACTACTAAAGCTTTTTGGATAGTGCTTTTGTATAACAAAAAACATGGAGGACTGAATTTGACACATGGTAAACTGGTAGATATAAATAAGAATTTAAAACTGGTCGACCAGACAAGAAGAAGAAAGGGAGAAATCTTAGAAATCCTAATATTCATCAGTTCCTCAAAATCAAAAGAGATATTAGGCCTGAAATTCTTGCATGAACATAAATTAGCAATCACTTAGATAAATGAATCATAAGGAATGTCAAATTTTGATGATTGATAATGTTATGAAACTATGTGAGCATCATAAGTTCTATATTGAGTAGAACTGTGAATACTATGATAGAAATTGTGGTGTATATGAGTTTAGGAACAAGTCCTTGATGAAGGATTATTGATCAAATGCTATGATTCTAATGTTTGGATGATTAACAATGTTTGTGCTAAATGAGTTTTTATGAATTTGATAAACACATGAAGTGTGATAGTGAGAATTGTAGTAATTGATGCTAATATGCTAGGTTCTAGATGTTGATTTCACCTTCTAGGCATTGAGACTTGAAAATATGTTATTACATGATTGATAGCAAAGTTGTAGTCTTGATAAGAGTAGTGTAATATCTAGTCACAAGGTGCTTGATGTTATTCCTAAATGATATAAATTGTTAAAGAGCATGAAAGAGTTATATAAATGAGAGTTTGACAAGTTACATCTCTTATATATAGTAGGATGAGTCTAAACAATAAATCGGATTGAATTTTATAGGCAATTTAGGTGAAACCACAAGTGACCAAGCCGGGGTGGATACACGATTGAATGGATAGCTCTAAGGTACGTGGGTTATTACTTCATAAGATTTTTAATTTTATTCTGGTAGAGCAAATTGTAAAATAGAGAAAGGTTTGGTTAATAAAGAGAAGGATTTCGCTAAAGTAACCAAATGGGTCAAAAGGTTAAATAGAGAAAGGTTTTGTTGACTAAAGCTGTAACATTTGTCAAAAACGGGTTTTCAAAACCCGCTCCATTTTGTAATCGAATATCAAGTTATAAATGTCACGTTGTGTATTTATGGTTATTTTGATCTTTAATGATACATAATTAATAAACAAACTAAACTATAAAAATTATTTTTGATAAAAAGTGAAAACAAAATAAATAAAAATAAAATATTGCTGCCGGGACTCGAACCCGGGTCAGCCGGAATCTAAATCCAAAGACTTAACACACACCCACATCACCACTCCGCCACTTGTTGTTTTCAGTCACCTCTAGGAAACAAATAACTCTTATACACAAACCTAGTTAAACCAGTTGCGCCAACTGAGAAACCGAAATCGGCAATTCAACCGTCTAATCGTTTGATTAATCGCACATTCAGGTTTATAACCGATGCACCGACGATTTTAATCAATTCGGATTTGAATGAACTTCAATTTTTATCATCATCGGTTTTTATAACCGAAAATAATCAAAGTCCAAATTACTTCAATCAAGACCCCTCTCGCGACTCAGAAACATCATACAAACTTTCCTTTTCACTTTCGTCACACATTCGGTCCATCAGAAAGCTTAAATCAACTCGCCGGAAAATTCTGCAAGTTCGCCGGAAAACCGTATTTGTCCTCAAATCGGTAAGTTCTTCAATACCATCGTAGTCTAACAGTTATTAAGCTATTTCTAACTCAAACCTTCCACTTGAGATCGAATTCAGGCACCGTTATCAGATAATTCCAGTTCGCCGGAAAATTTCTGGAAATCGTTATCTTCGTCTGTGAAACGGTAAGGACCTTCAAACACACTTTTAACGTATGTTTATCACTTCAATTCCACGATTGACTAATCAAAACGGTGAATTGTTTTGTTCAGTTGAGGTGCACAAAAACAGAGCCGACGCATTGCCGGAAATTCTGTGATAAATCATTCCTACGGTATGTTACTTCCAACACCGTCTCTGCCATTTCATTTTAGCCTTAAGAATGATTGTTAATCGTAAAAACAAGAAAACGGATTAGTAACACCGTCGACTGTAATTTGAGTGAAGAAGACGAAGATAGTTAAGTTATAAGTATAATTAAAATTGGTATTTTAAACGGGTTAGACACACAGTCCAGCGGTGGACTGTGTGCAAATAATACGCGCATGTCACGAGTTCGATCCCTGATACACGCACCCTCTATGTAATAAAAAGCCTTTTTGATTAAGGCTAAACCGGGTTAACTCCGTTAGTTGTTAAGTATAATAAAAATCGAAATATTAACCAGGTTAGACACACAGTCCAGCGGTGGACTGTGTGCAACACTAACTCGCACGTCACGCGTTCGAGTCTGGTTAACAGCACCGGTTCGATGATTTAAAATCTTTTTAAAAACAAATGAATTTTGAATAAATCGAATTAGTATATAAATATAATTAAAAACAAGATTATTTCGGGTTAGACACGTAGCTCAGTTGGTAGAGCTGCGTGCACGCGTACGGGAGGTCTCGGGTTCGAGTCTCACCCAGCGTATACATGCCCACTGACCGAACCGGTCAACAGGTCAAACAGTCAATGGTCAACGGTCAACGGTCAACGCAAAAATAAACAATTTTTTTATATTTTTATTTATTTAATTTAATTTAAAAATCAATTAAAAATAATTAAAAATAATATTTTTAAAGATAGAAAATAGCCTTAAACTCACAAGAATATATCTAAAAAATTCCATTAAAATCCTTAATAAAATCTACTCATTCACTATTTTTTCCGTTATTATTTAGGTTAGTTAATTCTCGTTGTCCCGCTCTTCCAATTCGTGCGCATCTCATCATCTCCAATCAAACGCACCCAATGTGAGTGAATCTTTACAAATTCCCCGTTTTAATCACGTTTTGGGGTGTATCATGTGTCTTGCTATATATTATATTTAAATCATTGTGCATACATCATATCATGAACATGTGTATTCAGTTTGTTTCAATAGTTGTGTGGTTATCGTTAGATGCAATTTATTATTTTCAGTACATGCAATTTCATAGGCCGCCGCACCCCATTACATTATGAGCGTTGAGCATGTTCCCCATTACATTATGAGCGTGAACCTGGAGTGCTCACATACGATCGGCTCCGTTTGATTGAGCCTTGATCGCACAGACATTTTTCATTTTCAGTACATGCAATACGATCGGCTCCGTTTGATTGAGCCTTGATCGCACAGTTTCATTCATGTTATTTATCGTATGATGTTGGTATGTTAATGTATGCTATCATGTGTTATTGTATGTTATAGTTGTGATTGCTATTGCTACTGCTTGGTTATTTACATTTGCTCATTTATGATTATGCACAATTTTTCATTGATAAACTAATAAGTAAATCAATAATAAATGTTTATCTAACAACATTCACTCGCCAACTACCCAAAAACCCCCATTTTTACACATGATACAGGTGAACCAGTTGCAGCAAGAAACACTTAGGATTGGACTAGAAGAATAAAATGATTTAGAGTTTGGGATTGTTTTGTTTGGTTTATTTTCTTTGTATTGTATGGACATGTTTGGATATTTGGAAATGTAACTTTGACTTTAATAAATATGAAACATATTAGTAAATATCATGAGCTTTGGTGATAACCCAATTATGCCCCGACTCTTATTCCGCTGCGGGTCGGGGTGTGACAGATTGGTATCAGAGTCATGACTATAGGGATATAGGATAGGTTATTAGACCCTTAGAGCCTATACTATAGTTGATTAGAAATTTTTAAGATTTTTGTGTGTTACATGCCAAACTTCATGATGTTTATATGTTTTATGTTAAATGTTACATTCAATGTTATGCAAGCATGTTCATAAGTATATACTATCATATAATGCCTACCATGAATCATATTCTCATAACATATCACATCCATGAAAGCACACACCACATCATGATTGCTTTTACAATGATTTTCATGTTTTCAATTCTCATCAAAGTGAGTTCTCATGACGGGCATGTAGTAACTGGAAGGGTACCAGTACCGGTAGTCGGAACGTCCTGTCTAGGCTGGCATTCGTATAAATCCAAAATAAAGGACCAGTTTGCCTACCTGGGGACTAAAGATGAGAGTACGAAGTACCTATTAGGCCAAAGCATGCTATACCAAACGTCGTGTGAGCTAACCCCACTTTGAGTTGTCATTGTGTCTACACCTGGACACGTTCCGACCAAACATCTCATGAACATATTTTGTGGTTTGCATTCGGGTGATGCGAGTGTTAAATCGCCAATATAATGTGAATTCTACCAAGCCAATAGCCATGGGGGCCCACATGACTATACAGGTGAAGGTATGGGGGACATTTGAGGCCCAACATGAGCAAACCCAAGACATCCTATGGATGTAGTTGCATTATTGATATTTATGTTATTTTCATTTTTCTTAAAGACACATGACACCTAAAAAGACTCCATAAACTCACAATCTTCTTATGTATGTTCCTGTAGATGTCGTCCAGACAACGACGAGGGGGTAAAAGATCAGAAGGTCTCAGGAACGCTTGGCCACACACATCGCGAAATAAATGGCCACGATACTGCCTGACATTGTGGTCCAAGTACAACAAGCCCTCGCTACAAATCCTACTAACCCTCCCCAACAAGACGACCAGAACATCGGCAACCCTCCTACCAGCAAGTGCTCATATAAACATTTCAAGTCTTGTGATCCTCCTAAATTTGAAGGGACCGAAGGTGTCACAGCTCTCCTCCACTGGTTTGAGGAGATGGAATTTCCTCAACTGCGATTGCCCTGAGGATCGCAAGGTTCGATACGCCACCGGGAAACTGTTTGGGGTAGCTCTCACTTGGTGGAATACTGAAAAAGGGAAGAGGGGAATTGATGATGCAATGGCCTTAACTTGGGAGGAGTTAAGAGAAATCATGACTAGGCGTTTCTGTCCTAGGAGTGAAATTAAAAAGTTAGAGGACGAATTTCATTCTTTAAAGCAGAAGGAGGGAGATCACACCACCTACAACAAGAGGTTCTTGGAGTTGAACCAAATGGTTCCAAATTTGTTTACCCCACTTATCGTCTGATCGAGCATTATATTCGAGGACTTCCCTCGAAAATTCAAGATTCAGTCCTCAGTATTTCACCGGTAACACTTGAAGCTGCTATGGAGCTAGCAACTGAACTGATCGAGAATCGAATTCGCAACGGGAAGTTTAAAGAAGAGAAAAAGAAAGCCCCTGTTGAGGGTCAAACTTCAAACCATTCCATCTCCTCCTCTAAGTTTGCTAACAAGAGGAAGCGCAACACCAGAAACTTCGCCGTTACACAAACCAACCTCCCAATTCCTGCTGCACCCATTACCCAAGTCGCTCATTCACCTGCACCATACAAAAGACCATACTCTGGCCCGTTACCAAAATGCAACCGTTGCCAATATCACCATTCTCCTGATTATCCTTGCCAACATTGCATCGGCTGTGGTCGTGCAGGTCATACTGTTCAAACCTGCCGCATGCCTCAGCGAACAAACCGCCACCAGCCTTCAACCCAAACCCACCAACAAATAATGGGTCAAGCCCAACAACCCCTACTGTATCCACCCGCCCAACATTTAGCCCAAACATATTACCAACCCAATTATCCTATGGGTCAACCTATGCGGGCTTGCTACAATTGCGGAGACCCAAGCCATTTCAGAAACACTTGTCCAAGGTTGGTAAACATTATTCATGCTCAGGCTCAAGCCAACCCGGTGAATCAAGCGAACCAAGCTCCTCCACCTGCAAGAGGAAGAGCTTTCAATATCAACGCTAATCAGGCTAGGGCTGACGGCAATGTGGTTAACGGTACGTTCCTTATAAATGGTAGATATGCATCTATGTTATTTGCTACTGGTGCGGATAGAAGTTTTGTGTCCTTAGAATTTGAACCTATCTTAAACCAAAATCGGGATAAGCTCACGGAATCCATAACGGTAGAAGTTGCTGACGGGAAACCAGTTTCATTAAACTCTATTATACGCAACTGTACACTCACCCTAAACGACCACGATTTCTCAGTCGACCTTATTCCTATGAAGCTGGGAAGTTTTGATATCATAATCGGTATGGACTGGCTTAGTCAACATCAGGCAGAAGTTGTATGTCGCGAAAAGTTTATACGTATTCCTCTTTCAAACGGTCAGACTCTTCGAATCTTTGGAGAAACCTCGTCGAAAGAGCTCAGCTTAATGTCTTGTCTTCAAGCTCAAAAATATCTTCGCAAGAATTATGTCGCGTTTTTAGCTCATATCATCAAAAAGGGAACCATGGAGAAGAAATTTGAAGACATTCCAGTAGTAAAAGATTTCCCGCGAGTTTTTCCTGACGACATTTCAGGACTTCCTCCAGTTAGAGAAGTCGAATTCCGTATTGATCTTATACCTGGTGCTACACCAGTTGCAAAGTCTCCTTATAGGTTAGCCCCCTCTGAAATGCAAGAGCTAGCCAGTCAATTACAAGAGTTGACTGACAAGGGATTCATACGTCCTAGCTCATCGCCTTGGGGTGCACCTGTCCTTTTTGTAAAGAAGAAAGATGGATCGTTTCGTATGTGCATCGACTAAAGAGAGCTCAACAAATTAACAATCAAGAATCGCTATCCTTTACCTCGCATTGATGATCTTCTTGACCAACTTCAAGGTGCCAACTGCTTTTCAAAAATCGACCTTCAATCTGGCTATCATCAACTTAGAGTACATGAAGAAGACGTCCCAAAGACTGCTTTCCGAACTCGTTATGGCCATTATGAATTCATGGTCATGCCATTTGGTTTAACCAACGCACCAGCTGTCTTCATGGACCTAATGAACAGAGTCTGCAAACCTTATCTTGATCGATTTGTTATAGTCTTCATCGAAGACATTCTTATTTATTCAAAGTCTAAATCTGATCATGAGCGTCATCTTCGACTCATCCTTACACTTCTAGAGAATGAAAAGCTTTACGCCAAATTCTCCAAAAGCGAATTCTGGTTAAAAGAGGTGCAATTCCTCGGACATGTAGTCAATGACAAGGGAATACATGTCGACCCCTCAAAGATCAAAGCGGTACAAGAATGGCAAGCTCCACGTACACCAACTGAAGTAAGATCTTTTCTTGGTTTGGCTGGTTATTATCGTCGATTCATTTCAAACTTCTCTCGCATTGCTGTACCACTCACGGCTTTAACTCATAAGGGAAAACCTTTCATATGGGGACCCAAGCAAGAAGAAGCCTTCCAAACCCTTAAACAAAAACTCTGTGATGCACCAATCCTCACTCTTCCTGAAGGTTGTGATGATTTCGTGGTCTATTGCGACGCGTCAGGGCAAGGATTAGGTTGCGTTCTAATGCAAAGAGGAAAAGTTATAGCTTATGCTTCGAGACAACTCAAAACGCATGAGAAGAACTACACCACCCATGACCTAGAACTTGGAGCCGTTGTGTTCGCTCTTAAGATATGGAGGCATTATCTCTATGGTACTAAGTGTGAAATATACACTGACCACAAGAGTCTTCAACATATCTTCAATCAAAAGGAGTTAAACATGAGGCAACGAAGATGGGTCGAACTTCTAAATGATTACGACTGTGAAATTCGATACCACCCTGGCAAAGCAAATGTGGTGGCTGATACACTTAGTTGAAAGGGTTATGCGAACTCCATTCGTCTTATATGTTCGCAAATCATAACCGACATTAAAGATCAAATTCGAGAAGCCCAACATGTTTCGTTAACGGAAGATGACGTACGAAAGGAGATGTCCTGTGGAGCTGAACTTAAAATTGAAATTAAATCTGACGGTATTCTGTACTACCTAGATCGTATCTGGATTCCTAACCACAACAATCTTCGTGAAATTCTTATGAATGAAGCTCACAAAACGCGATATTCTATACACCCAGGAGCCGATAAGATGTATCAAGACCTACGATATACCTATTGGTGGCCTGGAATGAAGAAGGATATTGCTGTTTTTGTTTCTAAGTGCTTTACATGTTCCAAGGTGAAAGCTGAACACCAAAGACCCTCAGGACTTCTGGTCCAACCTGAAATACCTGTATGGAAGTGGGAAAATATAACCATGGACTTCATTACCGGGTTACCTCGCACTTCTGGTGGGTATGACACTATACGGGTAATAATTGACCGACTTACAAAATCAGCTCACTTTATTCCTATCCGCGAAGATTTCAAGAACGAAAAGCTAGCTCGTATTTATATCAGCGAAATCGTAAGCCGACATGGGGTACCGTTAAGCATTATTTCTGATCGTGATGGTCGTTTCACTTCACGAACATGGCAAGCAGTACAAGCCGCTATGGGTACGCGATTAGATCTCAGTACCGCCTATCATCCTCAAATTGATGGACAATCTGAACGCACCATTCAAACTCTTGAAGATATGCTTCGAGCATGTGTCATAGACTTCAAGGGAAATTGGGACGCTCATCTCCCATTAGTTGAATTTTCGTACAACAACAGCTATCATTCAAGCATCGGCATGGCACCTTTTGAAGCCTTATATGGTCGTAAGTGCCGATCTCCTGTATGTTGGCACGAAATTGGGGAAGCTCAAATCACTGGTCCAGAATTGATCCAAAAAACCATAGACAAGATCCATCAAATCCGAAACAATCTTCTAGCGGCCCAAAGTCGTCAAAAGAGTTATGCAGATAAACGACGGAAGCCTTTAGAGTTTAATATTGGTGATCGTGTACTTCTAAAAGTATCACCGTGGAAGGGAGTAGTTCGTTTTGGTCAAAAGGGCAAGCTAGCACCACGCTACGTAGGACCTTTCAAAATACTCGAAAGAGTAGGACCTGTAGCAAACAAGCTTGATCTACCAGAAGAACTCAACAGGATTCATCCCACATTCCACGTATCAAACTTGAAGAAGTGCCTCGCTGATGAAAACCTCCACATTCCGCTGGAAGATATTCAGATTGATGAATCTATGCATTTTATTGAAAGACCTGTAGAGATCATGGACTTCGGAGAAAAACGTTTACGACAAAGTCGCATTCCAATTGTTAGGGTACGCTGGGAGTCGAAACGGGGACCTGAGTTTACTTGGGAACGTGAAGACTCAATGCGCGAAAAATACCCACATCTTTTTCCTACTACTACTTAAATTTCGGGACGAAATTCCTAAAAGTAGGGGATACTGTAACATTTGTCAAAAACGGGTTTCCAAAACCCGCCCCGTTTTGTAATCGAATATCAAGTTATAAATGTCACGTTGTGTATTTATGGTTATTTTGATCTTTAATGATACATAATTAATAAACAAACTAAACTATAAAAATTATTTTTGATAAAAAGTGAAAACAAAATAAATAAAAATAAAATGTTGCTGCCGGTACTCGAACCCAGGTCAGCCGGAATCTAAATCCAAAGACTTAAAACACACACACATCACCACTCCGCCACTTGTTGTTTTCTGTCATCTCTAGGAAACAAATAACTCTTATACACAAACCTAGTTAAACCGGTTGCGCCAACTGAGAAACCGAAATCGGCAATTCAACCGTCTAATCGTTTGATTAATCGCACATTCAGGTTTATAACCGATGCACCGACGATTTTAATCAATTCGGATTTGAATGAACTTCAATTTTTATCATCATCGGTTTTTATAACCGAAAATAATCAAAGTCCAAATTACTTCAATCAAGACCCCTCTCGCGACTCAGAAACATCATACAAACTTTCCTTTTCACTTTCATCACACATTCGGTCCATCAGAAAGCTTAAATCAACTCGCCCGAAAATTCTGCAAGTTCGCCGGAAAACCGTATTTGTCATCAAATCGGTAAGTTCTTCAATACCATCGTAGTCTAACAGTTATTAAGCTATTTCTAACTCAAACCTTCCACTTGAGATCGAATTCAGGCACCTTTATCAGATAATTCCAGTTCGCCGGAAAATTTCTGGAAATCGTTATCTTCGTCTGTGAAACGGTAAGGACCTTCAAACACACTTTTAACGTTTGTTGATCACTTCAATTCCACGATTGGCTAATCAAAACGGTGAATTGTTTTGTTCAGTTGAGGTGCACAAAACAGAGCCGACGCATTGCCGGAAATTCTGTGATAAATCATTCCTACGGTATGTTACTTCCAACACCGTCTCTGCCATTTCATTTTAGCCTTAAGAATGATTGTTAATCGTAAAAACAAGAAAACAGATTAGTAACACCGTCGACTGTAATTTGAGTGAAGAAGACGAAGATAGTTAAGTTATAAGTATAATTAAAATTGGTATTTTAAACGGGTTAGACACACAGTCCAGCGGTGGACTGTGTGCAAATAATACGCGCATGTCACGAGTTCGATCCCTGATACACGCACCCTCTATGTGATAAAAAGCCTTTTTGATTAAGGCTAAACCGGGTTAACTCCGTTAGTTGTTAAGTATAATAAAAACTGAAATATTAACCAGGTTAGACACACAGTCCAGCAGTGGACTGTGTGCAACACTAACTCGCACGTCACACGTTCGAGTCTGGTTAACAGCACCGGTTCGATGATTTAAAATCTTTTTAAAAACAAATGAATTTTGAATAAATCGAATTAGTATATAAATATAATTAAAAACAAGATTATTTCGGGTTAGACACGTAGCTCAGTTGGTAGAGCTGCGTGCACGCGTACGGGAGGTCTCGGGTTCGAGTCTCACCCAGCGTATACATGCCCACTGACCGAACCGGTCAACAGGTCAACAAGTCAACGGTCAACGGTCAACGCAAAAATAAACAATTTTTTTATTTTTTATTTACTTAATTTAATTTAAAAATCAATTAAAAATACTTAAAAATAATATTTTTAAAGATAGAAAATAGCCTTAAACTCACAAGAATATATCTAAAAATTCCATTAAAATCCTTAATAAAATCTACTCATTCACTATTTTTTCCGTTATTATTTAGGTTAGTTAATTCTCGTTGTCCCGCTCTTCCAATTCGTGCGCATCTCATCATCTCCAATCAAACGCACCCAATGTGAGTGAATCTTTACAAATTCCCCGTTTTAATCACGTTTTGGGGTGTATCATGTGTCTTGCTATATATTATATTTAAATCATTGTGCATACATCATATCATGAACATGTGTATTCAGTTTGTTTCAACTGTTGTGTGGTTATCGTTAGATGCAATTTATTATTTTCAGTACATGCAATTTCATAGGCCGCCGCTCCCCATTACATTATGAGCGTTGAGCATGTTCCCCATTACATTATGAGCGTGAACCTGGCGTGCCCACATACGATCGGCTCCGTTTGATTGAGCCTTGATCGCACAGACATTTTTCATTTTCAGTACATGCAATACGATCGGCTCCGTTTGATTGAGCCTTGATCGCACAGTTTCATTCATGTTATTTATCGTATGATGTTGGTATGTTAATGTATGCTATCATGTGTTATTGTATGTTATAGTTGTGATTGCTATTGCTACTGCTTGGTTATTTACATTTGCTCATTTATGATTATGCACAATTTTTCATTGATAAACTAATAAGTAAATCAATAATAAATGTTTATCTAACAAGGTTCACTCGCCAACTTATGTTGACCCAAAAACCCCCATTTTTACACATGATACAGGTGAACCAGCTGTAGCAAGAAACACTTAGGATTGGACTAGAAGAATAAAAATGATTTAGAGTTTGGGATTGTTTTGTTTGGTTTATTTTCTTTGTATTGTATGGACATGTTTGGATATTTGAAAATGTAACTTTGACTTTAATAAATATGAAACATATTAGTAAATATCATGAGCTTTGGTGATAACCCAATTATGCCCCGACTCTTATTCCGCTGCGGGTCGGGGTGTGACAAAAGCGATGGATTTCGCTAAAGTAACCAAACGGGTCAAAAGGTTAAATAAAGGAAGGTTTCGTTAATCAAAGCGATGGATTTCTCTAAAGTAACCAAACGTTCAAATTTTT
Source organism: Scalesia atractyloides (assembly GCA_947069175.1). Classification (NCBI taxonomy): domain Eukaryota; kingdom Viridiplantae; phylum Streptophyta; class Magnoliopsida; order Asterales; family Asteraceae; genus Scalesia; species Scalesia atractyloides. The sequence continues at coordinate 87,334,308 of CAMTDV010000003.1, forward strand.
AAATAGAGAAAGGTTTGGTTAATTAAAGCGATGGATTTCGCTAAAGTAACCGAACGGGTCAAAATGATAAATAGCTAAAAGTTTGGTTAATTAAAGTGATGGATTTCGCTAAAGTAACCAAACGAGTTAAAAAGTTAAATAGAGGAAGGTTTGGTTGATCAAGCGATGTTATGTCGCTAAAGTAGCCAAACGGTTCAAACAATATGAGAAAGGAAGTTTTATTACATGTTGATTTAAATACGAAAATAGCATTTTGGTTTAAAAGCGGTAAAAGGGTAATTTTGGAAATTAAGCGTAATCGAATAATGAGGATATAAATTATAGTGTAATTATCTCAAGAACATGATATATATACTTACGAATTAATAGTTCTATAAATCAATGAAGTATATCAAGTTTGTTTGCTTAATGTGCAAATGGGTCAAAATCGTTTGTTTTACGATTCTAGGAAAAGAGGGTTATAAACTCTTGTAACGAACGTATTATAGAATTGAAAACAAGAAATAATGTTGTACGGATGCTTTTCTACAAGTCTCGATCCATGTTCTATTGTATGAGACTTGAAATGGGTCGAACGGACGAATAAAATAACTCAGCAGAAAAAGCGTTGCAGTAAGTGGCGTCGCCGACGACCAGTTGGGCCATCGCTGATGCAAGGCATATTTCCGACGCTCTAAACTACTGTATACGGTAGTTAAGCTCCGACGCTATTTTAGAGGAAGCGTCGCCGAGGCGGCTTTCAGCCGTCGCCGACGCTAACATAAAAACTTCAAAACTAAATTTTAAATTTTTGTTAAATTAGTTGTAACATTTGTAAAAAATCGGGTTGTCAAAACCCGCTCCGTTTTGTAACCGAATATCAAGTTATAAAAATCACGTTGAATATTTATGATTATTTTGGCTAAAAATGATACATAATCAATAGATAAACTAAACTATAAAAAGTATATTTGATAAAAGGTTAAAACAAAATAAATAAAAAAAATGATGCTGCCGGGACTCGAACCCGGGTCAGCCAGAAATCAACTTCAGCGACTTAACACACACTCACAAGACCACTCCGCCACATTGTGTTTTCTGTTATCTCTAGGAACACAAATGAAATTTATACACAAACCCAGTTAAAACCGGTTGCGCCATCTGAGAAACGGTAATCGGCAAACCAATCGTCAATTCGTTTGTTTATTCGCACATTCAGTTTATAACCGATGCACCGACGGTTTTTAATCAAATCGGAATTGATTAAACATAAAGCCTCATCATTATCGGTTTTTAAAACCGAAAAATCATCAAGTCCAGAGTTCTTCAACTTCAGACCACTCTCGCGACTCAGAAATATCATACCAATACTCCATTTCATTTTCGTCGCATTTTCAGACCATCAGAACTCCTAAATCAGCTCGCCGGAATTTTCTGCAAAAGTCGTCGGAAAACCGTATTCAACTCAAACCGGTAAAATACCTCTACTTTACTGTTTCAATCAATTGTTAGAACCTTGCTAACATTAACCCATCGCTCATAATCAACCACAGACGACATTACTGGACTTTCTGTTTTCACCGGAAAACTTCTGGAATTGTCGGAAACTCACTGATTACCGGTATGCTCATTCCAACGTGCTGATAATCAATACTCATTAGTTCAATTTCACATCTAATCCTTTAAACCTGTTAATTGATTCTCACAGCCGAAAGTTCCAAAAACAGAGCCGACGAGCTTCGCCGGATTCTCTGAAGAAGACGATCTGTTCGGTATTTTCTTTCCCCAAACTTTTCGGTTCAATGCATTCAAATTGGTCATCATGTTCATTAACTAAATTAATCGCGTATCAGTTGTTTTGATTGATGTCTGTGTTTGTAATGAAGAAGACGAGTTCAGAGATGACATAAGATTAATTAAAATCGGAATTATAAACGGGTTAGACACACAGTCCAGCGGTGGACTGTGTGCAAACAAAAAAACATACACGTCCCGAGTTCGATCCCTGCTACACGCACTCCTTGCGTAATAAAATGCCTTTTTGATTAAAAACTAAACCGGGTTAACTCAGTTAGTTGTTAAGTATAATAAAAACCGAGATAATAACCAGATTAGACACACAGTCTAGCGGTGGACTGTGTGCAACGCTAAGTCACACGTCGCGAGTTCAAAACCCGTCATTGGCACCGATTTGATGAATTAAAATGTTTTTGTAATTTAAAAGAAATTCGGTTAAACTGAATAAGTGTATAAATATAATTAAAAACAAGATTATTTCGGGTTAGACACGTAGCTCAGTTGGTAGAGCTGCGTGCACGCGTACGGGAGGTCTCGGGTTCGAGCCTCACCCAGTGCAAACCATGTCCTGACCGAACCGGTCAACAGGTCAACGGTTAACGGTCAACGCAAAATAAACAATTTTTTTTTATATTTTTTTATATATTTTTATTTATTTAATTTAATTTAAAAATCAATTAAAAATACTTAAAAATAACATTTTTAAAGATAGAAAATAGCCTTAAACTCACAAAAATATATCTAAAAATTTCATTAAAATCCATAATAAAATCCACTCATTTAATATATTTTTCCGTCATTATTTAAGTTAGTATTTCTCGTTGTTCCGCTCATCTAATTCGTGCGCATCTCACCATCTCTAATCCAACGCACCCAAGGTGAGTGAATCTTTACAAATTCCCCGTTTTAATCACGTTTTGGGGTGTATCATGTGTCTTGATATATATATATTATACTTAAACCATTGTGCATATATCATATCATGAACTAGTGTATTCAGTTTGTTCCTGTTGTGTAGTTATTGTTGGATGCAAGTTTATTATTTTCAGTACATGCAATTTCATAGGCCGCCGCTCCCCATTACATTATGAGCGTTGAGCATGTTCCCCATTTCATTATAAGGTTGAACCTGGCATGCCCACATACGATCGGCTCCGTTTGATTGAGCCTTGATCGCACAGACATTTTCATTTTCAGTACATGCAATACGATCGGCTCCGTTTGATTGAGCCTTGATCGCATAGTTTCATTTATGTTATTTAAAGTATGATGTTGGTATGTTCATGTATGCTGTCATATGTTATTGTATGTTATAGTTGTGACTGCTATTTGCCAATGCTAGATTATTTACATTTGCTCATCTATGATTATGCACAAATTTTCATTGATAAACTAACAATTAATTCATTAATAAATGTTTATCTAATAAGGTTCACTCGCCAACTTATGTTGACCCAAAAACCCCCATTTTACACATGATACAGGTGAACCAGCAGCAGCTAGGAACACATAGGACTTGGACTAGAAGAATAAAACGATTTAGAGTTGGGATTGTTATGCTTGGTTTATTTTCTTTGTATTGAATGAACATGTTTGGATTTTTGGAAATGTAACTTTGACTTTATTAAATATGAAACATATTAGTAAATGTCATGAGCTTTGGTGATAACCCAATTATGCCCCGACTCTTATTCCGCTGCGGGTCGGGGTGTGACATTAGTTATGTGATATTTTCACTTATCCAGTAAAATACTAATTATTTGTGAATTCAGTAGGAAAATGAAGATCGTAACTTTTCGCGTACGAAGATCAAGCGATGAAGAAGAACCGAAAACTCCCGATATCCAAGCTTCCGCTTATTTTGCTAATTTTTGTGTTAACTCTGTTTTAAATGTTAAGTTGTCGTAAAGATTTATAAAGTTTAAAATAACTTGGCATTGGAAAAGGTAGATGAAATTCTATATTCCTATAAATGAATGTAGTATTTTATATAAAACGCTTATTTTATAAACATGTTGATTACAACTTTCAAAACCGCTAAACTCTTATACAAGTTTTCAAAAAATTAGGCCCTTAATCAAACATAAAAAACCCGAGATGAACGAATAGTCGAGTACCGATCAACTCTTTTATTATAAACCAAATCACACAAATTACAATAGCCCTAACCATCTATTTTACTATACTCATACTAATGATAACCAAATTCAAACTCTATTTTTAATACTCAAACAACTAAACCAACTAGATACAACTATCTACTATCTAACAAACATTATAATTCAACCTATTTAAACAAATAAACCAAACTATCTTTATCTTGAACCCACATGAAATATTTTTAACCCCATTTAAACTTTCTGGATAATGATAGTAGGGTGTAAGCGAGCTGATTTGCATATAAGGTACTTGAGATTAGTTTGCTAGTAGATTGAATTAAGTCGAGCTTAAAATGAGCTCGTGTCTGAACTTCATGTACCAAGCTTACATAATAAATAATAATCTCTATGCTATGTATATATCTCTATTACTATATAAAGCAACTATGCCAGATAGGGATGTAATTTACAAAAGGGATGTAATTTACAAAAAAATTAAGACAAATGTTACACAGTGTTTAGGCATATGTACAAATACTCTAAACAGTACTTTCTGCATTTGCCCATATTTAATAAACTAAAAAATATCTTGGTATTAAATGTAAGTTCGATAACTTTATAAGTATATAGACTTTGATTGTTAATCAATAACAAGTGCTTATAACTTTGTATTAAATGTAACGTTATTAACAAGTGCTTATAAACTTGATTTTTAATTAATAATTTTATAAGTTTATAACTTTGTAAACTACATTTATTTTATTTTATTTATTTACAGATAGATGTTAATAATAATATTTAACCAAGTTTTTATTTTTATAAAAAAAAACTGTATAGTGCTTAGCTTATAAATTAAATTAATAGTTAATAGTTTTATATTTTCATAACTTTATAAACTATATGTTTAATTTTTTTTATTTGCTTGTAGAAAGATATTAATGATAATATTTTAACTAAATCTTTGTTCTTATATAGATATCATTCTACAAAAGACATCAACCATGGAACTAAATTTATATAAAAAAACATTATGCATTTTTTTTAACAATAATCTTTGTTCTTACACTTATTATTTTTTTTTCCAAATAGAATTGAGACGATGTTAAAACTTAAAAGCACTAATTCTAACTTATATGTTTTGGATCTATTTTGAACGTAGGTTTATGATTTCAGGTCTTGTAACATCCCAAACTTTAAGCCCTATATAAAAATTGAATGAATTTGAGGGGCCTTTTTAAACATTACTGAAAGTTAAATTGAAAGATTAACGGAATAGTAAAGGGGCTTAGATGTAAAATGTGAATGTATGTCATCATGCTACATTGATTCACAAAGTAGCGCTCCCTCATCAAGAAGTCCTTATGATATCCAACACTTGCTATGGAATGAATCGCAAGAGTATGAATGGAATGAATTTGAGGTTTTTAGAGAGAATGGTATGTAATGAGTAATCGTAATTTCATTACCTTTACAAACCATGTATATATTTTTTCATTACCTTAAAATAGACAATTCCATTTCACCTCTCAATCCTACTTACTAAATACTATCTTAGTATACTCATTGCAAGATTGCAAGAATGTAATATTATCCATCTGGTTGATGATTAATTAATAGTTTAAATTTTTAAAAATTATTTTGACTTATTCTTTTTTTTTTGCCATGTATGTTTCATCAAATATTGCAGCCTAGACAAGTTACAAAGTAAAAAATAATAATTACCAAGTAAAAGTTTTGTATAATTGTTTACGTGTTTATCTAGTTCAATTGATTAGTAGAGTATTTTTTTCGTATCATTCAATGTTTTAAAAATTGATCCAAATCAGCCAGTTGTATCGATTAAACTGATTAAATTGTCTGATACACCAATTTAATTGTCAAATGCATCCGATTAAATCGTTTTTAAACCAAATCTGATACGACATAAAAATCAGATTTTGAAACATTGGTCTCATAAGTTCACCTATAGCATGTTCTCACGTTTAAAATATATAATAAAATAATAAATATAATGTTTTCAATACAGATAAGTGTCAATCAAATAATATATCACATAATATAAGCTGGCTTTAACTAACAACCATAACAAAAATTAAACTATTCTCAACTTATAATTACCGAAATTTAAGGTGTAACAACCATAACAATTTTTTTACTTAATATACAAGTCCTTAATTATCCCCGAAACTACTAATTAACAATCAAGAAAACAATAACAATAAACTTGACCTCCAAGGTTCCCAAAAATCTGAAACCGAAACATTACCATTTAAATATTCAAACTTCCCACAAAGAAAAAAAGAAAAAAAACCCACCCAACCCAACCCTATATATATCTCAACCTCCCATCAAGAACACCTCACAAACCCTAATTCACAAAACCCTGATCATCCGAAAACATGAAGCAAGTAGACATCCCCGTTGTTTTATACAACGGAGAACGTCAAATAAGCGCCGGAAACATCGAGATCCACCCCACCATCGACTTCCAAAAGTTTCGAACAATGCTGAAGCAGATGATCGGAATCTCCTATAACAATCTGACCACCTACCTAGTCGAAAGCCGAAGATCGGATAATGTTCAACCCGAACGCCGCAAGATTCTCATCACCAGTAAAGTAGACTTTCTAGTTCTAATCCGAGAGAAGAATGCATACTTTCTTCTGGTATTAAAACGTTCAAGAAGAGACCGCCGGAGAAAAACTAATAGACAGAACTGTGTAGAGTTATCTCCAACTGATTTGTTCGATTATCGTTACGACCATCATGATGTTACAACAACAACTACTTCACAGGTTAATGAGTTTGGTAAGGTTGAGTTTTGGTTGCATGAGTTGCAGATGCAAAGAGAAATCCATATGAACTACTTGATGATGCATAATGTGGATGTTGATGATTGTGCGAACTTTCTGAGTGTTACCGAGGCGTATCTGACGGTTGAGAGGAGTACTACTGAGGCGTATTCTACGGTTGAGAGGTCGGAAAATCGGGCGTTGTGTGAGGAGTGTGCACAGGCGGATAAGGAGGGTTTGAAGCCGCAGTTTCACTTGTGTGTTTATGATGATGTTGTTGAAGGTTTTTTCCGGTCGCCGGCTGGACCGATTTGTCTGCTGGAGTGAATGGTGTTTTTCCGGTGATAGGTATCGAGTATATTTTCTTTTTATGTTTTTAGAGTTTGAAACTTTTGTTAGTATGGTATGTTGATAGGGTTTTATACGTTCATATGGCTCGTTCGTTGTATTTTGGTTGATTTGAAAGAACAAGAAAGAGGTATAATATTGATATGATTTTTCTTTTGTATTGTTTTACCATTTAAAGAATATAGGTTTTGGTTCGGTTTAGAATACCCATCTTACTGTGAAGTTGGCGCTAATCCGTCGATAGTCTATTGAAAATTAACTTATCCTTTAATTCTTAAATCAGAACACGTCTTACATCATACTATTCTCATAAATATTCTTTTATTAGCAATTAATTCTCACACAAACTATAAATTAGTTAATTCGCTAAGGTCTTTTTTAATTAAATTAGTTATAACTAGAAATTTGACCCGCTCAAACTAAAAAGCTTTATGATAAAAAGGATGCCTATATACGATCTTCACTTTAATACAGAAGCAGCTTCGAAAGAATGGGATTCTTTTCTTTTCCTTTCCCATTTGAGATAATCACCCTCAAAAATCAAGCTTTATGATAAGGAAGGCTTAGCTAATGATCTAATTAACATATGAAGTCTTAGTTCTCTAGCTTGGGTTGCAGTAGCATATCTAGAAAATATTCGTAGGCTAACATTTTATAATAAAGGGTTAACGAAATCTAAAAAACGTCAAAAAATGTCAAATTTTTCCAAAATTTACACTAACGTCGGAGCGCAAAGGGGTAGCGGAGGCTACCCCTGCGCCTAAGGTATGTCCACCCTTGTTGGGCTGTCTTCTTGGTTCAAAGAAGTAAGGCAAATACGTATGGGCCAAGACTTAACGCTCGTTATAGGACTTGACCAAACATCTCACGTTTCAACACTTGGAAACTCTTTTATTAAACTCCGACTGAAAAGCTACACTCGATCTAGATCCTCCACCCTTGGTTCCACGAACACCAAATCACATATGAAACCAACTGCCATAGAGAATCCTAAGATGTTAAAAAGATATAAAACCTATAACACATTTACACCAGTAAATAACTAATCAAGATATAAAGTGATGAACAAAACGCAACCTTTGTTATAAAGAAATAACCCAGTGTTTAACTATATTTTGTTATAAAGAAATAACCCAATATCAAAATATTGTAGTGTTAAACTAATGAAAAAAATAGCAATCGCTATGTTGAACTTGATTATAAAACCGTCTCTTATTCATTTGTTATTATCTATCAGGTTCGCCAATACATCGAAAGTATAGTTTGTGGTTGTTTATGATCTTATGTATTTAAAAATGTCCGTTAAAAACTATAATACCCAAAAGACAATCTTCTATTCATCTGAAACTACCTTGAAATTAAAGAAAAAAAAATGCCACCACTTGTAACAACTTAACTATAGTAACCTACAAAATATATCATATTTCATAATACTCAAACATGTTATGAAGATTGAGTGGTTTTATCATTATATAAAAAGGTTAAAAGAAATTAGTGGAACACTTATAACTTTTTCATATTTTTAAGTTAACTTTAACCCAAATTCGTTTTTACGTTTTACAGACCCTAAACGAACTACGAAATGGAGACCCCTTTACAAAATTATCAATTTCAACATATTTAGTAATAAAACCCTTATCCTTTACCCGGGCTTGAGACCGGCAATTATAAACTAAAAAGTTTATAGTTGGTGAAATTAAAAAAAAGTTGTGATTGATAATATAAAAAATCCATGAAGGGGAATAGTGACAGACAACTGTCTTACTCTTCCCATTGACCCGAACAAATTATGATTTTACCCCAGCTTAGAATTACGATTTAGACCCCAGTTAATATCCAAAATTCATGGAGGGGAACAGTCAGGCAGCTAACTGCTTGGCACTTCCCCTTTGGCCCAAACAAATTACGATTTTAACCCAGCTTAGAATTACGATTTGCCCCCCAGTTCAAAATTACAGTCTTACCATTGTTGAAGATTTTGACAAATTACGATTGTACCCTAGTCAAATTTACGATTTTGCCCTCTGTTCAAAATTACAATGTTGCCATCATTGTAGTTTTTGACAAATTATGATTATACCCCAGTTAAACTTACGATTTATCCCCAGTTCAAAATTACAATCTTTCATTGGTTTCATTTGTTTTATTTTAATTGGTAGGGAAATATTTGGCCGAGCGCGGAGCAACTCAGGCGGGGCATAAACTAGTATACTACAAAGACCATGAAGGGGAACAGTGCCAAGCAGCTACCCGTCACTCCCACATTAGCTCAGACAAGTTTTGATTTTACCCTCAGTTTAAAATTACGATTATTCCCCCTTTTCAAAATTAAGATTTTGCCTCTAGTTCTAATTTACAATTTTGCCACTGTTTTAACTTTTAACAAATTACGATTTTACCCAGGTTAAAAATGATGATTTTGTCCCCACTTCGAAGCTACGACCTTCCCATTGTTTTAGTATTTTTCTAGCAAAATTATGGTTGTGTTTTATTTTAATTGATTGACTCGATATAATTTATATTTGTGTCAGACAACTGCTTTGCACTCACTCATTGTTTTGACAAATTTCAGTTTTGCCCCAGCTAAAAATTATAGTATTGCCATTGTTTTAGTTTTTTATCTAGCAAAACTATAATAGTCTTTTGTTTCAATTGATAGAGAAGTACTCGGTCTAGTGCCCTGCAATGTGAGCAGGACATAAAACTTGTTTATTTACATATATAATATCTATTTAGTTACATGCAACTAACACTTAATCATATTTAATATGTCATAAATAATATCAGTTTGTTAACTAATAATATTAAAAAAAGTTTAGGATAAGAAGTTGCATGCCACATATATCTTGTGAGTAAATTTCATAAAAAACTTTTATTTGTTAGCGTAGCAACTTCATGATCATTTCGTCCCAAACTTTTTTTTAAGGATAACCGTTGGCTAAACCATTGGCATTTAATTTAAATTATTACAGCTAATAATAATTATTTAGTTTATAAATTATCTATAACTAATCTAGAAGTATGGTTTACTTTTGCATGATCTCTTTCAGCATTGGCATTTAATTTAAATTATTACAACGAACAACGAAGTGGATATCCTTTTGCAAAATTATCAATTTCAGCATATTTAGTAACAAAACCCTCGTCTTTTACCCGGGCTTGAGACCGGCAATTATAAACTAAAAAGTTTATAGTTGGAGAAATTAAAAAAATTGTGATTGATTAAAGCTTCTTGTTTACGTTGTTTTTTTTTTTTTTGCCTTTTTTTGCATAACCTAATTCAAAAGTTCGAATTCGATTTGACATTTCAAAAATAAAAATCTATTTAAAATATTAGATATCACCATTGTGATGATTACCCTAAATCCCTAATTTGCGAAGATTATCTATACCGTTTACTAAATAGATGTGCCAATCATCAAATCTTTTTGAACTTCAAACACTACCACAAAAAGAGTCATTTGCTATGAAATTTTGTTACATGAAAAAATGGTGGCAATTTTGCTATCAATTAGCTACGAATTAGCTATGAACACATTTTGCTACGAATTAGTTACCGTTAGCTACGAACTTCCGTCGCAAATGAATATCGTAGCAGAACTCATAGCAAATCCGTAGCAAAATTGAGAAAATGAGTGTAAGACATATAATGTAGCAAAATCCGTAGCAAAACTAAGAAAATAAGTATTTAGAAATAAACTAAAAAAAGTAAAATAAAATATGTAGCATAATTGATAGCAAAATTGTGAAAAAAGATGTAATTAAAAAACTTTGTAAAATTGGTAGCAAAGTCCATTGCTAAATCATAAAAATAAATATTTAAAAACTAACTAAACGAGATTTAAAAAAAACGGTAGAAAAATCGGTAAGTAAATAAAGTTCGTAGAGAAACTGATAGCAAAATCTAGAAAATTTCTTAAAAACTAATGTAGCAAAATCCGAAGCAAATCCATAGAAAAATTCGTTACAAAAATATATAATAAAAAAGGAATCAAAAAATAATTTTCTAATATCCATAGCAAAATACATTGCAAAAACAAAAATAAATTATTAATATTGGTAGCAAAATCCATAGCAAAACTAACAAAATAAATATTCAAAAAACAATAAAAAAGGCGTAAGAAAATCCATAAGCAAAAATGGATAAAAAAATACTAAAAAATAATTAATAATACGTACAACAGAAAAATCAAGAGCAAAAATATTAAATACTTAAAAATCGTTAAAAAAGTCAATTTACACGAACAAATGTAAACATAAATACATATAAATAGCTATCTCAGACAAATAGTTACACATACTAAATTAAGCATAAGGATGAGCTAATGATGTTGGGTACGAGTACCGAATATATTTAGTACCGACTTTTGACGTTTTTGTTACCGGTTCGGTACGATACAGGTATTTATCGGTTTTAACACTCAAATAAAGATACCGTAGCATGTATTTTTGATACCGATGCCTATACTTAGGAGTTTCAATAAGTAACTACTGACACCAAATTCATCCCTAGTTAAGCATATTACATCATTATGTTAATTGATTTCTATAACGTTTTCATATTATTTGCACTCATTTTATAAATGTACAAAATCAATGAAGGGGATTAGTGACAGGCAGCTGCCTAACTCTTCCCTATTGACCTGAACATATTAAGATTTTACCCTAGCTTAGAATTATGATTTTGACCCCAGTTAATATCCAAAATTCATGGAGGGGAATAGTCAGGCAGCTAGCTGCCGAGATGCCTGGCACTTCCCCATTGGCCTGAATAAATTATGATTTTAACCCAGCTCAGAATTACGATTTGCCCTCCAGTTCAAAATTAAAGTCTTACTATTGTTGAAGATTTCGGAAAATTACGATTTTACCCAGTCAAATTTACGATTTTGCCCCTGTTCAAAATTACAATGTTGCCATCATTGTAGTTTTTGACAACTTATGATTATACCCCACTTAAACTTACGATTTATCCCCAGTTCAAAATTACAATATTTACATCGGTTTCATTTGTTTTCTAGCAAAACTTTGATAGTGTTTTGTTTTAATTAGTAGAGAAATATTTGGCCGAGCGCCTCGCAACTCGGGCGGGCCATAAGCTAGTATACTACAAAGACCATCAGGGGAACAGTGCCATGCAGCTAGCCGTCACTCCCACATTGGCTCAGACAAGTTTTGAGTTTACCCTCAGTTTAAAATTACGATTATTCCCCCTTTTCAAAATTAAGATTTTGCCCCTAGTTCTAATTTACAATTTTTCCACTGTTTTAACTTTTAACAAATTACGATTTTACAGCGGTTAAAAATGATGACTTTATCCCCGGTACGAAACTACGGCCTTCCCATCGTTTTAGTATTTTTTTAGCAAAACTATGGTTGTGTTTTATTTTAATTGGTTGACTCGATATAATTTATATTTGTGTCAGACAGCTGCTTTGCACTCACTCATTGTTTAGATAAATTTCAGTTTTGCCCCAGCTAAAAATTATAGCGTTGCCATTGTTTTAGTTTTTTATCTAGCAAAACTATAATAGTGTTTTGTTTTAATTGGTAGAGAAGTATTCGGTGTAACACCCCGCAATGTGAGCAGGACATAAAACTAGTTTATTTACATATATAATATATATTTAATTATATGCAACTAACACTTAATCATGTTTAATATGTTATAAATAATATCTATTTGTCAACTGGTAATATTAAAAAAAAAGTTTAGGATAAGAAGTTGCAAGCCACATATATCTTGTGAGTAAATTTGATAAAACAACTTTTATTTGTTAGCGTAGCAACTTCATGATCATTTCGTCACAAACTTTTTTTAAGGATAACCGTTGGCTAAACCATTGGCATTTAATTTAAATTATTACAGCTAATAATAATTATTTAGTTTATAAATTATCTATAACTAATCTAGAATTATGGTTTACTTTTGCATGATCTCTTTCAATCCCAAATCACAATCAAAAACCAAAATTACTGGTGTTAAATCTTTTATTATTGTTGCCGAGTTTCTCTTCTTCTCTGTTTAATCTGTATTGCTCATCTTCCAGGTTAGTTTTTTTTCTACTTTGTTTAATCGATCCGGTGTTTTAGTGACTATCAGTTTAAAGATTTTGATTGCTCAGTTTATTATTGATGATTAGTGATTATCAATCTATCAGCTTATTGACTTTGTTTAATTTGTATCGGTGTATTATTGCTCACCTTGTAATTTAGATGCCAGTTTATTAATTATTGATTTTTTTACTGCTCAGCTTATTATTGATGATTAGTGCTTAGTTTTTTAGAAAATAGATCCTTAGTTCTTAAGATCTATCAGAAAGACACTTATATAGAATCTGTTAAGATTATGTTTGTTGTATAGAACCTTTTTAATTTGTTATTTATGTTGTGTAGAACCTGTTTGAGTTGTTTAATAGGCTGTAAACTAGAAATATTTGTGTCTTTTTGATGTTTTAAACTAGTTGTGTCTTTTTTGATGCTTTAAACTATTTGTCTGTTTTGATGTTTTATTGGTGCTGAGTTTCTCATCCTCATGTTTTAGGACGTGCATTGACTTTATTTGTCATGGAGTGGTATACTGATCGAGCATGGATGTATAAAATGACTAATAGTGATGGATTTATTAATAAGGAATACTATGACAACTTGAATAAGTGGTTAGACTTCGTCTTTTCTAAAGATTCAGTTGTAGATGTGGATCGAAGGGTGACTAAGCGTCGTAAGATAGTACCTTATATCATATGTCCTTGCATAAGATGTCAAAATTCCATCTACTTAGATAGAGAAAGTGTTCAAAAACACTTGCTTAAAAAGGGTTCATGCTTGATTACTACACATGGTATGAGCATGGTGAAACTTCCAACCGTGAGGTAGGACAATCTTCTACTGTCAGGGAAGTTGATGATGACGATGATGGTTGTAGACGCATGGTGTTGGATAACATGTATTCTTCAGGTTATAATTCGACAACACACGTAAATCTAGATTTATATACTCTTGAGAGTGATACCGAATTTAGAAGCAATTGGATTCTATAACATGTTACAAGCTGCCGATGAGCCTTTGTGGGAGGGGGAGAAGGCCACCGATTACTCAAAGTTGCAAGTTGTTACAAGTTTTCTAAATTGGAAATCACTTTATAATTTATCTAACGCATGTTACGACCACATCATTTCTATGGCTAAGGAATTGATGCCCGAAGGGAATAAGCTACCAGAAAGCTTTTATGATACAAAAAAGAGCTTAGAAAAGCTTTTTCTTCCTAAGGAAAGGATTGATGTTTGCAAAAATCACTGTATGTTATTTTATAAGCAAGACATGACATTGACACAATGTAAATGGTGCGAAGAATCTCGTTACAAGAGTGACCAAAATAAGGTACCTCATTTGGTGATGACATACATGTCGATTGGTCTTAGACTTAAAATGTTGTATATGTCTACAAAGACGGCAAAAAATATGACTTGGCATCAAGATCACAAAACAAAGGAGGGTAGCATGGCACATCCAAGTGATGGTAAGGCTTGGAAGCATTTTGACTCGGTGAATTCTGTCTTTGCGAATGAGATCCGAAATGTTTGTCTCGGGTTATGCACTGACGGCTTTAACCGAAATAACTCGAATTCAAACCATTACTCATTGTGGCCCGTCTTTCTTACATTCTATAACTTACCTCATGGATGTATTTGATAGATGCATATGTTAAACTATGTTTGGTTATTCCTGGTCGAAAGAGCCCGGGTCAATACATAGATGTGTTCCTAAGGCCATTAATAGATGAGCTTAAAGAGTTGTACGAGGAAGGCATTGAAGTTTATGATGTTTATCGCAAAGAAAACTTTAAGATGATAGCTATTCTTTGATGGACGGTCAGTGACTTCCCTGCCTATGCCATGTTATCTGGCTGGAGCACGCAAGGTCACTTCGCTTGCCCATACTGTATGGGAGACACATAAACTTTTAGGTTACATGCTGGAAGTAAAACAAGTTGGTTTGACTGTCATCGAAGATTTTTACCTCGGTCACACCCTTTCCGTAGCGATAGGATAGGATTCCGGGCTAATAAATCTATATCATCGTCATTGGGGCCTCCACCCGAGTTAACTGGTTGGCAAATATATGAACAAGTCTATGACCTTCCAAGTGTCTATGAAGGTGTAACGTATAACCCTAAAAAGAAAATTCCAGGATTTGGTAAAACCCATAATTATGTAAAGAAAAGCAGTTTTTGGGAACTTGAATATTGGCCGATGTTGTTAATCCAACACAATCTTGATGTAATGCACATTGAGAAAAATGTTTTTGAGAATCTGTTTCACACAATTATGGATACTCAATATAAAAAAGATAATATCAAGGCAAGGGTGGATTTAGAACAAATTTGCAATCGACCGTCGTTGCATACTTGGGTAGAGAAAAATAATAAACACATGAAACCAAAAGCAACATATGCTCTAACCAAAATGCAAGTAAACGAAGTACGTAAATGGTTGAAAACAGTAAAGTCTCCTGATGGGTATGCTTCAAATATTGGTAGTTGTGTAAACGTTAAAGATGGTACTTTTTACAACTTTAAAAGTCATGATTTTCATGTGTTTATGCAATGGTTGCTGCCTATTATATTAAGAGGTATGCTGCCAAAACAAATATTGGAGCCAATAATAGACTTGTGCACATTTTTTTGTGTAATATGTTCAAAGGTTTTACACATTGACTTACAAAAATTGGAAAAAAGTATCGTTGTAACCATTTGTAAGTTAGAAAAAATCTTCCCTCCTAGCTTCTTTGACTCAATGGTACACCTTGTCATACATTTGACCAATGACGCTATTCTTGGTGGTCCAGTGCAGTTCAGATGGATGTATCCGTATGAGAGGTAGCCGTTTTAACTTAATGTATTATTTTTTTGACATGTAAACTGTTTTATAATTGCTAACATTTTTTTCTCTTCAACTTTTAGGAAGTTGGGTCGATTGAAAAATATGATTCGAAACAAAGCAAGGGTCGAAGGTTCTATTGTTGAATCATACCTGGTAGATGAACTTTCTAACTATTGTGCCTTGTATCTTGAGTCAAAACACGGTTGAATCAAGAGCCTCACAATTTTGCCCCTAATATTTCTTGTTGTTCGAGTTCTGATTCTCGATTGAGTGTATTCAAACGCCCATCTCGAAGATTATATGATAAGGGTGGAAAAAACATAGTTCTTACTGATGAAGACAAACACAAGGCTCATACTTATATATTACTTAACTGTCAAGAGCTTCACGAAGCCGTATGGTCATTTAATGAACATTTGAGAGTTTCATTCCCGCAATATGACTAAGCAACACTTGATAAAAAGAAAGATAGCTCTGTTGCTGAGTGGCTCCAGCGTCATGTAAGCATAACACTAGAACAATTTTATAATATAATATAGTAGCTAACGAATTTTTATATTACTGCATGCATGTTAACTATTTTTTATGAATGTAGGTTACGAATGACCCCGTGAAAGAACATTTGAGAGACATAGCACAAAGGCCCTGTCACACCCCGACCCGCAGCGGAAAAGGTGATCGGGGCATGATTGGGTTATCATCAAAGCTCATGACATTTATTATAACGTTTCATATTCATTATTACAATTTAAAGGGAAACATACAATCATAATTACATCATGTCCTAAACATCATTCTAGACTTCATTGTTTTCTTCTAAGGCATTTCCTATGTTTTCCTTGCTTCATCCTGTTCAACTGTATCATGTGTAAAAATGGTTTTTGGATCAACAATAAGTTGGCGAGTGAATCCTATGAAAAACATTTGAACAAGTTTATTGAATTGATTATAAAATAAAGTGCACAACCACATATGAGTAAATATAGATGTAGACTTATTCACCAATCACTTAATATTAAATAATGCACACACATACAATAATAGATTGTTTTGAGGCACGCGTTGCTCAACTCGTCTCCCACGAGGAACTGATGGGCCTAATGAATGATTTGCATATAACTTGACAATATGAAATACATAGCTACAAACAATATATACATTCTAAGTTTAGATCACAATATGGTATGGCACAAGTTTAAATAAACGAGTTAATTTTAGTGACACATGACACACCCCAAAACGTGTAATTAAAAAGGGGAATTTGTAAGATTCACTCACATTGGGTGCGTTCGGTTGATGATGTTGAATGCGCACGAAGTTGGTTTTAATCACGAGTGAAACTAACCTAGATAATAGCATAATGGTTCGGTAAGTAAGCGGACTTTATTAATCAATTTTAGTAGGATTGTTGGATATATTTTTGGTGAGTTTAAGGCTATTTTCTAACTTTAAAAATGTTATTTTTAAGTATTTTTAATGTAAATAATTAAATAAAAGTAATAAAAAAATTGTTGATTTTTGACTGTTGACTTGTTGACCGTTGACTTGTTGACCGATTTTATTGTGTAATTGTGTGCGCCGGGTGAAGCTCGAACCTGAGACCTCCCGTTCGCGTGCACGCAGCTCTACCAACTGAGCTACGTGTCTAACCCGAAATATTTCTGTTTTTAATTATATTTATATACTAATTGGATTAATCCGAAAATCATTTATTTCAAAAACGATTTTAACGTCTCGCTCGGTGCTCTCCACAGGTCTCGAACCCGGGACCTGTGGTTTAGGTTGACACACAGTCCACCGCTGGACTGTGTGTCTAACTTGGTAAATAATCTGATTTTTAATATACTTATATACAAACTAGATCATTTCATTTCTGCCTTATATAAAAAGTTTGATAATTGCCAGAACCGGTGCGGTAGTCTGGACTCGAACTCGTGACGTGTGATTTAAACGTTCACACAGTCCACCACTGGACTGTGTGTCTATCTTGGTTATTATTCCGGTTTTTATTAAACTTAACATCTATTTGCAGTGAATCCGGTTCAGTTTAAAAAAAGGAACATTTTTATTAAGGCGAGAGTGCGTGGGACAAGAATCGAACTCGGGACGTATGCGTGTTTATTTGCACACAGTCCACCGCTGGACTGTGTGTCTAACCCGAGATATATCTTGATTTAAATAAAACATATATAACAACTGAAAACTTCATCTTCTTCGTTAAACTTAACCAGAATCGGTGTCCGACTGGTTCGACGATTTAATCAAGTTCTTTAGTGTGTTGTGATTAATTACATGTGAGATTAATAAAAAGAATGAGAGATTAAGTGTAAGATATACCGAACAGGGCTCCTCTGTTTCGCCGACGAAACTCCGATGACAGCAGATTATTCCGGCGACGTGTGTCTCGCGGCAGAGGGTCTTCAGGGAGCTTGAGATGAGTGTGGGTGGCTTCGGTATGAGCTCTGGGTGTTCAGTTTTTAGAGTAAGGCACAAAGGTGAAGGGGTTCGGTTTTCCGGCGAGTGAAATTACGTCGAGAAAGGGTGTGATTGTGAGCGAAAAGGCTAACAGAAGTTAGAGGGTGTATTTATAGGGCAGAACATTGACGAATTTGGTCCGTTTTCCGACTTGATTCGTCGGTTAATAATTTTCCGGCGGTTATGAATTGTGTCGCGGACTGGACATCGGTTATAACCGACGTCGTTGTTAATGTTTACGTTGAGTCAAAGGTAACCGACGGTGATTGACGAAATCGTCGGATTTTCTGGCGTCAGCGGATTTGGGCGCGCTGTTGACTGGGTTTGATTTCTGTTTCATTATTTGAATTAATTGTTTGGATATATTACTAAAGAACACAAGTGACGCAGTGGTTGGATGGTTGGAAGTTAAGGCGTTGTGCTGATACTGGCTGACCCGGGTTCGAAACCCGGCTGTAGCCTTTTATTTTTATTTCATTATTTTAAATACTTTTTCAAATATAAATTATATATTCCAATATACTTATTAATTATGTATCGTTTAAAATTAATTTGGGTATTAAATACGCAACGAAATTTTTAACTGATTGTTCGGTTAGTAAACGGAGCGGGTTTAGTAAATCCGGTTTTTGACGGATGTTACAGGCCCCTCACACATGTTCAATCACATAAGGGCTATTTGGTTAATGGTTACAAGTTCCACACACGAACATCTTACCATGGGTGGGTCACCCAAAATAGTGGTGTGTGCGTGAAAGGGGCTTCATGTGATGAAAATGAGAGTGACTACTATGTATTGCTAGATGAAATCCTAGAGGTGGAATATCATAGCAAATTAGGAAGGTGTGTGGTCGTTTTGTTCAAATGTACGTGGTTTGATCCCGTGAATGGTGTAAGGGTGGACCCAAAGACTGGTATGGTTGATGTTAAACCCAAGGCAATAGGATGTGTTGATGACCCATTTATCCTAGCATCGCAAGCACAACAAGTATGCTATACACCATATCCTTCAAAGGAAAAAGGCCTAAAAGACTGGTGGGCTGTTGTTAAGACGACACCGAGGGGAGTTTATGAACTAGCCAAAGATGCTAACGAAGTAGGTGATGAAGATAATGAAGACGAAGAGCAGTTCTTTCAAGAGAATGATAGATTAGAATGTACGGTAACTGATGATTTGCTCCCAGATACTCATGTTAATTTAAATGATGGTGGTGAAGATATAAATGATGATGATCATGAAGATATGAATGATGATAATCGTGAAGAAGTTGTGTTTGTAGACACTGATTTGGATGAAGCTGCGTTTGAAGACACTGATTTTGTTGACGACGATGTAGAAGAATTTGAAGATGAAGACGACCATTAATTGGTTTGTTATTAATAGTATATATAAGTAGAATATAATGGCTCATGATCTTTACTAATTCTTATATATTATGGTTCTTGTGGATACTAATGACATTTACTAATTTTTAGGTATATCAGCTCTGAATAGTATTAGGTGTATTTTGGTACAGAAATGCATGCAGCTCAGCAGCAATAATACATACATCTATATCCTCAACAATATACAACATTATATTCATGTTGGATTTTGAAGGTAATTTCTATATTTATCAATATTTGTATTTGGGCTTCTACTAAAATTTGATACAGTATAAAAATAAGATTTTAAAACATTGGTCTCATAAGTTCACTTATTATAGCATGTTCTTACGCTTAAAATATATAAATAAAATAATAAATATAATGTTTTCAATATAGATAAGTGTCTATCACATAATTTAAGCTGGCTTTAACTAACAACCATAACAAAAATTAAAATATTCTCAACTTATAATTACCGAAATTTAAGGTGTAACAACCATAAATTTTTTTTTTACTTAATATACAAGTCCTTAATTACCCCCAAACTACTAATTAACAATCAAGAAAACAATAACAATAAACTTGACCTCCAAGGTTCCCAAAAATCTGAAACCCGAAACATTACCATTTAAATATTCAAACTTCCCAAAAAGAAGAAATAAAAAAACCGACCCAACCCAACCCTATATATATCTCAACCTCCCATCAAGAACACCTCACAAACCCTAATTCACAAAACCCTGATCATCCGAAAACATGAAGCAAGTAGACATCCCCGTCGAGTTCCGCGTTGTTTTATACAACGGAGAACGTCAAATAAGCGCCTGAAACATCGAGATCCACCCCACCATCGACTTCCAAAAGTTTCGAACAATGCTGAAGCAGATGATCGGAATCTCCTATAACAATCTGACCACCTACCTAGTCGACAGCCGAAGATCGGATAATGTTCAACCCGAACGCCGCAATATTCTCATCACCAGTAAAGTAGACTTTCTAGTTCTAATCCGAGAGAAGAATGCATACTTTCTTATGGTATTAAAACGTTGCCGGAGAAAAACTAATAGACAGAACTGTGTAGAGTTATCTCCGGCTGATTTGTTCGATTATCGTTACGACCATCATGATGTAACTACTTCATAGGTTAATGAGTCTGGTAAGATTGAGTTTTGGTTGCATGAGTTGCAGATGCAAAGAGAAATCCATATGAACTACTTGATGATGCATAATGTGGATGTTGATGATTGTGCGAACTTTCTGAGTGTTACCGAGGCGTATCTGAAGGTTGAGAGGAGTACTACTGAGGCGTATTCGACGGTTGAGAGGTCGGAAAATCGGGCGTTGTGTGAGGAGTGTGCACAGGCGGATAAGGAGGGTTTGAAGCCGCAGTTTCACTTGTGTGTTTATGATGATGTTGTTGAAGGTTTTTTCCGGTCGCCGGCTGGACCGATTTGTCTGCCGGAGTGAATGGTGTTTTTCCTGTGATAGGTATTGAGTATATTTTCTTTTTATGTTTTTAGAGTTTGAAACTTTTGTTAGTATGGTATGTTGATAGGGTTTTATACGTTCATATGGCTCGTTGGCTCGTTCGTTGTATTTTGGTTGATTTGAAAGAATAAGAAAGAGGTATAATATTGATATGATTTTCTTTTGTATTGTTTTACTATTTAAAGAATACCAGTTTTGGTCGCTAATCCGTCGGTAGTCTATTGAAAATTAACTTATCCTTTAGTTCTTAAATCGGAACACGTCTTACATAATACTAGTCTCATAAATAGTCTTTTAGTTATAACTAGACATTTGACCCACGCAAGCTACAAAGCTTTATGATAAGGAAGAATGCCTATATACGATCCTTCACTTTAATACAGAAGCAGCTTCGAAAGAATGGGATTTCTTTTCCCTTTCCCATTTGAGTTAATCACCCTCAAAAAATAAGCTTTATGATAAGGAAGGCTTGGCTAATTATATAATTAACATATGAAGTCTTAGTTCTCTAGCTTGGGTCGTCTTCTCGGACCAAAGAAGGCAAATACGTATGGGCCGGGACTTAACGCTCGTTATAGGACTTGACCAGACATCTTACATTTCAACACTTGGAAACCTCTTTTATTAAACTCCGACTGAAACGCTACATTCCACCGTTGGTTACACGAACACCAAATCACATATGAAACCAACTGCCATAGAGAATCCTAAGATTTTAAAAAGATATAGAACCTATAATACATTTACACCGGTAAATAATAACTAATCAAGATACAAGGTGATGAACAAAACGCAACCTTTGTTATAAAGAAATAACCCGGTGTTTAACTATATTTTGTTATAAAGAAATAACCCAATATCAAAATCTTGTAGTGTTAAACTAATGAAAAAATAACAATGGCTATGTTGAACCTGATTGTAAAACCATCTCTTATTCATTTGTTATTATCTATGAGGTTCGCCAATACATCGAAATTATAGTTTTTGGTTGTTTATGATCTTATGTATTTAAAAATGTCTGTTAGAAACACTGTTACCCAAAACAAAATCTTCCATTCATCTAAAAACTACCTTGAAATTAACTATAGTAACCTACAAAATATATTATATTTCATAAAACTCAAAATATGTTATGAAGATTGAGTGGTTTTATCTTTATATAAAAAGGTTAAAAGAAATTAACGGAACACTTAGAACATTTTCACATTTTTAAGTTAACCTTATCCTAAATTCGTTCCTACGTTTTTTAGACCCTAAGCGAACAACGAAGTGGAGATCCTTTGGCAAAATTATCAATTTCAGCATATTTAGTAACAAAACCCTCATCTTTTACCCGGGCTTGAGACCGGCAATTATAAACTAAAAAGTTTATAGTTGGAGAATTTAAAAAATTGTGATTGATTAAAGCTTCTTGTTTACGTTGTTTTTTTTTTTTTTTGCCTTTTTTGCATAACATGATTCGAAGTTCGAATTTGATTTGACATTGCAAAAATAAAAATCTATTTAAAATATTAGATATCACCATTGTGATGATTACCCTAAATCCCTAATTTGCGAAGATTATCTATACTGTTTACTAAATAGATGTGCCAATCATCAAATCTTTTTGAACTTCAAACACTACCACAAAAAGAGTTATTTGCTATGAAATTTTGTTACATGAAAAAATGGTGGCAAATTTTGCTATCAATTAGCTACGAATTAGCTATGAACACATTTTGCTACGAATTAGCTACCGTTAGCTACGAACTTCCGTCGCAAATGAATATCGTAGCAGAACTCATAGCAAATCCGTAGCATAATTGATAAAACGAGTGTAAAACATATAATGTAGCAAAATCCGTAGCAAAACTAAGAAAATAAGTATTTAGAAATAAACTAAAAAAAGTAAAATAAAATATGTAGCATAATCGATAGAAAAATTGTGAAAACAAATGTAATTAAAAAACTTTGTAAAATTGGTAGCAAAGTCCATAGCTAAATCATAAAAATAAATATTTAAAAACTAACTAACCGAGGTTTAAAAAAAACGGTAGAAAAATCGGTAAGTAACTAAAGTTCGTAGAGAAACTGATAGCAAAATCTAGAAAACTTCTTAAAAACTAATGTAGCAAAATCTGAAGAAAATCCATAGAAAAATTCATTACAAAAATATATAATAAAAAAGGAATCAAAAAATAATTTTCTAATATCCATAGCAAAATACCTTGCAAAAACAAAAATAAATTATTAATATTGGTAACAAAATCTGTAGCAAAACTAACAAAATAAATATTCAAAAAACAATAAAAAAAGCGTAAGAAAATCCATAAGCAAAAATGGATCAAATAAATACTAAAAAATAATTAATAATATGTACAATAGAAAAATCAAGAGCAAAAATATTAAATACTTAAAAATTGTTAAAAAGGTCAATTTACACGAACTAATGTAAACATAAATACATATAAATAGCTATCTCAGACAAATAATTACACATACTAAATTAAGCATAAGGATGAGCAAATGATATTGGGTACGGTACCGAATATATTTAGTACCGACTTTTGACGTTTTTGTTCGTTACAATACAGGTATTTATCGGTTTTTACACTCAAATAAAGATACCGTAGCATGTATTTTTGATACCGATGCCTATACTTAGGAGTTTCAATAAGTAAATGCTGACACCAAATTCATCCCTAGTTAAGCATATTACATCATTATATTAATTGATTTCTATAACGTTTTCATATTATTTGCACTCATTTTATAAATATACAAAATCAATGAAGGGGATTAGTGACATGCAGCTGCCTAACTCTTCCCTCTTGACCTGAACATATTACGATTTTACCCTAGCTTAGAATTATGATTTTGACCCTAGTTAATATCCAAAATTCATGGAGGGGAATAGTCAAGCAGCTAGCTGCCGAGCTGCCTGGCACTTCCCCATTGGCCCGAACAAATTATGATTTTAATCCAGCTCAGAATTACGATTTGCCCTCCAGTTCAAAATTACAGTCTTACTATTGTTGAAGATTTCGGCAAATTATGATTTTACCCAGTCAAATTTACGATTTTGCCCCTGTTCAAAATTACAATGTTGCCATCATTGTAGTTTTTGACAAATTATGATTATACCCCAGTTAAACTTACGATTTATCCCCAGTTCAAAATTACAATCTTTACATCGGTTTCATTTGTTTTCTAGCAAAACTTTGATAGTGTTTTGTTTTAATTGGTAGAGAAATATTAGGCTGAGCGCCCCGCAACTCGGGCGGGCATAAGCTAGTATACTACAATGACCATCAAGGGGAATAGTGCCAAGCAGCTACCCCTCACTCTCACATTTGCTCAGACAAGTTTTGAGTTTACCCTCAGTTTAAAATTACGATTATTCCCCCTTTTCAAAATAAAGATTTTGCCCCTAGTTCTAATTTACGATTTTTCCACTGTTTTACCTTTTGACAAATTACGATTTTACAGCGGTTAAAAATGATGACTTTATCCCCGGTACGAAACTACGGCCTTCCCATCGTTTTAGTATTTTTTAGCAAAACTATGGTTGTGTTTTATTTTAATTGGTTGACTGGATATAATTTATATTTGTGTCAGACAGCTGCTTTGCACTCACGCATTGTTTAGATAAATTTCAGTTTTGCCCCAGCTAAAAATTATAGCGTTGCCATTGTTTTAGTTTTTTATCTAGCAAAACTATAATCGTGTTTTGTTTTAATTGGTAGAGATGTATTCGGTGTAGCACCCCGCAATGTGAGCATGACATAAAACTAGTTTATTTACATATATATAATATATATTTAATTATATGCAACTAACACTTAATCATGTTTAATATGTTATAAATAATATCTATTTGTCAACTGATAATATTAAAAAAAGTTTAGGATAAGAAGTTGCAAGCCACATATATCTTGTGAGTAAATTTCATAAAACAACTTTTATTTGTTAGCGTAGCGTAGCAACTTCATGATCATTTCGTCACAAACTTTTTTAAGGATAACCGTTGGCTAAACCATTCGCATTTAATTTAAATTATTACAGCTAATAATAATTATTTAGTTTATAAATTATATATAACTAATCTAGAAGTATGGTTTACTTTTGCATGATCTCTTTCAATCGCAAATCACAATCAAAAACCAAAATTACTGATGTTGAATCTTTTATTATTGTTGCCGAGTTTCTCTTCTTCTCTGTTTAATCTGTATTGCTCATCTTCCAGGTTAGTTTTTTTCTACTTTGTTTAATTGATCCGGTGTTTTAGTGACCATCAGTTTAAAGATTTTGATTGCTCAGTTTATTATTGATGATTAGTGATTATCAATCTATCAGCTTATTGACTTTGTTTAATTTGTATCGGTGTATTATTGCTCACCTTGTAATTTAGATGCTCAGTTCAGTTTATTAATTATTGATATTTTTACTGCTCACGCTTATTATTGATGATTAGTGCTTAGTTTTTTAGAAAATAGATCCTTAGTTTTTAAGATCTATCAGAAAGACACTCGTATAGAATTTGTTAAGGTTATGTTTGTTGTATAGAACTTTTTTAATTTGTTGTTTATGTTGTGTAGAACCTGGTTGAGTTGTTTAATAGGCTGTAAATTAGAAATATTTGTGTCTTTTTGATGTTTTAAACTATTTGTGTCTTTTTTTATGCTTTAAACTATTTGTCTTTTTTGATGTTTTATTGGTGCTGAGTTTCTCATCCTCATGTTTTAGGACGTGCATTGACTTTATTGGTCATGGAGTGGTATACTGATCGAGCATGGATGTATAAAATGACTAATAGGATGGATTTATTAATAAGGAATACTGTGACAACTTGAATAAGCGGTTAGACTTTGTCTTTTTTAAAGATTCAGTTGTGGATGTGGATCGACGGGTGACTAAGCGTCGTAAGATAGTACATGACATCATATGTCCTTGCTTAAGATGTCAAAATTCCATCTACTTAGAGAAAGTGTTAAAAAAACACTTGCTTAAAAAGGGTTTCATGTAACATTTATGTAAAACGGGTTACAAAAACCCGCATCGTTTATTACTCAAGTATTATGTTAAAAGTTCGTTGTATAGTTATTAGTGCCGGTTATATTAAATATCTCATAATTAATAAATATTGTATAATTTAAAAACGTAATTAATAAACAATAGATAATAATAATAATAATAATAATAATAATAATAATAATAATAATAACAATAATAATAATAATAATAATAAGTAATTTAACTTCAAAATAAAATAAAAACTTGAAAGGAGGAGCCGGGTTTCGAACCCGGGTCTCTCGTGCATACACACACATCAAACACCATTGCACTACACACACATTGGTGCTGAAAATGAAAACAATTAAATGTTATACTGAATAATCACTTATACCTGCAAGTTCAGAACATCAAGAAAGTAAATGCCCCTGATTCGAGGATCAATCTTTGACGACCGTTTTGATTATGCGATTAATCAATTATAACCGGTGATCATCGTCATTAAAATCAGGCTGTTTTGCAAAATCGTTGATTGTAATTTCCGTTTTAAACCGAAAATCAAATCATGGAGCTTAAGGCTCGGATCTGAAACCGAAAGCAGGGCAGATCATTGACAATCTATAAATACCGACCCTATCACTCTAACGAACTCGCTCATACCTCTCTCTCCACTATTTAACTTTCTGCATGAACCTCCTGCTACCGTCGAGTTACCGCCGGGAACTTCTGTTCAATGCCGGAACTCAACCGGAGAAATTAAACGTCCCCTCCTCGATTCGGTAGAAGCATCTAAACCCACTTACCAACTTGCGTATAACATCTTTTTTTTTATTTCGTTGATTTAAAACAGTTTTAAGGGGGGATTATCAGTCGGGTTTATATCTGGGAAGAAGATGAAGTTCGGTATTGAATATTTTATTTTCAAATTTGGGTTATAACCGGGTTAGACACCCAGCCTAGTTGGATGGGCTAGGTGCAAAACAACGTCGAGGTCACGAGTTCGAGTGGTGTCCTGCACGCCGGTTTATTTGATTTCAAAATCTTTTTAAATAAAGTAAATCTGGATTAACTTAACAAGTATATAAGTATAATAAAAATCAAGAAACTAACATGTTAGACACGTAGCTCAGTTGGAAGAGCTGCGTGCACGCAACCGAGAGGTCACGAGTTCGAGCCTCACCACACGCTGCCTAATAATGCTATCGAACCGATCAGGTCCTTGTCAAACCTGACAAGGTTTTTTTTTAATTTCTATTTTATTTTAATTTATTTATTTATATTATTTTTGTAGTTATGTTTTAACTAAAAATCAATTAAAAGTATTTAAAAATATATTTTTTGAAGGTTTTAAAATCTCAAAAAAACCGCAAAAATAACCTAAAAAATCTAACAAAAAGTATTAAATTAAAATATTAATTTGTTTATATTTATCGAATTATCACATAATTATTTTAGGTTAGTATTCTTTCGTCGATCAAATCCTCAACTCGTGCGCATCCATTATGAAGGAAGAAACGCACCCACTGTGAGTGAATCCTTACACGTTCCCCTTTTTATTCATGTTTTGGGGTGTATCATGTGTCGTACATGTTTTATTTATTTAAACACTTGTGCTAACATCATTTCGTGATCAAATGTGTATATTTGTTGTGTTGTTATGTGTGGATTCATTTTATCATTTCAGTGCAATCATTCACATTAGGCCCATCAGTTCCTCGTGGGATACGAGTTGAGCATCAGGTGCCTCATTAGATTGGCTCCGTTTGATTGAGCCTTGATCTCAAGTTCATCATTCATCATGTCATGGGTTCATTGTGGATATTATGTGGTTTGTGATTGTTTAGAACAATGTTTATTGGCACGTATGTTCCCTTGATTTTGGATATTTGAGGTTTTAATTCCAATTTAATAAATATGAAACCTTTTAGTAAATTTCATGGGCTTTGGTGATAACTCAATTATGCCCCGACTTTTATTTCCGCTGCGGGTCGGGGCGTGACAGATTGGTATCAGAGCTTTTGACTATAGGGATATAGGATAGGTTGTTAGACCATTAGAGCCTATAATATAGTTGATTAGAATTTATTTGTTTATGTGTTACATGCGAAACTCATGATGTTTATATGTTTCATGTTTATTTCACACGCAAATGAATGCAAGCACTTTTCACTAATACATGTTAATGTGTGATGTTCATTATAGTTCATATATTGATAACATAACATGCCTACTCAAGCACACACATCACGATATCACAATTTTCATGATTTCTTCTCTAAGATTTTACAATGTTTTCATGTTTTTTAATCACATCAAAGTGAGTTCTACGACGGGCATGTAGTAACTGGAAGGGTACGAGTACCGGTAGTTGGAACGTCCTGTCTAGGCTTGGCATTCGTATAAATCCAAAATAATGGACCAGTTTGCCTACCTGGGGACTAACAATGAGAGTACGAAGGACCTATTAGGCCAAAGCATGCCACACCAGACGTCGTGTGAACTAACCCCACTTTGAGTTGTCATTGTGTCTACACCTGGACACCCTCCGACCTTACATCTCGCTATCATGTTTTACGATTTTTATTCGGGTGATGCGAGTGTTATCAAGCCGACACAAATGTGAACCCTACTAAACCTAATAGTCATGGGGGCCCACATGACTACCTTGGCTATGGTATGGGAGACATTTGGAGGCCCAAACATGAGCAAGCCCAAGACATCCTATGGATGTAGTTAAGTTATTGTTTTAATTTATTCATGAATGTTATTTTCATTCTTTATACGACAAATGACACATAGAAACCATTAACTCACAATCTCCCTACGTATATTCCTATAGATGTCTGCCAGACACTCTCGAGGTAGTAGAAGGTCAGGATGATCTAGTGAACGCACGGCCACTCAAATCGCTCAACAAATGGTTGCGATACTTCCTGACATCGTTCTGCAAGTACAAGAAGCTCTTGTCGCCAACCCCATCAACCCTATAAATCAAGAAGGCCAAAATATCGCCAACCCTCCTCCCAAACCCACTAAATGCACCTACAAACATTTCAAGTCCTGCGATCCCCCAAAATACGAAGGGACTGAAGGTGTCACCGCTCTCCTCCATTGGTTTGAGGGGATGGAAAACACTTCTCAATTGCGATTGTCCCGATGATCGCAAGGTGCGATATGCTACTGGTCGTTTGTTTGGAGTAGCACTTACATGGTGGAACTCAGAGAAGGGCAAACGAGGTGTTGAAGATGCTATGGCCTTGACTTGGGAAGAGTTGAGGGAAATCATGACGAGACGTTTTTGCGCAAGAAGCGAAATTAAAAAGTTAGAAGATGAATTCTACACATTTAAACAAAAGGAAGGAGACCACACTACATACAACAAGAGATTTCTCGAGTTGAATCAGATGGTCCCCAACCTGTTCACTCCGCTTTACCGATTAATCGAGCATTACATTCGAGGTCTTCCCTCGAAAATTCAAGATTCTGTGTTAAGTACTTATTCCACAACACTCGAAGCTGCTATGGAGCTGGCTACCGAACTTACGGAAAATCGCATTCGAAATGGCGATTTTAAAGATGAGAAAAAGAAAGATAAGACACCTGCTGAAACTCCAACCCCAAATCCAGCAGGTTCGTCTTCCAAATTTGCTGGCAAAAGGAAGCGCAATGGTAAGAATTTTGCCGTTACTCAAACCAATTCCCCCATCACTGCTGCCCCAATTACACAAGTCGCCCTCAAGCCGCCTCATTTAAGAAACCATACACTGGTCCTCACCCAAAATGCAACCGATGCCAATATCACCATCCTCCTGAGAACCCCTGTTAATACTGCACAAGTTTTGGCCGTGCAAGTCACACGATTAAAACTTGTCG
Source organism: Scalesia atractyloides (assembly GCA_947069175.1). Classification (NCBI taxonomy): domain Eukaryota; kingdom Viridiplantae; phylum Streptophyta; class Magnoliopsida; order Asterales; family Asteraceae; genus Scalesia; species Scalesia atractyloides. The sequence goes on from CAMTDV010000003.1 coordinate 87,364,401, forward strand.
TATCCTCCAAAAGCCAAACCGAAATCTGCCTCAAGCCCAAACCAATAATCAAATGGTGGGCCAAGCCCAATACCAACAACCCTTACTTTTACCACATGCCCAACCCATGGCTCAACCCTACTACCAACCCGATTACTCAATGAAGAAACCCATTAGAGCATGTTTCAACTGTGGTGATCCAAACCATTTTCGAAACACTTGCCCCCTCTTGGTGAACATCATAAATGCCCAAGCTCAAGCCAATCCGGTGAACCAAGCCAACCAAGCTAATCCACCTGCTAGAGGAAGGGCTTTCAACATGAACGCCAACCAAGCTAGGGCTGATAACATTGTGGTCAATGGTACGTTTCTTATTAATGGTAGTTATGCATCCATATTGTTTGATACTGGTGTGAATAAGAGTTCCGTATCCTTAGAGTTCGAATCTATTCTTGATCTATCTCGCGTTAGTCTCGCCGAATCATTCACGGTGGAAGTTGTTGATGGTGAACCTATTACGTTATACTCAATTATACGTGATTATACTCTTACCCTTAATGATCACGATTTCTCGATTGATCTTATTCCTATGAAATTGGGTAGTTTAGACGTTATCATCGGTATGGACTGGCTTAGTCAGCATCATGCCGAAGTTGTTTATTACGAGAAGTTTGTTCGAATTCCCCTCGCTGACGGTAAGACTCTACGAATTTTTGGAGAGACTTCTTCTAAAGTGCTCAAATTGATGCCGTGCCTCCAAGCTCGAAGATACCTTCGCAAAAACTATATCGCGTTCCTAGCTCATATCGTCAAGAAGGAAGGCAAGGAAAGGAAGCTTGAAGATATTCCAATCGTTAAAGAATTCCCTCAAGTGTTTCCTGACGATGTTTCAGGACTTCCTCCTGTGCGAGAAGTCGAATTCCGAATCGATCTTGTACCTAGTGCTACACCAGTCGCAAAATCTCCCTATAGATTAGCCCCATCTGAAATGCAAGAATTAGCTAGTCAGCTGCAAGAGTTGACTGACAAGGGATTTATACATCCTAGCTTGTCTCCTTGGGGTGTACCTGTCCTTTCCGTAAAAAAGAAACATGGGACTTTTCGCATGTGTATCGATTATAGAGAACTCAACAAGCTGACCATCAAGAATCGCTATCCATTACCTCGTATTGATGATCTTCTAGACCAGCTTCAAGGTGCGACCTGTGTTTCAAAAATCGACCTTCGATCTGGATATCATCAACTTAGAGTGCGTGAAGAAAATATTCCTAAGACTGCTTTTCGAACTCGTTATGGTCACTATGAATTCATGGTTATGCCTTTTGGATTGACCAATGCTCCTACTGTCTTCATGGATTTAATGAATAGGGTATGCAAACCCTATCTCGATCGTTTTGTCATAGTTTTCATTGATGATATTCTTATCTACTCCAAGACCAAATCTGATCATGAGCGACACCTTCGACTTATTCTAACACTTTTTAGGACTGAAAAGCTTTATGCTAAGTTCTCGAAATGTGAGTTTTGGTTAAAAGAGGTACAATTTCTTGGTCATGTCGTTGATGACAAAGGGATTCATGTCAACCCTGCGAAGATCAAAGCGGTACAAGAATCGCAAGCGCCACGTACTCCTACCGAAGTTAGGTCATTTCCTGGTCTGGCTGGTTATTATTGACGTTTCATTGCAAATTTCTCTCGTATCACCGTTCCACTCACAGCCTTGACTCACAAGGGCAAACCCTTTATTTGGGGACCCAAACAAGAAGAGGCTTTCCAAACTTTGAAGCAAAAGCTTTGTGATGCACCTATTCTTGTACTTCCTGATGGTTGTGAAGACTTTGTGGTTTATTGTGATGCGTCAGGGCAGGGGTTAGGTTACGTTCTAATGCAAAGAGGAAAGGTAATAGCCTATGCCTCAAGGAAACTCAAAGTGCATGAGAAGAACTATACTACTCACGACCTAGAACTTGGAGCAGTCGTGTTCGCTCTAAAGATACGGAGACACTATCTCTATGGTACCAAGTGTGAAATTTACACTGACCATAAGATACTTCAACATATCTTCAATCAAAACGATTTGAACATGAGGCAACAACGATGGATTGAACTCCTAAATGATTATGATTGTGAAATTCGATATCATCCTGGCAAGGCTAATGTTGTGGCTGACGCTCTCAGTATCCTGGCAAGGCTAATGTTGTGGCTGACGCTCTCAGTCAAAAGGAATTGCAAACTCCATTCATCTTCTATGTTCTCAAATCATAACAGACCTCAAAGATCGAATTCGAGCAGCTCAACATACTTCTTTAACGGAAAATGATGTGCGAGATGAACTGTCTTGTGGAGCTGAACTCAAAATAGAAACCAAGTCCGATGGTATTATTTACTATCTAAACCGTATTTGGATACCCGATCGCGACAATCTTCGTGCTTTTCTCATGAACGAGGCGCACAAAACACGATACTCTATACATCCAGGAGCCGATAAGATGTATCAAGATCTACGATACTCCTACTAGCGGCCTGGCATGAAGAAGGATATCGCTATATTTGTTTCCAAGTGCCTTACATGTTCCAAAGTGATAGCTGAACATCAAAGACCTTCAGCACTTCTTGTCCAACCCGAAATACCTATATGGAAGTGGGAAAATATAACTATGGATTTCATTACCGGGTTACCTCCAACTCCAACGGGTATAACACCATTTGGGTTATCATTGATCGTCTCATTAAGTCAGCTCATTTCATCACAATCCGCGAGGACTTCAAGAACGAGAAGTTAGCTCGTATCTATATCAATGAAATTGTAAGCCGTCATGGTGTACCTTTAAGTATCATTTCAGATCGAGATGGCCGCTTCACTTCACGAACATGGCAAGCCGTACAATCCGCTTTGGGAACACGTCTAGATCTCAGCACTGCCTTTCACCCTCAAACTGATGGTCAATCTGAGTGCACCATACAAACCCTTGAAGACATATTGCGAGCATGTGTCATAGACTTCAAAGGTAATTGGGACACTCACCTACCGTTAGTTGAATTTTCATACAACAATAGCTATCATTCAAGCATCGGTATGGCTCCTTTTGAAGCCTTATATGGTCGTAAATGCCTATCTCCTGTATGTTGGCACGAAATTGGTGAAGCACAAATCACTGGACCTGAACTGATCCAAGAAACGACTGACAAAAAATAATTCAAATTCGAAGTAATCTTCTAGCAGCTCGAAGTCATCAAAAGAGTTACGCTGATAAACGACGAAAGCAATTGAGTTTTGTGTTGGTGATCAAGTACTTTTGAAAGTATCACCTAGGAAGGGAGTGGTTCGTTCTGGTCAAAAGGGCAAGCTAGCACCACACTATGTGGGACCATTCAAGATATATTCGAAAGAGTAGGTCCTGTAGCATACAAGCTTGACCTACCAGAAGAACTCAACATAATTCATCCCACATTTCACGTATCAAACTTGAAAAAGTGTCTCGCTAACGAAAATCTCTATATTCCTTTAGAAGATATTCAAATCGATGAATCAATGCACTTCATTGAAAGACCAGCAAAAATCATGGACGCGGTGAAAAGCGGTTGAGACGAAGTAGTATTCCGATAGTCAGGGTGCGTTGGGAGTCAAAACGAGGACCTGAGCTTACTTGGGAACATGAAGACTCAATGCACGAGAAATACCCGCATCTTTTTCCAGTTATGACTACTACTTAAATTTCGGGGCGAAATTTCTAAAAGTAGGGGATACTGTAACATTTGTGTAAAACGGGTTTCAAAAACCCGCATCGTTTATTAATCAAGTATTCTGTTAAAAGTTCGTTGTAGAGTTATTTGTGCCGATTATTTTAAATATCTCATAATTAATAAATATTGTATAATTTAAAAACGTAATTAATAAACAATAAATAATAATAAATAATTTAACTTCAAAATAAAATAAAAACTTGAAAGGAGGAGCCGGGTTACGAACCCGGGTCTCCCGTGCATACACACACATCAAACACCATTGCACTACACACACGCTGGTGCTGAAAATGAAAACAATTAAATGTTATACTGAATAATCGCTTAAACCTGCAAGTTCAGAACATCAAGAAAGTTACCGCCCCTGATTCGAGGATCAATCTTTGACGACCATTTTGATTCTGCGATTAATCAATTACAACCAGTGATCATCGTCATTAAAATCAGGCCGTTTTGCAAAATCGTTGATTGTAATTTCCGTTTTAAACCAAAAATCAAATCATGGAGCTTAAAGCTCGGATTTGAAACCGGAAGTAGGACAGATCATTGACAATCTATAAATACTGACACTATCACTTAACGAACTCGCTCACACCTCTCTCTCCACTATTTAACTTTCTGCGTGAACCTCCTGCTACCGTCGAGTTACCGTTAGGAACTTCTGTTCAACGCCAGAAATCAACCGGAGAAATTAAACGCCCCCTCCTCGATTCGGTATAAGCATCTAAACACACTTACCAACTTGTGTATAACATCTTTTTTATTTCGTTGATTTAAAACAGTTTTAAAGGGGGGGCTATCAGTCAGGTTTATATCTGGGAAGAAGATGAAGTTCTGTGTTGAATATTTATATTTTCAAATTTGGGTTATAACGAGTTTAGACACCTAGCCCAGTTGGATGGGCTGGGTGCAAAATAACGCCGAGGTCACGAGTTCGAGTGGTGACCTGCACGCCGGTTTATTTCATTTTAAAATCTTTTTAAATAAAGTAAATCTAGATTAACTTAACAAGTATATAAGTATAATAAAAATCAAGAAACTAACATGTTAGACACGTAGCTCAGTTGGAAGAGCTGCGTGCACGCAACCGAGAGGTCATGAGTTCGAGCCTCACCACACGCTGCCTAATAATGCTATTGAACCGGTCTGGTCCTTGTCAGACCTGACAAGGTTTTTTTTAATTTCTATTTTATTTTATTTTATTTATTTATATTATTTTTGTAGTTATGTTTTAATTAAAAATCAATTAAAAGTACTTAAAAATACATTTTTCGAAGGTTTTAAAATCTCAATAAAAACCGCAAATATAACCTAATAATTCTAACAAAAAGTATTAAATCAAAATATTAATTTGTTTATATTTATCGAATTATCGCGTTATTATTTTAGGTTAGTATTCTTTCGTCGATCAAATCCTCAACTCGTGCGCATCCATTATCAAGGAAGAAACGCACCCACTGTGAGTGAATCCTTACACATTCCCATTTTTATTCATGTTTTGGGGTGTATCATGTGTCGTACATGTTTTATTTATTTAAACACTTTTGCTAACATCATTTCGTGATCAAATGTGTATATTTTTTGTGTGGTTATGTGTGGATTCATTTTATCATTTCAGTGCAATCATTCACATTAGGCTCATCAGTTTCTCGTGGGATACGAGTTGAGCATCAGGTGCCTCATTATATCGGCTCCGTTTGATTGAGCCTTGATCTCAAGTTCATCATTCATCATGTCATGTGTTCATTGTGGATATTATGTGGTTTGTGATTGTTTATATATATGCATATGCTCACTTATGATTCATGCACAAATATTTTTTTTAATAACTAATATAAACAATTGTTTATTTGTTTTACTTAGATTCACTCGCCAACTTTTGTTGACCCAAACCTTTGTTTTACACATGTTACAGGTGTACAAGCTGAGAAGAGGAACACATAGAAATGGCCTTAGAAGATTAATAAAATATATATTGTTTAGAACAATGTTTATTTGTGCATGTATGTTTTCTTGTTTTTGGATATTTGAGGTTTTAATTCCTATTTAATAAATACGAAACCTTTTAGTAAATGTCATGAGCTTTGGTGATAATCAAATTATGCCCCGACTTTTATTCCCGCTGCGGGTCGGGTGTGACATTTCATGCTTGATTACTACACATGGTATGAGCATGGTGAAACTTCCAACCGTAAGGTAGGACAATCTTCTACTGTGAGGGAAGTTGATTATGACGATGATGGTTGAGGACGCATGGAGTTGGATAACATGTATTCTTCAGGTTATAATTCGACAACACACGTACATCTAGATTTAAATACTCTTGAAAGTGATGTACCGAATTTAGAAGAAATGGATTCTATAACATGTTACAAGCTGCCGATGAGCCTTTGTGGGAGGGGGAGAAGGCCTCCAATTACTCAAAGTTGCAAGTTGTTACAAGTTTTCTAAATTGGAAATCACTTTATAATGTATCTAACGCATGTTACGACCATATCATTTCTATGGTTAAAGAATTGATGCCCGAAGGGAATAAGCTACCAGAAAACTTTAATGATACAAAGAAGAATTTAGAAAAGCTTTTTCTTCCTAAAGAAAGGATCGATGTTTGCAAAAATCAATGTACATTATTTTATAAGCAAGACATGACATTGACACAATGTAAATGGTGCGGGGAATCTCGTTACAAGAGTGGCCAAAATAAGGTACCTCATTTGGTGATGACATACATGCCGATTGGTCTTAGACTTAAAATGTTGTATATGTCTACAAAGACGGCAAAAAATGTGACTTGGCATCAAGATCACAAAACAAAGGAGGGTAGCATGGCACATCCAAGTGATGGTAAGGCTTGGAAGCATTTTGACTCGGTGAATTCTGGCTTTGAGAATGAGATCCGAATTGTTCGTCTCGGGTTATGCACTGACGGCTTTAACCCAAATAACTCGAATTTAAACCATTACTCATTATGGCCCCTCTTTCTTACAATATATAACTTACCTCCATGGATGAGTTTGAAAGATGCATATATTAAACTATGTTTGGTTATTCATGGTCGAAAGAGCCCGAGTCAAAACATAGATGTGTTCCTAAGGCCATTAATAGATGAGCTTAAAGATTTGTACGAGGAAGGCATTAAAGTTTATGATACTTATCGCAAAGAAAACTTTATGATGAGGGCTATTCTTTGATGGACGGTTAGTGACTTCCCTGCCTATGCCATGTTATCTGGCTGGAGCACGCATCGTAACATCTGTCGTAAAACGGGTTCTAAAACCGGCTCCGTTTTGTAATCAAGTTTAACGAAATCTTTTGTTTCAAACTTATATTAATCGTTTAATAGACTTGGGTATATTAATAAAATAAATAATAATATAGAAAATAAAAATAATAAATAATAATAAATAATATAAAAAAATACTAAAAGGATAGTGTAAATAAAAAAATTAATTAATTAAAAATAATGTGCTGACCGCGGGAATCGAACCCGGGTCGCACCAGTGAACACACACTCAACACACCACTGCAACACCCCACATCATCTGAATAAACTCATCAAGTTAACCTTTTAAACTCTTCTACTCAAGTCATCTTCCTGAGACTCGCTGCCTGTAACAGCCGCGATTAATCCGGCAAATCAATCAAGATGCCGTTTCTTTACAAATTAACTGAAGAAAACGTCTCTAAAATCGTGCATCTAGACTCAAAACCAAGTAAATGCATCCAATTATGAGCTGCAATCATTGCTACCATAACTACTTTGATCGTAACGACTGAAACCGAAATTCAATTCTTGTGATCAATTTTGGCTATAAATAGGAACTTAGGGAATTCTTTAGAATGCACTCGCACACTCTCAAAGTTCACTACAAAGATCCTGTTCATCATAATAACCTCGCCGGAGAAATTTTCAAACCACCGGATTCCCGCCGGAGATCTAACGCATCACTGTTCGGTATACACTTCGTTTATTTTCTTTCATTCTTATTAATCACATATGTAGTCGGTAGAAATTAACGAAGGATTTGCTAAACAAATCCAAACATATTGGGTTAAACAGTTTATGTTTTTTTAAACGAAGAAGACGAAGTGAGCTTGGGTTTATAAGAATTTAAAATGGTGTTTAAACCGGGTTAGACACACGGTCCAGTGGTTGGACTGTGTGCACATGTAGTCAAGGTTCCATGTTTGAATGTGTACACGTTCCGAATCGCTACAATAAATCAAACCTTTTTATAAAACTCAAATATGAAACCGGCAGTAAGTATATAAAAGATATAAAAATCTTATATTCAATGGGTTAGACACACAACCCAATTGGTCGGGCTGTGTGCACATGAAACAACTGACGTGGGTTCGGCCAGTTCCATCACACGATCCCTATAACCTACTAAACCTTTTTAATAAATGAGAATATAGTTTGGTTCAATAAGTGTATAAAGTTAATTAAAATCTAATATATTCCCGGTTAGACAAGTAGCTCAGTTGGTCGAGCTGCGTGCACGCAAACGAGAGGTCACGAGTTCGATCCCCACACGATGCCAAATCCAACATGTTCAATCCAAATTAATTCAGTGAAAAACATATTTTTTAATTACTTAAACCTTTAATTATTTCCCCCAAAATATACTATTTTATAATCAATTAAATTTTATTTACAAATAAAAATATATATAGTAATCATAAATCAATTTAAATAGTTTAACAAATAACAAGCTATTTAAAAATACTAAATTTACCCAAAAGAATATATTTATCTCAATTATTATATGAATATTTAGGTTAGCCTTGTCATCGCTTGGTATCTCAAATCGTGCGCAATCTTCGTCGAATCGTAATCACACCCATTGTGAGTGAATTCTTGCAACTCTCTTTTTATTCACGTTTTGGGGTGTATCATGTGTCGCTTTTGTTTATTTCATTATCTCAAATCTCGTGCTATGATCTTTATGTTATCTAATGTGCTATGTGATAATGTTGATTAGTATTATTTGTGTTTATTTTTCTCATTACAGTCAAGCTCTCACATTAGGCCCATTTGTCCCCCGTTATTTACGGGTAAAGCGTCGTGTTACCTAACATATTAGGTCGGCTCCATTTGATTGAGTCTTGATCTCACAGCACATCGCTTATCGTGCTCACATGTATATTGCTAAATGATTGTGTGGTTTGTGGTTTAGATTGCATATACGTTGCTCATATTTGGATAATGCACATTTTATTAAAATAATAAACATACCATTTTTCCTAATGATTAAACGGGATTCACTCGCCAACTTATGTTGACCCAAAACTTTATTTTTACACATGATACAGGAACAGGTGTGAAGCATGGATCACGTAGGACTTGGGCCTTTGAAGAAAATAAAACGTTACTTGCAAACTTTGTGTTGGAACATTTTGTGTTTGTATGAATTTTGTGTGGATTGAATTGTTATTATGAAATAATAAATATGAAACTTTTATAATAGTAAATGCCATGAGCTTTGATGAAAACCCAATCATGCCCTAGCTACCATTTCCGCTGCGGGTCAGGGTGTGACAGATTGGTATCAGAGCTAGTGACTATAGGGATATATGATAGGTTATTAGACCCTTAGAGCCTATACTATAGTCAATTAGAATTTAATTACTTACGTGTTAAGTTAGTTACATGCAGACTTATGACGTTTACTTGTTTTACACTTATCTCATACACAATTACATGCAAGCACTTTAATTGCTATATGATTTTTGTGCGACATTCAATGTGTTATAAATATTGTCAATATAACATGCAAATATAGAGACACATATATTATCGTCATGACGCATGTTTTGATTCTCACGTATTTAAACATTTTCGTGCCCTTCTTTTCAAAAATTTGTGATGTTTTATTTTTTTTTTCAATCTCATCAAAGTGAGTTCTACGACGGGCATATAGTAACTGGACGGGTACAAGTACCGGTAGTCGAAACGTCCTGTCTAGGTTCGGCATTCGTATAAATCCAAAATAATGGATCAGTCTGCTTACCTGGGGACTAACGATGAGAGTACGAAGGACCTATTAGGCCAAAGCATGCCACACCAAACGTCGTGTGAACTAACTCCACTTTGAGTTGTCACTGTGTGTACACCAGGACACCTTCCGACCTTACATCTCGCAGTTATGTTTTACGATTTTCATTCGGGTGATGCGAGTGTTAATAGGCCAAAACCAATGTGAACCCTACCAAGCTCAGTAGTCATGGGGGCCCACATGACTACCTAGGCCAAGGTATGGGGAACATATGGAGCCCAAACATGAGCAAAGCCTAAGACATCCTATGGATCTATGGATGTAATGGATTTATTTTTCTCATTTATTTTGTAGATATTTAATTTTATTTATAAACTTTATACGACACACATGACACCTATACGCCAAACTCATCATCTCCTTACGTATTTCCAGTAGATGTCTTCTAGGTACTCTCGTGGGGGTAGGAGATCTGGAAAGTGTGGCGAACGCATGGCTGCTCAAATATCCCAACAAATGGCCACGGTAATTCCTGATATCGTAATCCAAGTTCAAGAAGCTCTCGTTGCTAACCCCGTTAATCCCAACAATCAAGGGGAACAAAATGCTACTAACCCTCCCACAAACACCACCAAGTGCACTTACAAACACTTCAACTCATGTGACCCCCAAAGTACGAGGGAACTGAAGGGGTCACTACTCTCCTTCGATGGTTTGAAGAAATGGAGAGTAACTTTCTCAATTGTGACTGTCCCGACGACCGTAAGGTTCGTTATGCTACTGGTCGTCTATTGGGGTAGCATTCACTTGGTGGAATGCTGAAAAGGGCAGAAGAGGCACCGAAGCCGCAGTAGCCCTAACTTGGGAACAACTGAGAGAACTCATGACAAGACGTTTCTGCCTAAGAAGTGAAATTAAGAAGCTAGAAGATGAGTTCTATTTCCTGAAGCAAAAAGAGGGAGATCATATAACCTACAACAAGAGGTTTCTCGAGTTAAACCAAATGGTTCCAAATTTGTTCACTCCTCTCTATCGTCTGATCGAGCATTATATTCGGGGTCTTCCTTCGAAGATTCAGGATTCTGTGATGAGTACCATGCCTGCAACTCTTGAAGCAGCAATGGAGCTAGCTACCGAGCTCACTGAAAACCACATCAGGAATGGGGATTTCAAGGATGAGGAGAAGAAGGATGCAAGTAGCAAAACACCGACTGAAACCCCCAACCCAAATCAAGCCGAATCCTCTTCACTATTCACAGCCTAGAGAAACCAAAACGAGAAAAATTTTGCTGTCACCCAAACCAGTCAGCTAACTCCACAAGCCGTACCCCTCAAAGCCATCCCAATCACCCAAGTGGCACCCAACCCAGCATATCCAAACAAGAAACCCTACACTTGTCTCCACCCTCAATGCAACACCTGTCATTATCACCACCAACCCACCTTACCTTGCCAACTGCGTGCCAACCGTGGGCATTATGGTCATTTGAGTAACACTTTCCGCACTCCTCAAAACCATGCTCCACCTCTTGCCCAAAACATGATCCAACCCTACCAACAGCCGAACTATTTCATGGTACCTTATGTTAGAGCTTGTTTCAATTGTGGAGATCCTACCCACTTCAAAAACATGTGCCCTAGGCTGGTTAACATCATTAACGCTCAAGCCCAAGCAAACCCAGTTAACCAAGCGAAACAGGCAAACCCAGCACCCCCACCAGCAAGAGGGAGAGCCTACAACATCAACACAAACCCAGTTGAGGTCAACGATGGTGCGAACGAACAACCTAACTAGCCTTTCTCTCATCATGAAGACTCAAGACTTTGCTCCATCTGTTTATTTTATTCCAAATCCAAGCTTAAATAAATTCCAATTCTTGTTTTGACTATTCAAGTTACCATTGTTTTCAATTTGGGTAATAATGTTTCAAGATTTTATTATTTCATATTAATGCCATTAACGCAATTTATATCACGCTATGCCAATTTGTTTCATACATGTCTCTATTCATCGATTAAATTTCATGTTATCATACATCACGACGAACCGCGTCTCATCGTTTAGGGAAGTTGGGCCGTGTCTCATTTTTTTCATAGACTGACCACTTCCTCATAACACATAAGGGAGGTACCGCCGTCATTCAGTCTCACTTTCCTCGGATTTGAGACTCAAGCATTAGCAAGCATGTTTATTTATGTTTGGTAGATTTTAGAAAGAGTCACCTAGAGCTAATCATGACTGAATAACAAGACCGATGAAAATTTGACAAGGATATGGTGGATGCGCTGCAGGTACTTCCTATATATAAGTGTTCTTGTCAGGTGATCAAAAGCATTGTTAGACGGTTATGGGAAGTTCCGTGTAAGTAGTATCAATCTCAATTTGGATATCGATGTGGTTAATGACTTCGTTTTGTGATGTTACTTTATCATGTTTTACGCTTTGATTTCTCAAAACCCTTTATCATGAGAGCGGTTTCCAGTTAGTCATCTTCGTGTTACAACGCTTTTTCACCTCAGGCATCAAAAAATGATTCTTGTAGCAAGGTATTCAACCCTTACAAGGAACATTACTGCCTCAATCAAAATCCAAACTTTACACTCACCTGGTTATGTATATCCTTAGCATCATCTTGGATCGAGATGGGTGTTTTACTTCACGCACATAGCAAGCCGTGCAATCAGCGTTAGGCACTCGATTAGACCTCAGTACCGCTTTTCATCCCCAAACTGATGGTCAATCTGAGCGCACAATTCAGACTCTTGAAGACATGTTACGATCATGCGTTATCAACTTCAAGGGAATTGGGATGTTCATCTACCATTGGTCGAATTCTCATACAATAACAGCTATCAATCTAGCATCTGTATGGATCCTTTTGAAGCACTATACGGTCATAAGTGCCAATCATCCGTATGTTGACACGATCAGTGAAGCACAGATCACCGGACCGGATTTAATCCAAGAAGCAACCGATAAGATCCTTCAAATCTGCAACAATCTTCTAGCAGCTTAGAGTCGTCAAAAGAGTTACGCGGACAAACAACAAAAGCCGCTCGAGTTTTGTATTGGCGATCAAGTACTTTTGAAAGTGTCACCATGGAAGGGAGTTATTCGGTTTGGACAAAAAGGCAAGCAAACACATCGCTATGTTGGACCTTTTAAAATACTCGAGAGAGTTGGTCCTGTAGCCTACAAGCTTGACTTACCTAAAGAACTCAGCAAGATCCATCCAACGTTCTATGTTTCTAACTTGAAAAAGTGGTCTTGCCGACGAAAACTTTCATATACCACTAGAAGATATTCAAATTGATGAGTCGATGCATTTTGTAGAGTTACCGATAGAAGTCATGGACTTCGATGAGAAACATTTAAGACGTAGTCGAATTCCTATAGTTAGGTGCGTTGGGAGTCAAAACAAGGACCCGAGTTCACCTGGGAACATGAGAACTCAATGCACGAAAAATACCCTTATCTCTTTCAAGATAATCCTACTACTTAAATTTCGGGACAAAGTAGGGGATACTGTAACATTTGTTGTAAAACGGGTTCTAAAACCGGCTACGTTTTGTAATCAAGTTTAACGAAATCTTTTTTTTCGAATTTATGTTAATCGTTTAATAGACTTTGGTATATTAATAAAATAAATAATAATATAGAAAATAAAATTAATGAATAATATATTAAAATATTAAAAGGATAGTCTAAATAAAAAAAATAATTAATTAAAAATAATGTGCTGACCGCGGGAATTGAACCCCGGTCGCACCAGTGAACACACACTGCAACACCCGCACATAATCTGAACAAACTCATCAAGTTAACCTTTTAAACTCTTCTACTCAAGTCATCTTCCTTAGACTCGCTTCCTGTAACAGCCGCAATTAATCCGGCAAATCAATCAAGGTGTTGTTTCTTTACAAATTAACTGAAGAAAACGTATCTAAATGGTGCATCTAAACCCAAAACCAAGTAAATGCATCCAATTATGAGTTGCAATCATTGCTACCATAACTACTTTTGACCGTAACGACTGAAACCGAAATTCAATTCTTGTGATCAATTTTGGCCATAAATAGGAACCTAGGGAATTCTTTAGAATGCACTCGCACACTCCCAATGTTCTCTACAAAGCTCCTATTCATCATAATAACCTCGCCGGAGAAATTTTCAAAACGTCGGATTCCCGCCAGAGATCTAAAGCATATTTGTCCGGTATACCCTTCGTTTATTTTCTTTCATTCTTATCAATCGCATATGTAGTCGGTAGAAATTAATGAATGATTTGCTAAACAAATCCAAACATGTTGGGTTAAACAGTTTATTTTTTTTAAACGAAGAAGACGAAGTAAGCTTGTGTTTATAAGAATTTAAAATGGTGTTTAAACCGGGTTAGACACACAGTCTAGTAGTTGGACTGTGTGCACATGTAGTCAAGGTTCCGGGTCCGAATCTGTACACGTTCCGAATCGCTACAATAAATCAAACCTTGTTATAAAAGTCAAATATGAAACCGGCAGTAAGTATAAAAAAGATATAAAAATCTTATATTCAATGGGTTAGACACACAGCCCAATTGGTCGGGCTGTGTGCACATGAAACAACAGACACGAGTTCGAGCCGGTTCCATCACACGATTCCTATAACCTACCAAACCTTTTTAATAAATCAAAATATAGTTTGGTTCAATAAGTGTATAAAGTTAATTAAAATCTAATATATTCCCGGTTAGACAAGTAGCTCAGTTGGTCGAGCTGCGTGCACGCAAACGAGAGGTCACGAGTTTGATCCCCACACGATGCCAAATCCAACCGGTTCGATCCAAATTAATTCAGTGAAAAACATATTTTTAATTACTTAAACCTTTAATTATTTCCCCAAAAGCATACTACTTAATAGTCAATTAAATTTTATTTACAAATCAATAGATATATAGTAATCATAAATCAATTTAAATAGTTTAACAAATAACAAGCTATTTAAAAATACAAAATTTACCTAAGAGAATATATTTATCTCAATTATTATGTGAATATTTTGGTTAGCCTTATCGTCGCTTGGTATCTCAAATCGTGAGCAATCTTCGTCGAATCGTAATCGCACCCACTTTGAGTGAATTCTTGCAACTCCCTTTTTATTCACATTTTTGGGGTATATCATGTGTCGCTTTGTTTATTTCATTATCTCAAATCTCGTGCTATTATATTTATGTGATCTAATGTGCTAGGTTATAATGTTGATTATTATTATTTGTGTTTATTTTTCTCATTATAGTCAAGCTCTCACATTAGGCCCATTTGTTCCCCGTTATTTACGGGTAGAGCGTCGCGTTGCCTAACATATTAGATCGGCTCCATTTGATTGAGCCTTGATCTCACAACACATCGCTTATCATGCTCACATGTATATTGCTAGATGATTGTGTGGTTTATGGTTTAGATTGCATATACGTTGCTCATATTTGGATAATGCACATTTTATTAAAATAATAAACATACCATTTTTCCTAATGATTAAACGGGATTCACTCGCCAACTTATTGTCACACCCCGACCCGCAGCGGAATAAAAGTCGGGGCATAATTGGGTTATCACCAAAGCTCATTATATTTACTAAGATGTTTCATATTTATTAAATTCAATTTACAAACTTGAATATCCAAAACAAAATTCATACAATTACAAAGAAAAAGAAACTACATAATTATTCCCAATCATAAACTTGTTTATTCTTCTAGGCCTTCCTAAGTGTTTCCTGTCTCAGCTGGATCACATGTATCATGTGTAAAATGGGGGAGATTTTGGGTCAACAAAAGTTGGCGAGTGAACCTTGATAAAACATTTTAACTGATTTCTTGTTTTATTTAATAAGGAAAATTCGTGCATTAATCACATGTGAGCAACATATATGTAAACAATCACAAACCACTTTGAATGAGTATATGACATGAAATGATGATGTATTTGAGATCAAGGCTCAATCAAACGGAGCCGATCTAATGAGGCTCCTAATGCTCAACCCGTATCCCACGGGGAACTGATGGGCCTAATGAAATACGAGCACTGAAATGATGAAATTCAATCTACATATAATTCACACAATAATTGATACACATTTGATCAAGGATATGATGTATGCACAAGTGTTTAAATAAAATAGAAGAATGGTACGACACATGAGACACCCCAAAATATGATTAAAACGGGGAATTTGTAGAGATGCACTCACCGTGGGAGCGTTCTTTGATGACGATGAATGCGCACGAGTTTATGATTCAACCGACGAGGGAAAAACTAACCTAAATAGTAACGAAATGATTCGATTAAATAAATAAATTTTATGTGAGATTATTATTTTCTTTAGTGCTCTTTAATGAGATTTTTAGGTTTAATTTTATGAGTTTAATGAAAATTTCTAACTTTAAAAACCCTATTTTTAAGTATTTTAAATAAAATTTTCAATTAAATAAATAAATAAAAAGAAAACTGAAAAAAAAATTTGGGTTGACTTGTCAGGGTTGACCGGGTCTGACCGGTCAGACTGTGTTTATTATATGCGGTGAGTGAGGTTCGAACTCGGGACCTCTCGTATACGTGCACGCAGCTCTACCAACTGAGCTATGTGTCTAACCCGAAATATTCTTTGTTTTAATTATATTTATATACTAACTGACTCTACCTTATTTAGTTTTTATTAAAAATGTTATAATATGGCCGAACCGGTTGCAGAGACCCGGAGTCAAACTCGGGACCTTCGGTTCGAGTGCGCACAGCCCAACTAGTTGGGCTGTGTGTCTAATCAGTTTAACTACTGGATTATATTCCTCTTATGTATATACTGTGACTTGATCTGATTAGGTTTTAAAAATGTTGGTTTTATTTCTGAAAGTCGGTACATGTGCGATTCGAACCCGGGACGTGTGTTTTGTATTTGCACACAGTCCACCGCTGGACTGTGTGTCTAACCCGGTTAAATACTCGATTTTAATTACATTAATATACACTTAAAGTTCGTCTTCTTCATTAAGAAGAACACAGAACAGTGAACCCGACTGTTTTTGCTTATTCGACCAACAACCTTATACTCGATTGAAATGGAATAGGAAAATAAAGATTAAGGAATATGATATACCAAGACGGAGAGTTTTCTTCAGATTTCCGGCAAGTTTCGTCGGCTCTGATTTGCGATTTCTGGCTGGAAGAACTGTTTTAACAGTTTCGATTATTGTGCTGAGCAATTAGATTATCAATCAAGAGATAGCAAGAAGGTTTAGACAATTATACCGTCTGAAGAACGAATGAGGTTTTCTGATCAGCGATTCCGGCGATATTCCGGCGAAAATGAAAATCTCCGGCGACGAGCTTTGGAAGGAATAAAGCTTCGAAAGAGAGTGCGGTTCTGAGCGAAAGGTTTACAAGAAGTTTGAGTGGGTATTTATAAGGAAGAACAGGCTGAATTGGGTTCAAATTTGGGTTATGATTCGACGTCAAAGGTTTCCGACGATTTTGACTGAAATTGATTGTTAGGCATCGTTTATAACTGATGTCGAAATCAGTTTACGCGTTTCAGTCAAAGGAAATAGCCACAATTGCGGAAATCTCGGTTTTTCCGGCGACTGCGAGTTCTGAGCGCGCTGATTACCGGTTTTGATTTTCGGGTTTTACTTTAAGTGTTATTTGATTCTGTATTTAACACAAGTGAAGTGTGTGGCGGAGTGGTGTAGTGTGTGTTTGTGTTTGCGGGAGACCCTGGTTCGAGACCCGGCGACTCCATTTTATTTTTTATTCACTTATTATTATTATTTATTAATTATGGTTTTTAAATTCTAAAATGTTTATTAATTATGTATTATTTAAAATTATCTGAACAATAAATACGCAACGAATTTATAACTGAATACCTGGTTATTAAACGAAGCGGGTTTTGAAACCCGTTTTTCGACGAATGTTACAGTGTCCCATACTTTTAGGAATTTCGTCCCGAAATTTAAGTAGTAGTGGTAACTGGAAAGAGATGCGGGTATTTTTCGCGCATTGAGTCTTCACGTTCCCAAGTAAACTCGGGTCCTCGTTTTGACTCCCAACGTACCCTGACAATTGGAATACGACTTCGCCTTAAACGCTTCTCACCGAAGTCCATGATTTCTACTGGTCTTTCAACGAAGTGCATCGATTCATCGACTTGAATGTCTTCTAGAGGAATGTGGAGGTTTTCATCGGCAAGACACTTTTTCAAGTTTGATACGTGGAATGTGGGATGAATTCTGTTGAGTTCTTCTGTAGGTCAAGCTTGTATGCTACAGGACCTACTCTTTCGAGTGTCTTGAAAGGTCCTATGTAGCGTGGTGTTAGCTTGCCTTTCTGGCCAAAACGAACCACTCCCTTCCACGATGATACTTTTAAAAGTACTTGATCACCAATGTCAAACTCCAAGGGCTTTCGTCATTTGTCTACATAACTCTTTTGACGACTTTGAGCCGCTAGAAGATTGTTTCGAATTTGGAGGATCTTGTCGGTTGTTTCTTGAATTAATTCCGGACCGGTGATTTGCGCTTCCCCAATTTCGTGCCAACATACTGGAGATCGGCACTTACGTCCATATAAAGCTTCAAAAGGAGCCATGCCGATACTTGAATGATAGCTATCGTTGTACGAAAATTCTACTAATGGTAGGTGAGCGTCCCAGTTCCCTTTGAAGTCTATGACACATGCTCGCAGCATGTCTTCAAGGGTTTGAATGGTGCGTTCAGATTGACCATCAGTTTGAGGATGAAAAGCGGTACTGAGGTCTAATCGTGTACCCAAAGCAGTTTGTACGGCTCGCCATGTGCGTGAAATGAAATGGCCATCACGGTCTGAAATGATGCTTAATGGTACACCATGACGGCTTACGATCTCGCTGATGTAGATACGAGCTAACTTCTCGTTCTTGAAGTCCTCGCGAATCGGAATGAAATGAGATGACTTTGTAAGGCGATCGATTATTACCCATATGGTGTCATACCCACTGGAGGTGCGAGGTAACCCGGTAATGAAATCCATGGTTATGTTTTCCCACTTCCATACAGGTATTTCGGGTTGGACTAGAAGTCCTGAAGGTCTTTGATGTTCAGCTTTTACTTTGGAACAGGTAAGGCACTTGGAAACAAAAACAGCGATATCTTTTTTCATGCCAGGCCACCAGTAGGTGTATCGTAGGTCTTGATACATCTTGTCGGCTCCTGGGTGTACAGAGTATCGTGTTTTGTGCGCCTCATTCATGAGGAAATCACGAAGGTTATCGCGATCAGGAATCCATATGCGGTTTAAATAGTATAGAATACCGTCGGATTTGGTTTTGATTTTGAGTTCAGCTCCACATAACAGCTCATTGCGTACGTCATTTTCTGTTACAGAAACATGTTGAGCTGCCCGGATTCGATCTTTGATGTCGGTTATAATTTGCGAACATAGAAGGCGAATGGAGTTCGCATAACCTTTTCAACTGAGCGCATCGGCCACCACGTTTGCCTTGACAGGATGATACCGAATTTCACAGTCGTAGTCGTTGAGAAGTTCGACCCATCTTTGTTGCCTCATATTCAACTCCTTTTGGTTGAAAATATGTTGGAGACTCTTGTGGTCAGTGTATATTTCACACTTAGTACCGTAGAGGTAATGTCTCCATATCTTGAGAGCGAACACAACGGCTCCAAGTTCCAGGTCGTGGGTGGTGTAATTCTTCTCGTGAACCTTGAGTTGCCTAGAGGCATAGGCTATCACTTTTCCTCTTTGCATCAATACACAGCCTAGCCCTTGCCCTGATGCATCGCAATATACTACGAAGTCATCGCAACCTTCAGGGAGTGTGAGGATAGGTGCGTCACAAAGTTTTTGCTTTAGGGTTTGGAAAGCCTCCTCCTGTTTAGGTCTCCATATGAAGGGTTTTCCTTTATGAGTCAAGGCCGTGAGTGGTACAGCAATACGGGAAAAATTGGCGATGAAGCGTCGATAGTAACCAGCCAAACCAAGAAATGACCTTACTTCGGTAGGGGTACGTGGCGCTTGCCATTCCTGCCTTGATTTTTGAAGGATCAACATGAATTCCCTTGTTATTGACGACATGTCCAAGGAATTGTACTTCTCCTAACCAGAATTCGCATTTTGAGAACTTAGCGTAAAGCTTTTCAGTCCTTAAGAGGGTAAGGATGAGTCGAAGGTGTCGCTCATGATCGGATTTAGACTTGGAGTAGATAAGAATGTCGTCGATGAAGACTATGACGAAACGGTCGAGGTAGGGTTTGCATACCCTATTCATTAAATCCATGAAGACAGCGGGGGCGTTGGTTAAACCGAAAGGCATGACCATGAACTCGTAATGACCATAACGAGTCCGAAAGGCGGTTTTTGGGATATCTTCTTCGTGCACTCTGAGCTGATGATACCCAGAACGAAGGTCGATTTTTGAAAAGCAGGTGGCACCTTGAAGTTGATCTAGGAGGTCATCAATGCGAGGTAGTGGATAGCGATTTTTAACCGTTAACTTGTTGAGTTCTCTATAATCAATGCACATGCGAAACGTTCCATATTTCTTCTTCATAAAGAGAACAGGTGCACCCCAAGGCAATGAGCTAGGACGTATGAATCCTTTGTCAGTCAGCTCTTGCAGTTGACTGGCCAGCTCTTGCATTTCGGATGGGGCTAACCTATAAGGAGATTTTGCGACTGGTGTAGCGCCAGGTACAAGATCGATGCGAAATTCGACTTTTCTCACAGGAGGAAGTCCTGAAATGTCGTCGGGAAAGACTTGTGCGAATTCTTTCACAACTGGGATATCTTCGAGTTTCCTCTCCTTGTTTCCCTTTTTGACGACGTGAGTTAGGAATGCGACATAGTTCTTGCGGAGATATCTTCGGGCTTGAAGGCAGGACATTAATTTGAGTCCTTTCGAAGGGGTTTCCCCAAAAATACGTAGTGTCTGACCGTCTGCGAGAGGAATGCGAATGAACTTTTCGTGGCACACCACTTCAGCGTGATGCTGGCTGAGCCAGTCCATACCGATTATAAAGTCGAATCTTCCCAACTTCATAGGAATAAGGTCAATTGGAAAATCGTGATCGTTTAGGGTGAGAGTACAATTGCGTATAATAGAGTTTAATGAAACGGGTTTTCCGTCAGCAACTTCCACCGTTAGAGATTCGATGAGATTAACACGAGGTTGGTCGAGGATAGGTTCAAATTCTAAGGACACAAAGCTCTTATCCGCACCAGTATCGAATAATATGGATGCATAACTACCATTGATGAGAAACGTATCGTTGACCACGTTGTTGTCAGCCCTGGCTTGGTTGGCATTGATATTGAAAGCTCTCCCTCTGGCAGGTGGGGGAGCTTGATTAGCTTGGTTTACCGGGTTTGCGTGAGCTTGGGCATGGATGATGTTCACTAGGCGTGGGCATGTGTTCCTGAAATGGTTTGGGTCCCCACTGTTGAAACAAGCTCACATGGGTTGCATCATGGGGTAGTTGGGTTGATAGTAAGATTGGGCTGCGTGTTGTGCAGGTGGTAGAAGTAAGGGTTGTTGGGTTTGACCCACTATCTGATTTTGAGTTTGGGTTTGAGGTTGATTGCGGTTCATTCGTTGAAGGGTACGGCAGGTTTGGATGGTGTGACCTGCACGGCCACAGCTTGTGCAATGTTGGCAGGGGTTTTCGGGAGGGTGATGGTATTGACAACGGTTGCATTTTGGGTGTGGGCCAGTATATGGCTTTTTGAATGGTGCAGCTGGGGGAGCAATTTGGGTGATTGGTGCAACAGTGATAGGAGGGTTGGTTTGAGTGACAACAAAATTCTTGCCATTTCGCTTCCTCTTACCAGCAAACTTTGAGGATGAGACTGGGTGGTTTGTAGTTGGGGTCTCTATGGGTGCTTTCTTCTTTTCATCTTTGAACTTGCCGTTCCGAATGCGATTTTCAGTGAGTTCTGTAGCTAACTCCATTGCGGCTTCAAGTGTTGCAGGCGATGTGCTTAAAACCGAATCTTGAATTTTCGAGGGGAGGCCTCGAATGTAGTGTTCAACTAAGCGGTACAAAGGGGTGAACAAATTTGGGATCATCTGATTCAGCTCGAGAAATCTCTTATTATAGGAAGTGTGATCTCTTTCCTTTTGTTTCAGTGTGTGGAATTCGTCTTCCAGCTTTTTGATTTCGCTTCTTGGACAGAAGCGTCTTGTCATGAGTTCCCTTAACTCTTCCCATGTTAAGGCCATGGCATCTTCAACTCCTCGCTTACCCTTTTCCGTGTTCCACCAGGTAAGGGCTACCCCAAACAGTCTTCCAGTTGCATAACGTACCTTACGGTCCTTGGGACAATGGCAATTGAGGAAAGTGTTTTCCATTTCTTCAAACCAGTGAAGGAGGGCGGTAACACCTTCGGTCCCTTCATATTTTGGGGGATCGCAGGATTTGAAGTGTTTGTAGGTGCACTTGGGGGTTTTGGAAGGAGGGTTGGCGACGCTCTGGTCTTTTTGGTTGGGAGGGTTGATGGGATTATCGGTGAGAGCTTGTTGAACTTGAAGTACGATGTCAGGAAGTACTGCGGCCATTTGTTTAGCAATTTGTGTGGCCAAGCGTTCACTTGACTTTCCTGACTTTCTTCCTCCACGTAGTTGCCTAGCCGACATCTACAGGAACATATATAGGAAGATTGTGAGTTTAAGAATTTTCTAGGTGTCATGTGTCGTAAAAAGAATGAAAAAAAATAACATAACTGACCATAATTTAACTACATCCAAAGGATGTCTTGGGTTTGCTCATGTTTGGGCCTCCAATGTCCCCCATACCTTTGACTGTGTAGTCATGTGGGCCCCCATGACTATTGGGCTTGGTAGGATTCACATTGGTGTCAGCGGATTAACACTCGCACCACCTGAATGAAATTCGTAAAATATGATTGCGAGATGTATGGTAGGAGGGTGTCCAGGTGTCGACACAATGACAACTCAAAGTGGGGTTAGCTCACACGACGTTTGGTATAGCATGCTTTGGCCTAATAGGTCCTTCGTACTCTCATCGTTAGTCCCCAAGTAGGCAAACTGGTCCTTTATTTTGGATTTATACGAATGCCAAGCCTAGACAGGACGTTCCGACTACCGGTACTCGTACCCTTCCAGTTACTACATGCCCGTCATGAGAACTCACTTTGATGTGATTTGAAAAATACAAAAATCATTGCAATAATCATGGGAATCGTGAGGTGTGATGTATTTGTGAGCGTGCTTGCATAACTTTGAGTGTGAAAATAAACATGAAACATATAAACATCATGAATTTTGCATGTAACGCATAAACAATTAAAATTTAATCAACTATAGTATAGGCTCTAAGGGTCTAATAACCTATCCTATATCCCTATAGTCACAAGCTCTGATACCAATCTGTCACACCCGACCCGCAGCGGAATAAAAGTCGGGGCATAATTGGGTTATCACCAAAGCTCATGATATTTACTAAGATGTTTCATATTTATTAAATTCATTTACAAACTTGAATATCCAAAACAAAATTCATACAATTACAAAGAAAATGAAACTACATAATTATTCCCAATCATAAACTTGTTTATTCTTCTAGGCCTTCCTAAGTGTTTCCTATCTCAGCTGGATCACCTGTATCATGTGTAAAATGGGGGAGATTTTGGGTTAACAAAAGTTGGCGAGTGAACCTTGATAAAACATTTTAACTGATTTCTTGTTTTATTTAATAAGGAAAATTCGTGCATTAATCACATGTGAGCAACATATATGTAAACAATCACAAACCACTTTGAATGAGTATATGACATGAAATGATGATGTATTTGAGATCAAGGCTCAATCAAACGGAGCCGATCTAATGAGGCTCCTGATGCTCAACCCGTATCCCACGGGGAACTGATGGGCCTAATGAAATGCGTGCACTGAAATGATGAAATTCAATCTACATATAATTCACACAATAATTGATACACATTTGATCACGGATATGATGTATGCACAAGTGTTTAAATAAAATAGAAGAATGGTACGACACATGATACACCCCAAAATATGATTAAAACGGGGAATTTGTAGAGATTCACTCACCGTGGGAGCGTTCTTTGATGACTATGAATGCGCACGAGTTTATGATTCAACCGACGAGGGAAAAACTAACCTAAATAATAACGAAATGATTCGATTAAATAAATAAATTTTATTTGAGATTATTATTTTCATTAGTGTTCTTTAATGAGATTTTTAGGTTTAATTTTCTGAGTTTAATGCAAATTTCTAACTTTAAAAACCATATTTTTAAGTATTTTAAATAAAATTTTCAATTAAATAAATAAATAAAAAGAAAGCAGAAAAATAAAAATATGGGTTGACGTGTCAGGGTTGACCGGGTCTGACCGGTCAGACTGTGTTTATTATATGCGGTGAGTGAGGTTTGAACTCGGGACCTCTCGTATACGTGCACGCAGCTCTACCAACTGAGCTACGTGTCTAACCCGAAATATTCTGGTTTTAATTATATTTATATACTAACTGACGCTAACCTTATTTAGTTTTTATTAAAAATGTTATAATATGGCCGAACCGGTTGCAGAGACCCGGAGTCGAACTCGGGACCTTCGGTTCGAGTGCGCACAGCCCAACCAGTTGGGCTGTGTGTCTAATCTGTTTAACTACTGGATTATATTCCTCTTATGTATATACTGTGACTTGATCTGATTAGGTTTTAAAAATGTTGGTTTTATTTCTGAAAGTCGGTATATGTGCGATTCAAACCCGGGACGTGTGTTTTGTATTTGCACACAGTCCATCGCTGGACTGTGTGTCTAACCCGGTTAAATACTCGATTTTAATTACATTAATATACACTTAAAGTTCGTCTTCTTCATTAAGAAGAACACAGAACAGTGAACCCTACTGTTTTTGCTTATTCGACCAACAACCTTATACTCGATTGAAATGGAATAGGAAAATAAAGATTAAGGAATATGATATACCAAGACGGAGAGTTTTCTTCAGATTTCTGGCAAGTTTCGTCGGCTCTGATTTGCGATTTCCGGCTGGATGAACTGTTTTAACAGTTTTGATTATTGTGCTGAGCAATTAGATTATCAATCAAGAGATAGCAAGAAGGTTTAGACAATTATACCGTCTGAAGAACGAATGCGGTTTTCTGATCAGCGATTCCGGCGATATTCCGGCGAAAATGAAAATCTCCGGCGACGAGCTTTGGAAGGAATAAAGCTTCGAAAGAGAGTGCGGTTCTGAGCGAAAGGTTTACAAGAAGTTTGAGTGGGTATTTATAAGGAAGAACAGGCTGAATTGGGTTCGAATTTGGGTCATGATTCGCGGTCAAAGGTTTCCGACGATTTTGACTGAAATTGATTGTTAGGCATCGGTTATAACTGATGTCGAAATCAGTTTACGCGTTTCAGTCAAAGGAAATAGCCACAATTGCGGAAATCTCGGTTTTTCCGGCGACTGCGAGTTCTGAGCGCGCTGATTACCGGTTTTGATTTTCGAGTTTTACTTTAAGTGTTATTTGATTCTGTATTTAACACAAGTGAAGTGTGTGGCGGAGTGGTGTAGTGTGTGTTTGTGTTTGCGGGAGTCCCGGGTTCGAGACCCGGCGACTCCATTTTATTTTTTATTCACTTATTATTATTATTTATTAATTATGGTTTTTAAATTCTAAAATGTTTATTAATTATGTATTATTTAAAATTATCTGAACAATAAATACGCAACGAATTTATAACTGAATACCTGGTTATTAAACGAAGCGGGTTTTGAAACCCGTTTTTTGACGAATGTTACACTTATGTTGACCAAAAACTTTATTTTCACATGATACAGGAACAGGTTGAAGCATGGATCACGTAGGACTTGGGCCTTAGAAGAAAATAAAACGTTACTTGCAAACTTTGTGTTGGAACATTTTGTGTTTGTAAGAATTATGTGTAGATTGAATTGTTAGAAATAATAAATATGAAACTTTTATAATAGTAAATATCATGAGTTTTGATGAAAACCCAATCATACCCTAGCTACCATTTCCGTTGCGGGTCAGGTTGTGACACGCATGGTCACTTAGCTTGCCCATACTGTATGGGAGACACATAAGCTTTTAGGTTACATGCTGGAAGCAAAACAAGTTGGTTTGACTGTCATCAAAGATTTTTAACTCGGTCACACCCTTTCTATAGCGATAGGATAGTGTTCCGGGCTAATAAATCTATATTATTGTCTTTGGGGCCTCCACCCGAGTTAACTGGTTGGCAAATATATGAAAAGTCTGTGACCTTCCATGTGTTTATGAAGGTGTAACGTATAACCCAAAAAGAAAATTCCAGGATTTGGTAAAACTCATAATTGGGTAAAGAGAAGCATTTTTTGGGAGCTTGAATATTGGACCATGTTGTTAATCCGACACAATCTTGATGCAATGCACATTAAGAAAAATGTCTTTGAGAATCTGTATCACACAATTATGGATACTCAATATACAAAAGATAATATCAAGGGAAGGGTGGATTTAGAACAAATTTGCAATCGACAGTCGTTGCATACTTGGGTAGAGAAAAATAACAAACACATGAGAACAAAAGCAACATATGCACTAACCAAAATGCAAGTAAATGAAGTATGTAAAGGGTTGAAAACAGTAAAGTTTCTCGATGGGTATGCTTCAAATATTGGTAGTTGTGTAAACGTTAAATATGGTACTTGTTACAACTTTAAAAGTCATGATTGTCATGTGTTTATGCAATGGTTGCTACCTATTGTATTAAGAGGTATGCTACCGAAACAAATATTGGAACCAATAATAGAGTTGTGCACATTTTTTTCGTATAAAAAGTTTTACACATTGAGGACTTACAAAAATTGGAAAAAAGTATCGTTGTAACCATTTGTAAGTTAGAAAAAATCTTCCCTCCTAGCTTCTTTGACTCAATAGTACACCTTGTCATACATTTGACCAATGATGCTATTCTTGGTGGTCCAGTGCAGTTCAGATGGATGTATCCGTATGAGAGGTAGTCGTTTTAACTTAATGTATTATTACTGTTTTACAATTGCTAACATTTTTTTCTCTTCAACTTTTAGGAAGTTGGGTCGATTGAAAAATATGATTCGAAACAAAGCAAGGGTCGAAGGTTCTATTGTTGAGTCATACCTGCTAGATGAACTTTCTAACTATTGTGCCTTGTATCTTGAGTCAACAGTTAAGACACGGTTGAATCATGAGCCTCGCAATTTTGCCCCTAATGACATCTTACTATGGGCGGGTCACCCAAAATAGTGGTGTGTGCGTGAAAGGGGCTTCCTATGATGAAAATGAGAGTGACTACTATGGATTGCTAGATGAAATCCTAGAGGTGGAATATCATAGCAAATTAGGAAGTTGTGTGGTCGTTTTGTTCAAATGTACGTGATTTGATCCTGTGAATGGTGTAAGGGTGGACCCAAAGACTGGTATGGTTGATGTTAAACCCAAGGCAATAGGATGCGTTGATGACCCATTTATCCTAGCATCGCAAGCACGACAAGTATGCTATACACCATATCCTTCAAAGGAAAAAGGCCTAAAAGACTGGTGGGCTGTTGTTAAGACGACACCGAAGGGAGTTTATGAACTAGCCGAAGATGCTAACGAAGTAGGTGATGAAGATAATGAAGACAAAGAGCAGTTCTTTCAAGATTATGATAGATTAGAATATACAGTAACTGATGATTTGCTCCCAGTTACTCATGTTAATATAAATGATGGTGGTGAAGATATAAATGATGATGATCATGAAGATATGAATGATGATAATCGTGAAGAAGCTACGTTTGTAGACACTGATTTGGATGAAGCCGCGTTTGAAGAACTGATTTAGATGACGACGATGTAGAAGAATTTGAAGATGATGACGACCATTAATTGGTTTGTTATTAATAGTATATATAAGGTAGAATACAATGGCTCATGATTTTTATAATTCTTATATATTATGGTTCTTGTGGATACTAATGTCATTTACTAATTTTTATGTATATCAGCTCTGATAGCATTAGGTTTATTTTGGTACATAAATGCATGCAGCTCAGCAGTAGGTGGTAAGGGTCGAAGTAGAGTTCACAATAATACATACATCTATATCCTCAACAATATACAACATTATATTCATGTTGGATTTTGAAGGTAATTTCTATATTTATCAATATTTATATTTATATTAGGGCTTCTACTAAAATTTGATACAGTATAAAAATAAGATTTTAAAACATTGGCCTCATAAGTTCACTTATTATAGCATGTTCTTACGCTTAAAATATATAAATAAAATAATAAATATAATGTTTTCAATATAGATAAGTGTCTATCAGATAATTTAAGCTGGCTTTAACTAACAACCATAACAAAAATTAAAATATTCTCAAATTATTATTACCGAAATTTAAGGTGTGACAACCATAACAATTTTTTTACTTAATATACAAGTCCTTAATTACCCCCAAACTACTAATTAACAATCAAGAAAACAATAACAATAAACTTGACCTCCAAGGTTCCAAAAAATCTGAAACCGAAACATTACCATTTAAATATTCAAACTTCCCAAAAAGAAAAAGAAAAAAAAACCGACCCAACCCAACCCTATATATATCTCAACCTCCCATCAAGAACACCTCACAAACCCTAATTCACAAAACCCTGATCATCCGAAAACATGAAGCAAGTAGACATCCCCGTCGAGTTCCCAGTTGTTTTATACAATGGAGAACGTCAAATAAGCGCCGGAAACATCGAGATCCACCCCACCATCGACTTCCAAAAGTTTCGAACAATGCTGAAGCAGATGATCGGAATCTCCTATAACAATCAGACCACCTACCTAGTCGAAAGCCGAAGATCGGATAATGTTCAACCCGAACGCCGCAAGATTCTCATCACCAGTAAAGTAGACTTTCTAGTTCTAATCCGAGAGAAGAATGCATACTTTCTTGTGGTATTAAAACGTTCAAGAAGAGACCGCCGGAGAAAAACTAATAGACAGAACTCTGTAGAGTTATCTCCGGCTGATTTGTTCGATTATCACTACGACCATCATGATGTAACTACTTCACAGGTTAATGAGTCTGGTAAGGTTGAGTTTTGGTTGCATGAGTTGCAGATGCAAAGAGAAATCCATATGAACTACTTGATGATGCATAATGTGGATGTTGATGATTGTGCGAACTTTCTGAGTGTTACCGAGGCGTATCTGACGGTTGAGAGGAGTACTACTGAGGCGTATTCTACGGTTGAGAGGTCAGAAAATCGGGGGTTGTGTAAGGAGTGTGCACAGGCGGATAAGGAGGGTTTGAAGCCGCAGTTTCACTTGTGTGTATATGATGATGTTGTTGAAGGTTTTTTCCGGTCGCCGGCTGGACCGATTTGTCTGCCGGAGTGAATGGTGTTTTTCCGGTGATAGGTATCGAGTATATTTTCTTTTTATGTTTTTAGAGTTTGAAACTTTTGTTAGTATGGTATGTTGATAGGGTTTTATACGTTCATATGGCTCGTTCGTTGTATTTTGGTTGATTTAAAAGAACAAGAAAGAGGTATAATATTGATATGATTTTTCTTTTGTATTGTTTTACTATTTAAAGAATACCAATTTTGGTCGCTATCCGTCGGTAGTCTATTGAAAATTAACTTATCCTTTCATTCTTAAATCGGAACACGTCTTACATCATACTAGTCTCATAAATAGTCTTTTATTATCAATTAATTCTCAAACAAACTACAAATTAGTTAATTCGCTAAGTTCTTTCTTAATTAAATTAGTTATAACTAGAAATTTTACCCACGCAAGCTACAAAGCTTTATGATAAGGAAGAATGCCTATATACGATCCTTCACTTTAATACAGAAGCAGCTTCGAAAGAATGGGATTTCTTTTCCCTTTCCCATTTGAGTTAATCACCCTCAAAAAATAAGCTTTATGATAAGGAAGGCTTGGCTAATTATATAATTAACATATGAAGTCTTGGTTCTCTAGCTTGGGTCGTCTTCTCGGACCAAAGAAGGCAAATACGTATGGGCCGGGACTTAACGCTCGTTATAGGACTTGACCAGACATCTTACATTTCAACACTTGGAAAGCTCTTTTTATTAAACTCCGACTGAACGCTACACTCCACCCTTGGTTCCACGAACACCAAATCACATATGAAACCAACTGCCATAGAGAATCTTAAGATTTTAAAAAGATATAGAACCTATAACACATTTACACCGGTAAATAATAACTAATCAAGATACAATATGATGAACAAAACGTAACCTTTGTTATAAAGATATAACCCGGTGTTTAGCTATATTTTGTTATAAAGAAATAACCCAATATCAAAATATTGTAGTGTTAAACTAATGAAAAAAATAACAATGGCTATGTTGAACCTGATTATAAAACCATCTCTTATTCATTTGTTATTATCTATTAGGTTCGCCAATACATCGAAATTGTAGTTTTTGGTTGTTTATGATCTTATGTATTTGAAAATGTCCGTTAAAAACGCTGTTACCCAAAACACAATCTTCTATTCATCTAAAACTACCTTGAAATTAAAGAAAAAAAATGCCACCACTTGTAACAACTTAACTATAGTAACCTACAAAATATATCATATTTCATAAAACTCAAACATGTCATGAAGATTGAGTGGTTTTATCTTTATATAAAAAGGTTAAAAGAAATTAATGGAACACTTAGAACTTTTTCACATTTTTAAGTTAACTTTATTCCAAGATCGTTTATGCGTTTTTGAAGACCCTAAACGAACTACAAAGTTGAGGCCTTTTTACATAATTATCAATTTCAACATATTTGATAACAAAACTCTCATCCTTTAGCCGGGCTTGAGACTGGCAATTAAAACTAAAAAGTTTATAGTTGGTGAAATTAAAAAAAATTGTGATTGATTAAAGCTTCTTGTTTACGTATTTTTTTTTTTTGCATAACCTGATTCAAAAGCTCAAATTCGACTTGGCATTGCTAAAATAAAAATCTATTTAAAAGATTAGATATCCCCATTGTGATGATTACCCTAAATCCCTAATTTGTCAAGATTACCTATACCGTTTACTAAATAGACGTGCCAATCATCAAATCTTTTTGAACTTCTAATTTATTTATCTTTATGGGTGAAATTGGAAAATTGTCTTTATAAAAAAGATGAAAGTCTTAGTGGTAATCTTGTCCAACACCACAAATTATCATCTTACTTAGCCTTTATTCATATAAAGTGTGTTGCCGTTAAAAAAAATCATCTCACTAAAATCTAGAATATTTCTTTTAGTCAACAACTAAGATAGCTTAAAAAAAATTAACCAAGTTTACATACTTTAACAACTAAATTATTCGAGAACACTTTAGTCTTTTTGGTACTATATTATTTAGTAAAACTAATTAAAAAAACTGAACTCCACACTCTAATAACCCCAATCTTTTTTGGTTCAAGAGAAGGAAATGTAACAGATTAACAATGAGCTCTAATTCCCTAAACAACAAATTAAAATAAGCAACTAAGCCCTGAACAATAACCTGAAATCAACATATATGGGGATATCTAACCTAAGTTTCAAGCCAGTGATTCAGTAAACTGCACCAATCGCAAAGCTGAATTAGTCAATGTGTGTTATGTTTGAGATTGAAGCTGAGCAAAACTGAAATATTGAATGTATTATACTGAAATACAACATGTATTATACACAAAATTAAATATAGCCGTTTTTAAGATTAAAGATTGTTACATATAGATTGTAGGTTGCAATCTTCGATTGAAACATTGGTTTGGTGATGATTACTGTAAATTCCTAATCCCTAATTTGCGAAGATTGCCCATATCGTTTACTACACAGGCACGCTACTCATCAACTCTTGGAACTTCAAATCTCGCATGCATGGCATGGATTCTAGAATTGATTTAGCGACGCACCCATTATAACTGATTTAATCAATATCATGTTTCCAATTTTAGTTTCTGCATGTTTCTTATGGGTATTGGACTAGTATTTAGGCCTAAACTTTTTTATTGGAACAAATGAATATAGTGTTTAGAAAACTTATTATAAATTTGTGGCCCTAGAATTTAGGTGGCCATAAGCCTGTGTCTGGGGTCGTAAATTTATCATGTTCTAAGTGCAGCAAAGTGAAACTCTAGAAAATAATAGGTATAAGCAAGTTATATATAAAAGTCTATCACAGTTTCATTAAATAACTAAACCACAACTACAAAATTTAAGGTTTAATAACCCTAAAAACATTAGATGATTACAAGTTCTATATTATCTAAAAAAATCTACACACCGAAACACAAATAATGAACCCGCGCGGTGATCCTCATTTTAATAGCAATCATTCCAATATAATCAGTGACGGATCCAGGAATTTTTCCATGGGGGTGAGGAATATTTTTAAAAATTTAGGCCGCCTAGATATATAAATAAAAAATTTGGTTCGGTTCAGGTCGGGTCTTGTGAACAAAAGAATATCAAACTAAAATTTATATAATCATCAAAAACACGTCAAACGTTATTACAATCATATTTAAAATGTCGCCCTACGAGTTTTAATTTTTGAAATCTATCCAAAACATCATCTAGAGGTACTTTCTTAAGCAAGTCCTCCATATAACATATAAAATTATCACTTAAATTCTCATCATCATAACTTCCTTACTCATTGTGCCTATCACATACAAAATAAACAATGATCTTTGAGTGTTCAACCATCAATATTCCTTAATTTTCAATTTTTGAATTTCAGCTTTTCAAACCCTATACTAGATTCATATAATCAATAAGAGATTAAAAGACAACAAACCCATCCTATAAAGACTAGAACAACCCCAAAGTACCTCAAAACACATAAAAGTTTAAACTTTTTTAACCCATTATCTCATGAGTCTTGAACAAAATCGCATAAAAATCGAAATAACAAAAAAAACAAAACATGCACCTGTTCGTGGCGGCAGGAGTTAACCTGTTCGCTGGGCACTGAAGTGAGGCAGAGGGAGGGGAGTGTAACATCCGGCCCCTTTCACCACCAATATTGTCTGTTTTGCCCCTGGTGGGTTGCTCATCCAGGAACTCACGACTTTGTTTTTGGTTGCCCCGGTGTAGACTTCGTAGGAGGTCACCCATCCTAGTACTACTCCCACCTGAGCACGCTTAGCTGTGGAGTTCTCCTCTTACCCACTAGCATTAAGCCCAAAACGCATTGGTGATTTAAGAGGCAATGGATTACTTATGAACCAAGGATCTCTCCTGGCCACGGCCGATGTGAGATTTGCCTAGGGTGTGACAGTGGTCCATTTTAATTTGCCAGTAGTCGGTATCCGTATCGTTACAGCAGGAGTCGCACGGGACAAACTGACAGCGATTGAGGTTTTTTTTTATTTAGTGGACAGAACTCTTTTGTTTAATTAAACTACTAGTTGGGTTGGGCTTGAATTGGTATTAAGTTATTGGGCTTGATGGATTGAATTCAAGTTTTATTAAAGGAGTTTGTGGGCTAACTTATTTACATAATTTGATCAGGTTTCAATCTGTGTTCACAATTTTTTATATAAATTCCTAACATTTTTTTCTAAGGGGTGCGGACGAAAATTTCTAAGGGGTGCGGTCGGGATTTTTCACGGAAAATACCACTAAATTTTTTTTCCCAAAGGGTGCCGGCTACCCACGCCATAGGGTGGGTCCGCCCCTGAATATAATAATAATAACAATAATTATAATTATAGTAATAATAAAGTAAAGGATAACCATAATAATGTTAATAATTATTTTAAAATTTGAAAGACAAAACCATAATTATATCAACTAATACTAATAATAATGATGATAATGAACTTAAGCCCCAAGCATCCGAAACCCTATATAAACTCCTTTACGAAAATTAAAATAACATAAAAAATCATTAAACCCTAATTCACAATTCACAAAATATTTACCTGAAAACATGTTGCGAACCCAAGTAGAGATCAGTAGAGTTTTCAATAGTCAAAACCAACGGAAACCATCATATAAAAATAGGCAATATCGACATTAATAGGCATGAATGACTTGTACAGTATATTTCACATCTTGAAATTGAATCACACAAGTGCTTAAAGGATATGTACATTAATACCTTAATAACTTGTATGTTACAGCTGTCTAATTGGCTTGTACATTATAATGTATCAAAAGACTTGTACGTGATCATGACTAACTTGTACATTATATTTCACATCTTGAAATTGAATAGAATTTATATTGGCACGTCGAAAAAAATAATCATGTTTTAACGGTATGTTTAGAATTTTTAGAACATAATATATTGAAAGATATAAGAAACAAACAAAGAAAAATAAAAGTGAGGAATACATGGATAAAGATAAGGGAGGAAACGGTAAGTCTTAAACTGACTGAAAAGTTAGAGGGAATGGTTTCGATTATACCACTTGTTTTACAATTTTAAGTTAATTTGAATTAAGATATAAAAGTGCTTAAAGGATTGTACATTATTGTATTAACATCTAATTGACTTGTACATTATAATGCATCAAAAGAGTTGAACATGTATGCTTGAATAACTTGTACATTATAATTCATATCACAGTATTGAATAAAATCTGCATTGACATGTCGACAAAAATAAACATGTTTTGACGTTACGTTCAGAATTTTTAAACCATAATATATTGAAAGATATAAAAGAAAAACAAAGAAAAATAGAATTGAGAAATACATTGGTAAAGGTAAAGGGAGAAAACTGTAAGTTTTAAACTAACTACAAAATTAGAGGGAATGATTTCAACTATACCACACACTTTTAAAAAAAATAGTTAATTTGATTTAAATAAAAAAAATGCTCGAATAACTTTTACATTAATGCATTAATAACTTATTGTAGATTATATCCATCTAATTGACTTGCACATTATAATACATCAAAAGACTTATACATGAATACTTGTACATTATAATGCACATTTCGTTATTGAATAAAATTTACATCGATACATTGATAAATATAAGCACGTTTTATTGGTAAAGATGAGGGGAGAAAACTGTAAGTTTTAAACTAACTGCAAAGTTGGTGTGAATGATTACGATTATACATACTATAAAAATTTTAGTTAAGTTGAATTAAATCATAAAAGTGCTTAAAGGACTTCTACATTAATGCATTAATAACTTGTACATTATGACTGTCTAATTGACGTGTACATCATAATGCATCAAAAGACTTTTACATATGGTTGTAAATGAACCAAACGAACAAGAACAATGTCTTGTTCATGTTCGTTCGTTAAGGAAGTAATGTGTTCATGAACACTTATCGAACGGAAGTTTTGCTCGTGTTCGTTCATTAAGGATATGAGCATGTTCACAAACGATTCACGGACGCAAATAAAATCGGTGAAGGATACAAATGGACAATGGGGAGGGGGGTCAAAACTGGAACTTAAAGTTCTAATAGTGGAATGGAGGTCGATGCATTCATCGATGTGAATAATGAAGAATGAAAGAAGAACGATGCGAAAACAAAATGGGACTAGGGTTTCCTATTTTATTGTTAGGGTAATAAATTAAAGAAAACATAACGTTTAGATAAAAATAAATAAATGAACAACATAAACAAACGAACGTTCATGAACACAATTGAGCGAACCAGACCTTTGTTCATGTTCGTTCATTTAACTAATCCAATAAACATGAACAAGGCATTGAATACAATTTAGCATGTATACAAAAATAAGCATTTTTAATGGTATGTTCAGAATTTTTTAAAACATAACATATTGAAAGATATAAGAGAAAAACGTAGAAAAAATAAAATTCAGGAATACATGGGTAAATATAAGGGAAGAAAACTTTTAAGTTTTAAGGAAAATGATGGAAGTATTGTTGAATAGACACATTTGTCCTTAAAAGTTGTTGACATGTGCATTAGGTGTTGTACTTTATTCAATTTTATGTCTACTACTTCAATTTTATATAATTCTTGAAAGATGTATTCTAATATAGTATAAATATATATAAATCAATTACATTAACTATAAAATCTTATGTTTGCTTCTCTACTAAATTTAAATATCGTCATTAAATAACAAACCAACTTATTTTAATGAAAAACATATCAAAGAATAAAAATAAAATTAATAGGTTAAACGAGTCAACCATTAATCTGTCAGATTAGTCTAAACACGATATGTTAAGCTAAACGTGTACGCGACTAATACTTGTTTATACTAAATCTAAACTAGTGAAATGCTTATTAGGTTTATATCATGCCCACAACAATTAACATCTTTACTTCGAATGTTAAGCCTCCACCACTCAACTAACCCTAACCCATTTAAAGTTCCGTGATTACTAGTGAAGCCCGTGATTTTTTTCAATTGGGCCTAGCCGGCTTTGCTTCCGTATCAGCTTATGAGGCTTAGTATCCAAGAAAGTAAATAGCTGATGGTAATGAATTGGGCTTAAAAGCCATATGGCCCCCATAAACTGGGAGTTTCTTTATTTTTGGTTTAATAATTCAAACCTTAATACTATATTTCTAATGATAGATCAAAATTTCATTAAACTCTGAAAATCTCATCTTCATCATCCATTTAAAAAAATCAAAGGTTGAAATCAAGTCTGTTACATTTTTTTTATTTTTTCAGAAAAAACTGAAAGTCTGCAAAAGTTGTTACATGTTACATGTGGCAGTCTTTGAGTAAAAACTGTAACGCGCGACAAAAGAATGTTCATTCATTTGAATTTCATAGTTTTCTTAAACTCATATAAGTTTTTCCTATATAATTGCCCCACCATATTGTAGACATACATGTGATCTTTAAAAGGTGAGATCAAATATAAAGCATCACTTTTTAACCTTTTTTTCATACTACCGAGATTATCCATCAAATTTACTCTAATAGAAAGGTCATTCTTCTTCTTTTTTTTTTTCTTTAGCCCTTTTCTGTTTCCCTTGATGAGTTGATGATCCTAGGGCTAGGATTATTTCTTCTTTTTAGAATAAATTATTTTTTAAGTGCTTATATTTTAGTGGTTTTTTTAACTCAAGTGGTTAAAACCACTAAAACACATGGAATCAAAATGTTATTAAATGAGCGGTTAGCGACTCGAAGCCTTTTTGATTTTAGACTCAAGAGATTAAAACCACTAAAACACGGGACTTAAAAAGTAATTTACTCTTTTTTTCTAATTTTAAAAACTCTTTTTAACGTAAAGCATGCTCTACCAATATGACAATATATACTGATACAAACGTTAACTGATAACAACATATAATATATATTCTCATTTTCTCATACAAAGAACTAAGGTCACCTACCTAGTTCCTTTCCTAATGTCCAACTTGTATAGCCAATAAGCCAACCACTTTACAAGATTTGATGTTTTGCCACTATTTGAGAGTTTCTTATCTATCAAACGATACTCTCTTCTCCATTTTATCTATTTTAGTTTTGTCTTTTTCTACCAAATTAATATAGCAAGAGTACCAACGGAAAATTAAATTGAGAAAGTAGGAACGATCATACAAACAAAAAGCCAAAAAGATAAAGTCTATACTTATATGGGTGGCTAATCCTCTTTTTATAGTTTGTATCTTAACATTCAGAATAATCCTCCATATTTATGTAAGTGTAACCTCTGTATTTGTAAGAGTGGTTGTAAATTATTGTAAGTGAATGAGAGAGAAAACGAAAAAAAGAGTTACTATTCATAAGTAAATTAGGAGTAGATAGTGTTCACCTCTATAATTTTATAATAATCCTTTAAAGTTGTTGTAAGTGGAAGATAGAGAAAAGATAATGATAAAAATAAATATTATTTAATTAAAAATAAGAGAGAAAAAATAATGTTTTTTAGTGTGATTATAGAAATAAAGTAAAAGATACGGTTGTGAATGCTCTCAATCAAGATTGGAAAGCACAAGAGGGTAATGCTCCTTTCCATCAAACTAACTTGTATAAAAATCATTTTTCACATTTATATAAATCAATCTAAAATTTTATGTGACGGACAATTGAACTAGTATATATATATATATATATATATATATATATATATATATATATAGTGTATTTTACTTTGTTGTTAAGGCTCACTCAGATGCGCGTCTAGGCTCACTTTTCAGGCCCGACCTAGCCTTCGCGCTTCTCTTTAAAAGCTCACTTCCAGGCCCTCAGGCCCATTTTCAGGCCAAATTCCAACGAAATTCCAGTTAAAAATCTTTTGAACATGTTTGAAACAATTATAAGAACCCTAAACAAGTCTGGAAATAACATAAAACAACTTAAACTAGCCCTAAAGAAGCCTAAAACATGTCTAAAATCCCTAAAAACTGTATTTTTATACTAATTTTTTTTTTGATAGGTGAACTTCACAACAGACGGTTACTTCACACCTGCTAGTCGCAGGCCCGTCACCCCACTCATTACCAAGGACTATGTTGTCTAAACCGGGTCCACGCCTTGGTCGAATGTGGCTTGGCTATCCCCGAGAAAATTTCCAGCCCCCTGCTACTTGACAGGAGTTACACCCTCCACAAGAGTCGACCCTATTGTGAAAGCCAACTCTCTGAAGTAAATGCGCTGTAATAGAAAACTCGGGATGGCTCCCGAGTTTCGAACTTGTGACCAAGCCTCTACCTGTTCATTGCCATGACCACTGGGCTGTGAACCCAAGGTCGTATTTTATGCTAAATGAATCGCCTAAAAAACCCCTTGCTTTTTAAGCATCTTACATTAAGACCCAAGGCTCACCCTTTATGCCTTGAGTGCACCTTACGTCCTTAAACTATGGTATGATGTTGTATTGATTGTGATAATTTACGGTTACAAATGAGGTCTCTGTATATAGACATGTTATTAAAGATGTTATTAAAGATAATTGAAAAGAAAATAATATTCACTCCTGTTCGCCCTAACTTACTTTTTAAACATCCCATTTTAACTTTAACTCATCTTTAAAAATGAACTGTTTTCATAGGATGACTAAGCAAATCCACCCCTTTCATTTTCACACCTTAGGTTATAATAATAGGGGTGGATGGTATCCATCTAAATGAAAATGCAACAACCAACCTGTAGTCATGTTCAAGGATACATTCTCTTGAAGAAATTTGTATAAAAAAATTAAAAAAAAAAAAACCATGAGAAAGTACATAAAGAGTTGCTATGTTAGATCCAACTCGTCTTGACTTAAACAACCCATTGGCTATGTTTTTTGAATTTGTTCGTTCTTACCTAAACCCGTTTAAGCTCATTACATAACATGTCCAACCTGCACCTTTTTACCACTCTTACTCAAAGTATTTGTGTATAAAAAACATATACGGATGTTTACTATTATCTAAATAGAAGTTGCAATTACGTAAACTTTGGTCAATTGAAATATACTTCAATAACGTTGTTAAATAACTAATTTAGAAACCCATTAAATCTACTTCTAAATTTTACACGAATGTCCATCACATGATTAGAACCCGCACCACTTTGGAGAAGTGGAGAGAAGACCTTGCTAAACTCCTTAATACCACCAACATAAAGCCCTTTGATAACTAATAATGTGATAAAAAACGAAGGTATGATATCCATTTCGTATTTAAACGAAAGTATGATACTAAACTCTTTAATAATGACCTTGATAAGGAAAATTCGAATTTTATATCATTGTCTAGACCCTTACCTTTTTTCGCTCGCACGTTGACTAAAGTCGATCAATAATACAAAAGTGGAAAACAGGAAAGATGTGGGGTTCATCTTTAACATCTCTATCGTTGGATGGATACATGAATTTCTGGTCGACTTTGTGTAGCCGTTAGTCGAACTTTTGACATTAGGCTACATGATCAATATCATTGATTTAGGGAAGAAGAGAAAGTAAACATAAGTGGTGAATTTTCTTGAAGGGTAGCTAGTGTAGGGTAGGATGTTTTTAATTTATCTTTTAATAATGTAAATAAAGAGTCTTATAATTAAAATAGAGTTGACTATATAAATTTTTTTGTTGTTATAAACAAGTATTATATTTATTTTACCCTAATTTAACATAAGTTAATGTTATATTTCAAACGTGTTACAAAATTTAAACACATAGTCTAAACTTGCAACTATAAAAACTTAGACCTTAAATAGGTGAATACGTAGGACAAATTATATGGATCATTTGTGTAATTAACTCAAATAAAAATTTGATAAAACATGCAGGAGAAAGTTAAGAAAAGGATATTATGTTTGATCCGACTCATTTTGACGACGTAAAGCCATCTAATATGATTTTTTATGTGATACTTTAGAATAAACTTATTTCGACCCGTTACATAACCAGCTTAGCCCGCCTCTTTTACAACTCTTGCTCAAGTGTTTGTTTATAATACATGTAAGATGTTGATTGTTCAATCTGAATAAAATTGCAATCAAGTAAAAGTTGGTCAATAGAAATATAGTTTAATAAAGTTGTTAAATGGCTAATCAACTAATACGGTTTAATTTAAACTAACAAAGGCACGATGTTCATTGTTGTCTTTAAACAAGTACTATTGACATCAGATTAATTTCGTCATAGGCCATACTAAACTCTAACAATGACCTTGATGAGGAAATTTCAAATGTAACAACATTGTCACGAAACTTCTCTTTTTCTCAAGTTGACTATAGTCATTCAAAAAAAAATAGAAAGAAAAATAGTATGCCGGGAAATAGTGTCAGGCTATTTGACACTTCTCCATTGGCCGAAACAAATCACGATTTTACCCTCAGTTCAAAATTACGATTTTATCCCCTAATTTAAAATTATGATTTTGCCCTCAGTTAAATTACAACCTTGCTATTGTTGTAGCTTTTGACAAATTACGATCTTACCCTAATCAAAATTACGATTTTGCCCCTAGGTCAAAATTACAATCTTGCCATCGTTGTAGTTTTTGACAAATTACGATTTTACCCCAGTCAAAATTACAATTTTCCCCTAGTTCAAAATTACAATTTTCCCCGAGTTCAATATTACAATCTTGCCATCGTTTTAGTTTTTTTAGCAAACCTATGGTAGACTGGTAGTGTTTTGTTAATTGGTTGATTCAATGCAATTTGTATTTGTTGGCGCTCGCTCATTTGCCTTGACAAATTACAGTTTCGCATCCAACTCAAAATTATAGTCTTGCCATCGATTTAGTTTTTTTTTCTAGCAAAACTATAGTAGTGTTTTGTTTAATTGGTTGATAAATTTTTACGTATCACCCCGCAACGCAAACAGGATATAAAACTAGTTATTGTTAAATGTGTGAGAATAAATAGTTATAAGTTAAT
This sequence comes from Scalesia atractyloides, assembly GCA_947069175.1. Lineage (NCBI taxonomy): Eukaryota > Viridiplantae > Streptophyta > Magnoliopsida > Asterales > Asteraceae > Scalesia > Scalesia atractyloides. Next base: position 87,405,477 of record CAMTDV010000003.1, read on the forward strand.
TTCTAAATAAAAATTTAAAACTTTATTTATATCTCAAGTTCACATGGGGTTTGGTAATTAGGTAATATGAATTATATGAAAGAAAAATAATGCATCCGCGTTGGACACTTGACTTTGACGATTGTCCTATGGATTTGGACAGCAAACTTTTCCTATGGGTAACTTACTCGTTTTAATCGGTTCAAAAAAAAACTGAATCCAAACCCGAATTATTTGATATTCCAAAAACGAAATACCTAAGTGGCACGTAAGAAGCTTCAATTTCTGTTCATATCAATATATGCCATTGTCTTAACCAAACTTCTCACATCCATATTTGATATTTCCATTACGGTCTAAACTTCACAATAGGCCCACCCGACTTTATTAGTTCTGGAATTCTACGTTTATATAATAAGGGTTATTGAATTTTAATAATTTTATGTTGATAATAATCTTAACTCTAAAACTTCCCTTCAACAATACCAACTTATAAGAATTTGGCCCCCATTGTTCCTTTTCAGATTACAGGTGCACTTAATTCAATTAAGGAGGCTACAGATGCACTTGAATCTATTGAGGATGCCAAATTCTTATATGTTATAAAAGGATCAATTGGGGACAAATTCTAATTAGTTAGGATCGTTGGAAGAAATTTTTAAAGTTTAGATTATTATCAGCCAACAATTGAAACTTTGGATTATTACAATCCAATAACCCTATAAATAACGGATATCGTAGCGCTATTATTACTTTTAGAGTAAATTGCAATTTAGGTACCTAAGATTTGATGATGGGATCATTATTCATCCCTCTCTTTTATTTCACAATCTGAGTACCTGTGGTGTACCAACTTTTTTCTTTGTGTCCCTCCCTTTGTCACCAAATTAAATGAATGTTAAACATCAGGTGAAATTACAACTTTACCTCCAGTTCATCGTTTAGCATTTTAGTTAAATCTTCATCCAATTCTGTTGGAATATGTTCAATAAAGAACCGGTAGAACATTACGGGATCAATAACATGTCTAAGAAATCCGAGGTGTTACATAACAACCTTATGCCACAAAGCACATCCTCATACCTCGTCGATGGAAGACGCGGTGGTGGTAATAATGGCAAGTAATCCTAGCGAAACGGGTTCATAGTTTCATAACTATTATCATCAAAACCCTCCCAAACATCTAAATCCAATCCACTGCTAAACACAATAATGGAGGTCAGCGATGGTTGGAGGTGGATTTTGTTCGTATGATGCATATGCTGGTGTTTAGTGAAGCTTGCAAGTGGTGGTGGTCAGGTTACGGTGGTGGTTGTCGAAGTTTGGTTCGATGGGGGTTGGGGTGGGGTGGTGGTGGTCTAAGACATGTTGAAGAAGACGATGGTGTTAAGGGTACATTGGTAATATCATACATAAACTAATAGAGAAGTTAACAGACGTTAGAAGCAAGGACGCATGTGTTAAAACATCAAATGTCGGGAACGAAAGGTGTTAGCGTGGACTGAACTCGTCATTAGAGTAAACCATTGGGACAAAGCTACAGTTTACTCTAAATTACCAACAATGTATGAGATATATCTTAAGCACCATGAAATTGAATAGTAGAAGTGTAAGATACACCAATTATACCAATTAATGCTTGGTAAATTTCAAGTTTTCAGGCGCGATTTCTATACATAACTGATGTATAAGAATTTACACATCTAAACATCAAATATGCCTCGTTTATGCGAGAACTTGGTGTATTTTTATTTATTTTGGTACTTATTTGAGTTGTTTGTGAAAACACAGGTCCGGGCTTCGACACCTGGCACGACCGTGCCAAGCCAACCAGCATCGGCACTCTCTTCAACACTATCAACCGACAACGCTAACCAGGAAAATCCATGATTGGCACGACCGTGCCTGGTCCAAGTCAGTCTCTGATCAGCTCAGTTCCGAGATCGTAGCAATCATCGTCGGCAATTCATCGATAAGCACGATCATACCATGATTTGGCATGGTCATGCTACCTCGGGAAACTTTAAGTGGGATTTTCCAGAAATGGTAGCGAACAAGATCGACAGGCGAAAACGACTATAACACTTACCAAGCACGACCGTGCCAAAAGGTGGCATGGTCATGCCAAACACCTAGCAGCTTAAATACGAGTTTCAAGCTCATTTAGAGGAGAGTTTGAGCATTTTGTTGAAGTTTTCTCTCAAGAATCTAGACTTGGAAACTTGTTGGAGACAAGAAGAAGCCTTGAAGAAGACTTAATCATTAGAAGATTCACTCATTTACCATTTAATTTTTTCTTTAAACTTGGTTAGCTTACTATTTACATTATGAACAATTTGAGTTTTCTTTCACTTGATTTGGTAGTTATGAGCTTTATGGGCTAGACATTTGTGTTGTTTAAACTTTGTTGAAGCTAATGAATATGTGATAACATGGAAGTAGATGTGGTGATTGTTTTTGTTAATCTTCACAGTGATGTTTAATATTTTTCTTGGAGTTCATGTACATGTTTAAAGCCTTTGTTCTTGAATGTTTGGTCATAAGTATTTACATGTCATAAATTCGATGGTTCAAAGTTTTGGTGTTATTTCTTGATACTCATAAAGAACCGATTACAATGAAAAAATTGCCAAGAAAGGCCTACAATCAAGGAACAATATAAGGAAGGGAGAACAATAAGGAAACAATAAAGAAGGAAATAAAATCAATTCTCTATACTCCCCCTCAAGTTGGAGCATGTATGTTACGAACACCCAACTTGTTAACCAAGAATTGCAACTGCTTCGATCCAAGGCCTTTTGTTAAGAGGCCTGCCAACTGCATGGAAGTAGAAATGGTCAACAGTTCAATATCACGAGACTCCACCCGTTCGCGAACAAAAAAACAATCCATTTCAACATGTTTAGTGCGCTCATGGAAGACCGGGTTGTTTGCAATGTGACGGGCAGCCTGGTTATCACAATATAAAGGTGTCGGTTGTTGAGGAGGAAACCGAGCTCAGTCAAGAGCCATCGAACCCACAAGATTTCGCTAACAGTCCACCCCATGGAGCGATATTCAGCTTCAACAGATGATCGAGAAACAACCGATTGTTTCTTCGTCTTCCAAAAGATAGGAGCACCGCCCAAGAGGAGAACATAACCTGTTTGAGACCGCCGAGTGTAGGGGCATCCAAGCCAGTCGGAGTCACAATAGGCAGTAATGGTACAATCACCCGGTTTTAGTAACAAAATACCCTGACCCGATGAACCCTTTAAGTAGAGAAGAACACGATGGACCGCATCTAAGTTGTCACACCCCGACCCGCAGCAGAAAAGGTGATCGGGGCATGATTGGGTTATCATCAAAGCTCATGACATTTATTTTAACGTTTCATATTCATTAATACACTTTAATGGAAAATTACAATCAATATTACATCATGTCCTAAATATCAATCTAGGCTTCATTGTTTTCTTCTAAGGCATTTCCTATGTTTTCCTTGCTTCATCCTGTTCACCTGTATCATGTGTAAAAAGGGTTTTTGGATCAACAAAAAGTTGGCGAGTGAATCCTATGGAAAACATTTGAACAAGTTTATTTAATTGATTATAAAATAAAGTGCACAACCACACATGAATAAAAATAGATGTAAACTTATTCACCAATCAATTTAATATTAAACAATACACACATGAACAATAATGGATCGTTTAGAGGCACGCGTTGCTCAACTCGTCTCTCACGAGGAACTGATGGCCTAATGAATGAATTGCATAAACTTGACAATATGAAATACATAACTACAAACAATATAAACTCAATAATACACACACGAACAATAATGGATTTTGTTTTGAGACACGTGTTGCTCAACTCGTCTCACACGAGGAACTGATGGGCCTAATGAATGAATTGCATATAAATAGACAAAATGAAATACATAACTACAAGCAATGTATACAATCTAGGTTTAGATCACAATATGGTATGTCACAAGTTTAAATAAACGAGTTAATTTTATGACACATGACACACCCCAAAACTGTCACACCCCGACCCGCAGCGGAATAAGAGTCGGGGCATAATTGGGTTATCACCAAAGCTCATGACATTTACTATTATGTTTCGTATTTAATAAAGTCAAAGTTACATTTTCAAATATCCAAACATGTTCATTCAATACAAAGGAAATAAACCAAACATAACAATCCCAACTCTAAAACGTTTTATTCTTCTAGTCCAAGTCCTATGTGTTCCTAGCTGCTGCTGGTTCACCTGTATCATGTGTAAAATGGGAGTTTTTGGGTCAACATAAGTTGGCGAGTGAACCTTATTAGATAAACATTTATTAATAAATTAATTGTTAGTTTATCAATGAAAATTTGTGCATAATCATAGATGAGCAAATGTAAATAATCAAGCAATGGCAAATAGCAGTCACAACTATAACATACAATAACACATGACAGCATACATGAACATACCAACATCATACTGTAAATAACATAAATGAAACTGTGCGATCAAGGCTCAATCAAACGGATCCGATCGTATTGCATGTACTGAAAATGAAAATGTCTGTGCGATCAAGGCTCAATCAAACGGAGCCGATCGTATGTGGGCACGCCAGGTTCAACCGCATAATAAAATGGGGAACATGCTCAACGCTCATAATGTAATGGGGAGCGGCGGCCTATGAAATTGCATGTACTGAATAATAAATTGCATCCAATAATAACTACTTAACAGCATCAAACTGAATACACATGTTCATGATATGATGTATGCACAATGGTTTAGTTATAATATATATATACAAAGACACATGATACACCTCAAAACGTGATTAAAACGGAGAATTTGTAAGATTCACTCACCTTGGGTGCGTTGGATTGGAGATGGTGATATGCGCACGAATTAGATGAGCGGAACAACGGGGATTACTAACCTAAATAATAACGGAAAAATATATTAAATGGGTGGATTTTATTAAGGATTTTAATGAAATTTTTAGATATATTTTTGTGAGTTTATGGCTATTTTCTATCTTTAAAAATGTTATTTTCAAGTATTTTTAATTGATTTTTAAATTAAATTAAATAAATAAAAATATAAAAAAATTGTTTATTTAGCGTTGACCGTTGACCGTTGACCGGTTCGGTCAGCGTATTAGTTTGCGCCGGGTGAGGCTCGAACCCGAGACCTCCCGTTCGCGTGCACGCAGCTCTACCAACTGAGCTACGTGTCTAACCCGAAATAATCTTGTTTTTAATTATATTTATACACTTATTCAATTTAACCGAATTTCCTTTATTTGCAAAAACATTTTAATTCAATCGGACCGGTGCTCGTGACGGGTTTCGAACGCGCGACGTGTGGTTCATGTTGCACACAGTCCACCGCTGGACTGTGTGTCTAACCTGGTTATTATCTCGGTTTTTATTATACTTAACAACTAACTGGGTTATCCCGATTTAGTTTAAACAAAAAGGCCTTTTATTATACAAGGAGTGCGTATAGCAGGAATCGAACTCGGGACGTGCGTTTGTATTTTGCACACAGTCCACCGCTGGACTGTGTGTCTAACCCGTTTATAATTCCCATTTTAATTAATCTTATGTTATGTTGCGTCTTGATCTTCTTCGTTGATTTTACACAGACAAACTTATTCCGACTGTTATGACCGATTCATGACATATACGCTTTTCAGACATTACAAGTAATTTAAAAGTAGAGAATGGAGAGAGTTTGGGGAAAAAGATGTACCAATTGATGTTGTTCACGGAATTCCGGCAGAGGTTCGTCGGTTCTGAAGGTGAACTCCGGCTTTTGAAACCAATTAACAGCTTTGTTCGATTATTTAAGAAGTTGAGTCACTTAAACAAGGTTTAACAGAAGTTTGGGAGATCATACCCGTTCACGGTGTGTTTCCGGCAGTTCCAGGAGTTTTCCGGCGAAGGTAAGATTTTTGACAAACGTTGACTAGGATCGATTCTGATGGTGGAGTTGTGTTAGTGACTGATTAATCACATGATTGAAACAGAAAGAGTCGGAGGAAATACCGTGTGGATGTGAGTCCCGGTTTTCCGGCGACTTGCAGAATTTTTCCGGCGGTCTGATTCAAGCTTCTCCGGTGGACTGTAAGGTTGCGGAAATGCAATTGGGAGTCTTGCAGAGTGTTTTGAGTCGCAGGAAGGGTCTAGGATTGAAGTAATCCGAGAATTGAAAACTTTCGGTTATTAAACCGATCCACTTCCGAATTCAAGTTACACTCATGGCAGCATTGATTGGAATCGTCCGTTTATCGGTTATACTCGCTGAATCGCGAGTATCCAGATCGACTTTGGGTGATTGATAACCGGTTTCAGTTACAATGTGTAAAATCAATTGATTTACCTTAGTCCATAAAACCTATTTGTTTCCTAAAGATGACAGAAAACAAACAAGTGGCGGAGTGGTGATGTGTGTGTGCGTTAAGTCTTTGATGTTGTAACCGGCTGACCCGGGTTCGAGTCCCGGCAGCTTCATAATTTTTTTATTTATTTTGTTTTAACTTTTTATCAAATAAAATTTTTATAGTGTAGTTTATTTATTAATTATGTATCGTTTTAACTCAAAATAATCACAAATATTTAATGTAACTTTTATAACTTGATACTTGATTACAAAACGGAGCGGGTTTTGATAACCCGATTTTTACAAATGTTACAGTATCCCTTACTTTTAGGAATTTAGTCCCGAAATTTAAGTAGTTGAAGTAGTAGGAAAAAGATGCGGGTATTTTTCACGCATTGAGTCTTCACGTTCCCAAGTAAACTCAGGTCCCCGTTTCGACTCCCAGCGTACCCTAACAATTGGAATGCGACTTCGTCGAAGACGTTTCTCCCCGTAGTCCATGATCTCCACTGGTCTTTCAATAAAATGCATAGATTCATCAATCTGAATATCTTCCAGCGGAATATGGAGATTCTCATCAGCGAGGCACTTCTTCAAGTTCGACACGTGGAATGTGGGATGAATCCTGTTGAGTTCTTCTGGTAGGTCAAGCTTGTATGCTACAGGACCTACTCTTTCGAGTATCTTGAAAGGTCCTACGTAACGAGGTGCTAGCTTCCCCTTTTGACCAAAACGAACTACTCCCTTCCACGGTGATACTTTTAAAAGCACATGATCACCAATGTTAAACTCTAAGGGCTTCCGTCGTTTATCTACATAACTCTTTTGACGACTTTGAGCCGCTAGAAGATTGTTTCGAATTTGATGGATCTTGTCTGTGGTTTCTTGGATCAATTCTGGACCAGTAATTTGTGCTTCCCCAATTTCGTGCCAACATACAGGAGATCGGCACTTACGTCCATATAAGGCTTCAAAAGGTGCCATGCCGATGATCGAATGATAGCTGTTGTTGTACGAAAATTCAACTAATGGTAGGTGGGCGTCCCAATTTCCCTTGAAGTCTATGACACATGCTCTAAGCATATCTTCAAGAGTTTGAATGGTGCACTCATACTGTCCATCAGTTTGAGGATGATAGGCGGTACTGAGATCTAATCGTGTGCCCATAGCGGATTGAACTGCTTGCCATGTTCGTGAGGTGAAACGACCATCACGATCAGAAATAATACTCAACGGTACCCCATGTCGGCTTACGATTTCGTTGATATAAATACGTGCAAGCTTTTCGTTCTTGAAATCTTCACGGATAGGAATAAAGTGAGCTGATTTTGTAAGTCGGTCTATAATTACCCATATTGTGTCATACCCACCAGAAGTGCGAGGTAACCCGGTAATGAAATCCATGGTTATATTTTCCCACTTCCATACAGGTATTTCCGGTTGGACTAGAAGTCCTGAGGGTCTTTGGTGTTCAGCCTTCACCTTGGAACATGTGAGACACTTGGAAACAAAAACGGCAATATCCTTCTTCATTCCAGGCCACCAATAGGTGTATCGTAGGTCTTGATACATCTTATCGGCTCCTGGGTATATAGAATATCGCGTTTTGTGAGCTTCATTCATAAGAGTTTCACGAAGATTGTTGTGGTTAGGAATCCAGATACGATCTAGGTAATACAGAATACCGTCTGATTTAGTTTCAAGTTTTAGCTCGGCTCCACAGGACATCTCCTTTCGTACATCTTCTTCTGTTATTGAAACGTGTTGGGCTTCTCGAATTTGATCTTTAATGTCGGTTATAATTTGCGAACATAGAAGATGATTGGAGTTCGCATAACCCTTTCGACTAAGTGCATCAGCCACCACATTTGCTTTACCAGGGTGGTATCTAATTTCACAGTCGTAATCATTCAGAAGTTCGACCCATCTTCGTTGCCTCATGTTTAACTCTTTTTGATTGAAGATATGTTGAAGACTCTTGTGGTCAGTGTATATTTCACACTTAGTACCATAGAGATAATGTCTCCATATCTTAAGAGCAAATACAACGGCTCCAAGTTCTAGGTCATGAGTGGTGTAGTTCTTTTCATGCGTCTTGAGTTGTCTTGAAGCATAAGCTATGACTTTTCCTCTTTGCATGAGAACGCAGCCTAATCCTTGCCCTGACGCGTCGCAATAGACTACAAAATTATCACAACCTTCAGGAAGAGTGAGGATTGGTGCATCACAAAGTTTTTGTTTAAGAGTTTGAAAAGCTTCTTCTTGCTTGGGTCCCCATACGAAAGGTTATCCCTTATGAGTTAAAGCCGTGAGTGGCACAGCAATGCGAGAGAAGTTTGAAATGAACCGATGATAATAGCCAGCTAGTCCAAGAAAAGATCTTACTTCAGTTGGTGTACGTGGAGCTTGCCATTCTTGAACTGCTTTGATCTTTGAAGGGTCAACATGTATTCCTTTGTCATTGACTACATGCCCGAGGAATTGCACCTCTTTTAACCAGAATTCACATTTGGAGAACTTGGCATAAAGCTTTTCCTTTTCTAGAAGTGCAAGAACGAGTCGAAGATGACGCTCATGATCAGCTTTAGATTTTGAATAAATAAGAATATCGTCGATGAAGACTATAACAAATCGATCAAGATAAGGTTTGCAGACTCTGTTCATTAGGTCCATGAAGACAGCTGGTGCGTTGGTTAATCCAAACGGCATAACCATGAATTCATAGTGGCCATAACGAGTTCGAAAAGCAGTCTTAGGGACGTCTTCTTCATGCACTCTAAGTTGATGATAGCCAGATCGAAGATCGATTTTTGAAAAGCAGCTGGCACCTTGTAGTTGGTCAAGAAGATCATCAATGCGAGGTAAAGGATAGCGATTTTTGATGGTTAACTTGTTGAGCTCTCTGTAGTCGATGCACATACGGAAAGATCCATCTTTCTTCTTTACAAAGAGGACAGGTGCACCCCAAGGCGATGAGCTAGGACGTATGAATCCCTTGTCAATCAACTCTTGCAATTGACTGGCTAGCTCTTGCATTTCAGAGGGGGCTAACCTATATGGAGACTTTGCAACTGGTGTAGCACCAGGTATAAGATCAATACGGAATTCCACGTCTCTAACTGGAGGAAGTCCTGAAATGTCGTCAGGAAAAACTTGTGGGAAGTCTTTTACTACAGGAATGTCTTCAAGTTTCTTCTCCATGGTTCCCTTTTTGATGATATGAGCTAAAAACGCGACATAATTCTTGCGAAGATATTTTTGAGCTTGAAGACAAGACATTAAGCTGAGCCCTTTCGACGAGGTTTCTCCAATGATTCGAAGAGTCTGACCGTTTGAAAGAGGAATACGAATAAATTTTTCATGACATACAACTTCCGCCTGATGTTGACTGAGCCAATCCATACCGATTATGATGTCAAAACTTCCCAACTTCATAGGAATAAGGTCGACTGAGAAATCGTGGTCGTTTAATGTGAGTGTACAGTTGCGTAAAATAGAGTCTAATGAAACTGGTTTCCCGTCCGCAACTTCTACCGTTATGGATTCCGTGAGCTTATCCCGATTTTTGCTTAATATAGGTTCAAACTCTAAAGACACAAAACTTCTATCCGCACCAGTATCAAATAATATAGATGCATATCTACCATTTATAAGGAACGTACCGTTGACCACATTGCCGTCAGCTCTGGCCTGGTTAGCGTTGATGTTGAAAGCTCTCCCTCTTGCAGGTGGGGGAGCTTGGTTTGCTTGGTTCACTGGGTTGGCTTGGGCCTGAGCATGAATAATATTAACCAGCCTTGGACATGTGTTTCTGAAATGACTCGGGTCGCCGCAATTGAAGCAAGCCCGCATAGGTTGGCCCATAGGATAATTGGGTTGGTAGTATGTTTGGGCTAAATGTTGGGTGGGTGGAAATGGTAGGGGTTGTTGGGCTTGACCCATTAACTGTTGGTGGGTTTGGGTTAAAGGTTGGTGGCGGTTTGTTCGTTGAGGCATACGGCAGGTTTGAACAGTATGTCCTGCGCGACCGCAGCCGGTGCAGTATTGGCAAGGATGATCAGGGGAATGGTGATATTGGAAACGGTTACATTTTGGTAACGGGCCAGTGTAGGGTCTTCTGTATGGTGCGGGTGAAGGAGTGACTTGAGTAATGGGTGCAGCAGGAATAGGGGTGTTGGTTTGGGTAACTGCAAAATTTCTGGTGTTTCGCTTCCTCTTATTAGCGAACTTAGAGGAAGGAATGGGGTGGTTTGAAGTTTTTCCCTCAACAGGGGCTTTCTTCTTCTCTTCTTTGAACTTCCCGTTGCGAATTCGGTTTTCGGTCAGTTCAGTTGCTAACTCCATAGCAGCTTCAAGTGTTACTGGTGAAACGCTGAGAACTGAATCTTGGATTTTTGAGGGAAGTCTCGAATATAATGTTCAATCAGATGATAGGTTGGTGTGAACAGATTTGGAACCATTTGGTTCAACTCCAAAAACCTCTTGTTGTAGGTAGTGTGATCACCCTCCTTTTGCTTTAGAGCATGAAATTCATCCTCCAACTTCTTAATTTCACTTCTAGGATAGAAACGCCTAGTCATGATTTCCCTTAACTCCTCCCAAGTTAAGGCCATCGCATCTTCAGTTCCCCTCTTCCCTTTCTCAGTATTCCACCAAGTGAGAGCTACTCCAAGTAGTCTCCCGGTGGCGTATCGAACCTTGCGATCCTCAGGACAATCGCAGTTTAGGAAAGTGTTTTCCATCTCCTCGAACCAATGTAGGAGAGCAGTGACACCCTCGGTCCCTTCAAATTTAGGAGGATCACAGGACTTAAAATGTTTGTAAGAGCACTTGTTGGTAGGAGGGTTGTCGATGTTCTGGTCCTGTTGTTGGGGAGGGTTAGTAGGATTTGTAGCAAGGGCTTGTTGTACTTGGACCACAATGTCAGGAAGTATCGTGGCCATTTGTTTCGCGATCTGAGTGGCCAAACGTTCCTGGGACCTTCCTGGTCTTTTACCCCTTCGTTGTTGTCTAGACGACATCTACAGGATCATAAAATGAGAAGATTGTGACTTTATGGTGTCTTTTTAGGTGTCATGTGTCTTTAAGAAAATGAAAATAACATAAATATCAATAATGCAACTACATCCATAGGATTCGGTTCCGGATTCGATGCTTTATCCTTCTTCTTCTCCTCCTTGAAGTCTTTGTTCCGGATTCGGTTCTCGGTGAGCTCTGTTGCTAGCTCCATTGCTGCTTCCAAAGTTGCAGGCGTGGTACTTATTACAGAGTCTTGAATCTCTGACGGAAGACCTCGAATGTAGTGCTCGATCAAACGGTAGAAGGGAGTGAACAAGTTGGGAACCATTTGATGTAACTCGAGGAATCTTTTGTTGTATGTGGTGTGGTCTCCTTCCTTTTGCTTCAACGAATAAAACTCATCTTCTAATTTCTTGATTTCGCTCCTTGGGCAAAATCGTCTGGTCATGATTTCCTTCAATTCATCCCACGTTAATATCATAGCATCGTCAACGCCTCGTTTGGCCTTCTCTGTATTCCACCAAGTAAGTGCTATCCCATATAATCGACCGGTAGCATATCGCACTTTGCGATCATCGGGGCAATCGCAATTTAGAAAAGTGTTCTCCATTTCTTCAAACCAATGGAGGAGAGCGGTGACACCTTCAGTCCCTTCGTATTTTGGAGGGTCGCACGATTTGAAATGCTTGTAGGTGCATTTAGTGATATTTGGGGGAGGGTTGATAACGTGTTGATCTTCTTGATTGACAGGATTAGCGGTAAGTGCTTGTTGGACTTGGATTACAATGTTGGGTATTACGGCAGCCATTTGTTGAGCGATTAGGGCAGCCATGCGCTCGCGGGCTTTTCCTGCCCTCAACTTCCTACGGGCGAGATTAGAAGACATCTACAAGGAATACATGTCAAGAGTATGAGTTGGATGTTTTTGGGTTCATGGGTCGCATTTAGGAATGAACATTCATAAAATAATTATAGAAAAATAAATCTACTACATCCATAGGATGTCTTGGGCTTTGCTCGTCATTAGGCCCTACATGCCGCCATACTTCACCTTCGTAATCATGTGGGCCCCCATGAATACCGGGTTTTTCATATGGTTCGCATGTGTTAGCCTGGTTACGTACACTAAAACCCGGAGAAAATCGAGAAATATGTATATAACGTATGAGATTCGGAATGTGTCCAGGTGTAGACACGGTGACACCTCAAAGTGGGGTTAGTTCGAACGACGTTTGGTGTGGCATGCTTTGGCCTAATAGGTCCTTCGTACTCTCATCGTTAGTCCCCAGGTAGGCAAACTGGTTCGTTATATTGGATTTATACGAATGCCAACCTAGACAGGACGTTCCGACTACCGGTACTTGTACCCTTCCAGTTACTACATGCCCGTCGCAGAACTTACTTTGATGAGATTTGAAAATTGCAACAAAATCTTTGAATAACAAAAGTATGAAGATGAATTGAATATATGAACATTGATATATGTATGATGAATGTGTATATAAGTATGTATGTTTGACTGTAAGTATAAACAATATGAAACAAATAAATATCATAAGTTTGTATGTAACCACCTAAACAATTAAAATTTAGGCAAACTATAGTATAGGCTCTAAGGGTCTAATATCCTATCCTATATCCCTATAGTCATGGCTCTGATACCAATCTGTCACACCCCGACCCGCAGCGGAAAAGGTGATCGGGGCATGATTGGGTTATCATCAAAGTTCATGACATTTATTTTAACGTTTCATATTCATTAATACACTTTAATGGAAAATTACAATCAATATTACATCATGTCCTAAATATCAATCTAGGCTTCATTGTTTTCTTCTAAGGCATTTCCTATGTTTTCCTTGCTTCATCCTGTTCACCTGTATCATGTGTAAAAAGGGTTTTTGGATCAACAAAAAGTTGGCGAGTGAATCCTATGGAAAACATTTGAACAAGTTTATTTAATTGATTATAAAATAAAGTGCACAACCACACATGAGTAAAAATAGATGTAAACTTATTCACCAATCAATTTAATATTAAACAATACACACATGAACAATAATGGATCGTTTAGAGGCACGCGTTGCTCAACTCGTCTCTCACGAGGAACTGATGGGCCTAATGAATGAATTGCATAAACTTGACAATATGAAATACATAACTACAAACAATATAAACTCAATAATACACACACGAACAATAATGGATTTTGTTTTGAGACACGTGTTGCTCAACTCGTCTCACACTAGGAACTGATGGGCCTAATGAATGAATTGCATATAAATAGACAAAATGAAATACATAACTACAAGCAATGTATACAATCTAAGTTTAGATCACAATATGGTATGGCACAAGTTTAAATAAACGAGTTAATTTTATGACACATGACACACCCCAAAACGTGTAATTAAAAAGGGGAGTTGTAAGATTCACTCACCTTGGGTGCGTTCGGTTGATAATGTTGAATGCACGCGAAGTTGGTTTTAACCACGAGTGAAACTAACCTAGATAAATAGCATTATGGTTCGGTAAGTAAACGGATTTTATTAATCCATTTTAGTAGGATTGTTGGGTGTATTTTTGTGAGTTTAAGGCTATTTTCTAACCTTAAAAATGTTATTTTTAAGTATTTTTAATTGATTTTTTAATAAAATAAATAAATAAAAATAATAAAAAATGTTGACTTTTTTGACCGTTGACCATTGACTTTGACTGTTGACCGGTTCGTATGTGTGTTTGCATGCGCTGGGTGAGGCTTGAACCCGAGACCTCCCGTACGCGTGCACGCAGCTCTACCAACTGAGCTACGTGTCTAACCCGAAATATTTCTGTTTTTAATTAAATTTATATACTAATTAGATTTAACAGAAAATCATTCATTTTTAAAAAGGATTTTACTGAATCGGACCGGTGTTCTCCACAGGTCTCGAACCCGGGACCTGTGGGTTGAGTTAACACACAGTCCACCGCTGGACTGTGTGTCTAACTTGTTAAATAATCTGATTTTTATTATACTTATATACAAACTCAATAGTTCCATTTCTGCCTTATATAAAAAGTTGGATAATTGTCCGGACCGGTGCGGTAGTCCGGACTCGAACTCGTGACCTGTGTTTTAAACGCGCACACAGTCCACCACTGGACTGTGTGTCTATCTTGGTTATTATTCCGGTTTTTATTATACTTAACAACTATATGAAATGAATCCGGTTCAGTAATAAAAAGGAACATTTTTATTAAAGCGAGGGAGCGTGGGACATGATTCGAACTCGAGACGTAAGCGTTTTTAATGTGCACACAGTCCACCACTGAACTGTGTGTCTAACCCAAGTTATTTCTTGATTTAAATTAAACTTATATACTACCGAAACTTCGTCTTCTTCGTTGATCTTAACCAGAAACGATGACTGACTGATTCAACGATTTTAATCATGTTCTTTAGTGTGTTTCAGTTAGTTACAGGTGAGATAAGTAAAAAGAATGAAAGAATAAGTGTTAGATATACTGAAACTGGACTCCTCTGTTTCTCCGGCGAAACTCCGGTGACAGCAGAACTTCCGGCGACGTGTGTCCTGCGGCAGAGAGTCTTCAGCAAGCTTGAGATGGATGTGAGTGGCTTCGGTATAAGTTCTGGGTGTTCAGTAAGGCTCAGAAGTGAAGGGCTCGGTTTTCCGGCGAGGTGCAGAACTTTTCCGGCGAGTGGAATTACGTCGGGTAAAGGTGCGGTTTTGAGCGAAAAAGCTTGCAGAGGTTCGAGGAGGTATTTATAGAGCAGGTCATCGATGAATTTGGTCCGATTTCCGACTTGATTCGTCGGTTAGAACTTTCCGGCGGTTTTAGCTTGTGTCGCGGACTCAGGCGTCGGTTATAACCGATGTAGTGATTAAGGTTTACGTTATAACTAAAGAAACCGTCAATTCTTGGCGAGTTAGTCGGGATTTCCGACGACTGCAAATAGGCGCGTCGATTTTGAATTCGATTCTCATGTTATGAATTAATTGTCTTCAAATTTGAACAAGAAACGTAAGCGGCGCAGTGGTTGAAGGGTTGAAAGATAATTTGCTTGTTGACTCGCTGGCTGACCCGGGTTCGAAACCCGGCAGCAGCATTTTATTTTTATGACACTATTTTTAAGACTTTTTCAAATATAAATTATATATTCCAATATATTTATTAATTATGTATCGTTTAAAATTATTTTGGGCATTAAATACGCCACTAAATTTTTAACTGATTGTTCGGTTATTAAACGGAGCGGGTTTGGTAAATCGGTTTTTGACGGATGTTACATAAGTGGGGTTGACGAGGGTCAGATACAAACTGACTCAAAATGTTGACCGCATATGTAATGTCAGGTCTCGTAGCTTGAAGATACAACAATCGACCAACAATTCGTCGGTAATGGCCCACGTCAACTTGAGGATGCTCATTTGCTTGATCAAGTTTAAGGTTTTGTTGAATGGGAAATTGACTGGGTTTACAACCCTGTAGGCCACTGTCATGAAGGATATCCAGAATATACTTTCGTTGGTTTAAGATAAGACCCTCTTTGGTCCGAGCAACCTCGATGCCAATGAAATATTTGAGAGTGCCAAGATCTTTGATGCTGAATCGGCCATTAAGCTCTGTTTTGGTAGCTTGCATTTGGTCTATGTCGTTTCCAACCATGACGACCTCATCAACATAAATAAGAATTGCAGTGAAAGTCGTGCCACGCCTTTGAATAAAAAGAGAATGATCAGCCTTTGAAGGTTGGAAACCAATATCAACCAGCACAGCAGTAAATTTATGATACAAATTTCTTGATGCCTGTTTTAAGCCGTATAGGGACTTACGCAAGCGACAAACCCTAGTATCTCCTTCATTGACAAAACCTTGAGGTATCTTCATGTAGACCTCCTCATCAAGGTCACCATGCAGAAAAGCATTATTGACGTCAAGTTGGTGTATGGCCCAATTTTGTTTCACGACAAGGGCAAGAAGAATTCGAACGGTAACAAGCTTGGCATCTGGGGCAAAGGTAGCGTGATAATCAACATCTTCCATTTGAGTGAATCCTTTTGCAACAAGGCGAGCTTTATAACGTTCGACATCACCGTTTGGCTTGTATTTTATTTTATATACCCACTTGGAGTCAATCGCACACTTGCCTTCGGGTAATTCTTCAAGAGTCCATGTGCCATTCCTTTCAAGAGCTTGAATTTCTTGTTTCATTGCTTCTTTCCACCTATCACTTTTAATTGCTTGATGGAAAAATTTTAGCTCATCGTTGGCATCAATGGCCGCTAGGAAAGCATTGTGAGAATTGGAGAATTCTTTGTAAGAAACAAAATTGGTTAAAGGATATACCTGTGAGGATCTTGATCGGGAGTGGTGCGAGTATGGTCAACCGAAGGGGGAAGACGAAGTTCATAATCGTTGAGATGCTTTGGTTGTGATCGAGTTCTTTTAGCACGGGTGATGCTTCAGGCAATGTGGCAGTAGGTGGATCCGATAAAGAATCAATGGGATGAAGTTGGGTTTCGGGTTCAGAAGTGATGTTATTGGGTTGCGGAACATGTTGGGCTTCGGGCTCATGGTTGTCAAAGACAACATCTTGTGGTGGTCCAGATTCATCAATGGGCTCATTAGTTTGAGTTGGGCCAATGTCCTCCTTAGGAGTGGGCCGTGATGTTTCTGTGTTATCATGGACCTCAAACAAATCACTTTCATCTGGATTAACTTGATGATCCTTGATAGGGAAGTAAGTTTCATGGAACCTTACATCCCTAGAAACCACAATTTTCTTGCTTTCTATATCCAATATTTTGTAACCCTTGGTCCCTGGTGGATAACCTAAAAACACCCCAGGTCTCCCCTTTCTTCGAACTTATCTCCTCCTGTATAGTGTTTCGAAAATATGCCAAACATCCAAAAATTTTCATGGCATCGTAATCAGGCTTTTGGTTGAAAACAAGTTCGTATGGGATTTGGTTTTGGATGGCTTGAGAGGGTAACCTATTGATTATATTAACGGCTGTTAAGACACATTCGCCCGAAAACCGCTTGGGAAGGTTAGCTTCGAACCAAAGGACATGGGCGGTCTCAAGGATGTGTCAGTGTTTTCTCTCAACAACACCATTCTGCTGTGGAGTGTGGGGACACGTAGTTTCATGCAAAATTCCCATGTCACCATAGAATTTAAGCATGTCATTAGAGGTGAATTCACCCCCATTGTCACTTCTAATTTGCTTAAGGTTTTCCCAAATTGGGTTTTAATCATGTTGCAAAATTAATAAGACAAGGTGAGACTTCATGTTTAAATTCAATAAAAACACCCAAACAAATCGGCTAAAATCATCAACAACCGTTAAAAAGTATCTTGCACCCGAAAAAGAAGGAACACGATACTTTCCCCAAACATGACAATGCAATAATTCAAAGCACTCCTTTGTTTTTATTTCACTGTTTTCATAAGAAAGTATAGTGTGTTTGGCTTTGAAACAAGAATCACACAATTTATTAGGCGGAGAATTTTGAACAAAATCTAAAAATTTGAGTTTTTCACCAGATGTGTGCCCCAATCTTCTATGCCAAATGTCAACTGATGTCATCTAGACTTTCCTCTTGACTTCAAATGTCCCCATTCGGTATAGACCATCTTTGCACTCACCCACACCAATCAAGCTCCTCGATTGGAGTTACTGCATGACACAAAAATCAGGAAAAAAGGTTATGGCAGCTTGCAGATCCCGACTCAGTCGACTGACTGATAAAAGATTGCAAGTAAAATCAGGTATATGAAGAACTCCTTTTATTTTATTCCCTCCTGAAAGCACGCATTCACCCTTCCCTTTGACGGGTATGGGTTGTCCATTTGGGATCACAATCGGCTTCTCATTAAGGGTTTTGACATTATTTTTCAAAAGTTCAGTGTTGTGGGTAATGTATTCTGTAGAAACAGAATCAATTATCCACTCATCACTTTCTTTTGCTTTGCCTGCCATGCAAGCCATGCGTTTTGTCTCTCCACTTGTGGTCTTGTTGGCGACACCGGAAACATCGTCGCCGGCCATAGGTAAAGGCGGATTGTGATGGGTGTATTAGGTTAGGGTTTGCTCTGATACCATCATAAATTCGATGGTTCAAAGTTTTGGTTTTATTTCTTGATACTCATAAAGAACTGATTACAATGAATAAATAGCCAAGAAAGGCCTACAATCAAGGAACAATATAAGGAAGGGAGAACAATAAGGAAACAATAAAGAAGGAAATAAAATCAATTCTCTATAACTTGTTGTGTTGGAAAGCCCATGTAGAGATTATGGTTGCTGAATCTTGTTAACTTGTTAGTACGATTCATAGCATGAAACTAGGAATGATAATTGCTAACACGAATTGAATGGTGATTTGAACATGTGTATGGATTCTTGCATTTAGATTTGGAAAGATCAAAAGAATGTTTATAAGAATTCTATAGTTTGTGTTTATGTTAGTATGGATGATTTAGGCCAAGATTGTTGTCTAACATGATCATGCTTGTGGTTCATATCAAGAACATGATGAAGGCATTGTTTACCTAAAACCAAGTTAGGGTGATTAGTATGTTGTTCATAGTAGTTTTCCCTCACTTGTAGAGTTAGGAGTTTTGACAAACAAATAACTTATCGTTAAAGATTAATATCAACTTAGCAAGTGAACTTAAAAGAATAAATTTTAGGTGATTAGAATGTTATTTCATTTTAGTTTTCCTAAGAGTTATAAAACTAGGAAGCCTTGATTGGGGACTTCGTTGAATTTAGAGCTTACATCACCACTAGTCTTTCCCATTTGTTGTCACATGTTTATTAGTGGATACTTAGTTTAGGCAACCCTTTTTAGATATTGTTCTTCCTTAGATTTGTTAGTAGTTTGTAACTTTTGCATGATAAATTAGAAACAAAAATCAACCCATCAATTGAAAAGGCTTTAAAGTAGCAAAAGTTTAGTATCGAGACACCGCGTCCACGGATTGATATCCGGTTCTTACCATTAAACTATATTACTACCCGACGGGTACACTTGCCCTTTTGTGTGTATAGTTTAGTTCTTGGATGAAAATAATTTTAAAACTAAATTTATGTGAAGAAAAATTAAATTATAAAAAATATATATAATATATGCACATAAATAACCCATCTTAAAGTGGTATGTTGGAGTAGGGAAGGAGGGTGTTGCTGCACATAGAAGAAGGCCAGGTCTTTGCTTTCTATAAGTGGGATAGAGCAGTTCTTTTAATAACTAAACTTGCATATTATGAGATTAAATCCTTGACCTTCTATAATCCTAAATTTTATCTAACTTACCGATATCACTGAGCTATTCTTAAGCGGATAGGAATAACTTTTTTCATGAAATATGCTTTTAGTGTAATAACTCTTTGTAACACTGAAATAACTATGAATTTTAATTTAGTTTTATATCCAGTAAACAAAAAATACTTTCAGGTTTAGTTCTATATTTTTATTATTTTATTTTTCAATAGTATTATATTTATCATTATCTTTAAACTTTTTTATATTTTTTAATTATATTTCATTTATGACTTAATTTTTTTTTTCATAATATTTTACGTTTGTTCATTAAAAAAACTAAATACTTGATGGATTTTAAACCGAGTATTTGTTCTCATTTGATTATAATCATATTTCATTTATCATTTTAACTTATTTTGAAAATTAAGTTGTATTTAAAATGATGTATATGATGGTGCCATAAACTATACCGCTTACTGGTATCATGTTGGTAACAAATCGATACCGATTGAACGACATCGATACCAGAACTAGTATTAGTATTATTGAAACTAGTATTGGTAGTCGTTTCTATAGTGTTCGATTGATATAAAACATATGTCGATATTTTTTTTAAAGTTTTTTTGGGTTATTTGTGACAACTTTTATTTAATTAAATAATTTGTAATAAACATAATTTTTTTTACCAAAATGAACAACACCGGCATCATACAAACAACTCCGGTACTGATATTGGTATTCATTTATATACTTAAAATAACTAGATACGCCTCAACACCTCGATTTAAATTATATTGAATACGGGGTTGTAGTCGAAAATAAAATACTTTTTTGTCCTAAACTATACCGAGTACCGGTAATGAAACAAGCCGAACTGATACCAAACGAACAACATCAATTCCAGTAATAGTATTTCTTTTATGGTTTCCAATCAATGTAAAACACATACTGATATCATTTTGGCATATAACGACTTTATTTTTTGATACATGAGACAACTATGTGTAATAAACTTCATTATTTTGTGAAACCAAACCAAACCAAACCAAACCAATACCACTGAGTAATATAGATACAAGTATTTGTATTCATTTTTATTGGATTTTTTCGATACATGTTGGTTTCAGTAACTTTCACTAGAGATACCGAAAGAATACCATACTACAACATAAACTTGTAACAATATGTTTTGTATTTTTTGCATATGTTAAATTCTCGTTGCCTCTCCCGGTTAGAAAATTTTATAATATCGTTGTATTTTATAATAAATAATAATAATAATAATAATAATTAAAATTCTACAGCATCTTATAATTCAATTTAAAATAAACTATATTTGAATTACAATAACATTCTAATTTTTATATTATTGTTGTTTCTATGGTTCTTTTCTTATAAAATAACAGTCAAACTTAAGTGTGGGCGGTAGTATTTAAATCCAGTTTTGGGTTTTAATACTTGGTATCGAATAATAATTACGATTTATTCAAGTATTCGAATAACTTAATAAAATAAACACTTATTTTCTCCTTACCTTGCCTTTTCATTTATATTTCATATTGTGGTATACCCACATTTTGGTATACAAATATTTTTCTCCAGAAAAAAATAGATTTCATTATGAAAATGATTATGATTGTACTTTCTATTCTCAATTCATCGTTCTAACTTTATACACATATTTTGGCATTCGCTTCTTTTTAAGCATTTTATTAATTTTATTACATATTACAATCACATTTTTTAAAATAATAATTAAACGTAAAAATAATATGGCGTTCTTTAAAATGTGCACCAATTTGGTTCTAGAGCCAAGTTTGATTTTTGGAACATAGAACGCTCTATTTAGGTTACTAGATATACATAGGCTTATCAACCCATTCAAACTTTTGAAATGTTTGATTATCTCCAATTATGTTTGTCGAGTATGTTCACTAATGAATATAAACAATCACTTTTAATTTCTTAACAAACATACACGAATAAGAAAATTTTTTCGTTTAAGTGTTTGTACTCTTTCAAAGTTAAATAAACGAACAAAACAAACATATGTTTGTGTTCGTTCATTTCCTATACAAGCCTAGAAAAAGTCTTTTTTTACTCGACTTTACACCTCCTTTCCTTTAATTGTTTTCATTTTTCTAGTTTCGAGTCTTGGTAATTTATGATATTAAGTTTGTGCTTTTAAATAAACATTGAAGATTGATGTTTACAACACATATATATTACGGTATAATTTCATAATACCTATATCACAAAGTTACGCTACTCAAAATGAGACATTAAATGTAAAAATAAAATGAAAAACACATGACTATAATTTTGTTTCATAATTTCTTTTATAAAACTAAAAAAATTGGGTTTGCCACGTGCTATTTCAGTCTAGACTTTTTCGGACTTTAAGGCTAAGCAAAGTTTTCTTTACCTTTTAGTGTTCATGTGAAAAGTTTCTAAATCGTTTCATAAATCCAAGTGACAAAAATTGGTGTAGTCTTAGAATTTATAACTATTACTATAGTTACTTAAGTTTGAGTTTCACTTTTTTTAACAACAGATTAAGCTGAAATTCAACTTACTCTAAAGGGCGAGAACATGCTCTTAAATCCTCTCTCTAAATTTGAATCCATTATAGTAGTATTCGCCCATATTTACAGAATTTTTACTTATTAGAGATTGAACCTAAAAGCTTTCTACGAAGAAAGCATTAAATAAAAAACCCTTTAATCAACTAGAATATACCATATTTTTGCAAAATGACTTTCATATTGGAAAAAGGACAAAAGTCATATGGAGAAAAGTATATAAAAATAATTAAAAAAATGATTACAATTAGTTGTCCCGCGTCATTAAAGTGTCAATAAATACGATTTAAAAAGTTATAGAAAGTAAATTATCAAAGTCTAATTTACTAATTTAAAAATCAACTTAATTAATTTTGTACATACTTTATCGTGTGTTATTAAATAGAAAGCCAGATCTGTACACACAATTCGAACAACCTGGGATCTCAAATTCATACTCAATCCACTCGTAATTATTTTTGAATTCTGTTTCTTAAAATTCCAAAGCTTAGTATTTAAAAAAAATGTTTAAACCGCACCGACGTTACCTATTTAAAGAATCTCATAAAAAATAATATATATTTTTAAAAATAGTAAAGATTATACTCCTAAATTATTCCACACCTCAAAATTTGAATTTAAGTCACTTAACAAGAGAAAAATTTTCTTGACGACTAGGTCACAACCTAAGTGGCCATAAAAAATTATAAATAAGAACTATGAACATATCAATTTCTTACATAGTTAATGAATAATTCCATATTCTTTTTATTTTTATGAGCTTATTATATTAAAATTAACTTTTTAATTAATATTAGTACACAAAAATGCATGTTTACACTTTCTACCCCTAAAAGTTAGATGGTTGACCATTATATAACTCTTGTTTCTTTACTAAAATAATAAATAGAAAAGCTTATTCAGAATTTCGTGGCATGTTCATGGATCTATGCGTTTACTCTACGTCCCAATGATATAAAAGGTATTCAATTTTTGTTGAATTTTTATTATTCATTAATGTAAAATAATATACAAAAAGTAATTTGAAAAAAAAACATATATGATTATAACTTATTCTACAAATAACATCGAAAAAGCCATTATTTTTTATCCATCAAATTAAATTGCCACAAAGATACAATATGCATTAGCTTAATAACAAAAACCCTAACACATTGTATCTTAATATATCATTTAAAATAATTGTTATAATATATTATTTTTGTTTTTTCCAAAACAAATTTATGTGTACACTCTTTTAACATCCATAAAACCAAAACACTCCCTTCATTCTCCTTCCCATTTCTTCACCACAGCCTACTAACAAACCACAACACCACCACTATCACTAGAACCACCACCACCACTGCGCCGCCGCCGCCATGTCGGTCAAACACTGCCACCACCACGGCGACAAAAAAAAGAAACTAATAAAAAAAATACTCATCGGCTTAGCGATCTTTATCGGCATAGCCCTCCTAGTCTTCCTAATCACATGGGCCATTCTCCAACCCAAAAAGCCTAAATTCATCCTCCAAGATGCCACCATCTACAACTTCAACGTGTCCGCCCCTATCCTCCTCTCCTCCAAC
This sequence comes from Scalesia atractyloides, assembly GCA_947069175.1. Taxonomy (NCBI): domain Eukaryota; kingdom Viridiplantae; phylum Streptophyta; class Magnoliopsida; order Asterales; family Asteraceae; genus Scalesia; species Scalesia atractyloides. The sequence continues at coordinate 87,429,282 of CAMTDV010000003.1, forward strand.
TTTCAAGTCACCATAAACGCCCGAAACCCGAATAGCAAAATCGGCATCTACTACGACAAACTCAACGTTTTCGCCACATACCATAGCCAACAAATAACCTACTTCACCGTAATTCAACCCGTGTATCAAGGCCACAAAGACATAAACATATGGTCACCTTTTGTTTATGGCACCAACGTCCCGGTAGCGCCTTACAACGGTGCCGCTTTGACCCAAGATCAATCCAATGGTGCTATATCACTTGTGATCAAGATCAATGGACGTGTGAGATGGAAAGTTGGTAGCTTTATTTCCGGTAGGTACCATCTCCACGTCACATGTCCGGCGTATATTCCGTTTGGGAATAAGAACTCCGGTATTGCCGGAGTTGTTACCGGCGTTAAATACCAACTTGATCAAAAATGCAGCATCAGTGTTTAAATGGATAGAGTTAACAGACCGGAACACAAACGCATGTTAATGTTTCTCATTTCTCAAGTCAGTCAACAACGTGCCACTATATTAAGTTTTTTTTTCCTTTTTTCTTTAGTTTTTCTTTATTTTTGCTTTATCAATTTTATGAATTATGATGCATGAATACGTGGATGAATTTGTAACTTTTGTGGAGAATGCAAAAGGGTCCAAAAATAATAGCAAGATTACAAATTGGACATGTTGTAGCAATTAATGATTATGATATATTTTATTACATCAAATTATTGTGAAATATTCTTTTGGTTTTCATATTTTATCTAACAATCATACACTATTAGATAAAGGTTTCATATTTTATCTAAACAATCATACACTATGAGATAACGGTCCGGTTAAGTATTTTTGAACCATCTTTGATACACTGTTAGATAACGCTCCAGTTGAGTATTTTTGAAATATGTTTGATTGGGTGACCGATTATTGTAAAACCGGACCGTTGGTTATACAAAGTTCAAACTTTATTTATTTTTTTACTTTTTTCTTAAAAAATCTCTTACTTCTTTCTTCATTTTTTAGTTATTATAAATCTTTATTTTACTTTGTACATTGTACTAAATGATTATATATTGTTGAAATATACGAGTAGAAACAAAGTCAAAGTGATGCATGTGGAGGAAGATGAGGTGTTACTTTCATTTTACGTCTTTGCATTAATTAATTGCTTATATTCCGGTCTCTTTCTTTTATATATATATATATATATATATATATATATATATATATATATATATATTAGTTTAAGAACCCGTAAATTTCTTAAATTACTAAAAGTAAATTATATAATAATTAACAGTGTTAACATAAAATTTGAAATGAAAGAAACATTTACCTATTTTTGGTATGTATCCAAATACTTCATAATATATTATTTATACAATAAACATATATATATATATATATATATATATATATATATATATATATATATATATATATATATATATATATATATATATTGCGTGTAATTTAACTACATGAAAAGTGGTGTCAATATAAAATTGGGTCTCATTAAATAAAAGGGTTTGTATTTACAACTTGATGGGTTTGGTACATTCGAAGGTTTTTGTAAACCTTACAACTTCTAGAATAGAATTACAACTTACGTGATAGAAAGTATTATGGTGATTAGTGACAAAATATTAAAATGTAACCCTATGGTGTCAACCATAACGGGTCAAACGAGTAAATGGTTCGTAACCACTTAGCGTGTTTTGTCAATAAATTAGTTGTTAGCGACAAGTAGGTCCTCTACTTGTAGAATTTGTTTCAATGTCTTAACTATTGAGCTTTGACACGATATTTGATCAGAAGTTTTTTCACAACGTAAACGACGTTTGGTGATTTTTATAGATTTTTCTAAAGTTGTTTGACAGGATTTTCGCGGCTGTTTTGTAAATAAAATAGGTGTTGACAGCAACAGGTCCTCTACTTGCAGCAATTGTTTCGTGGTCTTAACCATTGAGTTTTGACACGATATTTGGTCAGAAGTTATTTCACAAAGTAAAGGACGTTTGGTAATTTTTACAGATTTTTTAAAGCTGCTTGACAGGGTTTTCGCGACTGTTTTGTCAATAAAATAATCGTTGACAGCAACAGGCCCATTACTTGCAGAAATTGTTTCGAGGTCGTAACTATTGAATTTTGATATGATATTTTATCAGAAGTTGTTTGACAACATAAAGAATGTTGTGTATTTTTTATAGGTTTTTCTAAAGTTGTCTAACGGGGTTTACGCGGCTGTTTTGTCAATAAATTAGTTGTTGATAGCAAGCAAGTCCGCTACTTGCAAAAATTGTTTCGAGATCTTAACTAATGAGTTTTGACACAACATTTGGTCAGAAATTGTTTGACAACATAAAGGATGTTTGGTAATTTTTATAGGTTTTTCTAAAGTTGTCCGACGGGGTTTTCGCAGCTGTTTTGTCAATAAAATAGTTATTGACAACAACAGGTCCGCTACTTGTAGAAATTGTCCCAATGTCTTAACTATTTACTTTTGACACGATATTTGGTCAGAAGTTGTTTGACAAAATAAAAGGTGTTTGGTAATTTTTATAGGTTTTTTCTAAAGTTGTTTGACAGGGTTTTCGCGGCTGTTTTGTCAATAAATTAGTTGTTGACAGCAAGCAAGTCCGCTACTTGCAAAAATTGTTTCGAGATCTTAACGATTTAACCTTTGCATGATTTTTGGTCAGAAGTTGGTTAACAACATAAATGATCTTGGGTCATTTTTATAGATTTTTTTTATGAAATAGTTCGATGCGGTTTAAGCTAACGTCTTGTCATAAAATAGTGGTTGACATCAAAATTTTTGATAATTTTGTAACGAGTCAAAATTGTTAGAGACACGGTCGGGTGGAAACCTGGCCCGACGGGATAATGGTGCTGAGTAAAAGACATGTTTCAGTTGACACGGTCGGGTGGAAACCTGACCCGGCTGGGTAAGGGGGCAAAAAAAAGATATTTTGTGCTTAATGTTTTCGTTCAAATGTTTCGATTACTAATCGTTTGACCGTAGAACTTAAACACTAATCGTTTTTATTGTTTATGATAGGCTTTCAGTAAGGCGGGAACCGGACGGACAAACGACAAGCATGCCAAGAACCGAACACTCTTAAACCGCCATTTCCGTGGAGCATTCTTCGGGAAAGTTTAAGCGTGATCACGCATGACAAAGTTTTATGTATTAAAACGTTATTGTTTTCGACGGTAACTTATTTGTGTAATTACCCATTAAGTTAGTTTGTCTGGGTTATTCGTTAACCCAGACTCGTAAGTTAATTATAAAAAAATTGGGACCTAATTATCTGCATTTGATTAAAATATTACGAAAATGGGTTAGAGTGTTACATCTTCAAATTATTATTAAAGAAAATATCTTAATAAAAACTTTGAAAAAACAAAAAAAAAATAGATTAGAATGTTAGGTTTATATAAACAATATTAATAATTAAAGAAGTTAACCATAATAACTTAAATATAAACATATAAGAAAGAATCTTATATTTTAAAATTTACTTTTTATTTTTTGAATCTTACATAATTTTGTTTCAAAAACCGAACTGATATAAAAACCGAAAAAACCACAACCAAAGGATTTTAAAAACCGAAAATAGACATTTCGGTTTTGGTTTTCAGTTTTGCCCAAAAACCAAACCGAACCGTACACACCCTAGAAACATTATGCACCCTCATCGTAAGAGTATGCGGTTGAAAGTCCTCTCTCTGAATAAAGGGAGCATATAAAAAAATGTTATACAATTTCATCACTCTATAAACTTTTTGATTAAAAAAGCATTAAGATATAGTTTTTTAATTACTTTTTTCTACAAGTAAATTGTTCAATCTTTTTAGAATATTTTAGAATGGAAGAATGCCAATTATATAGTCTTATGTCTCTGTTAAAGTCAAAGTCAAAGCCTTTAATATTCAATTATGACCATTAGATTTGGCTGAGATAAAATCTCAACCTTTTAAATTACAAAAATCCTTCTAGAAGGAGAAGTTATCATCTAAGGTTAACAACCACATAAAAACCGTCTCAAAAAAACCACTCCATGTTCTCCCCTTTTCTCCCACTGAAGTTACCAACGACTCCACTATAATGCATCTGGACCCATGTTCGTAATGAATTTCGACTCCACATTCATCGTCACCCTCCATCTGGTTTTCTTCTTTGATCAATTGTTTTTGGGTTTTGATATACCTAGCACTAATTTTTGATGGTTTATGGGGTGGACGGTGATGTCTAGGGTTCCGATTGACCTGACATATATTCCGAAGCAAATGTAGATGACTTGGAAAGACACGAGGGATCCGCTATCTGAAATAGGGGAACCAAAGAAACATATATTTGCAATTTAGATCATCACCTATGATTCATTAAGATCAGTAGAATCCAACTATTCCGGACGCTGGAAGTATGCCGTATAAAACCAAATAATATCCCACGGCAAGGGGTTTCACCATGGGCTCATCAGAATCAACTCTTATAAATTCACAGGTGTCAACTCCGTAAACTAAATCATTCACTCGAGCAAATTTATAAAATCAAGTAATTTAATAACCCTATTTTTTGTTTCAGTGAAGAATAGCGAAAATGGAATCACCATCGTCAGTGATTAAGAGTTGTGTATCCTACGCCGGAGAAGCTTACACTTGGACCCCTTATAATCATGAGTTTCATTAATTAGAATTTTACACCTCTGAGATGTTCATATACAGAATTAAAGACCGGAATGAATGGTGTAGGCCACTGGAATGAACCAGTAGAATCACCGGCGGGCACCAAAAGGGTAGGGTAAGCTGGCTGAAAAGCTGTACTATCTCGGCGCTTGCGTGTCGTCGAATAATTAAAACGCCTATCAGCCTTCTCCGAACCCAATTACGACACCGATTTCGATCCAATAGGTACACAATTCTGATTTTGGTTTGTTGTTTTATACCGTATATTGATAAGGCTTTAAAGTTTGTTGAAGCGATTGAACCACCTAATCTTGAAAAAAAATCTTCTGGTTGTATTGTCTAAACTTTGACATTGAAGTGCAGTCAAATCTTAAAAGTTCAAGGACAGGGAACAACCTATCGCTTCGTGTTTTAAGGTATCACCTTTTTTAGTGCAGCCTTTTAAAGTTTTATTTATCAACTCTATCGCAGTTAAATGGCAATCTATTCATTATATAGGGAGAATTGGAACTTGTGAAAGAGACTAATGTTTAGTGTTGAGGTTAGTAGAATACCGTTCTTGATGCTTGGACTGGATTTGCCATTATCATATTTTTTTAAAGACGTGAAGGATAAAAACATAACTCCTTAGGTTTGTGCTTTGATTCTTTTTTTTTCAATATTTATTTTGCTAATAACATATGATAAGAGTGGTCTTAAAATTAACGTGATAAATTTTTTTACTAGATATTCTCATCATGTTATACATATCACCGTTGATGGAGATATGGTGATTACCATTGATGATTGGTATACCTGAAACCATTCGGTTAGTATTTGATGTTATTTTTAATACATATTAGTAGGAAACTAGAAATCTAATATTTGTTTCTATCTCTTTTGTGTGACAAGGTATTAAGAGCTTCTCTTGATACTGGAAAATAGCCGAGTATGCCAGATGGAGAATGGCAAGGGAGTTATTTTGATCCAGGTTGAATGCCATTGGTTTTTGCCTATAAATATTTTATCATTGTTCCAGATGGTAATAACCATACAAGCATACTATACTTGATGTTGATCGAGGTTAAATGCCAATGGTTTTGCTTCATGATTTTATTTTAATTAAAGATGGCAAGATGGACGGGTCAGTAGGGGGTCAAAAAGATTTTTGGTTGAAACAAGGCATTTTTAAGTACAAATAAAGGATGGTTGACCCGCAAATGGCATACACTTTTTTGTCCATTCTTAATTTTCTCTATACATATTAATAAATGCATTAAATGAGATTAAAGTTTAAGATTGTTGCTCTAAATTCTAATACCAATACAGCTTTGAACTAAAAATGGATCATTTTGTAAGTAAATTTCTTATTAAAGTCTTTGCTCTAAATTAGCAAGTGCATCTAGAATGCTCTAAATTCTAATACACAGCAAATAACATTTAAGTAAACTGGTTTAGTAATAAAGATTGTAAAGTATGTTTTATCCATATTTGAAGTAATTACATAGTATCTTGACTTTATAAGTCAACATGTACCTCTTTCATAGAAAGTGTATTTTTACACAGAAAGTGTTTCATTTTTTTTCATGCTTCCGTTATTTTCAATTCAGTGCTGAAATATTGAACAAATGGCAATAACTTATGCCTTTCTTTCTTTTCTGTTCTTGGTGCAGCACATGCTTTGCAGCTTTTTCGGCATTGTTGGATGTGTTTGTTAAAATGAAGTGAAATAAGTTTAATTCATCTTATAGAGGTTTTGTATTTTTCTAAATGATTTATCTAGGGCTGTATCCGCTAATATAGTTTTTTTTTGTATGTGTAGTGATCCATCTAAGGGATTCTTTTGTTATGCTCAAGGCGGCTATAGCACTCATTATTTCCGTGTGGCATCTTCTGTTGGACTACTACAGTACTACTATTGCTTTTATTCTTCATCCTACAATTGTCAAAACAAAACCAATGTCGAGGAATATATAGTTTTTTTACCTTGTCCAAGAATCTCAATAATGTCGCAAATATTTAGTATGCCAATTATGATCGTAAAGTTTACCACATTTAAATAATGATAATTTTTTTAATAGAATTGAGTTATGAGTTATCTGATTTTATGCACTTTTTTAACAACATACTAACCTAACCCTAAATACGGAGTGGTCTGCGACTTTTGTTGAAGGCATGGTATGAGATTGGGTGAAAGATTTAGTAGTGAAGCTGCAGTGAGGTTGCGAGGGGCCAAGAGAAAGAGCTATGATCTAGATGAAAATGTGGATACAAATGACATTAATATGCCCGTCCAGCCCGTCCACCGGACGGGTATAAAACTATTTTTAATTGATTCCAGTATATATATATATATATATATATATATATATGGTAAAGTCAACTTGTTTATAAAATGAGTTTAATAAAACTAAGATGTAACATCACACTAAACTTTTTTTTATACAAGTTTAGTTTGTTTTGCTTTTAACAAGTATCTTCAAAGAAATCTTCTACTACTTATAATGTATTTACATAATATCATATTAGTTGGTGTGACAAGGGATATATGTTCACGCTATAGTTTAGTCGGTTTTTACGACTGATCTATCCCAAACTACGGGACATAACAATTCATTTTAACACGGAATCGTACCATTAGGTTTTCAAAAATTTTAGTAAAACTGAAGGCTTAAAAATCAACTGTTTTACATTTTAAGTATTGAAGGGTTTAAGAAAAAAAAAAAGCTTATAAGCACGAAATCTATTACTTTAGGTTATATAGATTGAAAACAATTTTTTAATAAAGATCCCAAATAAACTTAATATAAACTTTATTCTATACAAATTATTTTCGTTAAAATTTAAAAAGAAAAAATAACAATAACAAATGTTTTTTATGAGTGATTGATTTCTAATGTTTTTTTTAATTATAACGTGGTTGTATAACTGGAATGGTAAAAAATATACTATGTCAGGTAATAAAAGAATTAGTGATATTAAAAAAAATTCAAGTTTTAGTTCTAGATTTATATATATATATATTAATATCTTAATATATATATATATATATACACATATATATTATTGCATTTTAAGTTAACTTATTTGTGCTAAAAAATATATAAAAGACTAAATACACTTTAACTGAATCAAAATTTATCAATTATATAAAAAATTTTAGTACGCTCTTGAAAAAAATGTGTTTTTAAAATAACTAAATAGAATTTATAACTGTCGTATCAAAGTTATTTTTAATGTGATACTTGATGACTGTAAGACACACGAGTTATTAAAAAAATAATTTTTTTATTACTAAATATATAAGATTATATTTTTTAATTCGTGTAATACATGAAATTTTAACCTTGTATGTGTATTAATGATCTTGATAAAGCTTTAATTATGTTTCCTCCCTCGCTTAGACATGCTACACTAAGGTGGTGTTTGTTTTTATAAAAAAAGATCTATGCAGACTCTTTTGTTCGTGCAGATATTGTCATCTGTATACTATTTGTTTTTCCGAATACGTTTATTAAAAAAGTCTGCACGAGCTCTTCTTGGTGCAGACTTGGCTCAGCCACTTTTAAGATCTTCTAAAGTCGTCTGCAGAGGGTTAAACACCACCCACGACCACCACCACCCGCCACCGTCCACCAGCATCACCCACTGTCCACGTCCATCACCACCAGTTTATTTTAGAAGTTTACATACATTAAAAAACAAACAACCTTCTTCTTAGAGACTGTAGAGGTGTAGTCTATCTCTTCTTTTATATATGTTTGCAGATGTGGTTCATAGACTACATAAATTATACCTGTATAAAAAAACAAATTACACCTAAAATTAGTTTAGTTATAAAGGTTTTCAATTTTAGATATTTCAAGACAATATTCCATGGAGCCATTAAGTCCCTTTATCCTTGTATTCAATTATTCATGGCCCAACCAAGGTGGTAAAAGATTGGTTTATTCAGGAAAAGTTAAAAAAATCAATACAAAGTTTGTAAATTAACATAAAGATAAATTTCATCTCAAATTAGTAAAACTGCATTTAATCTAAACTGAGATTGTTTGGTCGTCTTAATATAAATTTAGAAAATGTTTGTTTATTTGTAAATATTAAAAATCATGATTAATATAATATTAAGTATCCAATATATATTATTAAAACTTACTTTGAAAAATGTGTGGAACGACATGCACATGGTTCCCTTATAATCAAATTATCATATTCAAATCTTGTTTTCTCTCGTTTCTATCGTAACTTTTTAAAGGTCACCCGGCCAGAACTAATTACGGTTTATATAATTTTGTTGGTGAGTAGATATTGACGAGTCTCCATAAGTTCTCCAGTAGCGGGTTTTCATGCTTAATATGATGATATAAAGATTGATAATATTTAAAAAAAAACATTGTTTGATTTATCGGATGAAAATGATTATTTACGTTTTCTTTGAGAGCAGGTACAATTTTAAAGAAACAAGTTAAGGGTGTATATGGGATTTCACTTATTAGTTTCAAATCAAAGTCAAGTATAAGAAACCTAAGAAGATGCGAATATACACAAAATGAAGAATCACTGATAATTACTTGAATTGGAAAAAGGCAACTCTTATATGATAAAATTTATGAATAAAAGAGAGGAAAGGCTACTAATTAATTAGGTAAAACATTAAGGATGGTGGACAGAAGAAAAAGGTTATCATAGAAAAAGATACAAGGATTTGAATGGATCAGTGGCTCTTGTGGAAGGATAGGATAATATAATGTTCACACACATAAAGGTGAAAAAGTGTGTGTATTTGGTTTCCTTAACGAGTGTCCCATAATTATCTTGCTTCATATTTTTTTATAATTGGGGTGTATCCTAATGTTAGGGGGAGATAGATTGTTACCAGACATTACATACCATTCTCTCCTTATATTAGGGGGAGATTGGTATAATTTATTTTGAAATAATATCATACATTTGAATCCAAATAGTAATTTAGTATTTATTGTCTCTTAGAGAAAAGATCATGGTTTAAATCCTTACATACAGTGTAATTTAGTATTTATTGTTGTAGTTTAGTGTAGGAGTAAGAATAATGTAATCTTTGCTATTAAAAAATAGTAATTTTGATTTAAAACCACTGATTTAATACACATATGAAGAAGAAGCAATTAATCCAAATTTATATTATATTTAAAGTGTTATATTATTATAAAGTAATAATCTAACTTTTTTATATACTATAAGATTATCTTTCAAACTTTAAAAGATTATAAGATTATATTTCAAATTTTGAAAAGAATGTTGATAGTTTTTAATAAGATTATAATTTCAAAAGATTACACGATTAAAATTAAGAAAAAAAAAAAGAAAAGATATGAAGAAGAAGAAGCAATTAATCCAAATTTATATTATATTTAAAGTCTGATATTATTAAAAAGTAATAATCTAACTTTTTTTAAATACTATAAAGATTATCTTTCAAATTTTAAAAGATTATAAGATTATATTTCAAATTTTGAAAAGAACGTTGATAGATTTTAATAAGATTATAATTTCAAAAGATTACAAGATTAAAATTAAGAAAAAAAAGAAAACAAAAGGTTAGAGTTGAATTATGTGAAAACTTGAAGTGAGAAATATGACTCAAAAAACATAATATAAAAGATGGTACGTTTACCAGCCCCCAAACAATATATATGATTCGGATCATTTGTGAACAGAATTATCATAGTGAACTGTGTGAACTAATGATAGGATCGTAATTTTGTATTAATATAGTTTTAATGCATTTATTTTAAAATTACATTTTCAGTTAAAAGTTTCCTATCTAATTGTGATCTTTAATTCCAAATATTTTTTTATCTTTTTAATTGATTTGAATTCCTATAATTCCGAAAACAACAACAATTCGTGAAGATTATCTTCAATTTCGTTTTCATTATACTGATCCGTAAACAAAGAATTCTAAATCATTCGGACATTTACATATTTTCCCAGAATTTTATTTACTGTTCGATCGTATTGTCTGATTATAATGGAGCAACCAGTAGATATTACGAACTGTAACATTCATGTAAAACGCCGCTCCGGTGAAAATCAAGTATTTATTAAAGTTCGTTACGCATTCATTAGGGTTGTTTAATATATATTTTTTAAATAAATTGCATAATAAATATAGTAACCAATAAAAATAAGTAAAATAATTAACCCCTAAAAATAATAATGAAAATAATAATAATAATAATAATAATAATAATAATAATAATAATAATAATAATAATAATAATAATAAAGGGTCAGCCGGGTTTCGAACCCGGTTCCCCATCAAACACACACACACCAAGATACACACACACTTGTGTCGAGAAGCAGAACAAATAAAACTTATACACAGACACACATCAGCCTGCAAACTCGGAAATCCAAATCAGAAACCGGCAACAGATTTAAATTGAAATCAATCATGAATGGCAGTTACAACAATCATTCTTAACCATTTTTCCGTTTCAATCTTAAATTTCAAAATCAATGCATGTGACCGAATTCAGAATCATGATTGGAGAGTTACGTTCAAATTAAATAACCGAGCTTTTGTTCATCTATAAATACCGAGACACCACACCTCATGTAGACTCACCATTCTTTTGATTCTCCTCTCAAACACTTCTCGGATAAGCTCTGTTCTTCACCTCAAGTCGCCGTAGTTCATTTTTTCTATTCGCCGGAATTTGTCGCCAGAAAACCGGAACCTCGCCTCAGTTGGTATAAACCTCTAAATCTCTTTATATTTTGTATTTAGTACGTATTAGATATCAATCAGATAACCCAGACCTTGATAAAATTGATAACAGTCGAGTTTCAGTTTTTGGGTTATTAATGAAGAAGATGAAGATTTGGTTAAGTGTTTTATATAATAAAAATCTTTGTTTTAAACAGATTAGACACACAGTCCAGTGGTGGACTGTGTGCAATTACACCGTGTCACACCCCGACCCGCAGCGGAAAAGGTGATCGGGGCATGATTGGGTTATCATCAAAGCTCATGACATTTATTATAACGTTTCATATTCATTATTACAATTTAATGGGAAATATACAATCATAATTACATCATGTCCTAAACATCATTCTAGACTTCATTGTTTTCTTCTAAGGCATTTCCTATGTTTTCCTTGCTTCATCCTGTTCACCTGTATCATGTGTAAAAATGGTTTTTGGATCAACAAAAAGTTGGCGAGTGAATCCGATGAAAAACATTTGAACAAGTTTATTGAATTGATTATAAAATAAAGTGCACAACCACATATGAGTAAATATAGACGTAAACTTATTCACCAATCATTTAATATTAAATAATGCACACACATACAATAATAAATTGTTTTGAGGCACGCGTTGCTCAACCCGTCTCTCACGAGGAACTGATGGGCCTAATGAATGAGTTTTGCATACAACTTGACAATATGAAATACATGACTACATACAATATATATACATTCTAAGTTTAGATAACAATACGGTATGGCACAAGTTTAAATAAATGAGTTAATTTTAGTGACACGTGACACACCCCAAAACGTGTAATTAAAAAGGGGAGTTGTAAGATTCACTCACCTTGGGTGCGTTCGGTTGATGATGTTGAATGCGCACGAAGTTGGTTTTAACCACGAGTGAAACTAACCTAGATAATGGCATAATGGTTCGGTAAGTAAAGGGATTTTATTAATCAATTTTAGTAGGATTGTTGGATGTATTTTTGTGAGTTTAAGGCTATTTTCTAACCTTAAAAATGTTATTTTTAAGTATTTTTAATGTAAATAAATAAATAAAAGTAATAAAAAAAATATTGATTTTTTTTACTGTTGACCTGTTGACCGTTGACTTGTTGACCGATTTTATTGTATAATTGTGTGCGCCGGGTGAGGCTCGAACCCGAGACCTCCCGTTCGCGTGCACGCAGCTCTACCAACTGAGCTACGTGTCTAACCCGAAATATTTCTGTTTTTAATTATATTTATATACTAATTGAATTAATCCGAAAATCATTTATTTCAAAAACGATTTTAATGACTCGCTCGGTGCTCTCCACAGGTCTCGAACCCGGGACCTGTGGTTTAGGTTAACACACAGTCCACCCGGGACCTGATTTTTAGTATACTTATATACAAACTAGATCATTTCATTTCTGCTTTATATAAAAAGTTTGATAATTGCCCGAACCGGTGCGATAGTCCGGACTCGAACTCGTGACGTGTGATTTAAACGTTCACACAGTCCACCACTGGACTGTGTGTCTATCTTGGTTATTATTCCGGTTTTTATTAAACTTAACATCTATTTGTAGTGAATCCGGTTTGGTTACAAAAAGGAACATTTTTATTAAGGCGAGTGTGCGTGGGACAAGAATCGAACTCGGGACGTATGCGTGTTTATGTGCACACAGTCCACCGCTGGACTGTGTGTCTAACCCGAGATATATCTTGATTTAACTTAAACATATAGACAACTGAAAACTTCATCTTCTTCGTTGGACTTAACCAGAATCGGTGTCCGGCTGGTTCGACAATTTAATCAAGTTTCTTTAGGGTGTTGTGATTAATTACATGTAAGATTAATAAAAAGAATGAGAGATTAAGTGTATGGTATACCGAATAGGGCTCCTCTGTTTCGCCGGCGAAACTCCGATGACAGCAGATTATTTCGGCGACATGTGTCCTGCGGCAGAGGGTCTTCAGGGAGCTTGAGATGAGTGTGGGTGGCTTCGGTATGAGCTCTGGGTGTTCAGTTGTTAGAGTAGTGCACAGAGGTGAAAGGCTTGGTTTTCCGGCGAGTTGCAGAAGTTCTCCGGCGAGTGAAATTACGTCGGGAAAGAGTGTGATTGTGAGCGAAAAAGCTAACAGAGGTTAGAGGGGGTATTTATAGGGCAGAACATCGACGAATTTGGTCTGTTTTCCGTCTTGATTCGTCGGTTAATGATTTTCCGGCGGTTATAACTTGTGTCGCGGACTGGACATCAGTTATAACCGATGTTGAGGTTAATGTTTACGTTAAGTCATAGATAACCGACGACATTTGACGAAATCGTCGGATTTTCCGGCGTCAACGGATTTGGCCGCGTCAGTTGACTGGGTTTGATTTCTGTTTCATTATTTGAATTAATTGTCTGGATATATTACTAAAGAATACAAGTGGCAGAGTGGTTTGATGGATGAGTGTTAAGTCATTGTTTGACCAGTTTGACCCGGCTGACCCGGGTTCGAAACCCGGCAGCCTTGTTTGATTTTTAAACCACTATTTTTAATGCTTTTTCAAATATAAATTATATATTCCAATATATTTATTAATTATGTATCGTTTAAAAATAATTTGGGCATTAAATACGCAACGAAATTTTTAACTGATTGTTCGGTTAATAAACGGAGCGGGTTTGGTAAATCCGGTTTTTGACGGATGTTACACACCGCATAGATATCAAGTTCGATCCTTGAACATCACCGACTCTCTGAAATAAAATCCATTTTTAAACCAAACTAAATCGCTTACAGTAAGTTATTAAGTATACTATAATTTGTATTATAAACGGGTTAGACACCCAGCCCAGTTGGTAGGGCTGGTTGCATCACAAGGTGTTGGTCGCGGGTTCGAGACCTGTTAGTATATCTGGTTTTCAACATTTAAAATCTTTTTTAAAACAGAAAATGATTATGCTAAATAGTATATATATCTATAATAATAAAAACAGAGATTATTTCGGGTTAGACACGTAGCTCAGTTGGTAGAGCTGCGTGCACGTATACGGGAGGTCATGAGTTCGATCCTCACACGATGCCAATACTCACGCGAATCCAACCGGCCTTTGACCAGTCAAACCTTGAAAAAAGATAAATTTTTTAATTAAAATCCTTTTAATTTTCACTAAAAATTAATTAAAAATACTCAAAAATAAGGTCTTAAAAGCCTAGAAATTTGCATTAATTTCACAAGTATAAACCTATCAACTTAATAAAAAACATTAATTATAAACATTAATTTTCAATAAAAAATTATTTATATATTTAATTATTACGTTATTATTTAGGCTAGTTTTCTCTCGTGGTTAAATCCCAAACTCGTGCGCGTTTGTCGGCAAATCAAGGAAACGCACCCACTGTGAGTGACACAGGCCGGGTCTCTCGCGAGGCGCGAGAGACACAGGCCGGGTCTCTCGCGGCCTGTGACCGCCCCTAATTCAGTTTCAAAATTTGACACTTTGACCCCTGAACTATATAAAGCTTATAAAAACCATTTTAAACACCTTTTTAGGCCAAAACTTGGCATACACGGGATTATGCCCGGACATTGTCGAGATCTCGGTTAGTTAAAAGGTCACTTAGAGGCATACATTAACATGCTGCACTTTTAATCCCTCCATTATCCAACTTTCACATATTTACAAAATTGAACCCTCTCGTCCAACAAATGGCACGTATGAGAGTTAGGACTTCACAAAGGATCACTCAGAGGCTTATTGCAAGCATGTTGATTCCGATGTCACCAAGAGGCTGGGCATGTTGACATATCAGTCACTCAGAGGCCAAATTTCAAGCATGTTGACGTATCAGTCACTCAAAGGCTAATGATTTAAGCATGTTGACATAGAAGTCACTCAGAGGCTATTATTTATGCATGTTGACATCGGTTCGTCACTCAGAGGCTCAACTTGAGCATGTTGACGCCTTTAGTCCTTATTGGTCTTTAATAGACTATATTAAAATACAACACGTGTCACTATACTATTGGACACGATTTTTACAGGGTGTTACATCCTCACCTCCTTAAAAGAAATCTCGACCTCGAGATTTTATTCAAAAAGATGGGGGTATTTTTGTCGCATAGTGGACTCAACCTCCCATGTATACTTAGGACCTCTAAAAGCGTCCCACTTAACCTTCACTATACATATCATCTTTCTTCGGAGCTTCTTAACCTGTCGATCCTTGATCGAAATTGGTTTCTCAATGAACCTCAGGTTTTCATCAATTTGCACCTCATTGTGCGACATTGCTAGCGACTCATCGGCTAGACATTTCTTAAGATTAGATATGTGGAATACATCATGGATTCCATTAAGCTCCTCTGGCAACCTGAGCTTATAAGCTACAGTGCCGACACATTCGATTATCTCAAAGGTTCCTATATATCTAGGGTTTAACTTGCCCTTCTTTCCAAAACGCATCACACCTTTCCAGGGTGATACTTTTTGCATGACCTTGTCCCCTACTTGGAACTTAAGAGGTTTACGCCTCTTGTCAGCATAGCTTTTCTGCCTATCCCTGGCAGCTTTGAGACGATCACAGATTTGCATAATCTTTTCCGTGGTCTCCAGGACAATCTCAGGTCCTGACAGTTGGGCCTCCCCAACTTCTGCCCAACATACGGGCGTTCTACATCTTCTCCCATACAAGGCCTCAAAAGGATCAGCCTTGATGCTTGTATGATAACTGTTATTGTAGGAGAATTCTATTAAGGGTAAGTGGTCATCCCAACTTCCACCTAAATCAATCACACATGCCCTAAGCATGTCTTCCAGAGTATGTATAGTACGTTCACTTTGACCATTAGTCTCCGGATGGTAAGCCGTACTAAAGTTTAGTCGTGTGCCTAAAGATTGTTGGAAACTTTTCCAAAGGTGAGATGTGTATCTAGTATCTCTATCGGATACAATAGATACCGGCACACCATGTAGGGACACTATCTTGTCCACATACAACTTAGCCAATTTATCTGAATTATACGTTTCTTTTATTGGCAAGAAGTGTGCTGACTTGGTCAGCCTATCCACTATGACCAAATAGTGTCATTTCCACTTTTGGTCTTAGGTAACTTGGTAATAAAGTCCATAGTTACCATTTTCCATTTCCAAGTGGGAATTTCTAATTGTTGTAGTAGTCCTGACGGTTTCTGATGTTCAGCCTTAACTTGCGAACACGTCAGACACTTAGCTACATAAGTGGCTATGGATTTCTTCAAACCCATCCACCAATAATTTTTCTTCAAATCTTGATACATCTTGTCACCACCCGGGTGAACAGAGTATCTTGAATTATGCGCTTCCTGGAGGATTAGATCTCTAAATCCTCCAAAGATCGAAACCCAAATTCTATCATTAAATCTTAGGATTCCGTCATTTCCAGGCGTTAACTGATCCACAGTTCCGCCTAATCCTCATTAGGGATATTAGCCTCTAACAAGGCTTGCTTCTGCGCATCTAATAGCTTCTCACTTAAGCTATTTATGAGCTCAATGCTCTTAGTGTTGATCCTTATAGGTATCACCTTTTCCTTGCGACTTAAGGCATCATCAACTACATTTGCCTTGCCTGGATGGTAGCGAATCTCGCAATCATAATCATTAAGAGTTTCCATCCAACAACGTTGTCGCATGTTCAATTCTTTCTGATTGAATTGATGCTGGAGACTTTTATGGTCTGTGTATATAACACACTTTGTTCCATACAAGTAATGTCTCCACAGTTTTAGTGCAAATACAACGGCGCCCAATTCCAAATCGTGGGTGGTGTAATTTTTTTCATGCACCTTTAATTGTCGTGATGCATAGGCAATCACCTTGCCTTTTTGCATTAGCACACAGCCTATGCCAATGTGTGATGCATCACAGCAGACTACAAATTCCTCAATACCCTCAGGTTGAGATAACACAGGAGCGTGGCTCAACTTGTGTTTAAGAACCTCAAAAGATTCCTATTGCTTTGGACCCCAATTATACTTAGTATTCTTACGGGTCAAAGAAGTTAAAGGAGTGGCTATCCTTGAAAAGTTCTCAATGAACCTCCTTTAGTAACCAGCCAGTCCTAAGAAACTACGAACTTCTGTTGGGGTCTTGGGCACTTCCCAATTTATTATAGCCTCAATTTTGGCGGGATCCACTTGGATACCACGCTCACTTACCATGTGTCCAAGAAATTGGGCTTCTCTAAGCCAAAATTCGCATTTAGAGAACTTCGCATAAAGTTTCTCATGCTTTAATAATTCTAGGATGCACCGAAGATGTTTCTCGTGATCAGCTTGATTACGAGAATAGATAAGTATGTCGTCTATGAAGACAATGACAAACTTATCCAAATACGGTTTGCAGACTCTATTCATGAGATCCATGAACGCTGCTGGTGCATTTGTGAGCCCAAATGGCATCACCAAAAATTCAAAATGACCATAGTGGGTCCTGAAGGCTGTTTTAGGAACATCTTCACTTCTAACCTTCAGTTGATGATATCCTGATCTTAAATCTATCTTAGAAAAATAACTAGCCCCTTGAAGTTGGTCGAATAAATCATCGATCCTGGGCAGAGGATATCTATTCTTAATGGTTAGCTTGTTTAGCTCTCGATAGTCGATGCACATTCGCATCAAACCGTCTTTCTTCTTCACAAAAAAGGATAGGAGCTCCCCAAGGCGAGGAACTAGGCTGAATAAAGCCTTTCTCTAAGAGTTCGTCTAGTACACAACTCTTAGCTCATTCATTTTGATTGGAGCTAGCCTACATGGGGCTCTTACTACGGGTGCTACTCCTGGTATGATATCTATTCTGAACTCCACTTGCCTATCTGGGGGTAGGCCTGGTAATTCTTCAGGGAAAACATCGGGATACTCCGAGATAACTGGTAAGTCTTCAATGCTTGGTTTAGGCTCATTGATGGTTACTTGTGCCATGTAGACGACACAACCTTTTCTCAAACACTTGGATGCCTTAAATAACGACACTTTGTCTGGCAGTCCATAGTGTGAGTCGCCAAAGATGGTGATCATTTCACTAGATGGGGTCTTAATCTCGATGAGCTTTTTATCGCAGGCAATGCGGGCTTGGTTATGAGATAACCAATCCATGCTTAAGACAACATCAAACCCCGCCAATTTCATTGGCAAAAGAGAGATAGGGATGGAATGATTCTTAATGGATACGGAACATCCATCAAGAATAGAAGAAGCAGTTTCTAAGGTTCCATCGGCAAGTTCTATCTCATAAGTCTTATCTAGAGTTCTTACGGGCAGATTTAATAGTTTACTAAACTTATGATCAACAAATGATTTATCTGCACCCGAATCAAATAACACTCTAGCAAAAATATCATTAATGAGAAAAGTACCTGTTATGACGTTATTGTCATTAACAGCTTCCTTAGCAGTTAGCCGAAAGGCGCCTGCATTCCCCTTCTTGGCCTCTCCAGGCTTTGGATTATTATTCCTTGAATTCTTAGGGCAGCTAGTTGCAATGTGCCCTTTTTCATTGCAAATATAACATACAGCATCCTTAAGATCCTTACAATCTAGGGTCTTATGCCCCCTTCTTTTACATATGCCACAAGGTCTAGCTTGTGGGTCAGGATTACACTGTCCCCAGTGTCTTCGGTTGCAAGTCTTACAGAATGGCATCACAGCCGACTTGCTTTGGTTCCTTTTGAACCCGAACCTCCCTTTATTTTTCTTATTAACTCTATGGGAGTTGTCTTCCTCTCTCTTCCTTTTCCAGTCAGTTTCAGGCTTGACTGACTTCTGCCTCACTATATCAAGGGTGAGGGAGAGAGATAGGTCAACAACAGACCTATAGGTACTAGGCTGAGCAGCCTTTACCATGCCCTTAATCTCGGGCGCTAGTCCATTTATAAAACGCGCAATGCGTTTGGATTCAGGAGTGATAAGATAGGAAACTAACCTAGATATGGAAATTAAATCGGAAACGTACTTCCGACAGTCTAGGTTTTTCATGGCAAGAGACAAGAAGTCTGTCTCTATTTTCTCCACCTCATGGGTTGGGCAATAAGTTTCCTTTATTAATTCAACAAACTTGGACCATCCCAAGTTGTACATGTGTACCTTACCTGTTGATTGAATCATGGCCTTCCACCATGTTAGGGCATCGCCCTTGAAGGATTGTGATACATACTTGACCAAATCCTTTTCAGCACAACTGCTGATGTCAATGATAGTCTCCATTTCATCTAGCCACTTTAGAGCTTCTACGGCTCCTTTTTCCCCATTAAAGTCTCAGGGTTTACAGGAAACAAAGTATTTATAGGTACATCCGTCTTTAGCAGAACGGGACCTATCAGCAAAGTCTGTTATCCTTGGTTCACTCTTCGCATTTGAAGAGTGAACAGAGCTCTCTTTATGAGCTGAAGATGGTGGAATAGATAGGGGTCTAGAGCGCGTGGCACTTGGGTCTCTTAGCCGTTCTATGGCCTTACTCATGGCCCTTTCCACAGCCACATCAATGCGAGCTTGGAAATCATTATCATTATTTATGGCTATATTTTCGGCGTCTTTGACGTTCCGATGGCTACTTTGTGCCTCATTGGAATTAGCCATTCTTCAAAGCCTTGGTTCTATAAACCAAATAAAATTTCTCTTAGCCATGGTATAATAACCATATCGGCTTTTTAAACATTGGATATAAGAAAATCCATTTCCTATGCAAGTGTGAATAACATCACAACTCTTAGGCTTAATATAACTATATTTGGCCTAGGTCTTAATAGGACCATCATAGGCAAATTACAATCTGGACATAGTCCATATATTATAGACAGGGGACCACAAAGTCACAACTGTTATTGTCATATTTGACAATTACATATATAGCACATAGGCTTGTCGTTAAGGACACCTTAATATATGGCACATAGGCCTGTCACTAATGGACATATAATAGGGCACATAGGTACAATATTGCTAATGGATGTTTAATTATCATCGCACTAATGATAGTAGCCGGGATCAAATAGAGCACATAGGCTTTATAGAATAGATCATAACCCGAAAGGGTAATACATCACTAATGGATGTCTAATCACCGCACTGGTGATACTAACCGGGATCACACAGATCACACAGGCTATATAACCGGGATCAAATAGATCACAAGGGTTATATAAAATACATCTCTAATGGATGTTCAATCACCGCACTGGTGATATTAGCCAGGATCACACAGATCACAAGGGTTTTTAGCCGGGATCAAATAGATCACAAAGGCTATATAACCGGGATCAAATAGATCACAAGGGTTATATAAAATACATCTCTAATGGATGTTCAATCACCGCACTGGTGATATTAGCCGGGATCACATAGATCACAAGGGCTTTTTAGCCGGGATCAAATAGATCACAAAGGCTATATAACCGGGATCAAATAGATCACAAGGGTTATATAAAATACATCTCTAATGGATGTTTAATCACCGCACTGGTGATATTAGCGGGATCAAATAGATCACAAAGGCTATATAACCGGGATCAAATAGATCACAAGGGTTATATATAATACATCTCTAATGGATGTTTAATCACCGCACTGGTGATTTTAGCCGGGATCAAACAGATCACAAAGGCTATTTAGCCGGGATCACATAGATCACAAAGGCTATATAACCGGGATCAAATAGATCACAAGGGTTATATAAAATACATCTCTAATGGATGTTTAATCACTGCACTGGTGATATTAGTCGGGATCAAATAGATCACAAAGGCTATATAACTGGGATCAAATAGATCACAAGGGTTATATAAAATACATCTCTAATGGATGTTTAATCACCGCACTGGTGATTTTAGCCGGGATCAAACAGATCACAAAGGCTATTTAGCCGGGATCAAATAGATCACAAGGGCTATATATAAGGTTAAGACATAGTCCATTACCTTAAAGGTTAGTGTAATTCCTCAAGTCACACAACCAAGAGTATGCACATTATTTGAATGTTAATATAAGAGGATCTTAATGGTTGATTATAAGTGCCGGTCGCATTGACCTTAATGACTTGGAGGCTTGAACTTAGTCCACCACCTCTAGATAGAAGGATAACTTCCCTTAACTATCATATATTTGGCCAAATATGTGGTCTGTGTCACTTGGCAATAATTAAAACCATTAAGATCTTTTTGGAATTATATCACAGAGCATAAATTTCGAATAAAATCGAGACGCTCATTTTCAAGAGGATGAATATATATATATATATATATATATATATATATATATATATATATATATATATATATATATATATATATATATATATATATATATATATAATTCCAAAGTACTTCATTAAATTTCCATAAGAAATTATAATACTTGAAACAAATAAATGAAACTGATTGTCCATGCAAGGACTAAAAGAAACAAAATGTCCACGCAGGGACTAAAGAAATAACAATGTCCACGCAGAGACTACATATAATAGAAAAGACTTCACTCGTCTTTCTTTCCCTTGACTAGCTTGGAGAGTTTCTTGAAGAACTTATTTGTCTTTTTCTCCGTTTTCTCCACCTGCTGCTGCATCTCTTTCATTCTTTCTAAGGCCTCAAGTGGTGGCGGAGGTTGTGGCATAACCGGATACTGGTACCCATAAGTTGGATATCCATTCGGTGGATAAGTAGGTGGGAAAGGAGACGGGTAAAGTGCGTTGTGCATAACCGCCTGCATGTATGGGTCTTGCGACCATGCTTGATAGTCTACCGGTGTAGACGAGTTAAAAGGATCATATCCAGACATGTCTGGATATGTAGGGATTGGGTTAGTATAACCCGATGGTGGTGGTTGAACAGCAGGTGTTGGTGTTGGTTCCACTATAGGTGGAACATTAGAGGGTCCACCCATTTGTGGGTCCTCCTGAATGGTGGGGTAAGAATTGGGCAAAGGTGGTAGCGATCCCGACCTTTGTCCGGCACGTACTGACATACGTGCTCCACGCTTCCTCCTTGGTGGCTCAGGTGGTTGTTAAGGTTGGTCCACGGGTCCCATGTGGACATCTTCTTGAACCGGAGGTGGTTGAGAGTGGTGAGAAGGAGTGTGGGTGAAAGTGAATTGGTTCCAGTATTGGTCCCACTCATTAGGACCTTGGTAGGGTGACCCGGCATACGAGTTTGAATTGCTCGAAATTTCAATGGGATGCACATTTGATCCCGACGATGGCATCTTCGGGTCGGAGTTCTCGTCTATAGGATGTGGCTCGTCCAACTGATTTTGATCGGCTGGAGGTGTGTTTAAGTAATGGTTGGGGTTAAACTCTTCATGGTAGGAGTGATGAGAATGGGAATGGTGAGAATGATAGGAATTGTGTGAGTGGTAAGAATTTTGGGAATGTGAGGGCGAGTGTCTATTAGAGACAGAACGTCTCGCTGGTTGCCATGGAGGCGAATCTCCTGATTCTTGATAATTATCTGAATTATGAGGTTGAGGGGGAATACGCCCTGATGGTCCTCCTCTCATTGGACCTTTTCCTCATCCACTTTGTCCTCTCACACGTGGCGGCATTTTCCTGTTAAAATCAATTCAAAAACATACTATAACTTAATAATGAAATGAGTAATCCTAGGTCAATGCCTAGACTCGAAAATCTAAGGAATGTGCTCGTGTAAGTTTGAGACTAAACACAAAAGGCTAGTGTTTAATTCTCTCAAACGTTGGCTCTGATACCAACCTTGTCACACCCCGGATTTCCAACCCGAAATCTAAACACCGGTGGGCCCGGGTTAGGAGTATCGTGAGTTGATAACATCATTGTCATTTAAACATAGCACAGCAAAAGTCTTGGAGTAAAATTACTATTATAAACCGAAATATTCGAAATCTAAAATAATATGCAGGCTCGTAATAGAAGATCCACTGGCGGATCGTAAAATGTACATAGAAAGAATATAAAACAGACTTTAGGCAGATTTAAGGATTTACAAGATCCTCTTATTCTCTACCAAGCTGCTTCTGGCCTATTTCGTATTATACCTGCAGATTAGCCTTTGAAAGATACGTCAGCTTGAAAACATTAAAAATGATCTTAAGTGCAAACGGCACAAAATCTTTTATTAACTTAGGAAGATTAACCTTGCAATGGACCATGCAATAATAATTTACCGTATCCCAAGCCCTTATAGGGAAAATAAGTCGAGAGTATTTATCTGAGCTAGTCTTCTTCTTTTATTTTTAAATAACTCAGCCGTATACAAAAGTACCAAGTGCATATAGCATTTACCGAGAAGGCTCTAGTCTGGATTATGGCATAAGCTAGCCAATTAAATAATAATAGTCTTATAAACCGAATCGTGTACATGATCATTACGTATAATGCTTGATTAAACGATGATCGGATAGAATGTAGTTTAAACCCGACAAGTAATTGACTTTTATAATATGGGTAAACTATAAACATTCTGGATTTTGAGGCTAAATAACAAGGTTAAACCCGTTACGGTTAAATTCCGTAAAATAGTTACATATACGTAACTGTGCGCATAATAGCGATATCGGGTAACCGGATAAGTCATGGACAAGTTCTATATGCCATTATACTTTAAATAAGTTAAAATATCAGTAGGATATCAACTTATATACCCATTAAGGTTTTAAAACGAAACTATGCCTCATAAGGGCATTTTGGTAATTTCATACCATATAAAAAGAACTTGAATACAATTTAATGTTATAATTATAAGTATTCTGGAAAAATACTTTATTTATGACATAATATTAGTAGGATGTCAATTATATGTATAAATTATCTTTTATGACCAAACTATGCACCGAAGGGGCATTTTGGTCATTTTACACAGTTTATAAATTATTTAGGATTCTGAGGTTATAACATGTACTTACTGTAATTATGTTTAAAATAAGTTTTGAAATCAGTAGGCATCAAGTTTTGGTCAATAATATGGTTTAAAACCATACTATGCGCCGAAATGGCGCTTATGTCGTAAGATGACGTTGTTAAGCTATGTTTAATAAAAACTGACCTTAGGGTCAGACTTAAAATGTTAAAAATATGTTATTTAATATAACATATCAGTAGGTAAATGATCTACCTTGAAAAGATTGATTAAAATCATTTTATGAGTCACAATGACTAAAACCGTCATTTATCGACATAGTTTAAGGACTTGCTTGGAAACTCAGTTTACAACTTGGTTTAACATCCCAAATAATCATACTTATAATATTACATCAGTAGGAAACTCAATTTCAAGTTTATTATCATTAAAACCTTGTTTTGTTCAAAAAGGACATTTTGGTCAAAGATGGCATAATTTTGGAACTTGCGCATAAACTTGGATTCTGATTATGAACATGTAATATAACCTTAGAGGGTTATGCTACATTATATTATGATCATAATGCAACTTTAGATCAGTAGGTAACTAATCTAAATCGGGTCAGAATCGAAAGTCAAAGTAGAAGTCAAACTTCGCGACTTTCAGTTGCGAACCGACCCTAGAACTTAAATTGACGAGCCGAACATGCTCTTACATGTTCTAATAATTATTCCCAACTTGTTTAAGTGTCAAAACAGGTTTCATAACATATATAAGATCAATTTATGTTTTTTTTCCGAAAAATGGCCTATTTGACTTTTTAATATCATAACTTTGACCCGTCAATTGGTCTAGCAAACGTGATCTTCAGGAGATGCCCTTTATAGGGACTAACACCTACCTTATTACGATCACTTAGCCATGTTCATTTTGAACAATGGCTGGACCATAATGGTCCTAACCGAAAGTCAAGGTGTTTTACGAAAACGCTTGACTTTTGGCTATAAAAGCCTATAAACAAAAATGCAAGAGCAAGGAACACTTACAAGAGGTTCCTACAATGCAAGAGAACTAAGTTGGATGCTCCTTTCAGCTAGGAACTTCCAGAGGAGGGAGAAGAGTTATGATTTAGAAAGGTGCAAGTTCAAATGGTGAACTTAATCACCTATTTATAGTTGGAGAGCTCAAAGGAGGTGAAGCCAGGTGTTTAGGGGTGTAAGAAGAAGCTTACAAGTGTCCCAAAACGTGGCATAGCAGTTTAGAGAAGCCATGGTTTCAGATTAAATGGTTTTGGAGTTTTGCTTGGAGACCAAATAAACTTTCTGCAGCAGAGCCTGTCTCGCAGGGCGCGAGAGACACAGGCCGGGTCTCTCGCGGCCCGCGACCGCCCCTAATTCAGTTTCAAAATTTGACACTTTGACCAATATAAAGCTTATAAAAACTATTTTAAACACCTTTTTGGCACTTTTAGTCCTCCGTAGCCAAAACTTGGCATACCCGGGATTATTCCCGGACATTGTCGAGCTCTCGGTTCGTTAAAAATTCACTTAGAGGTATAAATTAACATGTTGACACTTTTAATCCCTCCATTATCCAACTTTCACATATTTACAAAATTGAACCCTCTCGTCCAACAAATCGCACGTATGAGAGTTAGGACTTCACAAAGGATCACTCAGAGGCTTATTGCAAGCATGTTGATTCAGATGTCACTCAGAGGCTGGGCATGTTGACATATCAGTCACTTAGAGGCCAAGTTTCAAGCATGTTGACGTATCAGTCACTCAGAGGCTAATGATTTAAGCATGTTGACATATCAGTCACTCAGAGGCTATTATTTATGCATGTTGACATCGGTTCGTCACTCAGAGGCTCAACTTGAGCATGTTGACGCCTTTAGTCCTTATTGGTCTTTAATAGACTATATTAAAATACAACACGTGTCACTATACTATTGGACACGATTTTTACAGGGTGTTACATATAACTAATTCTTTCAACTGTTTGAATGATATTCACTCGCCAACTTTTGTTGACCCAAAACCCTATTTTTACACATGATAAAGGTGGACAGGTTGAAGCAAGGACCACATAGGAAATTGCCTTAGAAGAAATATAAAGAGTTCATGAATATTGTTGTGCTTGTATGATTGTTGTAATTTTCCCTTTAAATTGGAAAATAATAAATATGAAACTTTATTATAGTAAATGTCATGAGCTTTGATGAAAACCCAATCATTCCCCGACTACCATTTCCGCTGCGGGTGAGGGTGTGACACAAACGGTGCTGAAGACAACATGCAGAGTAACGACAATGTTTTTGTTACCACTTTGGATCGACCAGGTGTGATTTACTGTGATCTTGTAAGATTATTAGTTTGTATTTTGTTACAACTATCGATC
Source organism: Scalesia atractyloides (assembly GCA_947069175.1). Taxonomy (NCBI): domain Eukaryota; kingdom Viridiplantae; phylum Streptophyta; class Magnoliopsida; order Asterales; family Asteraceae; genus Scalesia; species Scalesia atractyloides. The sequence goes on from CAMTDV010000003.1 coordinate 87,455,887, forward strand.
TACATGTATTCGTATTCTATCCAACATTTTCGTTTATGTGTCTAATTGTGTATTTAGTTGTTAAGAAGATCAGTAAACAACGTATTTTTGATTGTTTTGTTGGGTTTGTCATGTGTTTTTTTTTAGTTTTGCGATGAGCGCCCCGTTTTACAATTCAGTACGCTTGTATATATTTACAAATATAATTCCACGTGTTGTAGTTTGCTTTTTTGACATTTTTTATTTTTCATACATGATGTAATTGTGAAGTTTGTTCCAGATTAGTACACATGTGCATAGTTGTATAGTATAAACCACCTTGTTGCTGTTTGCTCTATGTATATGTGAGTTTGTAGTTTTTAGTTAATAGTACACAGATTCAGTTCAGAACACATGTGTGTATACTTCAAAAAGAACAGTGTTTATGTAAATACAGGTTACAATTTGTTCGTAGTTTTAAAGAATTACAGTGTACAATATACAGTACACATATGTGTAATCTTTGTTATTTCATAAACGGTTTTTTACCCTGTTTATTAATTATTGCAGAATCAGTTGCGAGCAACGTATACGAAACTCCTAATGGAACTAGGTATTGGACACCAATCGTCCCTCCCAGTTTCAAACCATTTTTAAGGCTAGATTTAGTACCAATGAAGAAGCTATTGCAATGTATGAAGAGTATGCACAACTTGCCGGATTTGGAACCCATCTCGGTACTTCGCAAAAGGAAAACATAGGTGACATAATTGTTACCAATAGACGATATGTTTTATGTTCTAGAGCCAATAAACCTAAACGTAAAGATATTATGGCTGAACAAGTAAAGTCAAGTTCACCAAAACGACGGTCGAATGTTATAGTTACAGATTGCAAGGCATGTGTTAAGTTTGTCCATATAAAAAACTCATTTGAGTACGAGATTTATGACTTTGTAGAACAGCATAACCATGGTTTTACTACACCTGAAAATCTTGATCTATCACTGAAGCGGAGGAAGCTTGACTTTTCGACACAAGAGTTCATAGCAAAATGCCGTAACGCAAATCTTGTCCCTACCAAGTCTCACAAGGTACACGTAGTTTTAAAAGGTGGTCATCATAACGTGCATGGCACGGTTGTCGACTACAAGAACTGCGGGCGTGATATCCGAGATTTTATTGGCGACAGAGACGCCCAGATGATTCTTGACAAATTGAAGGAACGCAACAAAAACAAAGAAAACTACACGTTTAACACCCATATTGTTGATACCGAACTCTAGTTAATTTTTTGGTACGATGTAGTATCTAAATCAAACTACGACTCATTTGGCGATGTTATTGCGTTAGATGCGACCTATCATACAAATATGTAAGTACTATATGAAAATTCTAATCAATTATTTCAACTTAATATACATACTCAGCTGTTTTCGTAAAATCAGGTATGATATGTTTTGTGCCTTTCACTAGAGTCGATCACCACAAAAGGTGCACAATTTTGGTGCTGGGTTGCTTCATAATGAGACTATCGAGTCTTATACATGGCTTCTTCAAAAATTCCTTGAGGCACACAACGGGAAACAATCCCTTTTGGTACTAACTGATCAAGATTGTGCCATGAAACAAGCGGTGGGAAAAGTCTTTCACCAGTCAATTCACTGGTTGTGTATATGGCACATTATTCAAAAATTACCAGTGAAGGTAAGAATTCCAAATGAAAATTAACTATTCAATACACACGTGCATTGTATTGCCAATTAAAATATATATACGTATATACACATGTGTAACGAACTGTACACATGTGTACGCCTAATTAAATTTTGAATCTTACATGTAGATCAATGGGAACGACAAGAGAAATGCATAAATAAAACAGAAGTTCCACAAACTCGTTTGGAATGTTTACATTAAACCAGAAACATTTGAGAGTAGATGGCACAATCTTGTTGCCGAATACGGGTTGGAAGACCATTCGTGGTTGTCTGAGATGTATTCGATTCGTAAAAACTGGATCTCGCCTACTTTCGCGAGATACCTATGTGTACATTAATGAAGACTACATCCAGGTGTGAAAGCGTAAACCACTTTTTCAAATCTAATTTTAGTCCTCATAATACATTGGTGCAGTTCATGTTGTGTTACGACACATCAGTCGATGGGCTACGAAACGAACAGAGGGAACTAACACATAAAACGGATACCACTAATCTGGAAGTTAAAACCAATTGGGCTATCGAACGTCATGCAAATGATATTTACACATGGAGAATTTTTTTCGATGTCCAAAAGGAAATATTGAACGGCAAGGAAAATTGTATATCGCGGAACGATCCGTATCCGATGGTGTAAGCAGCTTTGTGATTGCTCACCAAGGCTACACGAAAGAAGTTATAAACGAGTTTAAGGTTTGCGTTTACATACAATAAATTTTTCTGTGTTATCTCATAAACATGTATAAATTATACTCGCAATATATCCCCTAACTTATCCGTTTTGCATCATTACATTACAGGTTATGTTTAACAAACAAGATGTCGCTGTTCGTGTGAATGCATGGGGTATACTAGAAACGGATATCTATGCCGGCATATCTTCTGCGTATTTGGGCACCATAACATACATAAGATACCAAGTCGGTATATTCACCCAAGATGGAGGAGAGATGCTTTGCCTACTAGTGTACATAGCGTTGAAAATATGTTATATGTAGACCAGAGTCGTAGTGGAAGAATATGGCGTAGAATCCTTAACAATATGGAAATGTGTCGAGACATAGTTCATGGTAGGATTGACAAATTAGAGGAACTAGATGAGCAAGTACAATTGTTGAAAGATAAGGTTTTTAGTGATGTTCCACCAGATCTGGAACTTAAAAAGAAGGTGTTGGTTTACTAGGAAATTCTTGATCACACTGAACCAGAGGAGGTATCATGTACGGCACCTAGGAAAATACGAAACAAAGGATGTGGCAAGCATGAACGTCCATTTGGTCCACAGGAGAAAGCATTAAAAATGCAAAAAACATAGAAGAAAATGCAATTATTATGGCAAGAGGGCGAGAGTGTATGATAAAAGAAATTGCCCACTTAAAAAAGGCAACATTTCAAAGGATGATCCCCGTCAACGGAAGAAGATGGCGAAGAGGATGATGATGAACAAAACGAGTACGATGACGGCACCGACACGGGAACTGATTCTGTTTTGTAAGACATCGAAGATGATGACATTGATCTTTAACTTTAACTTACATCGTTTGATGCAACTTATACATTCTGTTTTTCCTTTGTTGACTTGACATATTTTTTTACATCCTATTGTTAAAATTCTATAAATTTTTACTAGCTATACGATACCAAATTTGACATGCTACTTTTTTTACAATTACATTCCATACACACGTGAATCTCAATTTTCATACAGCATTTCACTTTTTTTTATGTTCATGTTGTATGAACTAGTCCACATCTCGATAAAACCAATACATACAGTACTACACACATGTAATTGCGTAATCTGAAAACAATACAGCATTTGTATGTAATAAGTTTTGTCTGTAAAATCATTGTTGACATGGTTTGGTTAATGATACAATTAACTAGTAAAAACCTGGATATCAGAAATACATTAGTACATTATCAAACTGTAAACAGAACACGCGTGGAGAATGTATACTTTAAACATTAACGTACACAGTACACATGTGTATGCTAATGTTTTTGTGTATTCTTATATATAGTACACCTGTGTATGATGTCATTAATATACATTCTGTAGTACGGTACCCGTGTGAAAGCTGCTTTGATTAATATAAACGTCAAAAGAATATATACTGCTATTATGATGCATCACCAAAAACAGTTCACATATGTATCTTTCAGACAGTTCACATATGTATCTCGTATACAGGTACTGCTGTAGCATTAAACCCTAAAAAACGTACACGTAACGATAACCTAACTTAAACTGTTTAACATATTTTGTTTAACATTCAGTTCCATGGACTTTTAGTTCCAAAAATGCTTTTCTGTTCGAATGTGTACATCATTCGGCAGATGCGTCAATAATACAAAATCACGGCGATGTATATCAAAACATGCCTGCAGCTTCATATCATTCAAAGTGTCTACAAAATTATATGTTTGCCTGCAGTAATACGAACATTGTCCATTATGAAACTAACACCTTCCATACACTAACGGAAATAAAATGCCTTCTCAAACTCTTCTGCTTCCGCTAACACCCGTTCACGATGGATGTTTGCACTCGAAGTCACCAACTTAACGGCGTATTTCTTTCGTAGCTTTGTCAAGGTTGCTTTTTTCTGTCCAGGCCCTATTCGGAATCCACAATCCCATTTTTCCTCAGTGACCCCAAACCAAGTTTCCATGTGCCGCATAACAAATACCCCACAATCGACCGTGTTTGTTGTCACACCCCCGACCCGCAGCGGAATAAGAGTCGGGGCATAATTGGGTTATCACCAAAGCTCATGATATTTACTAATATGTTTCATATTTATTAAAGTCAAAATTACATTCTCAATAATCCAAACATGTCCATACAAATACAAAGAAAAATAACCAACTAAACAATCCAAGCTCTAAACCAGTTTATTCTTCTAAGCCAATCCTATGTGTTTCTTGCTGCAGCTGGTTCACCTGTATCATGTGTAAAAATGGGGGTTTTGGGGTCAACATAAGTTGGCGAGTGAACCTTGTTAGATAAACATTTATTATTGATTTTCTCGTTATTTTATCAAGGAAAAATTGTGCAATGATCATAAGTGAGCAAATGTAAATAATCAAACATTAGTAATAACAACCACAAACTATAACATACAACAACATACAAAAACATACAATAACATACAATAACATACAATATCATACAATAACAAAAATGGGGAACGGACGGCCTATGATAAATGTATGTACTGAAAATGATAAATGTCTGTGCGATCAAGGCTCAATCAAACGGAGCCGATCGTATTGCATGTACTGAAAATGATAAATGTCTGTGCGATCAAGGCTCAATCAAACGGAGCCGATCGTATGTTGGCAACGCCAGGTTCACGCTCATAATGTAATGGGGAACTGCTCAACGCTCATAATGTAATGGGGAGCGGCGGCCTATGAAATTGCATGTACTAGAAATAATAAATTAAATCTATACAATAACCACACAACAGTTGAAACAAGCTGAATAAACATTTGTTCATGATATGATGTATGCACAATGATTTAAATATATTAAATGGTAAGACACATGATACACCCCAAAAACGTGATTAAAACTGGGAATTTGTAAAAGATTCACTCACATTGGGTGCGTTCGGTTGGAGATGATGAGATGCGCTCGAGTTGGAAGAATTGAACAAAGAGGATTAACTAACCTAAATAATAACGGAAAGTATAGTTAATGAGTGGTATTAATAATTTTATTAGGATTTTCAGATATATTTTTGTGAGTTTACGGCTATTTCCTATCTTTAAAAACATTATTTTTAAGTATTTTTATTGATTTTTGAATTAAATTAAATAAATAAATATATAAAAAAAATGTTGACTTTTGCGTTGACCGTTGACCATTGACTGTTTGACTGTTTGATCGGTTTTATTGTGTAAATGTATGCGCCGGGTGAGGCTCGAACCCGAGACCTCCCGTTCGCGTGCACGCAGCTCTACCAACTGAGCTACGTGTCTAACCCGAAATAATCCTGTTTTTAATTATATTTATATACTAATTCAGTTTATTCAAAATTCATTTATTTTTAAAAAGGATTTTAATTATCAAATCGGTGCCTTCAACAGGTCTCGAACCCGGGACCTGTGCTTTAACGTTACACACAGTCCACCGCTGGACTGTGTGTCTAACTTGTTTAATATACAGATTTTTATTATACTTAACATCTAATTGCGAAAAGGATCCGGTTCATTTAGAAAAAGAACATTTTAATTACAGAGCATACGTGTGTCAAGGATCGAACTCGCGGCGTGTGATTTGTATGTGCACACAGTCCACCGCTGGACTGTGTGTCTAACCCGAGATAATATCCAGATTTTATTAAACTTATAATCAAACTATCATCGTCTTCTTCGTTACAAAATTACAGTCTGCAATTACTCTATTGTTTCTTGTTTAATTCGATTGACAAACATTCAACAGACTAATATGAAATGACAGAGACGATTTTTTAGAAGTAAACATACCAGAGAATGATTTATCTCAGAATTCCGGCAAGGCGTCGGCTCTGTTTTTATGAACTTCAACTGAGCGGACAAATTAACAGTTTTGATTAGCTAATTGTGGAATTGAAGTACTAAACAAGAGTTAACAGAAGGTTTGAATGTCTATACCGTTTTACAGCGGAAGATAAGAATTTTCCGAGGTTTTCCAGCGAGAGGGAATTATCTGATATCGACGTCTGAAATTGATTCCGAATGAAGGGTTTGAGTTAGCAATAGCTTAACAATTGATAGACAACGAAAGAATTGAGAGACTTACTGATTTGATGGAAGGCACGGTTTTCCGGCGACTTGCAGAGAATTCCGGCGATGATCAGAAAGTAATTCCAACGATCAGAAACGAGAGTAAACGCGAGAATAGAAGTTCTGGGAGTGTAATTGAGTCGCGAAATGAAGCTTTTGTTGAAGTAATTCCAAGAATGAATGTTTTCGGTTATAAAATCAAACATCATCTGAATTCAATTTCATTAACGACTGAATTGATTTAAGATGTCGGTTTATCGGTTATGATTAAGATTCCGCGAACACTCAACCGTCCTGAACGGTTTGAAAGCCGATATCGGTTTCAGTTGGCGCAACAGGTTGATTCTCAGAAGAACATATGATTTAATTGTTTCCCAGAATTCACAAAAAGATCAAGTGGCGGAGTGGTTGTATGTGTGGGTGATAAGACCTTGAGATTAAACCCGGCTGACCCGGGTTCGAGTCCCGGCAGCCTCATTTTCTTTTTAATTATTTTGATTTTACTTTTTATCAATTATAACTTTTATAGTTTAGTTTGTTTATTAATTATGCATCATTAAAAATTAAAATGGACCTAAATACGCAACGAGACATTTATAACTTGATATTCGATTACAAACGGAACGGGTTTGGAAAACCCGTTTTTGACAAATGTTACAGTATCCCCTACTTTTAGGAATTTCGTCCCAAAATTTAAGTAGTAGTAGTAGGAAAAAGATGCGGGTATTTTTCGCGCATTGAGTCTTCACGTTCCCAAGTAAACTCAGGTCCCCGTTTTGACTCCCAGCGTACCCTAACAATTGGAATGCGACTTCGTCGAAGACGTTTTTCTCCGAAGTCCACGATCTCTACTAGTCTTTCAATAAAATGCATAGATTCATCAATCTGAATATCTTCCAGAGGAATGTGGAGGTTTTCATCAGCGAGGCACTTCTTCAAGTTTCATACGTGGAATGTGGGATGAATCCTGTTGAGTTCTTCTGGTAGATCAAGCTTGTATGCTACAGGTCCTACTCTTTCGAGTATCATGAAAGGTCCTACGTAGCGTGGTGCTAGCTTGCCTTTTTGACCAAAACGAACTACTCCCTTCCACGGTGATACTTTTAAAAGTAATGATCACCAATGTTAAACTCCAAAGGCTTCCGTCGTTTATCTGCATAACTCTTTTGACGACTTTGAGCCGCTAGAAGATTGGTTCGAATCTGATGAATCTTGTCTGTGGTTTCTTGAATCAATTCTGGAACAGTGATTTGAGCTTCCCCAATTTCGTGCCAACATACTGGAGATCGGCACTTACGACCATATAAAGCTTCAAAAGGTGCCATGCCGATGCTTGAATGATAGATGTTGTTGTACGAAAATTCAACTAATGGTAGATGAGCGTCCCAATTTCCCTTGAAGTCTATGACACATGCTCGAAGCATATCTTCAAGAGTTTGAATGGTGCGTTCAGATTGTCCATCAGTTTGAGGATGATAGGCGGTACTAAGATCTAATCGCGTACCCAGAGCGGCTTGTACTGCTTGCCATGTTTGTGAAGTGAAACGACCATCACGATCTGAAATAATGCTTAACGGTACACCATGTCGGCTTACGATTTCGCTGATATAAATACGAGCTAGCTTTTCGTTCTTGAAATCTTCGCGGATAGGAATAAAGTGAGCTGATTTTGTAAGTCGATCAATGATTACCCATATAGTGTCATACCCACCAGAAGTGCGAGGTAACCCGGTAATGAAATCCATGGTTATGTTTTCCCACTTCCATACAGGTATTTCAGGTTGGACCAGAAGTCCTGAGGGTCTTTGGTGTTCAGCTTTCACCTTGGAACATGTAAGGCACTTGGAAACAAAAACAGCAATATCCTTTTTCATTCCAGGCCACCAATAGGTGTATCGAAGGTCTTGATACATCTTATCAACTCCTGGGTGTATAGAGTATCGCGTTTTGTGAGCCTCATTCATAAGAAATTCACGAAGGTTGTTGTGGTCAGGAATCCATATGCGATCTAGATAGTACAGAATACCGTCAGATTTAGTTTCAATTTTAAGTTCAGCTCCACAGGACAGCTCCTTTCGTACATCATCCTCCGTTACTGAAACATGTTGGGCTTCTCGAATTTGATCTTTAATGTCAGATTTGATTTGCGAACATAGAAGACGAATGGAGTTCGCATAACCCTTTCGACTGAGTGCATCAGCCACCACATTTGCTTTGCCAGGGTGGTACTGAATTTCACAGTCGTAGTCATTTAGAAGTTCGACCCATCTTCGTTGCCTCATGTTTAACTCCTTTTGGTTGAAGATATGTTGAAGACTTTTGTGGTCAGTGTATATTTCATACTTAGTACCGTAGAGATAATGTCTCCATATCTTAAGAGCGAACACAACGGCTCCAAGTTCTGGGTCATGGGTAGTGTAGTTCTTCTCATGAGTCTTGAGTTGTCTCGAAGCATAAGCTATAACCTTTCCTCTTTGCATTAGAACACAGCCTAGTCCTTGCCCTGACGCGTCGCAATAAACCACGAAGTCATCAAAACCTTCCGGCAGAGTGAGGATTGGTGCATCACAGAGTTTTTGTTTAAGGGTTTGGAAGGCTTCTTCTTGTTTGGGTCCCCATATAAAAGGTTTTCCCTTTTGAGTTAAAGCCGTGAGTGGTACAGCAATGCGAGAGAAGTTTGAAATGAAACGGCGATAATAACCAGCCAAACCAAGGAAAGATCTTACTTCAGTTGGTGTACGTGGCGCTTGCCATTCTTGTACCGCTTTGATCTTTGAGGGGTCGACATGTATTCCATTGACATTGACTACATGTCCGAGGAATTGTACCTCTTTTAACCAGAATTCGCATTTGGAGAATTTGGCGTAAAGCTTTTCATTCTCTAGGAGTGTAAGGATGAGTCGAAGATGTCGCTCATGATCAGACTTAGACTTTGAATAAGTGAGGATGTCGTCGATGAAGACTATAACAAAATGATCGAGATAAGGTTTGCAGCCTCTGTTCATTAGATCCATGAAGACAGCTGGAGCGTTGGTTAAACCAAATGGCATGACCATAAATTCATAATGACCATAACGAGTTCGGAAAGCGGTCTTTGGGACGTCTTCTTCATGTACTCTAAGTTGATGATTACCAGATCGAAGATCGATTTTTGAAAAACAGCTGGCGCCTTGAAGTTGGTCAAGAAGATCATCAATGCGAGGTAATGGATAGCGATTCTTGATTGTTAACTTGTTGAGTTCTCTGTAGTCGATGCACATGCGAAACGATCCATCTTTCTTCTTCACAAAAAGGACAAGTGCACCCCAAGGCGAGGAGCTAGGACGTATAAATCCTTTGTCAGTCAACTCTTGCGGCTAGCTCTTGCATTTCAGAGGGGGCTAACCTATAAGGAGACTTTGCAACTGGTGTAGCACCAGGTATAAGATCGACACGAAATTCGACTTCTCTCACGGGAGGAAGTCCTGAAATGTCGTCAGGAAAAACTTGCGGAAAATCTTTTACTACTGGGATGTCTTCAAGTTTCTTCTCCATAGTTCCCTTTTTGACGACATGGGTTAAAAATGCGACATAATTTTTGCGAAGATATTTTTGAGCTTGAAGACAGGACATTAATCTGAGCCCTTTAGACGAGGTTTCTCCAAAGATTCGTAGAGTCTGACCGTTTGAAAGAGGAATGCGTATAAACTTTTCGCGGCATACAACTTCTGCCTAAAGTTGACTGAGCCAGTCCATACCAATTATGATATCAAAACTTCCCAACTTCATAGGAATAAGGTCAACTGGAAAGTCGTGGTTGTTTAAGGTGAGTGTACAGTTGCGTATAATAGAGTTTAATGAGACCGGTTTCCCGTCAGCAACTTCTACTGTTATGGATTCCATGAGCTTATCACGATTTTGGTTTAGGATGGGTTCAAACTCTAAAGACACAAAACTTTTATCCGCGCCAGTATCAAACAACATGGATGCATAACTACCATTGATAAGGAACGTACCGTTAACCACATTGTTGTCAGCTCTAGCCTGATTAGTGTTGATGTTGAAAGCTCTTCCTCTTGCAGGTGGAGGAGCTTGGTTAGCTTGATTCACCGGATTGGCTTGGGCTTGAGCATGAATAATGTTCACCAACCTTGGACAAGTGTTTCTAAAGTGGCTTGGGTCTCCACAATTGTAGCAAGCCCGCATAGGTTGTACCATGGGATAGTTGGGTTGGTAGTATGTTTGGGCTAAATGTTGGGTAGGTGGTAATAGTAGGGGTTGTTGGGATTGACCCATTAATTGTTGGTGGGTTTGGGTTGAAGGCTGGTGGCGGTTCGTTCGCTGAGGCATGCGACAGGTTTGAACAGTAAGACCTGCACGACCACAGCCGGTGCAGTGTTGTCAGGGATGATCAGGAAAGTGGTGGTATTGGCAACGGTTGCATTTTGGTAATGGGCCAGAGTATGGTCTTTTGTATGGTGCAGGTGAAGGGGCAACTTGGGTAATGGGTGCAGCAGGAATAGGGAAATTGGTTTGTGTGACAGCGAAGTTTCTGGTGTTACGTTTCCTCTTGTTAGCAAACTTAGAGGAGGAGGTGGAATGGTTTGAAGTTTGGCCCTCAATGGAGGCTTTCTTTTTCTCCTCTTTAAACTTACCGTTGCGAATTCGATTCTCGATCAGTTCAGTCGCTAGTTCCATAGCAGCTTCAAGTGTTGCTGGTGAAGTGCTGAGAACTGAATCTTGAATTTTCGAGGGAAGACCTCGAATATAATGCTCGATTAAGCGGTAAACTGGGGTGAACAGGTTAGGGACCATTTGGTTCAGCTCTAAGAACCTCTTGTTGTAGGAAGTATGATCTCCTTCCTTTTGCTTCAAAGAATGAAATTCGTCCTCTAGATTCTTAATCTCACTTCTAGGACAGAATCGCCTCGTCATGATTTCCCTTAACTCCTCCCACGTTAAGGCCATTGCATCATCAATTCCCCTCTTACCCTTTTCAGTATTCCACCAGGTAAGAGCTACCCCAAATAGTCTTCCGGTTGCGTATTGTACCTTGTGATCCTCGGGACAATCGCAGTTGAGGAAGGTGTTTTCCATTTCCTCAAACCAGTGGAGGAGAGCAGTGACACCTTCGGTCCCTTCAAATTTAGGAGGATCGCAGGAATTAAAATGTTTATATGAGCACTTGCTGGTAGGAGGGTTGCCGATGTTCTGGTCATCTTGCTGGGGAGGATTAGTGGGATTTGTGGCGAGAGCTTGTTGTACTTGAACCACAATGTCAGGAAGCACCGGCCATTTATTTCGCAATCTATGTGGCCAAGCGTTCGTGAGACCTTCCTGATCTTTTACCCCCTCGTTGTTGTCTAGCCGACATCTACAGGAACATACATAAGAAGATTGTGAGTTTATGGAGTCTTTTTAGGTGTCATGTGTCTTAAATGAAAATAACATAAATATCAATAATGCAACTACATCCATAGGATGTCTTGGGTTTGCTCATGTTGGGCCTCAAATGTCCCCCATACCTTCACCTGTATAGTCATGTGGGCCCCCATGACTATTGGCTTGGTAGGATTCACATTAGTATTGGCGATTTAACACTCGCACCACCCGAATGAAAACCACAAAATATGTTTACGAGATGTATGGTCGGAATGTGTCCAGGTGTAGACACAATGACAACTCAAAGTGGGGTTAGCTCACACGATGTTTGGTATAGCATGCTTTGGCCTAATAGGTACTTCGTACTCTCATCGTTAGTCCCCAGGTAGGCAAACTGGTCCTTTATTTTTGGATTTACACGAATGCCAAACTAGACTGGACGTTCCGACTACCGGTACTTGTACCCTTCCAGTTACTACATGCCCGTCATAAGAACTCACTTTGATGAGATTTGAAAATACAAAAATCATTGTAAAAACAATCATGAAAATGATGTGATGTGTGCTTTCATGGATATGATATGTTATGAGAATATGATTCATGATACGCATTATATGATAATATATACTTATGAACATGCTTGCATACCATTGAATGTAACATTTAACATAAAACATATAAACATCATGGAATTTGGCATGTAACACACAAAAATCTTAAAAATTTCTAATCAACTATAGTATAGGCTCTAAGGGTCTAATAACCTATCCTATATCCCTATAGTCATGGCTCTGATACCAATCTGTCACACCCCGACCCGCAGCGGAATAAGAGTCGGGGCATAATTGGGTTATCACCAAAGCTCATGATATTTACTAATATGTTTCATATTTATTAAAGTCAAAATTACATTCTCAATAATCCAAACATGTCCATACAAATACAAAGAAAAATAACCAACTAAACAATCCAAGCTCTAAACCAGTTTATTCTTCTAAGCCAATCCTATGTGTTTCTTGCTGCAGCTGGTTCACCTGTATCATGTGTAAAAATGGGGGTTTTGGGGTCAACATAAGTTGGCGAGTGAACCTTGTTAGATAAACATTTATTATTGATTTTCTCGTTATTTTATCAAGGAAAAATTGTGCAATGATCATAAGTGAGCAAATGTAAATAATCAAACATTAGTAATAACAACCACAAACTATAACATACAACAACATACAATAACATACAATAACATACAATATCATACAATAACATAAATGGGGAACGGACGGCCTATGATAAATGTATGTACTGAAAATGATAAATGTCTGTGCGATCAAGGCTCAATCAAACGGAGCCGATCGTATTGCATGTACTGAAAATGATAAATGTCTGTGCGATCAAGGCTCAATCAAACGGAGCCGATCGTATGTTGGCAACGCCAGGTTCACGCTCATAATGTAATGGGGAACTGCTCAACGCTCATAATGTAATGGGGAGCGGCAGCCTATGAAATTGCATGTACTGGAAATAATAAATTAAATCTATACAATAACCACACAACAGTTGAAACAAGCTGAATACACATTTGTTCATGATATGATGTATGCACAATGATTTAAATATAATAAATGGTAAGACACATGATACACCCCAAAAACGTGATTAAAACGGGGAATTTGTAAAAGATTCACTCACATTGGGTGCGTTCGGTTGGAGATGATGAGATGCGCACGAGTTGGAAGAATTGAACAAAGAGGATTAACTAACCTAAATAATAACGGAAAGTATAGATAATGAGTGGATTTTATTAATAATTTTACTAGGATTTTCAGATATATTTTTGTGAGTTTACGGCTATTTCCTATCTTTAAAAACATTATTTTTAAGTATTTTTATTGATTTTTGAATTAAATTAAATAAATAAATATATAAAAAAAATGTTGACTTTTGCGTTGACCGTTGACCATTGACTGTTTGACTGTTTGATCGGTTTTATTGTGTAAATGTATGCGCCGGGTGAGGCTCGAACCCGAGACCTCCCATTCGCGTGCACGCAGCTCTACCAACTGAGCTACGTGTCTAACCCGAAATAATCCTGTTTTTAATTATATTTATATACTAATTCAGTTTATTCAAAATTCATTTATTTTTAAAAAGGATTTTAATTATCAAATCGGTGCCTTCAACAGGTCTCGAACCCGGGACCTGTGCTTTAACGTTACACACAGTCCACCGCTGGACTGTGTGTCTAACTTGTTTAATATATAGATTTTTATTATACTTAACATCTAATTGCGAAAAGGATCCGATTCATTTAGAAAAAGAACATTTTAATTACAGAGCATACGTGTGTCAAGGATCGAACTCGCGGCGTGTGATTTGTATGTGCACACAGTCCACCGTTGGACTGTGTGTCTAACCCGAGATAATATCCATATTTTATTAAACTTATAATCAAACTATCATCGTCTTCTTCGTTACAAAATTACAGTCTGCGATTACTCTATTGTTTCTTGTTTAATTCGATTGACAAACATTCAACAGACTAATATGAAATGACAGAGACGATTTTTTAGAAGTAAACATACCAGAGAACGATTTATCTCAGAATTCCGGCAAGGCGTCGGCTCTGTTTTTATGAACTTCAACTGAGCGGACAAATTAACAGTTTTGATTAGCTAATTGTGGAATTGAAGTACTAAACAAGAGTTAACAGAAGGTTTGAATGTCTATACCGTTTTACAGCGGAAGATAAGAATTTTCCGAGGTTTTCCGGCGAGAGGGAATTATCTGATATCGACGTCTGAAATTGATTCCGAATGAAGGGTTTGAGTTAGCAATAGCTTAACAATTGATAGACAACGAAAGAATTGAGAGACTTACTGATTTGATGGAAGGCACGGTTTTCCGGCGACTTGCAGAGAATTCCGGCGATGATCAGAAAGTAATTCCGACGATCAGAAACGAGAGTAAACGCGAGAATAGAAGTTCTGGGAGTGTAATTGAGTCGCGAAATGAAGCTTTTGTTGAAGTAATTCCAAGAATGAATGTTTTCGGTTATAAAATCAAACATCATCTGAATTCAATTTCATTAATGACTGAATTGATTTAAGATGTCGGTTTATCGGTTATGATTAAGATTCCGCGAACACTCAACCGTCCTGAACGGTTTGAAAGCCGATATCGGTTTCAGTTGGGCAACAGGTTGATTCTCAGAAGAACATATGATTTAATTGTTTCCCAGAATTCACAAAAAGATCAAGTGGCGGAGTGGTTGTATGTGTGGGTGATAAGACCTTGAGATTAAACCCGGCTGACCCGGGTTCGAGTCCCGACAGCCTCATTTTCTTTTTAATTATTTTATTTTTACTTTTTATCAATTATAACTTTTATAGTTTAGTTTGTTTATTAATTATGCATCATTAAAAATTAAAATGGACATAAATACGCAACGAGACATTTATAACTTGATATTCGATTACAAACGGAGCGGGTTTGGAAAACCCGTTTTTGACAAATGTTACATTTGTCACACCCCGGATTTCCAACCCGAAATCCGTACACCGGTGTGCCCGGGTGGGGAGTATCGTGACGTAAGTTGATAACATAATTGTCAATTAAACATAGCACAGCGGAAGTCTTGGAGTAAAATTACTATTACAAACAGAATGTTCAAAATAAAATAATATACAGGCTCGTAATAGAAGATCCACCGGCGGATCATTAAAATGTACAAGAAAGAATATAAAACAGACTTTAGGCAGATCTAAGGATTTGCAAGATCCTCTTATTCACTACCGAGCAGCTTCCGGCCTATTTCGTATTGTACCTGCAGTTTAGTCTTTGGACGATATGTCAGCTTACGCTGGTAAATACACTCAACTGACTCATTTTGAAAACTTTAAAATGGTTTTAAGTGCAAAACGACACAAAATCTTTTATTAACTTGGGAAAGTTGAAATTCAACCTTGTATCAGATTCATATGTTTGTCAATACATTCAGGGCCCTGGACAGAAACCAAGACATGATTAAATACACACCACTCAGGTACTCACGAAGGAGTCATCCCCAACGTCTTGGGTATATTGCATAAGAGCATCAAAGGGTGTATGCCTACACCCCGTGCTAAGGTCGTGGCCAATAACTAATGTATTGAGCCGAGGATATCCAGGACAAGGTAATTTAACCCCCGATGATAAGTTATCAAACAAAATAGATTAAAAAGAAATATGGGGTTTACTAGCCACAAGCGGGCATTCGATTGGCCCCGTTTGGACCAAGCTGTAATAATTTACCGTATCCCAAGCCCGTATAGGGAAAATAAGTCGAGAGTATTTACCTGAGCTAGTCTTCTTCTTTTAATTTTTAATAACTCAGCCGTATACAAAAGTACCAATGTGCAGATAGCATTTACCAGCAAGGCTCTGGTCTGGATTATGGCATAAGCTAGTCAATTAATTACTAACGGTCTTATAAACCGAATAGTGTACATGATCATTACGTATAACGCTTGATTAAACGATGATCGGATAGAATGTAGTTTAAACCCGACAAGTACCTTGACTTGTATAATATGGGTAAACTATATACATTCTGGATTTTGAGACTTAAATGACAAGGTTAAACCCGTTTCGGTTAATTTTTGTAAAATATTTCATATTGAGACTTAAATGACAAGGTTAAACCCGAGCGTATATTAGCGATATCGGGTAACCGGATAAGTCATGGACAAGTTCTATATACCATTATACTTTAAATAAGTTAAGATATCAGTAGGATATCAACTTATATGCCTGTTAAGGTTTTAAGACGAAACTATGCCTCATAAGGCATTTCGGTAATTATATACCGTATAAAAGGAACTTGAATATATTTTAAGTTTATAATTATAAGTATTCTGGAAAAAAATTTTATTTATGATATAATATCAGTATGATATTATTTATATGTGTAATTTATCTTTTATGACCAAACTATGCACCGAATGGGCATTTTGGTCATTTTACACATAGTTTATAAATTATTTGGAATTCTGAGTTTATAATATGTACCTACTGTAAATATGTTTAAAATAAGTTTTAAAATCAATAGGTATTAAGTCTTGGTCAATATATGGTTCAAAACCATACTATGCGCCGAAACGGCGCTTGTAAAATGACGTTTTTATGTGATGTTTATGAAATCTGACATTAGAGTTTGATTAAAATGTTTAAAACATGTTATTTAATATAACTTATCAGTAGGTAATTGATTTACCTTGAAAAGATTGATTAAAATTATTTTATAAGCCACAGGGGCTAAAATCGCCAATTATCGACATAGTTTAAGGACCTGCTTGAAAACTCAGTTTATAACTTGGTTTATCATCCCAAATAATCCTACTTATGATATTATTTCAGTAGGAACTCATTTTCAAATTCAATACTATTTAAAACCTTGTTTTATACAAAAAGGGCATTTTAGTCAAGAATGACATAATTATGGAACTTGCGCATAAACTTGGATTCTGATTATGACCATGTAATATAACCTCAAGGGTTATGCTATATAATATTATGATCATAATCAGTAGCTAACTAATCTAAATCGGGTCAGAATCGAAAGTCAAAGCATAAGTCAAACTTCGCGACTTTCGGTTGCAAACCGACCCTGGAACTGAAATTGATGAGCCGAACATGTTCTCACATGTTCAAATAATTATTACCAACTTGTTTAAGTGTCAAAACAGGTTTCATAACATATATAAGATCAATTTATGATTTTTCTAAAAAATGGCCTGTTTGACTTTTTAATAACTTAACTTTGACCTGTCAATTGGTCTAGCAAACGTGATCTTCAGGAGGTGCCCTTTATAGGGATTAAAACCTACCTTATTACAATCACTTAGCCATGTTCATTTCGAACAATGGCTGGACCATAATGGTCTTAACCGAAAGTCAAAGCGTTTTCCATAAAACGCTTGACTTTTGGCTGTAAAGCCTCTAAACGAAAATGCAAGAGCAAGGAACACTTACAAGAGGTTCCTAGAATGCAAGAGAACTAAGTTGGATGCTCCTTTCAGCTAGGAACTTCCAGAGGAGGGAGAAGAGTTATGATTTAGAAATGTGCAAGTTCAAATGGTGAACTTGATCACCTATTTATAGTTGGAGAACTCAAAGGAGGTGAAGCCAGGTGTTTAGGGATGTAAGAAGAAGCTTACAAGTGTCCCAAAACGTGGCATAGCAGTTTAGAGAAGCCATGGTTTCGAATTAATGGTTTTGGAGTTTTGCTTGGAGACCAAACAAATTTTCTACAACAGAAGGCTTCTCGCGCCCCGCGAGAGACCCAGGCCTGGTCTCTCGCGGCCCGCGACCGCCCCCTGGCCACTTTCAAAGTTTGACACTTTTAACCCCTTAACTTATTGAAGCTTCTAAAACCCTTTTTAAACACCTTTTTTGCACTTTTAGCCCTCCGTAGCTAATACTTGGCATACCCGGGATTATGCCCGGACATTGTTGAGCTCTCGGTTCGTTAAAAGGTCACTCAGAGGTATAAATTAACATGTTGACACTTTTAATCCCTCTATCATCCAACTTTCACACATTTACAAAATTGAACCCTCTCGTCCAACAAGTGGCACGTATGAGAGTTAGGACAAAGATCACTCAGAGGCTTATTATAAGCATGTTGATTTCGATGTCACTCAGAGGCTGGGCATGTTGACATATTAGTCACTCAGAGGCTGTTAGTTATGCATGTTGACATCGGAGCGTCACTCGGAGGCTCAAATTGAGCATGTTGACGCCCTTAGTCCTTATTGGTCTTTAACAGACTATATTTAAAATACAACACGTGTCACTATTGTCACACCCCAACCGATGGCGGAAACATCGGGATGAGACGAGCAAATTGTTCAAAAGCATCATAACACTATTGTGACAATATAACTAAATTCAATTTCATAAATACTAAGAATTCAAATACAAAGTTTCGAATAAAGTAAACAAGTATAACATAATATTTATTTAAGGTGTGTTTCTAAAGCTTGTCCTAACTTGAATTCTTGCATCATCAGCTTTCCTGCAACATGTATTAAAAGCGTAGATCAATACAAAAGTATTGGCGAGCATACAAATTTAAAAATAAAATCTAAGTGTAAGAGTTTATTTCAATCATGACGGGAGAATAAAGCTGAATCGCATATATAAGTAGACGACTCTCACATAATAATAGCATATAATTGAATTCCTTAACTAGCATGCATAGTAACATAATCATAACAATGTCGTGAGAATACAAATTAAAACTAACAAGCATAAACAACTCAAACGTAACAAGTAGCATGTATAAACGAGTTTAATCTAACACATATAATCCACATAAGCGTAATTGATAACCCGTTTAGTATTGGGAACACATTTAATCTTGTTAAAAATATTTTTTGTAATTTATACATGTTGCACCCCCAAAATACGTTAAAGTGTAAAAAGGGGTCGAGTATGCTCACAAAATTTCTATGTCTCTTTGAAATTCCCTGACGAGTCGATGAGTTGAAGGATGGAGCATGGAGGTCACCTTGCATGACAACGAAGGTGTACGAGTAATCGAAATTATAACGGAGGATTTGAATTGGAATCGGATGTACGTATATATTTAGCATGGCTTATGAACCGATTCTAAATTTAAACTCGTCAAAGGCGTCATAGAGGTGTTGTCAAAATAATAAGCAAATATACATATATACCTTCATATTTATTGTTATACGAAATTTATTTGAATTCGACACGTTATCTTTAGTTTTGATTTTAAAGTATATATTTATGCATATATATATATATATATATAACGAAAAGCATATATATGTATATATTTATATTCTAACGAAAGGTACGAGATTTATATGGATATCGTCGAGTGATGTATAAATTATATATCTACTTTGTTGTTGGAAATATATATATATATATATGTGTGTGTGTGTGTGTGTGTGTGTGTGTGTTTTAACGAAAAGCGTATTAGATAAATATATATATTTTGGTGAGAAGTGTAATAAGTAAATATGTAAATTTTGTCTTGACGAAAAAAAATAATAGATGACTATATATTTTGACAAAACGTAATAGTAATATATATTTGT
Organism: Scalesia atractyloides; assembly: GCA_947069175.1. Taxonomy (NCBI): domain Eukaryota; kingdom Viridiplantae; phylum Streptophyta; class Magnoliopsida; order Asterales; family Asteraceae; genus Scalesia; species Scalesia atractyloides. The sequence continues at coordinate 87,475,810 of CAMTDV010000003.1, forward strand.
ATCTGACGAAAAACGGGCAGAGTTTCCTCTATTTTTGTACGATCCCGACATCTCAAGTGTCGATTTAAATTCAAAACTCAAGAATAAACGAATCAACATTATATATACGTATACAAGTTATAGGGTTCGGTTCCGCGATGTAAATACGAAACCATTATCATTAATATTAGTGTCGTTTATATCTTCGACTCATTAGTTCTAGGTGACAACATATATAACTTACGATTTCCGATTAAAACACCGCTTTTCACCATACAAATCCAGTGTATATGCATTTATAATATTATCTCGCTTATCAATCGGTTCGGTTTCTTACATTAAATATATATATATATATATATATACGTAACAATTTAGTCAAAATCGCATCATTAACTTACCGAATCTTATGTTTAACCCGTTGACCCGACTTTTGATCGTGTTTGACATGCTTGCATAACATTGAATGTAACATTTAACATAAAACATATAAACATCATGAAATTTGGCATGTAACACATAAAAATCTTAAAAATTTCTAATCAACTATAGTATAGGCTCTAAGGGTCTAATAACCTATCCTATATCCCTATAGTCATGGCTGTGATACCAATATGTCACACCCCGACCCGCAGCGGAATAAGAGTCGGGGCATAATTGGGTTATTACCAAAGCTCATGATATTTACTAATATGTTTCATATTTATGAAAGTCAAAATTACATTCTCAATAATCCAAACATGTCCATACAAATATAAAGAAAAATAGCCAACTAAACAATCCAAGCTCTAAACCAGTTTATTCTTCTAGGCCAATCCTATGTGTTTCTTGCTGCAGCTGGTTCACCTGTATCATGTGTAAAAATGCGGGTTTTTGGGTCAACATAAGTTGGCGAGTGAACCTTGTTAGATAAACATTTATTATTGATTTTCTTGTTATTTTATCAAGGAAAAATTGTGCATAATCATAAGTGAGCAAATGTAAGTAATCAATCAGTAACAATGTCAACCACAAACTATAACATACGATAACTTACAATGACTTATAATAACTTGCATAAATATATAACATGAATGAAACTGTGCGATCAAGGCTCAATCAAACGGAGCCGATCGTATTGCATGTACTGAAAATGATAAATGTCTGTGCGATCAAGGCTCAATCAAACGGAGCCGATCGTATGTTGGCACGCCAGGTTCACGCTCATAATGTAATGGGGAACATGCTCAACGCTCGTAATGTAATGGGGAGCGGCGGCCTATGAACATGCATGTACTGGTAATAATAAATTAAATCTAACAATAACCACACAAACAGTTGAAACAAGCTGAATACACATTTGTTCATGATATGACGTATGCACAATGATTTAAATATAATAAATGGCAAGACACATGATACACCCCAAAAACGTGATTAAAACGGGGAATTTGTAAAGATTCACTCACATTGGGTGCGTTTGGTTGGAGATGATGAGATGCGCACGAGTTGAAAGGATTGAACAACGAGATTTAACTAACCTAAATAATAACGAAAAATATAGTAAATGAGTGGATTTTATTAATAATTTTAATAAGGTTTTTAGATATATTTTTGTGAGTTTAAGGCTATTTCCTATCTTTAAAAACATTATTTTTTAAGTATTTTTAATTGATTTTTAAATTAAATTAAATAAATAAAAATATAAAAATATGTTGACTTTTTGCGACCGTTGACCGTTGACCGTTTGACTTGTTGACCGTTTTATTGTGTAATTGTATGCGCCGGGTGAGGCTCGAACCCGAGACCTCCCGTTCGCGTGCACGCAGCTCTACCAACTGAGCTACGTGTCTAACCCGAAATAATTCTGTTTTTAATTATACTTATATACTAACTCAGTTTATTCAAAATTCTTTTATTTTCAAAAATATTTAAATCATCGAACCGGTGTCACCAACAGGTCTCGAACCCGGGACATGTGCTTTAACGTTACACACAGTCCACCGCTGGACTGTGTGTCTAACTTGGTTAATATACAGATTTTTATTATACTTAACAACTAACGTAAGTTAATCCGGTTCAGTTAGAAAAATAAAACATCTTTATTACAGAGAGGGTGTGTGTATCAGGGATCGAACTCGAGGCGTGTGCGTATTGTTTGCACACAGTCCACCGCTGGACTGTGTGTCTAACCCGTTTAAAATACCGATTTTAATTATCCTTATAGTGTTAACACAGTTCATCTTCTTTGCTAATTTTTACAGACAGCAATTTACCCAAATGTTTCTTGTTTTAAAACGATTAACAACATTCATAAGACTAAAATGAAATGACAGAGACGGTGTTGGAAGCAAACATACCGGAGGAATGATTTGTCTCAGAATTCCGGCAAGGCGTCGGCTCTGTTTTTATGAACTTCAACTGAGCGAGAAATTTAACAGTTTTGATTAGCTAATTGTGGAATTGAAGTGCTAAACAAGAGTTAACAGAAGGTTTAAATGTCCATACCGTTTTACAGCGGAAGATAAGAACTTTCAGAGGTTTTCCGGCGAGCAGGAATTATCTGATAACGACGTCTGAATTTGATTCCGATTGAAAGGTTTGGGTTAGCAATAGCTTAACAATTGATTGACCACGAAAGAATTGAAAGACTTACTGTTTTGATGGAGAATACGGTTTTCCGGCGAAAGTCCGGCCAGTCCAATTAGATTCTCCAGCGACTGAAAATTGTGCGGAAATGTAATTGAGAGCTTTCCGAGTGTGTTTGAGTCGTGAGAGAGAACAAAGATTGAAGTAATTCTGGAATTGAAAGTTTTCGGTTATAGAAACCGATTCACTTCTAGAATTCAAGTTCATTCAAGGCAACCTTGATTGAGAACGTCGGTGTAGCGGTTATAATCGGTAAACCGCGTTTTATCAAACGTTTTTGGACGTTTGGTGACCGATTTCGGTTACAGTTGGCGTAACCGGATTAATTTGTGATAGATAATAAAATTTAATTGTTTCCTAATGTTTACAGAAAACAACAAGTGGCAGAGTGGTGATAGGTGTGTGTGATAAAGCTTTGAATTCTTTTCCGGCTGACCCGGGTTCGAGTCCCGGCAGCCTCATTCTCTTTTAATTATTTTATTTTTACTTTTTATCAATTTTAACTTTTATAGTTTAGTTTGTTTATTAATTATGCATCATTAAAAAATTAAAATAGCCATAAATACGCAACGTGACATTTATAACTTGATATTCGATTACAAACTGGAGCGGGTTTGGAAAACCCGTTTTTGACAAATGTTACAGTATCCCCTACTTTTAGAAATTTCATCCCGAAATTTAAGTAGTAGTAGGAAAAAGATGTGGGTATTTTTCGCGCATTGAGTCTTCACGTTCCCAAGTAAACTCAGGTCCCCGTTTCGACTCCCAGCGTACCCTAACAATTGGAATGCGACTTCGTCGTAGACGTTTTTCTCCGAAGTCCATGATCTCTACAGGTCTTTTAATAAAATGCATAGATTCATCAATCTGAATATCTTCCAGAGGAATGTGGAGGTTTTCATCAACGAGGCACTTCTTCAAGTTTGATACGTGGAATGTGGGATGAATCCTGTTGAGTTCTTCTGGTAGATCAAGCTTGTATGCTACAGGTCCTACTCTTTCGAGTATCTTGAAAGGTCCTACGTAGCGTGGTGCTAGCTTGCCTTTTTGACCAAAACGAACTACTCCCTTCCACGGTGATACTTTTAGAAGTACATGATCACCAATGTTAAACTCCAAAGGCTTCCGTCATTTATCTGCATAACTCTTTTGACGAGTTTGAGCCGCTAGAAGATTGTTTCGAATTTGATGGATCTTGTCTGTGGTTTCTTGAATCAATTCTGGACCAGTGATTTGAGCTTCCCCAATTTCGTGCCAACATACTGGGGATCGGCACTTACGACCATATAAAGCTTCAAAAGGTGCCATGCCGATGCTTGAATGATAGATGTTGTTGTACGAAAATTCAACTAATGGTAGATGAGCGTCCCAATTTCCCTTGAAGTCTATGACACATGCTCGAAGCATATCTTCAAGAGTTTGAATGGTGCGTTCAGATTGTCCATCAGTTTGAGGGTGATAAGCGGTACTGAGATCTAATCGCGTACCCAAGGCGGCTTGTACTGCTTGCCATGTTCGTGAAGTGAAACGACCATCACGATCTGAAATAATGCTTAACGGTACACCATGTCGGCTTACGATTTCGCTGATATAAATACGAGCTAGCTTTTCGTTCTTGAAATCTTCGCGGATAGGAATAAAGTGAGCTGATTTTGTAAGTCGGTCAATGATTACCCATATAGTGTCATACCCTCCAGAAGTGCGAGGTAACCCGGTAATGAAATCCATGGTTATGTTTTCCCACTTCCATACAGGTATTTCAGGTTGGACCAGGAGTCCTGAGGGTCTTTGGTGTTCAGCTTTCACCTTGGAACATGTAAGGCACTTAGAAATAAAAACAGCAATATCCTTTTTCATTCCAGGCCACCAATAGGTGTATCGAAGGTCTTGATACATCTTATCGGCTCCTGGGTGTATAGAGTATCGTGTTTTGTGAGCCTCATTCATAAGAATTTCACGAAGATTGTTGTGGTTAGGAATCCATATGCGATCTAGATAGTACAGAATACCGTCAGATTTAGTTTCAATTTTAAGTTCAGCTCCACAGGACAGCTCCTTTCGTACATCATCTTCCGTTACTGAAACATGTTGGGCTTCTCGAATTTGATCTTTAATGTCAGTTATGATTTGCGAACATAGAAGACGAATGGAGTTCGCATAACCCTTTCGACTGAGTGCATCAGCCACCACATTTGCTTTGCCAGGGTGGTACCGAATTTCACAGTCGTAGTCATTTAGAAGTTCGACCCATCTTCGTTGCCTCATGTTTAACTCCTTTTGATTGAAGATATGTTGAAGACTCTTGTGGTCAGTGTATATTTCACACTTAGTACCGTAGAGATAATGTCTCCATATCTTAAGAGCGAACACAACGGCTCCAAGTTCTAGGTCATGGGTGGTGTAGTTCTTCTCATGAGTCTTGAGTTGTCTCGAAGCATAAGCTATAACCTTTCCTCTTTGCATTAGGACACAGCCTAAACCTTGCCCTGACGCGTCGCAATAAACCACGAAATCATCACAACCTTCAGGCAGTGTGAGGATTGGTGCATCACAGAGTTTTTGTTTAAGGGTTTGGAAGGCTTCTTCTTGCTTGGGTCCCCATATGAAAGGTTTCCCCTTATGAGTTAAAGCCGTGAGTGGTACAGCAATGCGTGAGAAGTTTGAAATGAAACGACGATAATAACCAGCCAAACCAAGAAAAGATCTCACTTCAGTTGGTGTACGTGGCGCTTGCCATTCTTGTACCGCTTTGATCTTTGAGGGGTCGACATGTATTCCCTTGTCATTGACTACATGTCCGAGGAATTGCACCTTTTTAACCAGAATTCGCATTTGGAGAATTTGGCGTAAAGCTTTTCATTCTCTAGAAGTGTAAGGATGAGTCGAAGATGTCGCTCATGATCAGACTTATACTTTGAATAAATGAGGATGTCGTCGATGAAGACTATAACAAAACGATCGAGATAAGGTTTGCAGACTCTGTTCATTAGATCCATGAAGACAGCTGGAGCGTTGGTTAAACCAAATGGCATGACCATGAATTCATAATGACCATAACGAGTTCGGAAAGCAGTCTTTGGGACGTCTTCTTCATGTACTCTGAGTTGATGATCACCAGATCGAAGGTCGATTTTTGAAAAGCAGCTGGCACCTTGAAGTTGGTCAAGAAGATCATCAATGCGAGGTAATGGATAGCGATTCTTGATTGTTAACTTGTTGAGTTCTCTGTAGTCGATGCACATGCGAAACATCCATCTTTCTTCTTCACAAAAAGGACAGGTGCACCCCAAGGCGAGGAGCTAGGGCGTATGAACCCTTTGTCAGTCAACTCTTGCAATTGACTGGGTAGCTCTTGCATTTCAGAGGGGGCTAACCTATAAGGAGACTTTGCAACTGGTGTAGCACCAGGTATAAGATCAATACAGAATTCGACTTCTCTAACTGGAGGAAGTCCTGAAATGTCGTCAGGAAAAACTTGCGGGAAATCTTTTACTACTGGGATGTCTTCAAATTTCTTCTCCATGGTTCCCTTTTTGATGATATGAGCTAAAAATGCGACATAATACTTGCGAAGATATTTTTGAGCTTGAAGACAGGACATTAAGCTGAGCCCTTTCGACGAGGTTTCTCCAAAGATTCGTGAAGTCTGACCGTTTGAAAGAGGAATGCGTATAAACTTTTCGCGGCATACAACTTCTGCCTGATGTTGACTGAGCCAGTCCATACCAGTTATGATATCAAAACTTCCCAACTTCATAGGAATAAGGTCAACTGAAAAGTCGTGGTCGTTTAAGGTGAGTGTACAGTTGCGTATACTAGAGTTTAATGAGACCGGTTTCCCGTCAGCAACTTCTACTGTTATGGATTCCATGAGCTTATCACGATTTTGGTTTAGGATAGGTTCAAACTCTAAGGACACAAAACTTTTATCCGCGCCAGTATCAAACAACATGGATGCATATCTACCATTGATAAGGAACGTACTGTTAACCACATTGCCGTCAGCTCTAGCCTGATTAGCGTTGATGTTGAAAGCTCTTCCTCTTGCAGGTGGAGGAGCTTGGTTAGCTTGATTCACCGGATTGGCTTGGGCTTGAGCATGAATAATGTTCACCAACCTTGGACAAGTGTTTCTAAAATGGCTTGGGTCTCCACAATTGTAGCAAGCCCGCATAGGTTGTACCATGGGATAGTTGGGTTGGTAGTATGTTTGGGCTAAATGTTGGGTAGGTGGTAATAGTATGGGTTGTTGGGCTTGGCCTATTATTTGTTGGTGGGTTTGGGTTGAAGGCTGGTGGCGGTTCGTTCGCTGAGGCATGCGACAGGTTTGAACAGTATGACCTGCGCGACCACAGCCGGTGCAATGTTGGCAGGGATGATCGAGAAAGTGGTGGTATTGGCAACGGTTGCATTTTGGTAACGGGCCAGAGTATGGCCTTTTGTATGGTGCAGGTGAAGGGGCAACTTGGGTAATGGGTGCAGTAGGAATAGGGAAATTGGTTTGTGTAACAGCGAAGTTTCTGGTGTTACGCTTCCTCTTGTTAGCAAACTTAGAGGAAGAGATGGTATGGTTTGATGTTTGGCCCTCAATGGGGGCTTTCTTCTTCTCCTCTTTAAACTTACCGTTGCGAATTCGATTCTCGGTCAGTTCAGTCGCTAGCTCCATAGCAGCTTCAAGTGTTGCTGGCGAAGTGCTGAGGACTGAATCTTGAATTTTCGAGGGAAGACCTCGAATATAATGCTCGATCAAGCGATAAACTAGGGTAAACAAATTAGGGACCATTTGGTTCAACTCTAAGAACCTCTTGTTGTAGGAAGTATGATCTCCCTCCTTTTGCTTTAAAGAATGAAATTCGTCCTCTAGCTTCTTAATCTCACTTCTAGGACAGAATCGCCTCGTCATGATTTCCCTTAACTCCTCCCATGTTAAGGCCATTGCATCATCAATTCCCCTCTTCCCCTTTTCAGTATTCCACCAGGTGAGAGCTACCCCAAATAGTCTCCCGGTGGCGTATCGAACCTTGCGATCCTCAGGACAATCGCAGTTGAGGAAGGTGTTTTCCATTTCCTCAAACCAGTGGAGGAGAGCAGTGACACCTTCGGTCCCTTCAAATTTAGGAGGATCGCAAGACTTGAAATGTTTGTATGTGCACTTGCTGGTAGGAGGGTTGCCGATGTTCTGGTCATGTTGTTGGGGAGGATTAGTGGGATTTGTGGCGAGAGCTTGTTGTACTTGAACCACAATGTCAGGAAGCACCGCAGCCATTTGTTTCGCGATTTGTGTGGCCAAGCGTTCGTGAGACCTTCCTGATCTTTTACCCCCTCGTTGTTGTCTAGTCGACATCTACAGGAACATACATAAGAAGATTGTGAGTTTATGGAGTCTTTTTAGGTGTCATGTGTCTCTAAGAAAATGAAAATAACATAAATATCAATAATGCAACTACATCCATAGGATGTCTTGGGTTTGCTCATGTTGGGCCTCAAATGTCCCCCATACCTTCACCTGTATAGTCATGTGGGCCCCCATGACTATTGGCTTGGTAGGATTCACATTAGTATTGGCGATTTAACACTCGCATCACCCGAATGCAAACCACAAAATATGTTTACGAGATGTATGGTCGGAATGTGTCCAGGTGTAGACACAATGACAACTCAAAGTAGGGTTAGCTCACACGACGTTTGGTATAGCATGCTTTGGCCTAATAGGTACTTCGTACTCTCATCGTTAGTCCCCAGGTAGGCAAACTGGTCCTTTATTTTGGATTTATACGAATGCCAGCCTAGACAGGACGTTCCGACTACCGGTACTGGTACCCTTCCTGTTACTACATGCCCGTCATGAGAACTCACTTTGATGAGATTTGAAAATACAAAAAAAAATCATTGTAAAAGCAATCATGAAAATGATGTGGTGTGTGCTTTCATGGATATGATATGTTATGTGAATATGATTCATGATAGGCATTATATGATAATATATACTTATGAACATGCTTGCATAACATTGAATGTAACATTTAACATAAAACATATAAACATCATGAAATTTGGCATGTAACACACAAAAATCTTAAAAATTTCTAATCAACTATAGTATAGGCTCTAAGGGTCTAATAACCTATCCTATATCCCTATAGTCATGGCTCTGATACCAATCTGTCACACCCCGACCCGCAGCGGAATAAGAGTCGGGGCATAATTGGGTTATCACCAAAGCTCATGATATTTACTAATATGTTTCATATTTATTAAAGTCAAAATTACATTCTCAATAATCCAAACATGTCCATACAAATACAAAGAAAAATAACCAACTAAACAATCCAAGCTCTAAACCAGTTTATTCTTCTAAGCCAATCCTATGTGTTTCTTGCTGCAGCTGGTTCACCTGTATCATGTGTAAAAATGGGGGTTTTGGGGTCAACATAAGTTGGCGAGTGAACCTTGTTAGATAAACATTTATTATTGATTTTCTCGTTATTTTATCAAGGAAAAATTGTGCAATGATCATAAGTGAGCAAATGTAAATAATCAAACATTAGTAATAACAACCACAAACTATAACATACAACAACATACAATAACATACAATAACATACAATATCATACAATAACATAAATGGGGAACGGACGGCCTATGATAAATGTATGTACTGAAAATGATAAATGTCTGTGCGATCAAGGCTCAATCAAACGGAGCCGATCGTATTGCATGTACTGAAAATGATAAATGTCTGTGCGATCAAGGCTCAATCAAACGGAGCCGATCGTATGTTGGCAACGCCAGGTTCACGCTCATAATGTAATGGGGAACTGCTCAACGCTCATAATGTAATGGGGAGCGGCGGCCTATGAAATTGCATGTACTGGAAATAATAAATTAAGCTGAGCCCTTTCGACGAGGTTTCTCCAAAGATTCGTGAAGTCTGACCGTTTGAAAGAGGAATGCGTATAAACTTTTCGCGGCATACAACTTCTGCCTGATGTTGACTGAGCCAGTCCATACCAGTTATGATATCAAAACTTCCCAACTTCATAGGAATAAGGTCAACTGAAAAGTCGTGGTCGTTTAAGGTGAGTGTACAGTTGCGTATACTAGAGTTTAATGAGACCGGTTTCCCGTCAGCAACTTCTACTGTTATGGATTCCATGAGCTTATCACGATTTTGGTTTAGGATAGGTTCAAACTCTAAGGACACAAAACTTTTATCCGCGCCAGTATCAAACAACATGGATGCATATCTACCATTGATAAGGAACGTACCGTTAACCACATTGCCGTCAGCTCTAGCCTGATTAGCGTTGATGTTGAAAGCTCTTCCTCTTGCAGGTGGAGGAGCTTGGTTAGCTTGATTCACCGGATTGGCTTGGGCTTGAGCATGAATAATGTTCACCAACCTTGGACAAGTGTTTCTAAAATGGCTTGGGTCTCCACAATTGTAGCAAGCCCGCATAGGTTGTACCATGGGATAGTTGGGTTGGTAGTATGTTTGGGCTAAATGTTGGGTAGGTGGTAATAGTAGGGGTTGTTGGGCTTGGCCTATTATTTGTTGGTGGGTTTGGGTTGAAGGCTGGTGGCGGTTCGTTCGCTGAGGCATGCGACAGGTTTGAACAGTATGACCTGCGCGACCACAGCCGGTGCAATGTTGGCAGGGATGATCGAGAAAGTGGTGGTATTGGCAACGGTTGCATTTTGGTAACGGGCCAGAGTATGGCCTTTTGTATGGTGCAGGTGAAGGGGCAACTTGGGTAATGGGTGCAGTAGGAATAGGGAAATTGGTTTGTGTAACAGCGAAGTTTCTGGTGTTACGCTTCCTCTTGTTAGCAAACTTAGAGGAAGAGATGGTATGGTTTGATGTTTGGCCCTCAATGGGGGCTTTCTTCTTCTCCTCTTTAAACTTACCGTTGCGAATTCGATTCTCGGTCAGTTCAGTCGCTAGCTCCATAGCAGCTTCAAGTGTTGCTGGCGAAGTGCTGAGGACTGAATCTTGAATTTTCGAGGGAAGACCTCGAATATAATGCTCGATCAAGCGATAAACTGGGGTAAACAAATTAGGGACCATTTGGTTCAACTCTAAGAACCTCTTGTTGTAGGAAGTATGATCTCCCTCCTTTTGCTTTAAAGAATGAAATTCGTCCTCTAGCTTCTTAATCTCACTTCTAGGACAGAATCGCCTCGTCATGATTTCCCTTAACTCCTCCCATGTTAAGGCCATTGCATTATCAATTCCCCTCTTCCCCTTTTCAGTATTCCACCAGGTGAGAGCTACCCCAAATAGTCTCCCGGTGGCGTATCGAACCTTGCGATCCTCAGGACAATCGCAGTTGAGGAAGGTGTTTTCCATTTCCTCAAACCAGTGGAGGAGAGCAGTGACACCTTCGGTCCCTTCAAATTTAGGAGGATCGCAAGACTTGAAATGTTTGTATGTGCACTTGCTGGTAGGAGGGTTGCCGATGTTCTGGTCATGTTGTTGGGGAGGATTAGTGGGATTTGTGGCGAGAGCTTGTTGTACTTGAACCACAATGTCAGGAAGCACCGCAGCCATTTGTTTCGCGATTTGTGTGGCCAAGCGTTCGTGAGACCTTCCTGATCTTTTACCCCCTCGTTGTTGTCTAGTCGACATCTACAGGAACATACATAAGAAGATTGTGAGTTTATGGAGTCTTTTTAGGTGTCATGTGTCTCTAAGAAAATGAAAATAACATAAATATCAATAATGCAACTACATCCATAGGATGTCTTGGGTTTGCTCATGTTGGGCCTCAAATGTCCCCCATACCTTCACCTGTATAGTCATGTGGGCCCCCATGACTATTGGCTTGGTAGGATTCACATTAGTATTGGCGATTTAACACTCGCATCACCCGAATGCAAACCACAAAATATGTTTACGAGATGTATGGTCGGAATGTGTCCAGGTGTAGACACAATGACAACTCAAAGTAGGGTTAGCTCACACGACGTTTGGTATAGCATGCTTTGGACTAATAGGTACTTCGTACTCTCATCGTTAGTCCCCAGGTAGGCAAACTGGCCCTTTATTTTGGATTTATACGAATGCCAGCCTAGACAGGACGTTCCGACTACCGGTACTGGTACCCTTCCTGTTACTACATGCCCGTCATGAGAACTCACTTTGATGAGATTTGAAAATACAAAAAAAAATCATTGTAAAAGCAATCATGAAAATGATGTGGTGTGTGCTTTCATGGATATGATATGTTATGTGAATATGATTCATGATAGGCATTATATGATAATATATACTTATGAACATGCTTGCATAACATTGAATGTAACATTTAACATAAAACATATAAACATCATGAAATTTGGCATGTAACACACAAAAATCTTAAAAATTTCTAATCAACTATAGTATAGGCTCTAAGGGTCTAATAACCTATCCTATATCCCTATAGTCATGGCTCTGATACCAATCTGTCACACCCCGACCCGCAGCGGAATAAGAGTCGGGGCATAATTGGGTTATTACCAAAGCTCATGATATTTACTAATATGTTTCATATTTATTAAAGTCAAAATTACATTCTCAATAATCCAAACATGTCCATACAAATACAAAGAAAAATAGCCAACTAAACAATCCAAGCTCTAAACCAGTTTATTCTTCTAGGCCAATCCTATGTGTTTCTTGCTGCAGCTGGTTCACCTGTATCATGTGTAAAAATGCGGGTTTTTGGGTCAACATAAGTTGGCGAGTGAACCTTGTTAGATAAACATTTATTATGGATTTTCTTGTTATTTTACCAAGGAAAAATTGTGCATAATCATAAGTGAGCAAATGTAAATAATCAATCAGTAACAATGTCAACCACAAACTATAACATACGATAACTTACAATGACTTATAATAACTTGCATAAATATATAACGTGAATGAAACTGTGCGATCAAGGCTCAATCAAACGGAGCCGATCGTATTGCATGTACTGAAAATGATAAATGTCTGTGCGATCAAGGCTCAATGAAACGGAGCCGATCGTATGTTGGCACGCCAGGTTCACGCTCATAATGTAATGGGGAACATGCTCAACGCTCATAATGTAATGGGGAGCGGCGGCCTATGAACTTGCATGTACTGGAAATAACAAATTAAATCTAACAATAACCACACAAACAGTTGAAACAAGCTGAATACACATTTGTTCATGATATGACGTATGCACAATGATTTAAATATAATAAATGGCAAGACACATGATACACCCCAAAAACGTGATTAAAACGGGGAATTTGTAAAGATTCACTCACATTGGGTGCGTTTGGTTGGAGATGATGAGATGCGCACGAGTTGAAAGGATTGAACAACGAGATTTAACTAACCTAAATAATAACGAAAAATATAGTAAATGAGTGGATTTTATTAATAATTTTAATAAGATTTTTAGATATATTTTTGTGAGTTTAAGGCTATTTCCTATCTTTAAAAACATTTTTTTAAGTATTTTTAATTGATTTTTAAATTAAATTAAATAAATAAAAATATGTTGACTTTTGCGACCGTTGACCGTTGACCGTTTGACTTGTTGACCGTTTTATTGTGTAATTGTATGCGCCGGGTGAGGCTCGAACCCGAGACCTCCCGTTCGCGTGCACGCAGCTCTACCAACTGAGCTACGTGTCTAACCCGAAATAATTCTGTTTTTAATTATACTTATATACTAACTCAGTTTATTCAAAATTCTTTTATTTTCAAAAAATATTTTAAATCATCGAACCGGTGTCACCAACAGGTCTCGAACCCGGGACCTGTGCTTTAACGTTACACACAGTCCACCGCTGGACTGTGTGTCTAACTTGGTTAATATACAGATTTTTATTATACTTAACAACTAACGTAAGTTAATCCGGTTCAGTTAGAAAAATAAAACATCTTTATTACAGAGAGGGTGTGTGTATCAGGGATCGAACTCGCGGCGTGTGCGTATTGTTTGCACACAGTCCACCGCTGGACTGTGTGTCTAACCCGTTTAAAATACCGATTTTAATTATCCTTATAGTGTTAACACAGTTCATCTTCTTCGCTAATTTTTACAGACAGCAATTTACCCAAATGTTTCTTGTTTTAAAACGATTAACAACATTCATAAGACTAAAATGAAATGACAGAGACGGTGTTGGAAGCAAACATACCGGAGGAATGATTTGTCTCAGAATTCCGGCAAGGCGTCGGCTCTGTTTTTATGAACTTCAACTGAGCGAGAAATTTAACAGTTTTGATTAGCTAATTGTGGAATTGAAGTGCTAAACAAGAGTTAACAGAAGGTTTAAATGTCCATACCGTTTTACAGTGGAAGATAAGAACTTTCAGAGGTTTTCCGGCGAGCAGGAATTATCTGATAACGACGTCTGAATTTGATTCCGATTGAAAGGTTTGGGTTAGCAATAGCTTAACAATTGATTGACCACGAAAGAATTGAAAGACTTACTGTTTTGATGGAGAATACGGTTTTCCGGCGAAAGTCCGGCCAATCCAACTAGATTCTCCGGCGAACTGAAAATTGTGCGGAAATGTAATTGAGAGCTTTCCGAGTGTGTTTGAGTCGTGAGAGAGAACAAAGATTGAAGTAATTCTGGAATTGAAAGTTTTCGGTTATAGAAACCGATTCACTTCTAGAATTCAAGTTCATTCAAGGCAACCTTGATTGAGAACGTCGGTGTAGCGGTTATAATCGGAAAACCGCGTTTTATCAAACGTTTTTGGACGTTTGGTGACCGATTTCGGTTACAGTTGGCGTAACCGGATTAATTTGTGATAGATAATAAAATTTAATTGTTTCCTAATATTTACAGAAAACAACAAGTGGCGGAGTGGTGATAGGTGTGTGTGATAAAGCTTTGAGTTCTTTTCCGGCTGACCCGGGTTCGAGTCCCGGCAGCCTCATTCTCTTTTTAATTATTTATTTTTACTTTTTATCAATTTTAACTTTTATTGTTTATTAATTATGCATCATTAAAAAATTAAAATAGCCATAAATACGCAACGTGACATTTATAACTTGATATTCGATTACAAAACGGAGCGGGTTTGGAAAACCCGTTTTTGACAAATTTTACAAAACCCAATCCCCAAACTGAGCTAAAACAGACCCGAGTTGACGGACCGGGACCCGAACATTAGAACTGAACGACATAACAATCTGAACCCGAAACCCGTCAACCGCGTGTTAACCTAAACACCAAAATCCGAAAACGAACCCGAGACGACCACGTTGACCTGCTGTCTACTGGACCCGAACTGAGCCGACTAGGCCGATGCCGGAGCAACAAAGGAGCGGCCTGTGGTCGACTGAAGCTTCCCCGGTCACGCTGGTTCTGCGGGAGGAGGAAGGTGGTCGTGGTTCGGTGGTTGCTCGCGGCCGGAGATTGGTGCCGGCGTCGAGAGGGATCGAGAGAGACTGAGGGTGTGTGCGAGAGAGGATGGCGGGTGTGCGTGAGGGTGTAGACGAGGGAGGAGATGAGCAGCTGGGGTATGGTGGCGTTCACCGGTAAACCGAACGGAAGAACTTCGGTCACCGGAGTCGGAGGAGAGCAGAGTGAGATCGGGTGAAGAGGGGGGCGGTTGGTGAGTTTTTTTTTTAGAGTGTGAGTATATTTATAAATAATTAGGGTTTAGTGGGTAGCTAGGGTTTGGTTGGTTGGGCTTAAAGCCCACAACTCGGTTTCGCGTTCTAAAGTGGCCAGTTGCATTCTAAATATCCGTTCACACCCGGAACTTCATAACGTGTTGCGCAATATCGTGTTATCGCTTTAGGATTATCGTTATTATTATTTATTATTGTTATTATTATTATTATTATAAAAAAATGAACAATAAAAACGTGATAATAAAAAAATAGATAAATAAATAAATTTGGTGAAACGATACATATTTCCTAAAGGTATGGAAGTGCGGAAATACGAGGCGTTACAACTATATTATTGGACACGATTTTACAGGGTGTTACAGTGTTGCCTATAGTCTTCCAAGGAAAGTCTACTTTTTTCCTGGATTGCATTTTCAATTTGCACGGCTTTGGGTGATTTCCAGTTTCAGATACTTCGTGAAAATGTCTTTCTGAAAGCAGATTTATTGACAAAATAAAATAAACTACTTTCGATATCGAAAATAAAAAATACCTAATAAAAACATAAATAAATGTCTTACAACTTTGTATGTAGTGCTTTTCTTGAAAAAATTTTCATCATTAATAAGATGAACTGGGCTTTCAGTTGCAGACATGTTATCGATCATCGTTATCGATGGCTTTATAAAATCAAAGCAAACAAGGTAAAAATGGTCGTACTCAAGAATTGGGAAGCAGATTACGCAATACGTGGACAAACTCATCAAAGATGGTTTTTTTGTCTACCACAGGGAATAACGAACTTCTTAACTTTTCAACACGCTGCAAATCTCCATACGATTCATTCTTCAACGTATCTTCCGTCTGTAGCAATAAATAAAGCATCACTTAATGAAACTCAGCCTATATTTTATAACTTCAAGATAAATATAAACAGTTTTATGGTAACTTCGATCAACTTACAAAACATTTTGTATGGCAAAACAAACGCGACTTCGACCCTTTTACTTTATCATCACCTTCAAAAACATTTTCGCCAGCAATTCGTTGATTCTCTTCATGATTGAGCATCGACGCAAAGCAATTTATTACTCCACTATTAACCCACTGGCTAGGTTGCAAATCCTTCATCTGGAAATGGTACAGCCCAACTCCTGACACAGTTTCAAATACAAATCGCATGTTCACAAACAAATCTTATTACTTCACATATATTATAACGTTATTCTGCATATAAGCACATGTGTTTACTATTTTCTTTACACAATCCTGTAAATAGAACATGTTTGGAAAATGTATACTGTAAACATTAACATACACAGTAGACTTGTGTATACATATATGATTGTGTATTATTATAAACAGTATACGTGTGTATACTGATATGATTTTGTATTAACATACACAATACACGTGTGTATACTGATATGATTGTGTATTAATATATAAGCAACATAAACTCAAACCGCATGAACCTGCTGAATCTCAGAACAAACAACGGAATTGTTAACTAAATTGTAATAATTAAAATTACTTAAACACATGTTTTAGAACAAACATTTTAAAACCCCTAAACATTTATACAATAACAACATACACATGTGTACAATAACATATTCATGAAAATACCACGACAGTCGTTGTGTTTAACAAACGTTTAACATTCAACATTGTCATATAAAACATCATAAGGTCGCCAACATTTACAGAAATAACACAGAAAATTAGCGCAAAAAAAAAAACAAACATTAACAATCAGCCTGCACAAACAGCTATTAATCGATAAATTTCAAACCCTAGTTACTGAATGTTGTTCTTGTATGTCGGCAGAATGCTAATAAACAGCCCACAATGAGAGAAATCGTCAAATAAACTACAAAACATCCAAAACAATTACCTCTTATGCGATCGACTGAACCTACAATGCGGACCAACTGTTCCCCAAAACCTCCGTCTACTTCTAACTATACCGTGAAAATTGAGAGCGTAACAATTATGGGAGAAGAAATCGACTGAGAGGAACAATTTTGGATAGCGGATTCTTAAAAAATATCGCTCCGATTTAGAGGAGTGGGAAAGTGGCGGATTTCTATGGAAACTTTTCATGTTCCTAATTTAAAATAATCTCCCCTTTTTTCAATTACATATCTGTCCTTTTTTATTAATTTTAAAGTGTAAAAAAATCTAAATAATTACAATCATACCACTAATCAAAACTTAATGATGATTAAAATGAATGATCTAGATCTGTTCACACACTTCACTCTTATAAAGTTGTTCACTCTTAATCCATATCCTATATATATATATATATACACACACACGAAGAGCATACCAAGGTAAATACACATTAAAGCTGAAGTTGTATGTTATGTGATGTTTATAACCACATCAACGAAAACCTTAATAAAAATTTCATGACAGAATTACTAAGATTTTGAGCTAGTACTGAGCATTGCTACTAATGCTCATTAAGATTTTACTCAGTAGTTAGTAGTAACTGAAGATTATAAAATTATATTTCAAATATTAAAATATGATAAGACTATATTTTAAATTTTAAAATATAATATTGATAATCTTTAATAAGATTATAAATTCAAAAGACTACATAAATAAAATTAATTAAGAAAACCAAAGGTTAGCGTTTAATTATAGGAAACGTTGAAGGGATGGGATAACTACAAGTTTACATATAAAAGGGTAAGTTTAGTATCCTCAAACAAAATATATACATACAAGTTTACGCAGAGCATACCCAAAGTAAATGTACATAGAAGCTGAAGTTGTACGTGATGTGATTATAACTACATCAACGAAAACCTTAATAAAAATTTCATCAAAGAGTTATTCACACTCTGAACATTGCCAATAGTGCTCATTAAGCTTTTACTCGTTAGTAGTAACTTATTACTGACGATTATGTTAGCACTGCTCAATATTAACTTACCACCGAGGATTCAATTTGTCACTGTTCTTAGTTTGAGGATTAAGGTTTCATCAATATCAGTTGACACCAACAACAATTTTTTCCATAAAACTTTCACCGATCATGCAAATTTAAAACAACTTCTAGTATATAATTAACTTGGAAGATAACTTCCACGAATAACGAGCGTATCGTTGTTATTATTTTCATTATATATTTTAATTAAAAAGTGAACCAATTTCCTATAATGTTAGAATAGAGAAGTTGTTTTCTATAATCTAGTCAGTGTATTAGAAAAAAAAGTATTTTGTAAACCTATATAAAATGTTTGTAAACGTTTAATTTCTTTCTAACAAACGTGTTAAAAATTATATTTGGTAAAACAGTGTGGGGTTCGTCTACAAAGTCTAAATCTCCTAAAACGTGTACAAAGTCATAAAACACTGTAATTTCAGCCCTAAAACACACATAAAACACACAAATAACAAAATGAAGATTACTAAAACACTATATCAAACCCTAGCATTCCATGAAAAAACTCAAAACACACCATCGTAGAACAATGAATATAAAACACAACATGATAATCAACATAAAACACATAATGTTACTCATTGGATAATCAGAGTCTTATCATCCAAAACACAAAACCCACAGATATTGTGTTTAAGTAATCATTATTATGTTATTTGTGAGTTTTGGTGTGTTTTATAGTTGATATTATGGTTTTTATGACTTTTTACACTTTTTAGAAATTTTGAACTTTGTAGCCAACTCATAGCCTTGCTTTCAAATGTTTTGATACACACACACTACTGAGCGTATTATAAATTCATTATCATATAAATTAACAAGTTTTAAAAAAAAAAATCTAACAAGTGTGTTAGAAATGATTGTGTAAAACTAACAGGTTGTAAAGACATTTAGAATTATTAATGAGCGTGTTAGAAACAATTATTTTGAAAAATAATAAACTTGGAAACAATTTGGTCTTAATTGTTAAATTTGTAATGAGTGAGTTAGAAAATATTTGTTTTAGAAACGCTGAAATTTATACCATTTTATCTAAATGTTTATTTAGCATCAGTTTATTGTTTGATAAACTTTAAAACGATTTTTGTAATCATTTATTTCTAACGAGCAATTTAAAAACGATTGATTTTCAAAATAATAATAATAATAATTAAACGATTTTGGCAATCGTTTATTTCTAACAAACATGTTAGAAACAGTTTATTTTATATAAACTAAAAGGGCTAATGAACGTGTTATATACACTTTTACTTTATAAAAAGAAACCTAAAAATTTTTGAATGTTTGTTAACTGTTAACAATAGTTTTACTTTAAGAATGAATCCTCTTGAATTTTGACACCGACCCAAGAGTTATTGACACCTATCCCCAAAAAAAAAAATTAAGATTTTATAGTTTTACAAATATAACCTATTATAAACTATCTGGCACACATAAAAAAAGTATAAAGTAGTTATTTAATTTGACTAACATCCATTATCATATAATTTCTTATAAACCCAATAACTAATTTGAAAATTAAGCCCATTACTTCATTAGCCCAATAACCAGTTGACTCGATAATGATTTTAAACAACTAAACCAGTAACCCAATAAACAATTAGATCATAATATTGTCATATTGAGTGGCTTTGAAATTTGAAGACTAAAGGTTTGATCAGAAGCCAAAACTGCAACTGTCCAGTTCGTCAGATTGCCGAAGCTGTCTGTCGTAGTGTCCCGAACATACCAATTACAAGGTTAAACCGATACATTTTAAATGCTGATTGATGTAGATTTATTATGTATTTCCTTATTGTTATGTGATCAAACCCGAACCAAAAAAGTATTAAAATTAGCGATAGATTACCAACCCAATAGAAGTCCGACCCCATGAAAAAAGTTATGGGTCCGCCATTTAGATGATGTTGTGCTCAGGAATGAACTCAAACGGAGTGAGCCATGGTTGACTATTTTTCTAGTTCTAATATTTATATTTAGTTTTAAGTCATTTTAAATGTACTAAAAATGTGTAACTGATAATGCCTCTTAACGCCCTTTCAATCATTACTTTCCGTTGGGCATTATACTACAAACGCTCATCCCTCTTCTTGCCCCTATAATGTCCATGGGGTGGTGTTGGGACGTTATCAAGTCCTTTTACGCTCTTATAGTGCCATATTACGCATGACTTTATAATGCAAATATATTGAGAAGGAAACAGTTATCTCTAAACGATAGATACATTATGTGTTTATACATATTTTTAATAATAACCTGCATTTGGAGATGCTCTTGTAATTAAGGAATTCTAGTTTCTTCCATTTTAACCATGTAACTTGTACAGTTTATATATTGATATTACATAAAATAAAACTAATATCAAGATATGTAAAAAAGGCAAAGGCATATAAAAAAGAGAAGAAAAGTTGCACAAAAGTAAAGTTTTTATATTATCCATAAAGGGATTTAGAAAGCGAGTGCCTTTTGTATTAAAAGGGCTTTCCACTTTCTACATGTCATTAAGCAACTTATGTATTATTTGATTACTGTTAATAATAAACTAATTAATGTATGTTCTCTCCACAGTTTAACAAGCCAACTCATGTAGCTACTTAATCCCACAATTACTTAAACATTCTATTAGACGGAATTTGTTTATTGATTTATAAAAGCCAAAGACTTTCTACATGATGGAATTTCTTTACAATAAAAGCAATCCGAATTATAATGGATGAATAGTTACAATTCAGATAAATTCCACGTCATCAATGGACAGAAAAACGTAGTAAACTCTTGTTTAATTTTTTTAACCGCTAGTAGACAAACTGGTTGGCTTTCACATCTAATCCACGAGAGACCCGGTTCGAAACCAGAAGACCCTTCATTTTGGGCTTGGCACATCCTGGCTCTCAATCCACCCGTGGATAGAACACCACTAAGAATGGATAGCATAGGCGTTTAATTCTCACCGCAGTCGTTCCAAGAGAAAACCATGCAACCATGACTTGTGTAAAATCTCCTGGCCTCACGTTGTTGTGTCCAGTGGGGATCAACCTAAATCTCTCAAGAGAAATTCAAAGCCGCCAACCACTTAAATCAAGGATCATTGGCTAGTAAGCTCTTGTGTCGGAGCAAATAACATTGGTGATTATGAGTGAGGTAGCATAACCAAATTTCATATCACTAGTCTGAATTTTAGCCAAACCTTATCAATGACAACGAGTCCGTACCTAAATAATTCATAATTATTAATTTGTTTGTAGGATCTGAACCGATTTCATTCTTTAAAACTCAAGTGTTTAAAAGTTTTGTCTTTACTAATAGACTACCATTCTATTGATATAATTATTAATTTACATACTTAATAATGGGACACATATATAGAAATTGAGTGGAGGTTGTTATTCTTATTAGAATTTTAAATTATCAAAATACTTAAACAGAGATTTTAATTTCTTTTAATGGCATGCAACACAAATGCATTTATAATCGCACTCAATTTCCCTAATTTGGTAGGTACATAAATTTAGAAGCCTCTCGAACCAAAATCAACACTATACAAATATATATCTACGAAGATTTCATTGTTATTCCTGTCGTAGATGACATGTATCCCTAATCCAATCGAAGAATTTAATATAATTCAGAAGCTAATCACCTTTATTTAAGAAATTTGATTAAAAGGCCAATATAAACATGTTGTAAAACTAGGTTTAATCAGTTAATAAAACATGATTTCTTATCAAACAACCTGAATATATTACGTAGGTTAACATACAATATTCCTTAACGTGCGATGGTACGATATGAAATTACGCATGTTATAAAACGGAAAACCATAATCGCACATGGTTATGATTTTTCAACATACGTGATTACAGTTTTTTAACATGCGTGATTATGGTTTTGTTCATGCGTGATTAGGGTTTTAAGTCTTATAACATGTGTAATTTCATATCGTGTGTTAATACAAACCCGACTTGATTTCCTACAGATACTTTTTGTTATATTGAAAACTCTTTCTGTATTAAAAACACAATCACTACACCAATATATTTTACATTACATCTATGTGATTTTAACAACATTGATATCAAACTAAATATAATTCAAAACATATCTAATACTATATTTTGTTTAATAGAATGTTTAGTATGTTTAGAATATTATCAATTAAAAATATTTAAAACACGTTATTGAAGAGGTCATTATATACCTACAATCTTGCTTTCTAATTCCATACCATTCAACATTATCAAACTACCGTTCGACATGTATGTAAACGGTAAAGGACAGTTTGAAGTTTAGAGGGCTATAATTTAACATACAAACCTGCAAACGGCCATTCAACATAACCCGTTTGAAAAGACTAGTGCGAGACCAGTTGTAGGAACCAAAAACTCTTATTATCTCATTTTGATTATTCTTTTTGCTTGCTGTACATAATTGTTTTTACTTGCTTATCCCTATATGCATGAGATTTCATCTTTCAAGAAAGGTTCTTTACGTATTTATATTTGGTTTCCCCATTCTTCTTTTTCTTATTTCTTTAATAGATATGAAAAAGAACAAATATAACATATTGTCAATTAGGGGATGCGTTAATTACATCGACATATTTTATTAATATATTTTAAATTTTAAACACCACACACATAAGTTGGACCATATATTAATTAATAAACTTATGTTAAATCTTTGTCACTTGTGCGTGGCTTGCTCATGGTAGTTAAGACATGGAAATTAAATATTGGTATTCTAATCCAAATAAAATTAGATATCTAATATTTTTCTAGAAGGTTAGTAAAAAGAGAGCTCACGTTTCATTTATTTTTAAAAGAAAAAGAAAAAGATTGAAGTTGGTTGATAAAAGAAAGAAAGATGGGGGTTAATTATTTGTTAATAAAAACCAAATGAGGGAATAAAAAACCTTAACCATATGTTTATTTGTTAATATATTTTGATATATTAGTTATGATGTAATAACTAGTTATATAACTATATAAGATTCAAAATTTATACGTTTAGCAGACTCTTCTCTTGTAATTACATGAGTTACTGTAGAATTGTAGTATACTAATATTACATATATTAATAGGCACTTTATATCTCTTTTATTTCAACTTTATTTTATTTTATTTTATTATAATATGATATTATATGTTAAAGTTTCACATCAAACTAGATTTATTCCCTTTTTGGGCGTGGGCACGATTAGCAAAACATGCAGAATCCCCACATGCATGAACGAATAATGCATGAGATACAATTCAATTCAATTCAATCATATATTTTGATATTCTTATAAATTGAAATCATGAATATAACCATTTGACTTTTTTTTTATTTTTAGTTTTTAATAGCGTCAACCGATAGTTATGAATATTTTTTTTATTAATTATCTTGATCAAATAGATAATTTGGTGATTTTCTCCACATATTAATTAGTTGGTACAAACATTGAAATAATTAACATATGGCTTCTCATGCCCGTAAGATCGATGTAAACTTGTTAGACAAACATTGAAATAATTAACATAAGGCAACTCCACGATTTCAAGAAACCCTTGTTAGACTAACAAAGATTAGCATGTGTTGCAACTCGCAGTCCTTTATAGTTTTAGTTAACAACAAGCTCCAACACCAAAACGAGGTCATGAGGCATTTTTTTAAACATGTAAGAATCTTTTGTCCATTTACTATGTTATCTTACCAAATATACTAGTTTTACGTGATTAACGTTTACTAAATATCATCCATCATTCAAGCTTTGACTAGATGATAGAGGCTCTTACCGTTTGGGTAAAAGATCAGAGTTCAATTCCTAACAAATAATAGATTAGGATTAAATTAGTGTAGTTTAAGAATAAGATTATTATAGCATTCGCTACTAAACCTAAAATAAAATAAAACTAAATATCATCCCAAGACAAATATTCCATCCCGTATATTAGAATATAAACTCACATAACCTATTTCGAAGTATTTCCCAAGTATCTAGTAGATGTCTATTGATAAGGACAATAAGAAATATTGAGGATGAAAATGAAACCTTTTATTATTATCAGGTAATAATTATCTGGGAACACTAAAAGTGTCACATTTTTATATTTAGGGTGTTTGGGATTAAGTTTGGGGTAATAAGTCGTTTCTAAAAGTCAGGATTTACGTCCTTCCTCCCTTGCCCGGAGAGGTTTTTTCTATTCAATCGTAGGCGGACTGGTAATAAACCAGCTTCCAACAGCCTGAAAAAGCTTCAAAGACTACTTCTAAAGGGATACCAGTGGTGGATCAAAGCAGAGTTTGACCCTCGGGATGGCTTGAATTGGCCAAATAACTTATTGGCTTCAGTAAGTTAATAAGTTATTTTCAAACTCAATTCCAAACACCTGTAAAAAGGAAGCACTAAAATACCGGCTTCTATAAAGACTTGTGACTTACTCATAGCTCATGCTAAGTAGCTAACTCAAGAAAGTAACTCATTTGGGTAAAAAAAACTTTAGTTAGTTTAAAAGGATAAAGATTATGAGACAAATCCCGTCTTAAGATGATGGTTATTAAAAGTTTAAAGCAAAGAAGATAATAATTTCTTTTATCGATTCCAAAGTAGACATTAAAGAAGAGATGCTTATCTTTGAATTTCATAATACTAATGTTTCTTACTTTTGCTTTTTAGGTTATAGTTTTTCTTTTCCTCATTAATTTGTATAAATTATAAATCATGTATATATTTATATCAAATTAACTTCCACCTTTTAGTGCTTTTTTCCTTAATATTGGAATGTAGGGTCTTACTAAAACTAGAGATCGAAAGCTATTTTTTTTTGGGAAACATGTCACAAAACATAAAAGGTTGTGCTATTATTTCTTTCTCATGTTATTCCTTTTATTTTTCTTTTAACGGTAAATTTGAATTACTAATGAATCACTGGAATATTATTATATCACCACTATAACTATCCGATTATATCCATGTTCACTTGACAATAATGTCTATGCACTAATTCAGAAAAAAACACAATGAATCTGGGAAAATCCCACTTGTTGAAATCGAACCAACACCTAATAGTCTTTAAATCTCATCCACCTCCAAGATGACATTATGCTATAATACTATTGACTTCTTATGATATTTATTTCAAGATGTCATTAGGTTGTAATACCATCTGCTTCTCATGATATTTCTTAGTGAAGATTTTGTTTTTTATTTGTAAAGTAACCAAAATAAATTTATTTGTTTCTATATACAACATAACTTTAATCGTAACTTTAGAAAAGAAAAGATAAGTAATGGTACTCAAGTTGAATTTCGTATTATGGTTTTATTTAATAAATTATCTTCATATATAAAAGTCATATATAAAAGTAGAGAAGTTGAATAGTGAACATATGTTAATATAAGGTATGAAAAGTTGCTAACATGCACTTGTTTTCTTTCTTTCTTTTTTTTGCTTTTCTTAGTTTTTATATCTTAGTTTTTTAACGAGCGTCGATATACTTTTGGAAATATTTTCTTTTTGATATTTTATGTCTTTTCTTCCTTTTTGCTATAACGAGTGCATTAAATCGGTCGAGTTCTATGGTTTTCTTTTTCGTTTACCCTTTTTACCTTATATTGCTTATCTTTTTTTATTATTTTGATGTTCAAAGTCGAGGTACGACGCAAATAACATAACACATTTAGATATAATTTTGTTTGATTTTACAATTTATTCATCGGTTGTTATGGTGTACGACACGTACATAATTTCAATCATGTCCCTACACAAAGCACGGGTAACTACGACCCTAGTTACAATTAAAGAGTCTGTTTACAAAGTTTGTCATTCTGATGATGTTCAATTTTAAAGTTGTTGGTAAGTAAGTTCAATATAAGCTTTAAGGTTTAAAGCTTGCAATGTGGTGATCAATTTGTTCCTTTTGCAAGGGGCAATTTAAAGTTAGTTTGTAGGTTTAAGTGTTGGTTAATCTGATAGTTCAGTGGTTTATGAGATGGTGTTTATCTTCACTTAATATGTAGCTTCACTGGATTTTCTACATCCATAGTCAATATAAACATAAGTTTAAAGGGTGTGGGGGCGTGAGTTGAGTCACGGATTACCATCAAACATGGTGATTTGAACGCTATACCTTCCCCTTGCATGATCCACTATTGTTTGTATGGATTGAACCATATGGACCACTTTTCCATTTTCTCAAGATTTGACCATTGAAAAATGGTCGGATTTAAAAAAAATAAAAATAAAAAATATTTTTTTCAAATCTATTTAAACCAACAAATTAAACCAATTTTCTTACAAAATCTTTCTGAACTCTCTAAATCTCTATACTCTTTACATCTTTTAACTCTATATAACCTTCTCCTTACTAATTATATGCCCCACCCCATGGCGTCACCAATCTCTTCCGACGAAATCAACTATTTTTTAACGCGGTAATGGTAACAACACAAATAATTATAGAGAAAGAAGAAACCTCGTCTGAAAGGAGAACCGAAAACAATGTTTAAATAAGGATCGTGAAGGTACTTTTTGTGTACATTATATTTTTTGGAGTGTTGTTTATATTTTGTAGTTTTGTTTATATATTTTTTAACTTGGGGGAATAGGTAACAACTATTACGGAATAATGGAATCTGAAAAGGGTAGGGGCGCTAACATAAAGAATGCTTTAAATCAAACAAAAACACGATAAAATGACAATACTACTCCTTTTTGTAATTTAGCGTCCGTGTCACATGTCATCACCACAAGCTTTCCCAGCGTTAGTAGGGTTTTGGTCACTTTTAACCAAACCCAACACTATATATATATATATATATATATATATATATATATATATATATATATATTATATATATATATATATATATTGGAAGGTTTAAATGAGAATAATTTTTCTAAGAAAAGAAAATAATAAGTTTAAACCAATATAAATGCTCTAATTAATATGTGTATTTAACATTATTGTAAGGACATATAGATATATTTACAATTTTTATTGTATTCTCTAAAATTAGCTATCTAATTAAACTTATAACTCATTTTTAAGATATACTCTTACAAGCAACCTCATTTATGGTGGATGACAATTTTCGATATATGTATGATAAAGTTTTTCTACGAGAGAAAACAATTAATAAGAGTAATTACAAACTATATATATATATATATATATATATATATATATATATATATATATATATATATATATATATATATATATATTTAATTTCACACCTATTTAAGAAAACAATAAAAATAAGACTCCCAATTTAATCGCATATGTTTCGACGTTGCATCTGCAAACTACAAATAGTCTTTTTCTTTAAAAGAATTCTAGAATGGTTTCTATTTTGACAACAAATTTATGTATAAGGCATAGTGTTATTCTAGAGTTCCCTAAAAAATTTTGTTTCCTATATTACTGAATTTGGTCGAATTTTTGGTGTTAATAGGATTAAACAAATATTTTATTGAACTTTTTGGTATGGAATATACTTACTTTGTGCGTGTTTGTGAATTTCGAGTCTAAACACGTTAAAGATGCATTTGGAATGCATGTTGATGGAAATTGAAGAGCTAGAAGTGCCATACATTGAAAAAAAGGAAGGAACGGGAACAAAAGAACCTTTGGCGTATGTTATGTTAGATTTGGCGTGTGTCATGTCAATCACCATATCAGTCGATGCTTTTATCACCATAACACAGAAAGATTGGAATGTAGCACTCTAGGAGTCCGAATATGATACACTGGATTTAGCATATGTTACGTTGAAAGTAGGTGGAGCTCAGAACCCATCAATCTTGAGCCTATTAAGCTAATTGAATTCAACCATATTTTTGCCTATTTTTGGATTTTGATTTTGATTTACTATTTCTGTCATTTGAATTCTTATGTTTATTTGGTTTGATTATACAGTTTTGATTTATAAACATCAATTCAATTTCACCAGTTATTTGGTTTTATGGTCATCAACAACTGAAATGATTATTCATTAGTCATTGATTAACCATTAAGATTAATTTATGCTCTTAAAATCTAGAACTGGTATTTCATTAGGTGAGTATGCAATCATGAACATTATTTGGTTTAATATCATCAACCATCACAGTCAAATACTTTATCTTTTAGCTATATACTAAACTAAGTAATTTAACAAATAATGCCTATGTGATTTCCAATTAGTAACAAACTAGGTTGTTCAATCCACTTTACTACCTGAAACTCGGGGTGATCATTCTTGCAACTATTATTTTTAAATCAACTAAAAGTTTGTTTGTGTTGTACTTACAAATGAACAGATGATTACAAAAGCTAAGACATGCTACTATGATTAAGAAATAAACAAGCTATGACGATTATCTTTTCCCAAAGATATCGCAATATTGAACACTAACATAGTATCTATTTGAAGACTTCAAAGATCTGTTGAAGACATGAAAGCACTGTTGAAGAAGACCATAAGTCTATTCAAAGGCCAACGCCATCTTAAAGACAAAGCACTGATATAGAAGGCCAAACATCTGTTTAGGCCTGAACAGATGTTTGGTACAAGTCAATAGAGGTTTAAAGAACAGTTGTTTCCAATGTAACATTGTATGTTTAAATAGATATTAGATATCTTAGAACAGTTGTTAATTCCATCAGATGTTTCTAAAATTTGTGGAATCTTTTCTGTTAGGAATGTTAGATGTCACTATTAGGGTGATGTCGGCCCTGATTGCCAACGGATGTTAGTACTTGTATAAATAGATTTCACCTGTTAGAAATCAAGTGATCATAACACATTACATCCTTTTGTACGAACAGAAAGTTGTGTGATCAGAATGAGGGGGAATGTATAATCATATCTGTAATTGGTAATTTTTTTTATTATTAATGGAAAACAATATGATACTTTCCAAGTTTGTGTATTCATTTAATTCCGCTGCAATTAATCTTATCATTTCCATTTATACTAAATTTAATTCATCAAACACTTCATTTATTCACACACAAAAGCACACAAGTCAAACTCAGATCCTAACAGTTTGCTATTTACATTCTTTTTTCAAACCAAATCAAATCGTAGTTTTATTTTTAATGTTTATTTCAATGAAATAGTTAAGTAATAGCACTTTCTACTAACACTTCGTGGTTCATCACTCCACTTACCATTACTAGTTAAAGGTATCTAGGAACACTGATTTAAATGTAATTTTTTTGATTGACCCTTCGACATTTATTAGTTACCATATGAAATCAAAATTATACTTTAATGGCAGTTCATGCCGGACTAAAAAGCTTTAACTATTTTGGTTGCTTATGTATATCTCATCGCTCTCTGTCCATGCATATATATACACACACATAGGATTTTGAACAAATAATAATCACTAACAGTTGGAGAATCATTCAAAAGAATAGAAACAACTTTAGTCATCAAACTTGCTTGACGAAGATTTTCTTATGTGGTAGCATTTTCATAATTAGTGTGAAAACACAATAGTAATTTTGCATAGGAATTCACTATAGTGTTCAATAGTGTATTTACTAGTTAATATATGTATTCAGTGAATACACAGAGTGTCTAATTGTGTATTTACTTGTCTTAATCTATTAATACACAATCTCTAGTGAATACAATGCATTTTTACGTGAATGCAATTATTGTGTTCATTTAGTGTATTTCGGTGAATATATAGCATTTTTATTAAAAAGTTAAATGTCAGCTCATAATATAGAAATAGTATATACAATTATTGTAAAAATAGTTTGTTGTTGATGTTGTTATTGCTGTTGTTGTTTTGTTATTATTGTTAAGTAGCATTTGGTTACAACTGTTGTATATGCAACAATTACACATAGTTTGGCAGTAACATACATATTGTTTATTGAGTTGATTCATGTGTGACTATTGGTGGATGACAGAAGGTTAAATAAGAGTAAAAATGAGCTAAAAAATCTTAAACTACATTTTAATTATGCATATTCACATCTATGGTCATGATTGTTAATACTTGAACAAACTAAAGTACATGTGTGTTGGGTTTATATTTACAAAGGTTTACATATTAGAGCTACTTTTGGGCTTTAGAGGGGTTTGTGGGCTTCCTAGTGCCTTGTGGGCCTAGGGTTGTAAATGGTGGGCTTAGTGAGTACTATAAATATATGTCTTAGGTCAAGGTCAAAAGGTTAGAGAGTTGTATTTGCAAAACTTGTATCAGACACTTTGCTAGTGTATGCAAGTTGTTCTTAATTCAAAGTTTGTTCTTCTTCCTAATCGCTATTTCTGCTACTGATTAGGTTAGTGATACCTGTTAGATCCGTTATCGGGACTTACAATTGGTATCAGAGCCTGCTGTTCAAATACAGGCTCCGGGTATCGTTGATTGAAGAAGTTGTTTCGAAGTGGTGTTGTTGCTGTTCAGAATTGTTGTTGTTCCGGATTACTGTTCAGAATTGAAGAATCACAGGTTTTTCTTCGGAATTGCTACTGTTCCGAAGAACTCGAAGACGATTTGAGGGTTTTGGATCTGCTACTGTTACGGATTCTGAAGAACTCGAAGAAGGTTCACGTATTTCGAATCTGCTGCTGTTACGGATTCCGAAGAACACGAAGGAGATCATCCATCTCGGATTGATCCCGGACTGTTGTTCAATCCGAATTACTACTTTTTCGGATCCGAGATACTGTTGGTGGTTATCAGTTCCTTGGAAGTCAGATTTCTATTGTTGAAAATTCGGATTACTGTTGCAATCGGATAAGGATTGGATTCCGGATTCTCGTCATTCCGGATTCTCTATTCCGGATTCGCATTTAGAATTCTTTATTCCGGATTCTCTCAACTCGGATTTTTATTCCGGATTCTCAGTTCGGATTTACAATTTTTCGGATTCATCAACTCGGACTTTTCAGTTTCGGATTCATCATCTCGGAGTTAATTCGGATTTATCAATTCGGATTCAATTCAGTTTCGGATTCATCATCCGGATTTGACCATATCGGACTGTCTTCAGAGTTGACCATTCCGGATTGATTATGGATCAATCACTGTTCATCATAGAAAACTTAAAATAAACTGAATTTAAATTTGTTTGGTAATTCTAATTAATTTAATCATGATGAACGGATATATGACAGCACAAGACTTGACCAATGCCACTCTGGCTGTCCTGCAATCACAAACTCTGGCCCTCCATCAAAAGTTGGATCAAGTCATTGGCACTTCTACTAAAGTGCCACATTTGTTGTATGGAGATGAGTATTACGAATGGAAGTTTCATTTCGAGCAATATTGCAAGGCAAAAGAGCCTGGTTTGTGGAGGTGTATCATGAATGGTCCGCGAACGATAGTCTACAGTACCGAGCAAGATTCGGACACAAAAATTCCTAAGCCCAGTCACATGTGGACTCCATAAGATGTTAAGATAATTGAGGAAGATGAAAAGGCCTCGGCTGTACTGACCATGGCGCTTGGACCTGATATTTCTATTGCGGTTAGAAATTGTAAGACCTCAAAAGAAGTATGGAGTGAACTGCAAAATCTCTATGAGGGAAATGCAGATATGAAGGCAAGCAGGGTAAATCAGCTGAATCAACAATTCAGCTCATTTAATCACATCTACGGGGAAATCATTGAGAACCAGATTCGTCGATATGTAAAGCTTGTTTCCCAGATGATATCAGCTGAGCTTACTCTCACAAATAGTGCTACGAACCGACAGTTGTTGAATTCACTCCCAAAGAGTTGGGATGCGGATGTGGGAATGATCAAAAAGACAAAGAATCTGAATGATGTCACTCTCACAGAAATGATAGCTACTATTAAATCGTGTGAGATTGATAATAAGCAAAGAGACATAAATCATCAGAGCAGTTTGATGGCCGCATGGATAACAGGGCAAAATGCAGCATTGATGTCACAAAATTTGGTTTATAGTCCTCTGCAAGGAAATTCTCAAACACCGGGTAGCTCAAATGTGGTTTATAGTCCTCTCGCCACGCTGCAGAAAACCCAGTACGTGTATGGGCTCTAATCTCAGACTCCCACTATGATTTCTGCTACTCAAGTTCAGACACAGTACCATGCTCAGTATCCCAACGTGGTCTTCAGTCCTGCCGTTCCTCAAGCAGTTCAACAAGGTAACATTCCCCAATTTGCTGCTCCAGCACCTGTACCTGCTCAACCTGTGTCCAACTCTGCTTTTCTCACTAAAGAAAATGAAGAGAAATTGGCTATTGCGGCTTCGATGATCAAGAGCTTGAATGCCTTTTTGGCAGGTGATCTGACTCCTCCATCCATTCTTCCAACCGAAGTTGATCAAATAATGGAGGAGGACCTGGACGAGATCGATGTGTCCTGGAATCTTGCAATGACTGCCTTTCGTGTTAACAAGTTTCAGAAGAAGTATGGACGGCAACCATTGTCAAATCTGAAGACTGGTCTTACAAAGGATAAACTCAGGTGCTACATTTGTCACGAACTAGGACGCTTTGCCAGGGAATGCAAGAAGCCGCCATCCAGATACGTGTCATCCAGGGTGGCAGACATACAGAGCGGCGACAGAAAGCTGGTCCCAGTCTCTCCCTCAAAGTCCACTACGAGTCCCTCGAGCAGCTCGGGCGATAAGTCAACAGCATTGGTGGCCCAACAACACGAAGGATTCAACTAGGCAGATGCTGCAGCTCAAATGGAAACTTTAAATCTCTCCAAGAACAGCAACCACTTCATGATGGCGCAGACAACTGAGATGCCCGATCTTCCAGAAACGGTAAATCGAATTCTCTGTTCTGATAGTTGTCGTTTTAAATTATCACAAATGCGCGCCCATAATTTAACTCTTGTAGCTGAATACCAACAAGCTGCGTCACAAAATATCGCTCTTAAACATAAGAACAAGCTTCTTATGGAAAAGGTCGAAGCTCAGAAACAAGATATAGCTCAGCTAAAGCTAGACTTGAACCAACAGCAGTGTTGGGTCTACGACTATAAGTTAAAACTAGCTGAAAAGGACTTAGAACTTCAGGCAGCCTTAGCCAAGCTAAATTCCTTGACAAGGAAGTTTCACGAAAATGAAATAAACATTAAAAAATTTAAAACTTCCAGCAAACTGGTCAAGGACTTATGTGACCTTCAGCTAAATTACCAAACAAATTTTACCAAAGGTCTTGGGTATAATAGAGCTCCTCCACCATATAATCATAACTATACAAGAATGCCTGAATCTGAGGCTGATCTAGAAAATGCAGAAAAATGATTTATGGTAAACCTTCAGATTATCTTTCTAAACCATGGAAGCCCTATTACCCAAAGTTCTCTAAACCAAATGAACTCAAGAGGGATGATGCTTTTGTTACTTCCACACCACTTTCACATGAATCTGGTGATCATCCTTCTGGTAGTACAGATGCTTTGGAGAAAGCAACGCATAAGGCAGATTAATCAATATCCTCCACAGAATCTAACAGAGAAAAGTCTTCTGAAACTCAAACTGAATTCGTGAACGATACTAACGTATCTACCTCATGTGCAGAAGAAATTTTAGTTGAGATATCACAGAGGGTGATCAAGAGGAATGTCTGAATGCAAATTCAGACAATTCGGCTGCTGATTATGAATTTTATAAGCCCGCCTTTGACATTTAAATCAATTTCTTGCTGAACAATTTAAATTCTCAGACAGTGTTGGTTGTGTTGAGAACACAGACAGTTTTAATTCTGGTTTTTCATCGAATGCTAATGTTTTGCATGATACTAATAACTTTAA
This sequence comes from Scalesia atractyloides, assembly GCA_947069175.1. NCBI lineage: Eukaryota > Viridiplantae > Streptophyta > Magnoliopsida > Asterales > Asteraceae > Scalesia > Scalesia atractyloides. The sequence goes on from CAMTDV010000003.1 coordinate 87,509,710, forward strand.
TAACTCTTGTGATGAAAACATGAATTTAGCTACAGGTCCAGCATCGACAGATGATTCGGTTTCATCAATGTCAACTGAAGAGACCGGAAGTTCTTCTCCAGAGGTTTCGTCTGTTGATGCAAATCCCAGGGTTAACAGTGAGAAAGTCAACCAACCAACCGACCCTGTGAACATTGATGTTGGCATAATTCTAGAAGATTCGGGCGACTCTGCTTCGTCACACCAAGCGCAAGGGACTGATTCTGAAACAACTAATGATGAGCACTCTTTTTCTGACATTTCAAATGAAAATCTTGAAACTGATTCTGAATCAGATACTCAAATTTTTCAAAATTTAGAGATTCCACCTACCTGTAACGTTTCAAGCTCATCTTCTAAAAATTCAGAAAAGGATGTCCCTGCGGAGCCACCCGTGTCCTCTACAGAATCTGTCACGAAATGTGATTTGAAAAATAAGATTAAGAAATGGAGAATACGCCGATCCAAAAAGAAGAAAACCAAACAGGCGTCTCCGACAAATGAAAAGGCAACTGCTGAGTCCCCTCATCACTCTGAGAAGTTGACTCAGCAGCCACAAACTGAATTTGTTAAGCAAACAGCTGAACAGATATCAGTTAAAGTTACGCCTAAATCTACACGTTCCAAATTGTCAAATTCAAATCACCAAACTAACAAGTGTGCTGATGGTTGTGCGCAGGCAACAGTCAAGAACAACACCGTGCATCAGCCGTCAATACCCGCAAGCAAGAAACTGACAGACAAATTGCCTAGAATTTCCGAAGATGAACGGACTGTTATCTTCCAGAAGAAGCAGACCTGTTTCAATTTTGGATTTCCCGGGCATATTGCGCGAAATTGTCAAAAGGCCTTTACCCCGATTAAGACATTGTATTCACCATATCAGAAGACTATGCCTAATCACCTACCTCAGGCTCGATTTATGGCTAAGTCTTCTGATCAAGACTGGAACTTGGCCAAGAAAAAATCTCTCAAGTCCTTAAGCCCTTCAGGTTCCAAGAATCCTTCTAGCATTCCAAGGATTGTGGAGAAGTCTGATTCATTAACCTGGAGGCCTAAGACACTGACCAAGATTCAGTCTTCTGCCCCTATGACAAACAAATCAAAAGCATCATCAACCTCATCCTCAACTAATTTAATTTTCCGTGAGGTTACTTTTATTGATGCAAATGGCATGCCCAGATCTTCAATGGCCTGGGTTGCAACTTCTTACTAAAACCTGTTCAAATTTGCAGGAACAGCTCTGGCGAACTCTTGTCAGACTCTGGTATATTGACAGTGGCTGTTCCAGGCACATGACCGGAGACATATCACAGTTGAATGACATTCAGTTTTTCGATGGTGGTTTGTTTCCTTCGCAGGTGGTGAGACAGGGAAGATTACTATGAGAGGAACAGTTTGCAACGGAGCCCTAAGTTTTAAGAATGTGAATTACGTACCAGAATTGAAGCACAGTCTTTTGAGTGTGTATCAACTCTATGACAATCATTTGGATGTCCTTTTTACCAAGAAAGGGTGTTATGTGCTGAAACTAGGTCTTATTATTCCGGATGATTGGATTCTTCTTAAAGCTGCACGAAAAGGAAATGCATATGTCATTGACATGAATAAGGCTCCCTCTGACAAGCTCACTTGTCTCTTCTCGTCTACAGCTGAACATGATGCAATGCTATGGCATAGTAGACTGGGACATATCAACATGAAGAACTTAAATCGTCTTGCAAAAGGTGGTCTAGTCAGAAATCTACCAGTTCGTGACTTCATGCAGGTTGAAAAGTGTGAATCACGTGCACGTGGGAAACAACATCGACAACCACACAAATCTAAGGCCGCTCCCTCCACATCTCAAGTCTTGGAACTGCTTCATATGGATCTTTTTGGTCCGACAGACATACTGAGCATTGGCGGGAAGGCATACTGTCTGGTTATCATTGATGACTACTCGCGATTCACCTTGGTTTTCTTTCTTACACATAAAAGTGAAACCGCTGAGTTAGTCAAACAGTTCGTCACGCTTATGGAAAACTAGATTGACACCACTGTGAAGGCCATTCGGTGTGATAACAAGACAGAATTTAAGAATGTTACCTTAAATTCTTTCTGTTCCTCCAAGGGAATTGACCGCCAGTTTAGTGCTGCAAGAACCCACAACAGAATGGGGTTGCAGAACACAGAAATCAAATGCTAATTGAAGCTGCACGTACTATGCTGGTTGAATCCGAGCTACCTCTCATTTTCTGGGCAGAAGCAATCAATACTGCATGTTATATGCAGAATCATGCCTTGATCAATAAACGACACATGAAAACTCCATACGAAGTGTTGAAGGTCGCAAACCTTCGGTCAAGCATTTTTGCAAGTTCGGATGCCCTTGCGTTCTCCTGCTCATGGACGCTAAAAGAAAATTTGAATCACGCGGGGACCCTTGCATCTTCGTTGGATATTCCAAAAATACTTAATACCGTGTTTGTAACAAGATCAAGAAAATGGTGGTTGAAACCTACAATGTGGGTTGGCTGGAGGAAAATCCCAAGGACACACGCGTTGGTCCTGACTGGCTGTATGATTATTCCACATTATTTAACCATGTTGATGTTCCTTCCAAAGTGTATGCATGTAAAAGTCAAATTTCTGACCTTCCAACAGCGACCATCTCACCCGAAGACGATGCTGATGCTGCACAGCTACATGAGACATTAAAGCAGCTAAGTGTGGATCCTCCTGGATTTAATGACGCTGTGTCTTCTTCCCCCGTATCGCAATCTCAAGAGCCAACACTCAATCTGCCTTCTCAGGATGATTCTCCTGAAGTTGGGGCTTCAGACACAGAGCCTCCTATGACAAATGAAGGGTCTACTCCTCCCCATGTCTTGGGTTCATCTCTGTTTCCTGAGCCTACTCCGCCAGCCTGTTCTGTTGATTCCTCAGCAAATACTCCTACTGGTGCAATTGATGAGGGGAGTCATCTGGAGTAGCTTCAGCAAGTGTTACCAATTTGCAAACGGATGTTCTTGTTTCCACTACACCAATACCCAACAATCTACAGCGTGATCATCCCATTGAAAATATTATTGGTCCTGTTAACGCTGCTGTTTGAACCCGCAGCCAATCGGGGGATATCAATACTTGTCTCTACTCTTGCTTCATTTCACAAATTGAACCTAAAAGTATTGATGTTGCCTTGCAGGAACCAGGCTGGGTGGATGCCATGCATGAAGAACTCAATCAATTTGAGAAGCTTGGTGTCTGGCAATTGGTGAAGCTGCCTCAAGGAAAGCGTGCTCTCGGAACTCGCTGGGTTTTCCGTAACAAACAGGAAGACACTGGAGTTATTGTTCGAAATAAAGCTCGACTAGTGGTTCAGGGTTTTCGTCAGATTGAAGGATTAGATTATGATGAGGTCTACGCACCTGTCGCTCGTTTGGAGGCTATACGCATTTTCTTGGCATATGCATCTTACATGGATTTCACTGTCTATCTAATGGATGTCAAGACTGTGTTTCTCTACGGCACGGTGAAAGAGGAAATCTACGTGGCACAACCACCAGGTTTTACTGATCCTGAAAAGCCAAACTATGCATACAAATTAGACAAAGCTTTGTATGGGTTGCATCAAGTGCCTTGCGCATGGTACGCAACACTCACAGAGCATCTGCTTGCTCATGGATACACTCGGGGAACTATTGATCAAACCCTGTTCATCAAACGTGTTGACAAGGACATTATTCTTGTTCAAATTTACGTTGATGATATCATTTTGGTTCTACAAATGATGGTTTGTGCCGCGAATTTGAAGAAATTATGAAGAAGAAATTTGAGATGAGCTCATTGGGGGAGATGACCATGTTTTTGGGACTTCAAGTTCGTCAGAGCTCACAGGGAATCTTAATTCATCAAGGAAAATATGTCCATGATGTTCTTGCAAAATTCAAGCTTACAGATTCAAAGCCCATGGCTTCACCTATAGCAGAACGACCTTTGCTAAATGAAGACAATGAAGGAACGCCTGTTAATCCGACTATGTATCGCTCAATGATTGGTTCACTCATGTATCTCACTGCAAGTAGGCCAGATATCATGTTTGTCGTCTGCCAGTGTGCTCGTTATCAGGCTACTCCTAAACTCTCTCATTACATGCTGTGAAACAAATTTTTAGGTACCTCAAAGGGGCACCATCACTGGGACTCTGGTATCCTAAAAATTCTGAATTTGAACTGTTTGCTTTCTATGACAGTAATCTTGGAGGTACAGATAGGGATATGCGCTCAACTTCAGCTGGCTGTCAATTTCTGGGAGATCGCTTAATCTCGTGGCAATGTAAGAAGCAACAGACGTTCTCGCTTTGTACTGTGGGAAGCAGAATATATCGCAGCCTCTGCTTGCTACTCCCAGATTTTATGGATGCAACACCAGCTTGCAGATTACGGTTTGACTTATCTAAACCACAATTTACTGTGATAATGATGCCGCCATCCAAATCGTAAAAAATCTTGTTTTTCACTCCAAAACCAAGCACATAAATATTAAAGTTCATTTTATCCATGATTGCTATGAAAAGGGTCTCGTGAAGCTTGAGCAAATCCACACTGATGCAAACATGGCAGATTTGTTCACGAAACACGTGCGTTTTCAAGTGCTTGTAGATCTTCTAAAAATGATTCGGTTTTCTACCTAGGCATCCCCTGTCTTTTTGTTTCGTTTATTGTCTTTCCTTTATTTTTCCGTGTTTCGTTAATTTGTTCATGTATATGCACAACTTTAGGGGGAGAAATTTATAAAAAAAAAGACCAGCTTTTGCAAGGATAGGGAAATGAAATACTTTTTCGTAATAAAATGTTTGACTAACACATGTAAGGTGTTGAAGCGAGAAAAGGTTTGGATCGAAGGCGATGTGTCGGTAGGTCTAAAACTCCACCAGACAGTGTTAGCCAAATGATACAAACGTAACGAACTATGTACTCAGTGGGTCACTTACTATAGGCGTATGATTTCATGGTCTTAAATCCTGTGTTGATAGATAGCCAACGTCTGAGGTTTCGGGTCTTTATGTTGTTGAGTCATCCGGGGATATCTTGGTTGCCCTTCTTTTGCATCTAGATTATATGCAGACCTAGGCACAGTCAGGATATCTTTCTAAAAGAGCCAAAATAGATGGGCCAAAACCTAAGAGAACGGAAGTTTCTTCATGAGAATATTCCATAAGTTCTTACGTACCACATAAGGTATTTGTCTAACCCTCGTCAGTCACTATTGGTCTCTCTGTTGTACGGAAGTACTGACCTGTTCACCAGTAGCCTGACGTTGTAAAATATAAAGGATGACCATAGTATACTCACCTACTACGATGAATTGTTGTGCTTACCTTGATCGCGGGGGTATGTCATTGTATGGGACACACGGGTATCATAGTATAACACTACGTTAAGCGTATCATAAAGCTTGAACTGGAAGGGTTAAGTTTTAGATTTAAATGGACAAGTATATTGACAATCGCTTAGACCAGTTTTGACCCAGCTTATACTGAAAAATGTTCCTCAGTGGATCTTCGAAACGATTTGATCCCTTAGCAAGGTTGTGTTAATATTTATGTGTGTGCTAAACAGTCTTATCTTTGTAGATTGGTAAAAGGTGGTTGGATGCTTGGTTAGTCAACTTGATGATTTTTTATTAGATGGTTTCTGTCAAGGGATATTGGACTGGCCCATTGAGTTTCAAAATTTGGGCCAATCTAATAGAATTTTGAAAATCTTAAAAATTGGAAAATCAGAATACTGTTTCGTATTGGGCTTTTAGGATAGGCCTACTGCTGTTCCGGATTGGGCTTTTCCGGATAGGCCCACTTGGATTGCTTGTCCGGGTTGGGCTTTTCCGGACAGGCTCACCTGGACTATACTGTTCCGGATTGGGCCTGACAAAAGCCCAATCCGGACTCTTTGGAATTTGAGGCCCAAGCCCATTCTGGAAAGTATATCAATGATTCTGAAACATCATTTTGGATTATTCACAAATTTCCGAAATCTTTATTCTTCTCTGATTCTCTCTCTCTATTTCACTGTTCATCTCGGAATTCATCCGGATTAGGTAAATATGCTTAAAATCAAGAAATCCGGATGATAATTTTGATGTTTAAAGCATTCCAGATAGCATCTCAGATTGATCTTCAAAGACACATGCATTTCGGATTCCATTCCGGATGGTTATTCATCCGAATTGATGAACTTGGATTTCATCTCGGATATTCTTCATCCGGATTGATGATTTATCCGAGATACTATTGGCTAATACAGATTGCAAATTTATCCGAAATACAAGTGACCTCTTGCTAATCCGGAATGATGAAAAGGTTCATCCGAATTAGTGTTGACCTGTCAGTAAATCCGGATATAAAGGTTTTTGAACCTTTGAACTGTTTTGAACCTTTTCAACTATTGAAACCGTAAAACTGATTGGAACTCTTAAATATTTGAACCTTAAAAATCTGCTTGAACTATCCAGTTAGTTTTAACTTTCATCCTGGTAAACTCCGTTAACTCCTGTTAGTTGAAATTTAACTTGGTTATTATCTTGACATAAATGGTTGATGAAGCTTTTAACGTCGTTATGTTGGTTGAGGAGCAGTTCCACAACCAGGCAAGAAATCTTTCAGATACGCCATCCGAGTTTTATCAAGAGTTCCAGTCGATGATCGTGGGTTTAAACGCATGCAAGATTGCCTATGCTCTCCAGGCTAATCCAGTCATACACAGAGATTTAGTGCATTCTTTTTGGAAGAGCTCGATTTCATCAGAGAGGCGCGGATGGGAGACCATATATCAGTTCACAGATACAAGGAAAGGAGATACTGGTAAATGAAGCTTGCGTCAGAGAGGTGCTCCAGATTGTTGATACTATTAGCGACCCAACAGTATATGCGAAAGAGAAGGTGGTGCCGGTATTAATGGAGATGGGTTATGAAGGTTCGTATCCGCTGCTGCTTAAGAAGATGTTTCCGGCATACTGGTGGTTATTGGTTCATATGTTTATGCAGTGCGTCTCAGAAAACAAAGGAGGTTTCGATCAGCTAAACCAAACTCAGACCTCTGCTATTGTGTCTCTGGTTATGGACTGGAAGTATAACTACTTTGGTTATATCTTTGAAAACATGAAGAAAATTTTGGATCAGTCCAAGAAGAGAATGTTTCTTTTGTATCCATGGTTTTTTCAGTTGATTCTCGATGCTCGCTATCCTGATCTGGCAAAGGATGCTTCAGATGCGAATTTATTAAACATAAAGCCGATGGGACCAACCATTTTCAGCACCATAAAGAAGAATCGCTCGACATCTAAAACTGTATTTGTTGGTTGTTTTGCGCTTAAGAAATTTGGAAAATTTGCAGAGGTTGTCGGCCTGGACGTCCCAGCTCCTCCATCGGTAAATGCCATTGTGGCCGAAGAACATGATGTGCCAATCAAAGAGAAAGAGATAGAGGTAGAAGATCTGGTTACAGATGACGAAACCGATGTCGAACAAGCTTTTCTAGATGATCTTACAGAGTTCAATGCTAATTTGACTCCAATTTTACCAGAATTGTCCTCAGAGAACTTGGAAGCTTTAATTGCTCATCTAAAGGAAATTCAGGAAAAACAGGGTGATCCTCCACTAGAAATTCCATCTGTTGTTGCTCCGATTGGTATGGTTGAAGATGATGACGAAGATGAAGAGGACGAAGTTCCACTGATTAAGAGGAGGCGAACAGAGCCAAGTGTTCTATCACGTCAATCTGAAGCTCGTGTTGTTGGTGCTGCTGAAGAATCTGTTTTGATGACGTCTACTGTTGTTTTATCTTCAGTCGCTGCATCTGTTATAGACACTCCGATAGTTGATACTCTTGTTTTATCTGAACCGACAACCACTCATATTGCTACTCATTCTACAGTTGTCTCAATTCCGGCTGACATAGTACTACAGTTGATGGAGTTTGGGGGAAGTTCAACGGGTGCAGGAAGTTCTGAGGCGGGTGGAACTGGTGTTGGTCGTGGTGACGATGCTTCTGAGGAATATTTGCGAAGATCAGAAAAGCGTGCGTTTTAATTTGGCGGGTTGGATAGTGATGATGAGGATGTGGAAGTTGACGTTGTAGATCTGAAGAAAAGAGTGGTCATCTTAGAGCAAGAAGTTATATTGAAGGATGCTCAAATTGCCTCGTTGCAAACTCGATTAGATGTTAGAGATCAAACCATAGATCAGTTGCAGGGAGATGTTACTATGCTCCTGACCATGGTGTTCGATTTGAAAGCCAAGTTAGAGAATAAGTTTGGAAGGGAATTTTCTGATCCTACGGACGATCCGATGCATATAGAGCATAGGCATCGCGCTTCTCAACAACGAGCGGCAGAGGAAACTAAGGCAGAAAGGCTAGCGGCTGAAAAGTTGGCTTCTGAATGCCAAGCTGGTTTAGATGATTATCTGGGCGATCCACGAAAGAAATATACAGTGAGCCAAAAGCGTGCAGCGAGTCAAAAGAAGAAACAGATAGTACTAATGAAGAACGTTAATGTTAATCCTCTTGACGAAAACTTCCAGCTAAAAGATCCAACAAACCAATCGGAACGCTATGTGATGGAGCTCGGTTCTAGCTACTACAGTAAAGTCGGGAATAAATCCAAGGTGTTAAGCTGGATGCATGATCATGTAAAGAACATGTGGATAATTTTGCGCCAAGATGGAACTCAGGAGTATTATTCGAAGGAATCCCAGTTCGAGACATGGACGAAAATAGCTCTTACTGATTTACTGCGAGCTTCGTATACAGATGATGATACAACTGAGCATGGCCCTGGATGGAGGTTTTTCAAGAAACTGGAGCGTGAGGTCAAGAACGGGTTTAAGACAATGAAGACTGCCGAACCCTAATTGCGAGCTGCAAAGGGCGTTCGTGATGCGCATACAGGGAAAAGATTTAAATCGGTGATGTGGCCGCCAATTGATAAGGAATTGGTTATATCGGTTGCTCCAACATTTTCACAAGGGATTCTAAATAACTTTAACTTTTGGTTGTACGATCCCAAGGTTGGCAGCGTCACGATTATAACAAAAGAAAAGGCGTTCAGGGTGAATGATGTGGTTGACTTAGTAAGCTTTCACGATGAAAACCTGCAGGTTCTTGCTTCTCATCAGATCCGCAATGCAGAGTTATATGAGGTGTGTGCGAAGGATTGGACAGCAGCTATTGCAGGTATTATAGTTGGAAGGCTAGGAGTGGATGCGCAATGGTAGGACTAGAATGCCTAATGTTGTAAACCTAGGGGGAGATTGTTGGGCTTATATTCATAAAGGTTTATACATTAGAGCTACTTTTGGGCTTTAGAGGGTTTGTGGGCTTCCTAGTGCCTTGTGGGCCTAGGGTTGTAAATGGTGGGCTTAGTGAGTACTATAAATATATGTCTTAGGTCAAGGTCAAAAGGTTAGAGAGTTGTATTTGCAAAACTTGTATCAGATACTTTGCTAGTGTATGCAAGTTGTTCTTAATTCAAAGTTTGTTCTTCTTCCTAATCGCTATTTCTGCTACTGATTAGGTTAGTGATACCTGTTAGATCTGATCGGGACTTACAATGTGAATTCGTAGGTAAGTTCAATTCTAACTTCAGTGTTTGTGAATGTGTTCATATGAATAATCCATATCAAACATACAGGCAATGTAACATATACTACCAAATAGTATACACCTTAGGAATGATAACCAAGAAAACTCGTTGTTATATATATAAGGAAACTCCAGCAAGTCAAAATATCTTATATAGAAACAAAGATTAACAAAGTAAGGATGATCATATAGTGGATATTCAAGGCTATTGAAATATCCAGCTTTAAAGAAATCACAATTGAGCATAAATAATGAAAACAAGATGGGAAAAATAACACAATTATCAGATTTCTTACACAAATTGATGAGCGTGTTGAAGACACATGAACAAATGACAATAATTCTCAACATGATTTTAAATGATTTTTTTAATTTTCAAATACTATGCAAAACCATGAGTTCTCACCAATTTATATGATTGATTCGTCATCATACTTAATTCTTAACTTTCTTATTTATTTTCTTAGTTGTTACTTTATGGTAGGTTGCTAGAATATCTTGTAAACACAACATATTATAAGTATTTTTACATTTTTTCTCAAAGCATGTAGATACACTTCTTTGTATGTTCATTTAAACAGGGTGTTTATCAAATGTTTAGTGGAACGTATCGAGTTTGATGCTTTCATCTTGCAAGATACATGACGATTTGCAATTTCACCATATGTCTGGTGAAATCAAAGCTCGTTTGTTTTTAGATGATATACTGAGTTGGAATAAACCAACCTCATTCTTGTGATGGAAATCGTGAGTTTAATTATTTGTATTTTGTGTTTGAGGCTCTCTATGCTACGATGTATAAAATTAACACGATCCTTGAAATATATGTGCCTTGATCTTAAGTGATAAGAACGTCCGTAAAAATTACGAGGGTGGTTACTAGTTATTCAACATCTTCTTATAAGTAAAGGGTATGTTGCTAGCACTAGTTGTAGTTATCCATCTCTTCTCAACATTGTAAGGTTAACAATATATAGTGATTTCTCCTTTTGTTAGGATTATATTCCTTTTGATGATAACCATAAGGTTGAAACCATAAATGTTTTAATGATGATACGCAACATGAAGATATAGAGGTGAGGGAAACATAAGCATATCATTTGAGGTGACCAATGATGCTAGCATGTTGGGTATCCATGAAAGCAAAGTAAAAAGTTATGAAACAATGATATGAAAGTTTTTATATCAATTTTATTCTCATGGTGAGGAAATGATAGTTCAACAATGTTTAATGTATATTAAAAAGTGACATCGTAGGTGGTGATGGAAGTGATGGAGAAAGAGAAACTAAAACACTTCAACAAAAGTATCAAATTATATGAACTAATAGACGAGTTATTTTCAAATATGGTTAACTATTTACCATATTCAAACGTATATCGGTGGAAGTGTGGAAGATGCATGGAAAAAAGGAAAATAAATTTCAACTTGATTTTGAAGATTTTCTTGAGTTTTATTTGATAAGTAAATCATGAGTTGTCACTAATTCATGTAATCATTGGTTGTAAAAAAATATTTATTGTTATGAATGCATCCATTATGTAATGACTTTCCACATGTATAACTCTTATCTATGAATGCATTCATTATGTAGTGACTTTCCACATGTATAACCCTTTCTCTTTATTTACTATTGTACTAATGTGAGTACCTATATTTAATGGCATTTGAATATGGTGTTAAAATAAATGAATAAGAATTCTACATTCTATGTTTTTCTCTATAATCATATGCTTGTTCGTGTGTTTATATACTAGTTGCTAATAGGTTGTTGTTTTACAACACGTTAGAAATGCTTTTGGAGTTGATAATATTGTCATGAAAAAAAAAAGCTGGTGTGGAAACAAGTGTAGGTTGCAACCAGGTGCGACATAGCCCCAAAATTTGGAAAGATTTAGTTTCCCGATCTACGACTGTTGTTCCATAGAATTCAAGCGACTGGTTTCTTAATCCCTTAATTCGTCAGTCAGGTATTAACTAAATCATCTCTTCAAATATACCTTATGTTCAAATTTCGTGAAAACGACTTTGGAGGGTATTGTAAAGCTCTGATGAGCGGGTTTGTTAATCGGAAAACTGAACAAAGAAGATGACGGTGAGGGTTTTCGTTTGGTTTCAAAAGCATAACAGAAAAGAAACAGACACATATTTTAATACTCCACCATTTCATGTCTATCACTAATTTATCTCAATTTATTTTTTCTATAAAACTCTATTTTAAACTTTAAAGTTCTATGAAATTGACCGTCGCTACATAAAAGCAAATTTTATGTTTTAATAAAGAGTTAGATTATCGATGCTCATATCCATTTTCTTTCAGCTTGTAGTCTTTTCAAAAGGAAAAGGAAAATGAAATGCATACAGAAAGCTTTTATTAATATAAATATTTGATTAATATAAATGGGTGTGAATTATATAAACTGATATATATTTAACATACAATATACCTATTAAAAATTGACACTTAACAGTTTGTTTCATTGCAAGATTATCATTAGTGTAATTTTGTTAATTACTTAACAATTAAATGCATATAAGTCATTTTATATGATAACATATATGTTATATTAATATTTGCAACTCTACAGTCATCAATGCAATATTATATATTATCACTATTCTAATAGTATATATATTCCTTGCTTGCTATTAGATTGGATCATATATATATATATAATTTAATAGATGAATTGTTTGCATAATAGTGGATGTTAACATCATCAAAATGGTATGAATATAAATGTATTGAATTACTAAAATAAGTTTATTGTATCAAACTGGCATATGTGGTCTATTATTATTGGTTTCCAAAACCAGAAGAAATTGTAGCTTCATGATGATGCCAACGAGATTTTAAACTACCATCTTTTCATTGATAACTCAAATAAGTAAGTATACAGATAAGATATAAGACCTACAATTTTGACTAAGTTGAATATGTGGAAAGATTGTTAATGAAATATATAACATATTATTAGTTATCTTATATATACAAACTGATTTGTATATTATTTTTAAGTCACTAGAATACATAATTAGTTGTTTGTACAGCTAGAAGAATTATTCTTGAATATGTAATGTTAAATATTATATGTGAAATTCTATTTACTTGCAAACACCCATCATATATTATTAAAATATAATGAGAACTTGATGAGTATGTTTGTTTAAGTCTAAATGTATAGTAATTACTTATCAGTACATGGTAGTAAGCTTGTAATGTTAAAGATATGTTTGTGATTGCTGATTGGTTCTATATCCTAATAAGCTAATACAAATCTTTTTCTTTTATAAAGTGATGAAACATCTTATTTCATAAGTTTGTATCATAACTCGTCTTATTTGATAACACGTTATAAAGTCATGCATTATATGATGTAACTTTATGTATATACTGTGTTCTTAATGCTATCAGTTTTTAAGGGAACATCCAAATGACCCAAGTCATGGTTTATGATTTCAAGTTATAAACACAATTGAATTATGGTCAATATTCATTTATTTATAACATGACACTCGAAGTGTCAAACTTCCTAAAACTTATTATAAATTTATGGAAGCTTGTAAGATTTTGGACCAATAAATCTTAATAATTTGGTCATATAACTTTTTAATTGATACAAGTTAAATAAAAAATAATTCCATTGTCAAACCTCAAATATGCTTTTTAAGTGGTAAGAATGTCAAAGAACATATAAGGTTTGAAACGACCACCATGTATGAAAGTGGTTCTAATCCATTCCATGTAGTGAATGTGATGATATGATGATTAGTGAAAGAGTCGCAATCATGTACATTAAAAAAAGATTGTAATGATGTCACCATGAAAGTTGTGTGGTTATAATCAATTCCATTATGTGAATGTGATGATATAATAATCAATGTAAAGTGCATGATCATGGTAACTGGGGAAATTTTTATGATGCTCATATTAACAATGAGATCAACTATGTTAATAATGTGATGATTATACAATGATTATTGTAAAGGTCGTGATCATGATAAATGAGGAAACTGTAATGATTCTGATGTTAATAATGAGTTGACCATGTAATAATGAAATCGACCACAAGAAGTGGCGAACTAAGGGAGTGAATATATAAGAAACATGTAATAACATGAATGTTTAAACTAATAGTGCATTATTCTCTCGTGTATATTGTCGTGTATTAGACAAACACGAATGCAACTAAAGCATGTGTGGTCACAGAAGTTTATAGATCATGATTGTTTAATAGATTGGTTTGACCGGTTAGACCATTCCGAGTCCTTGATGGTGTGAAACATATCGAAGAACCAGATGATTCTTCATGGTACTTAAACATGAAAATTTTTGTTCTCAATGGATGTTAACTATATACCAACTAAAGTAGGGTTTGAATCCCTAAATATTATGAAATGATTAAAAGATATGTGTATCTCGACATAATACCATTTTCTGAAAAACGATGTATCGTCTAAATGGTTATCAAATCCGCAACATGAAAGGTTGCGTGACTTGTAGCTTAGCTTTTAAGATAGCAAGCACATTACTCTATAGTATCATATTTTTATATTTTTTTGATAAATATGGTGTTTTTGATACCCATTTACTAATGGTTATTGGAATAAGTGTTAAACAACATGTAACAAATGTCGTTACACAAATTGCTTTTTGTTGAAGACGATGATCAAACATCTATGATTGATTGCAAAGCCAATAATCATGAGAACAAGTACATGTTTATATATCAGTACATGTAATTTTACATCTAATAATATTAATTCACATCAAGCCAACATGTTGTAATAGTTTATCCCCATTATAGCTGGTTTTTGGTCAGGAATCAAAGATGTCTCTTCTAAGATTTGGTTGTGCGGTATATAATGAAATTGATCCACCACAACGCACAAAGATGGGACCTTAAAAAGTGGTTGGGAATATATGATAATGAATAAGGCTTTCACGAGATATTTATTTACGACTCAATTAATTGATATCCATCTCAATGGATTAACATTCCCAACATCAGGGGGAGATTAAAAGCAGCTGGAAAAGAAATGAGTTGGTATGAATTATCAGTGATCCTCAAAAAAAAAAGTGTGAACCAAAAGTTCAAAGGATAACTCATTTACAAAAATTAGCGAATCTATTACTAGACACATTCACTGACCTTAAAAAGGTGACTATGTCACATATACCAACTGCTAATGCTCCAATTAAAATGAGTGTCCTAGAAGGACAACCACATGCTTGTAATGAGTCTATTACACGTCTGAATCATGGAATACTAGTTGATTCCAATAATAAAATTCCTTGAAAATTGGAGCAAGTAATGAAGATTGTCAAGTCGAGGTTATAGTAAAAGAGTCTCCTAAAGAGACATTAGACATGATGGTTCCAGAAGAACGTCAGGTACCTGAAAATAAAGAGATCTCATTAAATTGTATCATGTCTAAAAGTATATGGAATCAAAATAAAATCGACGTCGTTATACTTTTGTATATAATATAGCTCTTGAAAAGATGAAATGATGAGGATCAAGATTTAAATCTGCCTATGAATAAATACAAAGAAATGATTGGCCAAAATGGAAAGATGCAAATGAGTCAAAGTTGAATTCTCTATTGAAATGGAAATTTTTCGGGCAAGTAGTCCATACAAAAGAAGTTGTAAAATATATTTAATATAATTAGGTCTTTTATGTGGATCAACAATTGATGGCACAAGGATTTCGCAAAGACCTATGATTAATTTTAAGGAGACGTATTCTCCAGTGGTGGATGCAATAGCTTTCTATTATTTAATTAGTCTGGTAATATAAAGAGAGAATAGATATGCATCTGATGAATGTTTTGTATCACTTGAAACTGAAAGCTACATGAAAGCCCTAAAGAATTTAAATCATGTAATTCGTATAAAGTAACTTCTCGAGAACAATATGATCGTTGTATACAGATTCATATTTGAATACAACTAGAACTCCTGGTGAGTTTCGTAAGGCAATTGAGTGCCCTAAAGGTGAATTGAAACATCTTGACGATGTAATTTTTTATTCATCAATAAACATACATGAAAAACGTGTACCTACTAATTGATATCTCAATAAATAAAGAGATGGTACAATATGAATTCTGAACATAAGATATAGAAATCAATATGTTAAATGAGAAAGTTAATGTGACAAACTCTTAAACATATACATATATGTAAAGATGGAAAGAAATTTGTGGTGGATTGTAAATGCCGAAGCATTGATATATAAAGCTCAAGAAATGTTCTACAAAGTTTACAAGATTTGTATGGACGATAATAACCGAGTCGAATATGGTATAATCGACTTACTAATGAGCTCAGAATATAGAAACATATATGGTGTAGTTGGTCCATTTGTTTTCATTAAAAGACCAATATGAGGTTTTCAAGTATTACAATATATGTTAATAATGTCATTGAATCTCTCCTGAAGAGATCAAAATGAACTCAAATATTAAAACAAGAATTTGCATATTAAAGATGGTATTGCAAATTTATGGCTCGATATGTAGAAAAGGCATTTGTATAATTATCCATCAATATTACAATACATTTAGAAGATGGTGGACATTTTCATATGGACAAAGCTTATGGTCTAAGTACATTTAATGATATCCAAGTAGTTGATATACAAAATAGCTCTATCATCTCCAATGAAAATAAAAAGGGAGAACAAAAATCCTTGGTCCATAAGTACCATATTTACAAACAAATTGTATTAATATATCTTGCTAGTTATACACGAACATATATCATGAAGTTCATTAACAGAATATAACTCGTGTATAGTGAGAAGATAATGTAATGGGTACAACATATATTTTCTATACCTTATGGTACGAAAGGTGTTAGTTCATATTATACTAACTCATCATCAAGTTTGGTTAGTTTTGTAAATGCATGGATTGTAACAAAACACATTCATTGATCTTATAGTATCAGCTAACAAAGAGGAGGCAATTAAAGTTTTACATGAAGATCATACATCAAGTTCATTAATAGATTGTACATCAAGCGACAAATTACTCACTACAAAAGTTTTTCAACAACTTTCATAGAAGATTGACAATTGTTACTTGAAATGATACATATTATACTGAGAGGGAGTTTTACATAAGTTGCACTCTTTACCCTTCACTAAGTTTTATCCAATTGGATTTTCTTAGTAAGGTTCTTTGAGACAACGTACCTGATCCGGAAGTATCAGGGGGAAACAATACGCGCTGCACTCTTTTTCCCTTAGCTGAGGTTTTGTCCCATTAGGATTTACTAGCAAGGTTTTTAATGAGGCAGCATCATTAAGCGTATTAAAGAATAGTATTCCACATGTGGATAGTCAAGGGGGAGTGTTATGAATGCATCCATTATGTAGTGACTTTCCACATGTATAACCCCTTTTTATGAATACATCCATTATGTAGTGACTTTCCACATGTATAACCCCTTTCTCTTTATTTACTATTGTACTAATATGAGTGCCTATATATAATGACATTTGTATATAATGTTAAAATTAATGAATAAGAATTCTACATTCTATGTTTCTCTCTATAATCATATGCTCCTTGTTCGCGTGTTTATATAGTTTGTATACTGGTTGCTAATAGGTTGTTGTTTTACAACATTTATATATTTTTATTATCATTTTTACTTTATTAGTTATCACTTGATGACAAAATGATTAAACTCTCATATAGAAGCAACATATTGTAACCTTGAAATTTCATTCAATAACATCATATTTTATCTCAAAACGTGAGTACACACTTGTGCTTTTATACCTAGTGGGTTTATCTGTAACACCCCAAAAACCAGTTTGGTAATCAAACCGCGTTAATATTAAAAGGCGGTTAAAGTACCGTAGTGGTAAAAGTTAACCCGAAAACAAAATAACTAGGAATAAATTAACCTAGTTAGTAACATGTAAATAAGTGATAAAATAATGAGTTGTAGCCTTATCTAATCAAAACTGAACTTGAAGGACCAAAGCTGCCAAAAAGGGAACTTGTGTTTTAAAACACAAAAATTAAAACATAAAACACATAGTGAGTGTGTGTTGGTCGATCATCAGGAGGTGGAGACAAGGGGAAACCCCAGTTCATCCAAGAATCATCAAATTGAAAGGTGAATTAGGGCTAAATCACATGCATAAGCACAAATTTGTGATCATCTAAGCTTGGAGATCATGACGTAGATTGTAAATTATGTTTTGTTGATAATATATGTATGTGGATGAACTTGAAGGTGATAACCTTGAGTTCAACATTTTGTTAGTATGATGAAATTGATAATGAAATTAAGTGCGTGATCATCATACTTGCAAGTATATGTGAAATACTTTAACAATTTTGTGAATTAAATAAGTGTTCATGTATGACATGAAGTGGGTTTTGATTATATGATGAAATTGATGATATATGATCCTCATACTTGTATGTATGTGAAAGATACTTGAACAAATTAGAGATTCGAGTAAGTGTTCATACATGACTTGAAATGGGTTTGTATGATATGATGAAAATGATGTTATGTTAATGTTAATAAGTGTATAAGATCATGTTGTCTACTAGTTTATATGTAGAACTTGATTATATTAGGTATTCGGATGAATGCCTTGTAATATGATAAAATGGGTTTTACATATAAATGAAAACCCTTAGTTTTTTAGCATAATGAATGGATAAATTAGCAGTGATAATGAAAGCTAAGTTAACTTGATGTTTATAATCGCTTGAGCTTGTAAGAGTGAAAGAAATGATATGAATTTCGTTTGGGAATTTAGTTAAAACGGTGGTCTAGAAATAGTGCCTACCGAGTAATTGATGAAACGCCTAAATGAGTTTGTTGAACTTAGTTATGCATTGCATATGTTAATAGGCAGTTGACTTTTAAAAGTCAAACTGACCTAATATGATCAAATGACAATTTTAATGTAAAATGCATAAGGTGGGATAGTCGTGATAAATGATGACTAATCTAACCATCTTGCGAATGATAAATGATAATTTGACGTTTGGCAAGCTAAGTGGAAGCTTGGGAAGAAGCGTGTCAAATGGATCAAATACGCGGAAAAATCATAATTAGATGCAAGGTAAGTAAAGCTTACACCCTTTTAGTAGAACACCTACTTATTGTATTGGTTATAAATAAGGTTAATTAGTATTTGAAATATGATATTCCGACACAGAATGATATGGGTCGGAACAAGCGAAAATGGTAAGAAACCATATTTGGTGATAAAAACGGTAAAAACGGTAATTTGGTCAAGTAATGACGAATAAACAAGGAGTTTTGAAAAGACACTTTATGGATTACAACCCTATGGTGCGAACCATAACAGGTCGAACGAAATAAATGGTAGGTAAATATTCCTTTTTACGATAAACAATGTTTGATTATTATCGATATGTAAAAAGGGCGAGCCAAGAAATAAGTCAAACGGACAAACGGGTCAAATGGTGATGTTATCACCATTTGAAAATAATAATTAATATATCGTTTGTTAAGTTTCATGCTTACAAGTAAGCATGATTTGTGGGCATGCATTGCCATAAATTTGTATATAGAATCGCAAAGTATCGCTAACGGGTCAATACTTAGACCCGCGCCAGGTATGTGTAATGGTCATGCTCTCGATGAGGGTTTGCAGTATGACTAAAGTTAGTCGACTTAGGAGTGGACACTAGATATCTAACATGTGGGTAAAACGACCATTAGAGTCTAAGATACGTTTATAATAAAAAGTGCATTTGAGCTAGTTTATAACAATAAACAATGGGAGACTTTTATGTCTTTTTAGATCATAATAATTTATAAATGGAATACGGGTTAAATGTGACATCCGTCGAAAAACGGGTTTTCCAAACCCGCTTCGTTTATTAATCGAATATCCAGTCAAAATTTTTCATTTCATATTTATCGCTCAAATTAATTTTAAACAATACATCATTAATAAACAATGTTAGAATTTAAAACCATAATTAATAAATAATAAAAATAAGAGAATAAAAAAATAAATGAGGCTGTCGGGTTTCGAACCCGGGTCAGCCGGTTCAACAAACAGACAACACACCACTACACCACTTGCCCACATCTGCTACATCTCAGAACAATTATGTATTTGTAATCACATTTCCTTTGATCCGGATTCAAACCAGAAACAGCCGCGCTAAGTCACCGGCTATCATCAAGAAACCGGATTCCTCGTCAATCATCGAATGTAACTGATAGACTCAATCAGGGAGTCAACAATCCCCAATCGGTTACGCAATCAGTTAGGCAATTACATCTTGACCAAAATTTTGAAACGAAATCGTGTGTTAATAATGCGCACTATAAATATCGATGCATCTCATCTCAATTTCACGCGCATTCTATCTCAAAACATTACCCCAAACTGCTCTCGAACCTTCTGCTCAACTCTCTGTTCAACCTGCAAGTCGCCGGAATCCTTAGTTACTCGCCGAAAAACCGAAGAATCCATTCCAGTGTTGCCTTACACTATAAATAGGACTTCTAGAACTCAGACAGAAATCACCCACACTCACCTCAAACTCCCTGTAGAGCCTCTATCGCAAGTTATACATCACCGGAAATTGCTGAACCCGCCGGAGTTAGTCACCGGAAAACCGGGCCCTTGTGTTCGGTATGCATTGTTAATCTTTCTGTCAGTTCTATTCGATTTATTTGTTCATACTCTAAAACAACAGAGCAGTGAAATCAAATGTTTAACAAATCTGTGTTCGATCTGAGATTAATGAAGAAGACGATTATCGAGTTGTTTATGAATATAATTAAAATCAGTATTTTAAACGGGTTAGACACACAGTCCAGCGGTGGACTGTGTGCATTTCATGCTATTGATACCGGGTTCGATTCGTGCACTTAATCGGTTCCTGTGATAAATCTCATTTTTTAGGCCCCAGAACACCTTCCAGTTAGTATATAAGTTTAATAAAAACCAGTATTTTAATCAGGTTAGACACACAGTCCAGCGGTGGACTGTGTGCGAAGTTAAACCACAGGTCCCGAGTTTGAATCCTGCTTCTGTAACCGGGTCTGGCAATTATCAACGCTTTTTAAATAGGAACAGAAATGAATTAATCTAATTAGTATATAAATATAATTAAAACAGAGAATATTTCGGGTTAGACACGTAGCTCAGTTGGTAGAGCTGCGTGCACGTATACGAGAGGTCTCGGGTTCGAACCTCACTCAGCGCATATAATTAAACAGTCCGACCGGTCAACGGTCAATGGTCAACAGTCAACAGAGTCAAAAAGTCAACATTTTTTTGTTATTTATTTTTTTATTTATTTAATCAGAAAATTATTTAAAAATACTTAAAAATAATATTTTTAAAGTTAGAAAATGTCCTTAAACTCACAAAAATAAATCTAAAAATCCTATTAAGATTATGAATTAAAAGTATTAATCTCAAATAAAATCCACTTATTTACCGAACCATTTCGTTATTATTTTAGGTTAGTTTTTCCTCGTCGATCAAATCCTAAAATTCGTGCGCATCGAACGTCATCAAAGAAACGCACCCACTGTGAGTGAATTCTTACAAATTTCCCTTTTTATTCATGTTTTGGGGTGTATCATGTGTCGCTTTAATTATTTCGCTTATTCAAACTCGTGCTATTACCATTATATGATCTAAACTTATAATGTAAATATTGTTTGTTGTAATGTGTGTTTATATTTAGTCAAGTTGCGTGCAAATCAATTCATTAGGCCCATCAGTTCCCCGTTGGAGACGGGTTGAACATCGCGTGCCTCAAAATCATTCATTAGGCCCATCAGTTCCTCGTGGGAGACGAGTTGAACATCGCGTGCCTCAAAATCATTCATTTGGTGTGTGCGTGTGTATTAATTAATATTATGTGTTTTGTGATTAAACTTACATTTACGTTTATTCATATTTGGTTATGCACAATTTTATTCAAATAACAAACATAACTAATCCTTTCAAATGTTTAAATAAGATTCACTCGCCAACTTTTGGTTGACCCAAAACCCTATTTTTACACATGATACAGGTGGACAGGTTGAAGCAAGGAACACGTAGGAAATTGCCTTAGAAGAAAAATAATGAAGTCTTGATAAATGTATAGAACATGTTGTACTTGTTTATTGATTGTAATGTTCTCCTTTAAAAGGAAATAATAAATATGAAACTTAATAGTAAATGTCATGAGCTTTGATGAAAACCCAATCATGCCCCGATCACCATTTCTGATGCGGGTCGGGGTGTGACAGATTGGTATCAGAGCTTTTGACTATAGGGATATAGGATAGGTTATTAGACCCTTAGAGCCTATACTATAGTTGATTAAATTTTAATTGTTTATGTGGTTACATGCAAACTCATGATGTTTATTTGTTTCGTATTTATTACACACACAAATGCATGCAAACACTTCTATATTGTGTGATATTTAATGAGTTATACTTATTGTCAAACATAACAAGCTTACATATACATTTATCACGCCTATTTCAATGTTCACATATTCAAGTCATCCTCATATTCCTTTATTCAAGATTTTGTCGCACTTTTCGTTTTTCAATCTCATCAAAGTGAGTTCTATGACGGGCATGTAGTAACTGTAAGGGTACAAGTACCGGTAGTCGGAACGTCCTGTCTAGGTTGGCATTCGTATAAATCCAATATAATGGACCAGTTTGCCTACCTGGGGACTAACGATGAGAGTACGAAGGACCTATTAGGCCAAAGCATGCCACACCAAACGTCGTTCGAACTAACCCTACTTTGAGGTGTCACCGTGTCCACACCTGGATACATTCCGAATATCATACGTTACATACATATTTCTCGATTTTCTCCGGGTTTTAGTGCACGTTACCAGGCTAACACATGCGAACCATATGAAAGACCCTGTAACATCCGTCAAAAACCGGGTTATCCAAACCCGCTTCGTTTATTAACCGAACATTCAGTTAAAAATTTCGTTATTAATTTTATACAATACATAATTTGTAACATTTGTCAAAAACGGGTTTCCAAACCCGCTCCGTTTTGTAATCGAATATCAAGTTGTAAATGTCACGTTGTGTATTTATGGTTATTTTGGTTTTTAATGATACAAATTAATAAACAAACCAAACTATAAAAATTATATTTGATAAAAAGTGAAAACAAAATAAATAAAAAAGAAATGTTGCTGCCGGGACTCGAACCCGGGTCAGCCAGAACTGAAATCCAAAGACTTAACACACACACACATCACCACTCCGCCACTTGTTATTATCTGTCATTTCTAGGAAACAAATAACTTTTATGCGCAAATATAGTTAAACCGGTTGCGCCAATTGAGTAACTGAAATCGGCAAATCAATCGACTAATCGTTTGATTAATCGCACATTCAGGTTTATAACCGATGCACCAACGATTTTAATCAATTTGGAATTGATTGAACATCAATTTTCATCATTATCGGTTTTTATAACCGAAAATAATCAAAGTTCAGATTACTCCAATCAAAACCCTTCTCGCGACTCAGAGACATCAGGCAAACATTCCATTTCACTTTCGTCACACTTTCAGTCCATCAGAACGCTTAATTAACTGGCCGGAAATTTTGTAAGGTTCGCCGGAAAACCGTATTTGTCCTCAAATCGGTAAGTTCTTCAATACCATCGTAGTCTAACAGTTGTTAAGCTGTTTCTAACTCAAACCATCCACTTGAGATCGAATTCAGGCATCGTTATCAGATAATTCCAGTTCGCCGGAAATTTCCTGGAAATCTTTATTTCCGTCTGTAAAACGGTAAGGACCTCCAATCACACTGTTAACGTTTGTTTATCACTGCAATTCCACAATTGGCTAATCAAAATGGTTAATTGTTTGGTTCAGTTGAGGTGCACAAAAACAGAGCCGACGCATTGCCGGAGACTCTGTGATAAATCATTCCTACGGTATGTCTAACTTCCAACACCGTCTCTGCCATTTCATTTTAGCCTTAAGAATGTTTGATAATCGTAAAAACAAGAAACGGATTAGTGATTCAGTCAACTGTAATTTGAATGAAGAAGACGAAGTTAGTTAAGTTATAAGTTTATTTAAAATCAGTAATATGAACGGGTTAGACACACAGTCCAGCGGTGGACTGTGTGCAAAATATACACGCATGTCCCGAGTTCGATCCCTGATACACGCACTCCTTATGTAATAAAATGCCTTTTTGTTTAAAACTAAACCGGGTTAACTCCGTTAGTTGTTAAGTATAATAAAAACCGAGATATTAACCAGGTTAGACACACAGTCCAGCGGTGGACTGTGTGCAACACTAAGCCGCACGTCACGCGTTCGAAACCTGTTACTGGCACCGGTTTGTTGAATTAAAATGTTTTTGAAATTAAAAGAATTTTGGTTAAATCGAATTAGTATATAAATATAATTAAAAACAAGATTATTTCGGGTTAGACACGTAGCTCAGTTGGTAGAGCTGCGTGCACGCGTACGGGAGGTCTCGGGTTCGAGCCTCACTCAGCGCATACATACACATATACGAACCGGTCAACAGGTCAACAAGTCAACGGTCAACGGTCAACGCAAAATAAACAATTTTTTTATATTTTTATTTATTTAATTTAATTTGAAAATCAATTAAAAATACTTAAAAGTAACATTTTTAAAGATAGAAAATAGCCTTAAACTCACAAAAATATATCTAAAAATTCCATTAAAATCCTTAATAAAATCCACTCATTTACTATATTTTTCCGTTATTATTTAGGTTATTAATTCTCGTTGTTCAACTCTCCCGACTCGTGCGCATCTCATCATCTCCATTCAAACGCACCCAATGTGAGTGAATCTTTACAAATTCCCCGTTTTAATCACGTTTTGGGGTGTATCATGTGTCTTGTTATATATATTATATTTAAACCATTGTGCATACATCGTATCATGAACATGTGTATTCAGTTTGTTTCAACTGTTGTGTAGTTATTGTTAGATGCAATTTATTATTTTCAGTACATGCAATTTCATAGGCCGCCGCTCCCCATTACATTATGAGCGTTGAGCATGTTCCCCATTTCATTATGAGCGTGAACCTGGCGTGCCCACATACGATCGGCTCCGTTTGATTGAGCCTTGATCGCACAGACATTTTTCATTTTCAGTACATGCAATACGATCGGCTCCGTTTGATTGAGCCTTGATCGCACAGTTTCATTTATGTTATTTATCGTATGATGTTGGCATGTTTATGTATGCTATCATATGTTATTGTATGTTATAGTTGTGATTGCTATTGCCACTGCTTGATTATTTACATTTGCTCATTTATGATTATGCACAATTTTTCATTGATAAACTAACAAGTAAATCAATAATAAATGTTTATCTAATAAGGTTCACTCGCCAACTTATGTTGACCCAAAAACCCCTATTTTTACACATGATACAGGTGAACCAGCTGCAGCCAGAAACACTTAGGATTGGACTAGAAGAATAAAATGATTTAGAGATTGGAACTATTTTGTTTGGTTATTTCTTTGTATTGTATGGACATGTTTGGATTATTTGGAATGTAATTTTGACTTTAATAAATATAAAACATATTAGTAAATGTCATGAGCGTTGGTGATAACCCAATTATGCCCCGACTCTTATTCCGCTGCGGGTCGGGGTGTGACATAATTAATATATATATTAGAATTTAAAATCTATAATTGAAAATTTATAATAAATAATGAAATAAAAATAGTTTGCCGATGCCGGGTTTCGAACCCGGGTCAGCCGGGTGAAATCTCAAGACCTAACTCACACCCACTTAACCACTCCGCCACTTGACCCATTGCTGTTATATAATGAAACAAATAACATTTATAATAAAACTCGAATTCAAACCCAGTGAATCAGCGCGCCTATTTCGCAGTCGCCGGAAATTCCGACGACTTCGCCAATCATTGACGGTTTCTATTGACTTAACAGATGTATTAATCTCAACGTCGGTTATAACCGATGTCTAATTCCGCGACATCAGTCATAACCGCCGGAGAAAAGCTGACCAACGAAGCAAGACAGAAATCGGACCAAATTCATCGAAATTCTTTCCTATAAATACACACCCAAGTCTCTGGAAATCATTTCGCTCAAAATCGCACCATTTCTCGAATCAATTTCACTCGCCGGAAATATTCTTCCATCACCGGACTTTCGCCGGAAAACCGAGACTCACATCAACACGGTAAATACCTCGACTCTTTCTGTTTAAATCCATTGTTAGACTATTACTAACAGCAATCCATCACCCAGAATCAATCCTAAACGACGTTGCCGAGTATTCTGTTTTCGCCGGAAAACTTCTGGAATTTCCAGAATCACGCTGTGAATCGGTATAATCACCTAAACCTTCTGTTAATCATTGTTTAGTAACTCAATTTCACATCTAATCAATCAAAACTGTTAATCGATCCGAACAGACGGAGTTCACAAAACAGAGCCGACGATCCTTGCCGGAGTTCTGAGAAAGACATCTGTTCGGTACATTCATTTCCAAAACTCTCTCTATTTCATCGCATTACAATCGCTTATAAAGTTCGTTAATTGAATTTAACAAGAAACAGTTGAATAATCGTTGTCTGTGTTTTGAACGAAGAAGATGAATTCGAACTAATGTATAAGTATAATTAAAACAAGATATGTAACCGGGTTAGACACACAGTCCAATGGTGGACTGCGTGCAAACAACTATCACACGACTCGAGTTCGATCCCTGACCCAACCTCACTCTCTGAAATAAAAATGCTCTTTTTAAAACCAAACCGGGTTAACTCACTATAAGATGTTAAGTATAATAAAAATCAGTATATTAACCAAGTTAGACACACAGTCCAGCGGTGGACTGTGTGCAACACTAAACAACAGGTCCCGGGTTCGAGACCTGTTGTGTGCACCGGTCCGATACAATTAAATCCTTTTTAAAAATAAATGATTTCTGATTAAATTAAATAGGGTATAAATATAATTAAAAACAGAAATATTTCGGGTTAGACACGTAGCTCAGTTGGTAGAGCTGCGTGCACGCATACGAGAGGTCTCGGGTTCGAGCCTCACCCAGCGCATACATATACGCGACCGAACCGGTCAACAGTCAAACGGTCAACGGTCAACTGGTCAACGGTCAACTGGTCAAAAAGTCAAAAAATTTTATTTTCTTTTATTTATTTATTTTATTTAAAAATCAATTTAAAATACTTAAAAATAATATTTTTTAAAGTTAGAAAATTTCCTTGAACTCACAAAAATAAACCGAACAATCCCATTAAAGAACACTAATTGAAAATACTAATCTCAAATAAGAGTTTATTTATTTATTGAACTATTATGTTATTATTTAGGTTAGTTCCCTTGTCGATTAAATCCGAATTCGTGCGCATTCATCATCAATCCAAGAAACGCACCCACTGTGAGTGAATTCTTATAAATTCCCCTTTTTATTCATGTTTTGGGGTGTATCATGTGTCGCTTAAACTAATTCGTTTATTCAAACTCGTGCTATACCATATTATGATCTAAACTTAGAATGTAAATATTGTTTGTTGTTATGTATTACATATTGTCAAGTTGGATGCAAATTATTTGTTAGGCCCATCAGTTCCTCGTGGGAGACGAGTTGAACAACGCGTGCCTTAAAACTCATTCATTAGGCCCATCAGTTCGTAGAACAACGCGTGCCTCAAAACTCATTCATTAGGCCCATTAGTTCCTCGTGGGAGACGAGTAGAACAACGCGTGCCTCAAAACAATCCATTGTTGTATGTGTGTGCAATATTTAATGTTAAGTGTTTTGTGAATAAATTTACATCTACATTTACTCATATGTGGTTATGCACTTTATTTTATAATCAATTCAATAAACACGTTTAAATGTTTTAATAGGATTCACTCGCCAACTTTTTGTTGATCCAAAAACCATTTTTACACATGATACAGGTGAACAAGATGAAGCAAGGTACACATAGGAAAGTGCCTTAGAAGAAAAATAATGAAGCCTAGAAGGATGTATAGAACATGTTGAACTTGTATGATATGATTGTATGTTTCCCTTTAAATTGTAATAATAAATATGAAACATTATGATAAATGTCATGAGCTTTGATGAAAACCCAATCATGCCCCAATCACCTTTTTCCGCTGCGGGTCGGGGTGTGACAGACCCGGTAATCATGGGGGCCCACATGATTACGAAGGTGAAGTATGGCGGTATGCAAGGCCCAATTACGAGCAAAGCCCAAGACATCCTATGGATGTAGTAAATTTATTATTCTTCATTTATTTTATGAATGTTCATTCCTAAATACGACACATGATCCCTAAAACGTCCAACTCATACTCTTGATACGTATTTCTTGTAGATGTCTTCTAGCCTCTCTCGTAGAAAAATGAAATCAGGAAAATCCCGCGAGCGCATGGCTACCCAAATCGCTCAACAAATGGCTGCCGTAATACCCAACATCGTGGTTCAAGTTCAACAAGCCCTTACCGCTAATCCTGTCAACCCAATCAATCAAGAAGATCAAAACATTGTCAATCCTCTCCCAAAAGCCACTAAATGCACCTTCAAGCATTTCAAATCTTGCGATCCTCCAAAATACGAAGGGACTGAAGGTGTCACCGCTCTCCTCCATTGGTTTGAGGAGATGGAAAACACTTTTCTCAATTGCGACTGTCCCGATGATCGCAAGGTGCGATATGCTACTGGTCATTTGTTTGGAGTAGCACTTACATGGTGGAATATAGAGAAGGCCAAGCAAGGTACTGAGAATGCTATGACTTTGACTTGGGAAGAGTTGAAGGAAATCATGACAAGACGTTTCTGTCCAAGAAGCGAAATCAAGAAATTGGAAGATGAGTTCTATTCTTTGAAACAAAAGGAGGGCGACCACACCACATACAACAAGAGGTTCCTTGAGTTAAATCAGATGGTCCCCAACTTGTTCACTCCCCTCTACCGTTTGAGCGAGCACTACATTCGAGGTCTTCCTTCAAAAATTCAAGACCCTGTAATAAGTACCACACCTGCAACTTTGGAAGCAGCAATGGAGTTAGCTACAGAGCTCACCGAAAACCGCAGCGGAATAAAGACTTCACGGAGGAGAAGAAGAAGGATAAAGCATCAACCAAAACCTCAAACTCCACCCAAACCGAATCCCCTTCTCAAACCACCCCCAAGAGAAAACGAGACGGACAAAATTTCGCTATTACCCAAGGCAATCAACCAGCTTCACAAGCCATACCCCTCCAAGCTATTCCAATCACTCAAGTAGCACCCAACTCTATTTACCCAAATAAGAAACCTTACATTGGACCTCACCCTCAATGCAACACCTGTTTTTATCACCATCCATCTACCTTACCTTGTCGACTATGTGCAAATTTTGGGCGTTATGGTCATTTGAGCAAGACTTGTCGCGCCTCTCAAAACCAAGTTTTACCCCCTACTCAAAACATGATCCAAACATATCAACAACCCCAATACCCCACATTTCCATATGTTCGAGCTTGTTTTAATTGTGGCGACCCTACCCACTTTAGAAACACGTGCCCTCGATTGGTTAACATCATAAACACCCAAGCTCAAGCAAACCCAGTTAACCAAGCAAATCAAGCAAACCCAGCTCCACCACCAGCAAGAGGAAGAGCTTACAACATCAACGCCAATCCTGTTGAAGATAATAACGGCCCAAACGAATCACCCAACTAGCCTTCCTTCACCAAGAATCAAGACTCAACTCCAACCGTTTAGTTTTTATGTTTTCATATGTTATCTCAATATTTACGTATCTCAGTTATAAATTGGGAATTTATGTATCCAAGAATTTTAATGCGAATTGATATACAGTTTTATTTTATACCCGTTGATTTAACATTCATATCATCAAACATCTCGACGTACCTCGATCACATCATTTAAAGAAGTTGGGTTGTGTCTCACTTTTACATAGACTAAGCCCTTCATCATAACAAACGAGAGAGGTACTGTCATCATTCAGTCATGTATCATTTCAGAACTGAGACTCAAGCTTTGGTCGTTGTGTTTGTTTATGTTTTAGAGTCACATAGAACTGATCATAACTTACTGATAAAGCCAATGAAAATTTGACAAGAATATGGTGGATACGCCGCTGGTACTTCCCATATATAAGTATTCTTGGCAAAGGATCAAAAGCATTACCAGGCGGTTATGAGAAGTTCCATGTAGGTTTTAGTATCGTCATGGTTGAAGTTTTGTATTGTGATATAACCTTATCTTTCCAAACGTATCAACTCTCTCAAAACTCTTATGCATGAGATCATACCTAGTCAATCAACTCTGTTTATCAATATCCTTATCTTAGGCATCAAAAAGTGATTCCTGTAGCAGGGTATTCAACCCTTACTAGGAACGTTACCGCCTCAAATAAGATTTAAACTCTCACCCTCTCCTAATTATGTAATTGTCAAATTAAAAACACCCACACTTCAAGTCAAATATACCATTACTACTTAAATTTCGGGACGAAATTTCTAAAAGTAGGGGATACTGTAACATCCGTCGAAAAACGGGTTTTCCAAACCCGCTTCGTTTATTAATCGAATATCCAGTCAAAATTTTTCATTTCATATTTATCGCTCAAATTAATTTTAAACAATACATAATTAATAAACAATGTTAGAATTTAAAACCATAATTAATAAATAATAAAAATAAGAGAATAAAAAAATAAATGAGGCTGCCGGGTTTCGAACCCCGGTCAGCCGGTTCAACAAACAGACAACACACTACTACACCACTTGCCCACATCTGCTACATCTCAGAACAATTATGTATTTGTAATCACATTTCCTTTAATCCGGATTCAAACCAGAAACAGCCGCGCTAAGTCACCGGCTATCATCAAGAAACCGGATTCCTCGTCAATCATCGAATGTAACTGATAGACTCAATCAGGGAGTCAACAATCCCCAATCGGTTACGCAATCAGTTAGGCAATTACATCTTGACCGAAATTTTGAAACCGAAATCGTGTGTTAATAATGCGCACTATAAATATCGATGCATCTCATTTCAATTTCACGCGCATTCTATCTCAAAACATTACCCAAACTGCTCTCGAACCTTCTGCTCAACTCTCTGTTCAACCTGCAAGTCGTCGGAATCCTCAGTTACTCGCCGGAAAACCGAAGAATCCATTCTAGTGTTGCCTTACACTATAAATAGGACTTCTAGAACTCAGACAGAAATCACCCACACTCACCTCAAACTCCCTGTAGAGTCTCTGTCGCAAGTTATAAATCGCCGAAAAAATTGCTGAACCCGCGGAGTTAGTCACCGGAAAACCGGGCCCCTGTGTTCGGTATGCATTCTTAATCTTTCTGTCAGTTCTATTCGATTTAATTGTTCAAACTCTAAAACAACAGAGCAGTGAAATCAAATGTTTAACAAATCTGTGTTCGATCTGAGATTAATGAAGAAGACGATTATTGAGTTGTTTATGAATATAATTAAAATCAGTATTTTAAACGGGTTAGACATGTAACATCCGCCAAAATCCGGATTTACCAAACCCGCTCCGTTTATCAACCGAACAATCAGATAAAAATTTAGTTGCGTATTTAATGCCCAAATTAATTTTAAACGATACATAATTAATAAGTATATTGGAATATATAATTTATATTTGAAAAAGTATTTAAAATAAGGAAATAAAAATAAAAGGCTGCTGCCGGGTTTCGAACCCGGGTCTGTCACACCCCGACCCGCAGCGGAAATAAGAGTCGGGGCATAATTGGGTTATCACCAAAGCACATGACGTTTACTATTATGTTTCCTAATTAATGAAGTCAAAGTTACATTTTCAAACATCCAAACATGTTCATTCAATACAAAGGAAATAATCAAAAGGTAACAATCCCAAAACTAAATCGATTTATTCTTCTAATCCAGGTCCTAAATGTTCCTAGCTGCTGCTGGTTCACCTGTATCATGTGTAAAATGGTAGCTTTTGGGTCAACATAAGTTGGCGAGTGAACCTTATTAGATAAACATTTGATAATGATTTTATGGTTAGTTTATCAATAAAATATTGTGCATAATCATAAAAGAGCAAATGTAAGTAATCAAGCATTGGCAGATAGCAGTTACAATTATAACATACATTAACACTTGATAGCATACATGAACATACCAACATCATATGATAACTAACATAAATGAACTGTGCGATCAAGGCTCAATCAAACGGAGCCGATCGTATTGCATGAACTGGAAATGTAAATTGAACTGTGCGATCAAGGCTCAATCAAACGGAGCCGATCGTATTGCATGAACTGGAAATGTAAATTGAACTGTGCGATCAAGGCTCAATCAAACGGAGCCGATCGTATTGCATGTATTGAAATGTAAAATGAAATGACCGATCAAGGCTCAATCAAACGGAGCCGATCGTTGCGGGCACGCCACAGTTCAACCGCATAATAAAATGGGGAACAAGCTCAACCTCATGGATGGGGAGCTGCGGCCTCGGCAAATGCATGTACAGTAATAATAATTTGCATCCAATAACTACTTAACAGCAACAAACTAATACACATGTCATGATATGATGTATGCACAATAGTTTCGTTATAATATGTAAATAAACAAAAACACATGATACACCCCAAAAACGTGATTAAAACGGGGAATTTGAAAGGTTCACTCACATTGGGTGCGTTGAATTTGAGATGGTGAGATGCGCACGATTTAGATGAGCGAGTCGACGAGGAATACTAACCTAAATAATAATGGAAAAATATATTAAGTGGATGGATGTTATTAAGGATTTTAATGAAATTTTTAGATATATTTTTTTTTTTGAGTTTATGGCTATTTTCTATCTTTAAAAATGTTATTTTTAAGTATTTTTAATTGATTTTTAAATTAAATTAAATAAATAAATATATAAAAAAAATATTATTTTTTTTACTGTTGACCGTTGACCGGTTCGGTCAGCGGATATTTCTGCGCCGGGCGGATTCGAACCGGCGACCTTCCGTTCACGTGCACGTAGCTCTACCAACTGAGCTACGTGACTAACCCGTTATAAACTCAGTTTTAATTATATTTATATACTTATTTGAATTAACCGAAAATTCCTTTATTTACAAAAACTTTTTAATTCAACTGGACCGATGCTCGTGACAAGATTCGAACGCGCGACGTGAAGTTCATTTTGCACACAGTCCACCGCTGGACTGTGTGTCTAACCCGGTTATATTCTTGGTTTTTATTATACTTAACAACTACCTGTTTTAACCCGGGTTAGTTCATGATTAAAAAGGAATGTTATTACACAAAGCGTGCGCGTAGCAAGGATCGAACTCGGGACGTGTATGTGAAATTTGCACACAGTCCACCGCTGGACTGTGTGTCTAACCCGTTTATAATCCGGATTTTAATTACTCTTATATTCTGTTATAACTTCATCTTCTTCACCGATTACACAGGCAACATAACTCGACTGATTATGATTGAGTTGTGATTTACAAAGTTCTCCGACATCAACAGTAACTCAAAAGTAAAGAATGGAGAAAGTTTAAGGAACAGAATATACCGATTGATGTTATTCACTGAATTCCGGCGGAGGTTCGTCGGTACTGGAAATGAACTCCGACTGTTGAACCAATTAACAGCGTTGATCGATTATTCATAAAGTTGAGTCACCTAAACAAGGTTTAAAAGAAATGTAGGATATCTTACCAGCTCACAGTTGGATTCCGGCAGTCTCAGAAACTTTCCGGCGAAGATAAGATTTCCGATAAACGTTGGCTAGGATCGATTCTGATGATGGAGTTGTGTTAGAGACTGACTAATCACATGTTTTAAACAAAAAGAGTCGAAGGAATTACCGTGAGAATGTAAGTCCCGGTTTTCCGGTGACTTGCAGAAATTTTCCGGCGGACTGATTCAGAAGATCTTATGATTCAGGAATGCGACGAAAATGAAATTGAATATTGTTGTGATAGTTCTGAATCGTGCAAATGATCGGAAACTTGAATTAAATCAGAGCTTGATAAATTTTCGGTTTCAAAAGCCGAAAATGATAGAACTTAAAGTTCATTCAATTCTGACTTAATTAGAAACCGAAATGCATCGGTTATAAGCTGGCCAGATGAAATCGCAACGATTTGGCGATTGGTTTGCCGATTTCCGTTATTCAGATGGCATCAACGGTTAATTTGAGTTTGCGTATAAGTTCCAATTGTTTTCCTAGTGTTAACAGAAAACACATTGGGGCAGAGTGGTTTAGGAAAAGGATGTTAAGTCATTGAGTGACTCAGCTGACCCGGGTTCGAGTCCCGGCAGCTTCAAATGTTTTTTATTTATTTTATTTTAACTTTTTATCAAATACACTTTTTATAGTTTAGTTTATTTATTAATTATGAATCGTTTTAACTCAAAATAACCATAAATAATTAATGCACTTTCATAACTTGGTACTTGATTACAAAACGGAGCGGGTTTTGGAGACCCGATTTTTACAAATGTTACAGGGTCAGCCAGCGAATTCAATTATGACTTAACACTCATCCATCAAACCACTCCGCCACTTGTGATGTTTGTTAATATATCGAACCAATTAATACATAAATCAGTCTGGAAATCAAAACCCAGTGCACAGCGCGCCTAAATCCGCTTTCGCCGGAAATTCCGACAAATTCGTCAATTATTGACGTTTCTTTTTGGTCATAACGTATGCCTTAACAGCAAGATCGGTTATAACCGAAACAAAACCATCAATTCCATTCATTTGCCTTAAATTTTTATAGAAACCGAAAATACAATTCAATTCCGGGATTTGTACCTTGTTCATCAGTTAGGCTCGCGAATTCTATCAAACAAACTCAACATTTCACTCAGAAAGCTTCGCCGGAATTCTCTGTGAATTGATCGGAAAGTTTCGCCGGAAAACCGAAATCAACCCATCTTTTCTTTTTACCCAAAAATAAGATCATAGGACTCGTACTGACATCAA
Source organism: Scalesia atractyloides (assembly GCA_947069175.1). Classification (NCBI taxonomy): domain Eukaryota; kingdom Viridiplantae; phylum Streptophyta; class Magnoliopsida; order Asterales; family Asteraceae; genus Scalesia; species Scalesia atractyloides. The sequence goes on from CAMTDV010000003.1 coordinate 87,544,406, forward strand.
TCCCACTCACTTTAAACCTCTGAAGAACCTCTATCGCAAGAAATTGCACTCGCCGGAATTCTCTGCAAGTCGCCGGAAAACCGGGACTTTCATCTACACGGTAATTATCTCGTTGTTTCTGTTTCATTCCATTATAAGACGAATTCTAACACCATTTCATCGCTCAGAATCAACCCAAGACGACATTGCCGGATTTTTCTGTTTTCGCCAGAAAATTTCTGAAAGTTTCAGAATCACGCTGATAACCGGTATGATCATGTAATCTACTGATAATCATTACTCATTAGTTCAATTTCACATCTAATCCCTCCAAACTGCTAATTAACTCTAACAGTCGAAAGTCACCAGAACAGAGCCGACGAGCTTCGCCGGATTTTCTGAAGAAGACGATCTGTTCGGTATTTTCTTTCCCCAAACTCTTCGATTCAATACTTTCAAATTGTTCATCTTGTTCATTAACCGAATTAATTAAGTATCAGTTGCTTTGACTGATGTCTGTGTTTTGAACGAAGAAGACGAGTTCAGATATGACATAAGATTAATTAAAATCGGAATTATAAACGGGTTAGACACACAGTCCAGCGGTGGACTGTGTGCAAATAAAAAACATACACGTCCCGAGTTCAATTCTTGATACACACCTTTGCAGTAATAAAATGCCTTTTTGTTTAAAACTGAACCGGGTTAACTCCGCTATATGTTAAGTATAATAAAAACTAGGATATTTACCAAGATAGACACACAGTCCAGCGGTGGACTGTGTGCCAAACTAAACCACAGGTCCCGGGTTCGAGACCTGTGGAGCGCACCGAGTCGTTATGTTAAAATCTTTTTAAAAAATAAAAGATTTTCGGATTAATCTAATTAGTATATAAATATAATTAAAAACAGAAATATTTCGGGTTAGACACGTAGCTCAGTTGGTAGAGCTGCGTGCACGCGAACAGGAGGTCTCGAGTTCGAGTCCTGCCCGGCGCAAACACATACACAATAAAACCGGTCAACAAGTCCACGGTCAACGAGTCAACGGTCAAAAAAAGTCAACAATTTTTATTATTTTTATTTATTTATTTTATTCAAAAATCAATTAAAAATACTTAAAAATAACATTTTTAAAGCTAGAAAATAGCCTAAAACTCACAAAAATATATCCAAAAATCCTATTAAAATTGTTAATAAAATCCATTTATTTACCTTACTTCCTTTATTAATTAGGTTAATTATTCCTCGACGATCAATCCTCTAAACTCGTGCGCATTCATCATCATTCACCGAACGCACCCACTATGAGTGAATCTCTACAAATTCCCCGTTTAAATCACGTTTTTTGGTGTATCATGTGTCTTACTATTTACTATATTTAAATCATTGTGCATACATCATATCATGAATAAATGTGTATTCAGTTTGTATAAACTGTTTGTGTGATTTTTGTTTAGATTAAACTTATTATTTTCAAGTACATGCAATTTCATAGGCCGCCGCTCCCCATTACATTATGAGCGTTGAGCATGTTCCCCATTACATTATGAGCGTGAACCTGGCGTGCCAACATACGATCGGCTCCGTTTGATTGAGCCTTGATCGCACAGACATTTTTCATTTTCAGTACATGCAATACGATCGGCTCCGTTTGATTGAGCCTTGATCGCACAGACATTTTTCATTTTCAGTACATGCAATACGATCGGCTCCGTTTGATTGAGCCTTGATCGCACAGTTTCATTTATGTTATATATTTATGCAAGTTGATATGTTATTGTATGCTGTTGGTTTGTTAATGTATGTTATTGTTTGTTGTTGTTTGATATCGTATGCTAATGGTTTGTGATTGTATGCTGTTGGTTTGTTAATGTATGTTATTGTTTGTTGTTGTTTGTTATTGTATGCAAATTGTTGTTATTGTATGTTTATTTACGTTTGTTCATATATGAATATTGCACAATTTTTCCATATTAAATACAACCAGAAATAAATAATAAATGTTTTCTAACAAGGTTCACTCGCCAACTTTTTGTTGATCCAAAAATCATTTTTACATATGATACAGGTGAACATGATGAAGCAAGGAAAACACAGGAAATTGCCTTAGAAGAAAAATAATGAAGTTTAGAAGGATGAATAGAACATGTTGTATTTGTTGGATATGATTGTATGATCTCTTTTAAATTGAAATAATAAATATGAAACATTATAATAAATGTCATGAGCTTTGATGATAACCCAATCATGCCCCGATCACCTTTTCCGCTGCGGGTCGGGGTGTGACAGATTGGTATCAGAGCTTTTGACTATAGGGATATAGGATAGGTTATTAGACCCTTAGAGCCTATACTATAGTTGATTAGATTTTAATTGTTTATGTGGTTATATGCAAACTTATGATATTTATTTGTTTCATATTTATTACATACACAAATGCATGCAAATATTTCCAATATTACATTTTGTGATATCTAGTGAATTATACTTACAGTCAGACATACATACTTACATACATATTCATCATACATGTTACAATATTCACATATTTAAATCATATTCATACTTCCGTTATTCAAGATTTTGTCGCATTTTTCATTTTTCAAATCTCATCAAAGTGAGTTCTGCGACGGGCATGTAGTAACTGTAAGGGTACAAGTACCGGTAGTCGGAACGTCCTGTCTAGGTTGGCATTCGTATAAATCCAATATAACGGACCAGTTTGCCTACCTGGGGACTAACGATGAGAGTACGAAGGACCTATTAGGCCAAAGCATGCCACACCAAACGTCGTTCGAACTAACCCCACTTTGAGGTGTCACCGTGTCCACACCTGGACACATTCCGAATATCATACGTTACATATTTCTCGATTTTCTCCGGGTTTTAGTGTACGTAACCAGGAAAACACATGCGAACCATATGAAAAACCCGGTAATCATGGGGGCCCACGTGATTACGAAGGTGAAGTATGGCGGCATGCAAGGCCCAATTACGAGCAAAGCCCAAGACATCCTATGGATGTAGTAGATTTATTTTGCTATGTTTATTTTATGAATGTTCATTCCTAAATACGACACATGATCCCAAAAGCATCCAACTCATACTCTTGATATGTATTCCTTGTAGATGTCTTCTAGCCTCGCTCGTAGGAAGATGAAATCAAGAAAAGCCCGCGAGCGCATGGCTGCCCTAATCGCTCAACAAATGGCTACCGTAATACCCAACATTATAGTCCAAGTCCAACAAGCCCTTACCGCTAATCCCGTCAATCAAGAAGTTCAGAATGTTGTTAACCCTCCCCAAATACCACTAAATGCACCTACAAGCATTTCAAATCCTGCGACCCTACAAAATACGAAGGGACTGAAGGTGTCACCGCTCTTCTCTATTGGTTCGAAGAAATGGAAAACATTTTTCTAACTTGCGATTGCCCCGATGATCGCAAAGTGCGATATGCTACTGGTCGTTTATATGGAATAGCACTCACTTGGTGGAATACAGAGAAGGCCAAACGAGGTGTTGAAGATGCTATGACTTTGACTTGGGAAGAGTTGAAAGAAATCATGATAAGACGGTTTTGCCCAAGGAGCGAAATCAAGAAATTAGAGGATGAGTTCTATTCGTTGAAACAAAAGGAAGGCGACCACACCACGTACAACAAGAGACTCCTCGAATCGAATCAAATGGTTCCCAACTTGTTCACTCCCCACTACCGTTTGATCGAACACTACATTCAAGGTCTTCCTTCAAAGATTCCAGACTCTGTAATAAGTGCCACACCTTCAACCTTGGAAGCAGCGACGGAGTTAGCTACAGAGCTCACCGAGAACCGAATCTGGAATAAAGACTTCAAGGAGGAGAAAAAGAAGGATAAAGCATCGACTGAAACCTCCAACTACACCCAAACCGAATCCCCTTCTCAACCCATTTCTAAAAGAAAACGAGACGAACAACTTTTCGCTGTCACCCAACGTAATCAATCAATTTCACAAGCCATACCCATCCAAGCTATCCCAATCACTCAAGTAGCACCCAACTCAACTTACCCAAATAAGAAACCATACCTTGGACCTCACCCTCGATGTAACACCTGTTTTTATCACCATCCCCTTACCTTACCTTGTCGACTATGTGCAAATTGTGGACGCTATGGTCATTTGAGCAAGGTTTGCCGCACCCCTCAAAACCAAATCTCTCCCCCTACTCAAAACATGATCCAAACCTATCAACAACCCCAATACCCCATGTTCCCATATGTTCGAGCTTGTTTCAATTGTGGCGACCCTACCCACTTTAGAAACACGTGCCCTCGATTGGTTAACATCATAAATGCTCAAGCTCAATCAAACCCAGTTAACCAAGTAAATCAAGAAAGCCCAATCACTAGGCCACCAGCAAGAGGAAGAATTTTCAACATCAACGCCAATCCTGTCGAAGATAATGTCGGCCCAAACGAAAACACCCAACTAGTCCCCTTCACCAACAATCAAGATTCAACTTCCACTGCTTAGTTTTATGCTTTCTTTATGTTATCTCAATTCTCACGTGTCTCAATTTTAAATTGGAAGTTTATCCAAGGATCTTAATGCGAATCATTATTTCAGTTATGTTTTTATACTCATTGATACAACATTCATACCATCATACATCTCAACGTATTTCAATCTCATTATTTAAAGAAGTTGGGCTGTGTCTCACTTCTGCATAGACTAACCTCTCCATCACAACAAACGAGAGAGGGACGGTCATCATTCAAACATGTATACTATCAGAATTATGACTCAGGCATTGTTTGTTGTGTTATTTATGTTTTAGAGTCACATAGAACTAATCATAACTTACGGATAAAGCCAATGAAAATTTGACAAGAATATGGTGGATACGCCGCTGGTACTTCCTATATATAAGTATTCTTGTCAAAGGATCAGAGGCATTATCAGGCGGTTATGAGAAGTTCCATGTAGGATTTGGTATTGTCTTGATTGAAGTTTGTGTTATACTCACTGATTTAGCATTCATATCATCTCATCCTTTAAAGGAATTGGATTGTGTCATCAATCCAACATGTATGCTATCAGAATTAGGACTCAGATATTGGTTGTTGTGTTTATTTGTGTTCTAGAGTCACATCATAGAACCAATCATAACTAACTGATAAAACCAATGGAAATTTGACAAGAATATGGTGGATACGCCGCCGGTACTTCCTATATATAAGTATTCTTGTCAAAGGATCAGAGGCATTATCATGCGGTTATGAGAAGTTCCATGTAGGTTTTAGTATTAGAAGTTTATTTTAGGATATAATCTAATCTTTCAAACGTACCCAAACTCATATGCATAACATCATACTTAGTCGATCAACTCTGTGTATCCATATTCCGTATTCATACACTTTAGGCAACAAAAAGCGATTCCTGTAGCAGGGTATACAACCCTTACAAGGAACGTTACCGCCGCAAACAAAATTTAAACTCTTACTCTCTTCTAAGTATGTAATTGTCAAATTAAAAACCCCATCCTTTTTAAACAAATATGCCACTACTTAAATTTCGGGACGAAATTTCTAAAAGTAGGGGATACTGTAACATCCGCCAAAAACCGGATTTACCAAACCCGCTCCGTTTATCAACCGAACAATCAGATAAAAATTTCGTTGCGTATTTAATGCCCAAATTAATTTTAAACGATACATAATTAATAAGTATATTGGAATATATAATTTATATTTGAAAAAGTATTTAAAATAAGGAAATAAAAATAAAATGCTGCTGCCGGGTTTCGAACCCGGGTCAGCCAGCGAATTCAATTATGACTTAACACTCATCCATCAAACCACTCCGCCACTTGTGATGTTTGTTAATATATCGAACCAATTAATACATAAATCAGTCTGGAAATCAAAACCCAGTGCACAGCGCGACTAAATCCGCTTTCGCCGGAAATTCCGACAAATTCGTCAATTATTGACGTTTCTTTTTGGTCATAACGTATGCCTTAACAGCAAGATCGGTTATAACCGAAACAAAACCATCAATTCCATTCATTTGCCTTAATTTTTTATAGAAACTGAAAATACAATTCAATTCCGGGATTTGTACCTTGTTCATCAGTTAGGCTCGCGAATTCTATCAAACACACTCAACATTTCGCTCAGAAAGCTTCGCCGGAATTCTCTGTGAATTGATCGGAAAGTTTCGCCGGAAAACCGAAATCAACCCATCTTTTCTTTTTACCCAAAAATAAGATCTGGAGGACTCGTACTGACATCAATCCCACTCACTTTAAACCTCTGAAGAACCTCTGTCGCAAGAAATTGCACTTGCCGGAATTCTCTGCAAGTCGCCGGAAAACCGGGACTTTCATCTACACGGTAATTATCTCGTTATTTCTGTTTCATTCCATTATAAGACGAATTCTAACACCATTTCATCGCTCAGAATCAACCCCAGACGACATTGCCGGATTTTTCTGTTTTCGCCGGAAAATTTCTGAAAGTTTCAGAATCACGCTGATAACCGGTATGATCATGTAATCTACTGATAATCATTACTCATTAGTTCAATTTCACATCTAATCCCTCCAAACTGCTAATTAACTCTAACAGTCGAAAGTCACCAGAACAGAGCCGACGAGCTTCGCCGGATTTTCTGAAGAAGACGATCTGTTCGGTATTTTCTTTCCCCAAACTCTTCGATTCAATATTCAAATCGTTCATCTTGTTCATTAACCGAATTAATCAAGTATCACTTGCTTTGACTGATGTCTGTGTTTTGAACGAAGAAGACGAGTTCAGATATGACATAAGATTAATTAAAATTGGAATTATAAACGGGTTAGACACACAGTCCAGCGGTGAACTGTGTGCAAATAAAAAACATACACGTCCCGAGTTCGATTCTTGATACACACCTTTGCAGTAATAAAATGTCTTTTTGTTTAAAACTGAACCGGGTTAACTCCGCTATATGTTAAGTATAATAAAAACTAGGATATTTACCAAGATAGACACACAGTCCAGCGGTGGATTGTGTGCCAAACTAAACCACAGGTCCCGGGTTCGAGACCTGTGGAGCGCACCGAGTCGTTATGTTAAAATCTTTTTAAAAAATAAAAGATTTTCGGATTAATCTAATTAGTATATAAATATAATTAAAAACAGAAATATTTCGGGTTAGACACGTAGCTCAGTTGTTAGAGCTGCGTGCACGCGAACAGGAGGTCTCGAGTTCGAGTCCTGCCCGGCGCAAACACATACACAATAAAACCGGTCAACAAGTCCACGGTCAACGAGTCAACGGTCAAAAAAAGTCAACAATTTTTATTATTTTTATTTATTTATTTTATTCAAAAATCAATTAAAAATACTTAAAAATAACATTTTTAAAGCTAGAAAATAGCCTAAAACTCACAAAAATATATCCAAAAATCCTATTAAAATTGTTAATAAAATCCATTTATTTACCTTACTTCCTTTATTAATTAGGTTAATTATTTCTCGACGATCAATCCTCTAAACTCGTGCGCATTCATCATCATTCACCGAACGCACCCACTGTGAGTGAATCTCTACAAATTCCCTGTTTAAATCACGTTTTTGGGGTGTATCATGTGTCTTACTATTTACTATATTTAAATCATTGTGCATACATCATATCATGAATAAATGTGTATTCGGTTTGTATAAATTGTTTGTGTGATTTTTGTTTAGATTAAACTTATTATTTTCAAGTACATGCAATTTCATAGGCCGCCGCTCCCCATTACATTATGAGCGTTGAGCATGTTCCCCATTACATTATGAGCGTGAACCTGGCGTGCCAACATACGATCGGCTCCGTTTGATTGAGCCTTGATCGCACAGACATTTTTCATTTTCAGTACATGCAATACGATTGGCTTCGTTTGATTGAGCCTTGATCGCACAGACATTTTTCATTTTCAGTACATGCAATACGATCGGCTCCGTTTGATTGAGCCTTGATCGCACAGTTACATTTATGTTATATATTTATGCAAGTTGATATGTTATTGTATGCTGTTGGTTTGTTAATGTATGTTATTGTTTGTTGTTGTTTGATATCGTATGCTAATGGTTTGTGATTGTATGCTGTTGGTTTGTTAATGTATGTTATTGTTTGTTGTTGTTTGTTATTGTATGCAAATTGTTGTTATTGTATGTTTATTTACGTTTGTTCATATATGAATATTGCACAATTTTTCCATATTAAATACAACCAGAAATAAATAATAAATGTTTTCTAACAAGGTTCACTCGCCAACTTTTTGTTGATCCAAAAACCATTTTTACATATGATACAGGTGAACAGGATGAAGCAAGGAAAACATAGGAAATTGCCTTAGAAGAAAAATAATGAAGTTTAGAAGGATGAATAGAACATGTTGTATTTGTTTGATATGATTGTATGATCTCTTTTAAATTGAAATAATAAATATGAAACATTATAATAAATGTCATGAGCTTTGATGATAACCCAATCATGCCCCGATCACCTTTTTCGCTGCGGGTCAGGGTGTGACAAGACACACAGTCCAGCGGTGGACTGTGTGCATTTCATGCTATTGATACCGGGTTCGATTCGTGCACTTAATCGGTTTCCTGTGATAAATCTCATTTTTTAGGCCCCAGAACACCTTCCAGTTAGTATATAAGTTTAATAAAAACCAGTATTTTAATCAGGTTAGACACACAGTCCAGCGGTGGACTGTGTGCGAAGTTAAACCACAGGTCCCGAGTTCGAATCCTGCTTCTGTAACCGGGTCTGGCAATTATCAACGCTTTTTAAATAGAAACAGAAATGAATTAATCTAATTAGTATATAAATATAATTAAAACAGAGAATATTTCGGGTTAGACACGTAGCTCAGTTGGTAGAGCTGCGTGCACGTATACGAGAGGTCTCGGGTTCGAACCTCACTCAGCGCATATAATTAAAACAGTCCGACCGGTCAACGGTCAATGGTCAACAGTCAACAGAGTCAAAAGGTCAACATTTTTTTGTTATTTATTTTTTTATTTATTTAATCAAAAAATTATTTAAAAACACTTAAAAATAATATTTTTAAAGTTAGAAAATGTCCTTAAACTCACAAAAATAAATCTAAAAATCCTATTAAGATTATGAACTAAAAGTATTAATCTCAAATAAAATCCACTTATTTACCGAACCATTTCGTTATTATTTTAGGTTAGTTTTTCCTCGTCGATCAAATCCTAAAATTCGTGCGCATCCAACGTCATCAAAGAAACGCACCCACTGTGAGTGAATTGTTACAAATTCCCCTTTTTATTCATGTTTTGGGGTGTATCATGTGTCGCTTTAATTATTTCGCTTATTCAAACTCGTGCTATTACCATTATATGATCTAAACTTATAATGTAAATATTGTTTGTTGTAATGTGTGTTTATATTTAGTCAAGTTGCGTGCAAATCAATTCATTAGGCCCATCAGTTTCCCGTTGGAGACGGGTTGAACATCGCGTGCCTCAAAATCATTCATTAGGCCCATCAGTTCCTCGTGGGAGACGAGTTGAACATCGCGTGCCTCAAAATCATTCATTTGGTGTGTGCGTGTGTATTAATTAATATTATGTGTTTTGTGATTAAACTTACATTTACGTTTATTCATATTTGGTTATGCACAATTTTATTCAAATAACCAACATAACTAATCCTTTCAAATGTTTAAATAAGATTCACTCGCCAACTTTTTGTTGACCCAAAACCCTATTTTTTACACATGATACAGGTGGACAGGTTGAAGCAAGGAACACGTAGGAAATTGCCTTAGAAGAAAAATAATGAAGTCTTGATAAATGTATAGAACATGTTGTACTTGTTTATTGATTGTAATGTTCTCCTTTAAAAGGAAATAATAAATATGAAACTTAATAGTAAATGTCATGAGCTTTGATGAAAACTCAATCATGCCCCGATCACCATTTCCGCTGCGGGTCGGGGTGTGACATTAAAGGTATCCACTTGGTCAAAATATGCTTTTAAAAGTCATTCGTCGTAAAAAGAACTATCGTTGACCTAAACACCCTCGAATGATTAATCGAGTAAACGACCCTTGAAGGTAGTTTAAAAATGAGATTTATAAGCAAGTACACCCTTTTGGTAGTGTAAAAGCAAGAGGCATAAGCCATTTTGGTTTAATGTCTTCTAACGGGTCTTTTTCGTAAATTGTCAAACCGAAGGGTAGAATTCGGAATACATGATTTTACTATAACAAATCCACCATAGTTATAGTTGTGGTGAAAGATAAACAGAAGTCTTAGTGTGGAAATAGAAGGTGATAAAAGGAGGAGCGAGATTTAAGCTTAAGTGCTTAAATCCATAACAAGTCAAAATAAAAATACGCATAAACTGAGTAACGATTGCGTAATTTGTAAAATTCATGAATCCGGGTTAAGGATTTTGAGTCACTAATGTAGGGAAACGTTTTACGGACAATTAGAAACAAGTTTCAAGTGAAACGGATGAGAATTGATCAAGATATGGAAGTTTTCGTAACAAAAACGGCAAAATTGGAAATGCTGCAACAGCCCCGTAAGCTACGGTGGCCAGTCATAGCTTACGGCTGGCAGTTGCTGTTTGATACAGGATCTTCATGCTGTAAGCTGCGGCACAGAGCCGTATCTTACGGCGGGGTATTTGTGAAATTTGTTATTTTAGTTGTTTTGAGCTTCCGGGCTTAACTAGATTAGTTATAAACTCCATATAACTGACGTATTTCATATTTGGTGAAATATAGGTAATGTTAGAGGCACCGGATGACGATCAAGCTCAACAAGGAACCGAACATGATCAAAGACGAAGCTTTCGCGTTTCGATTAAATCGTTTATCAAATCGAACTATGTTTATATGTTCAAATATTTTGAAATAATTGTGGAATTTCGAATAATTACATACTTGCAATATGCTTATATTAACGCATAACTTTTATAAAAGTTATATTTTAAAAAATTGGGTTTACATTATCTAAAGCTAGCTAAAATACAATTATCTGGCAATTTTTTCTTATGGCAATTTTTTCTTATGTGTGGTTTGCATGCTTTAGAATGAGGAGGGACATATACGTTAATTCTCATATTGATATTCAAAAAAGTGTAGTGTAGACGAATGTGAAAAAAGGATAACAAATCTCAAGTTAGTTTAAAAAACAAACCACAAGTTGTTACTTATGCATGAAATTTGTTGGTTGTTGCATTTATTTTTTTAATGGTCGTATCTAATTTATTTGTTGTGAGTTGATGAAAACAAATTGTTAGAATCTCTGACAAAACAAACTTATTATAACTATGTAAATAAATTAAATAATATTGTAGTTTTCTTTAAATAAAATCTACACTTTTATGTGTGTTTTCGCTTAGTTACATTAAATCTAAACATTTGTTAGAATGTATATATGTAACCTTTTTCGCTTCTAGCTTATGTGATACACAAAGATTATGTGATCAGTAATGGGTGGAATATGATGGTTTCACAAGAAATGACCAGTGACTCAATATGTTGCAAGGGGTGTATCAATTTTTTAAATATATTTTAAGTACGTTTTACTCGGTTTATTTAATCTTTAAATTTAACCGAGATCATCTAAGTACACATAAGCTTTTAATATCGGAATATCGTCGACGTTTAATCTAATCAAATTTTGAAAAAAGATTTTTAATATAAATAAATTAAAGAAATAAACTAAAATGATAAAAGAAACAAATAGACAAGATAGAATCACTTGATTCCGACTTGTTATTTATATATCCTTTGATGATTTTCACACTTTAGGTTTTGTAAGAGATTATCTTCGTTATAGTGACATGTCCATCTTTTAGAGGAAACGCTACCCTCAGCCATATGGTCTGAGTCAGCAGGGTTACAGTCCCGCAAGGCTGGAATATTGAAAGATAATTAAATAAGTTATTAATGCAAAATGTGGCATGTCCATCTTTTGGAGGCAACGCTACCCTCAGCCATATTGGTCTAAGTCAGCAGGGATACGGTCCCGCAAGGCCGATTTAAAATTTATAGTAGTTTATTTATAAGGGATTCAAGCCATTCTTACTTCCTCCAATTTTGATGGTATCTGTCTCAAAGGAAGTCCTAAGAAGCTTGAATCAAGTCATCGCAGGATCTATACACTAAACGAGGCAAGAACTTTACCTATACCACCATTCTAACCCCCTTCCAGACAGTTAACATGTTTTCTATAGACCGTAAAGACACGAATGGGTGAATCAACAGAACATGAAGAGATGATAGAATAAAGTTCGCTTTCAATATAAAAAAAACTAGTTGTTAAAGTCATTAATACATACCCAATTAAAAAGTTAATCAAAGCTTGAAAATAAAAAGTAATATATAAATAACTTATCTTCACCAAGTGATGTAAGAGATTAGCCAAGCATAACCTTTGTTTGACAAAAACTCTTATGATCAATCTTGGATCCCTAGACTACTACACACACTCTAAAGATGGATGATGAATGAATGTGACGGTTGATGGTGGTATTGTGGTGGTGGAGTTGTGGCAGGTGTGAGAGAAGTGGTTTGTCAAGGGATGAGTTAGAATGAAACCAAGCACCCCTATTTATAGTTGGAAACAGTAGTTTCACACGGCCCCGTGCCTAGTGAGCACGGCCCCGTTTCTGGTGGGCACGGCCCGTGTCTTCCACCTTCTTTGTCTTCATTTAATGAACTTGTTAGATTAGATGCTTACACGGCCCCGTGTGTTAACGGCACGGCCCCGTGGCCATTGTATTTACCGTACTATCCAAGATTTGCATATCTGGAAATTGACCACGGCTCGTGTCCAAGGGACACGGCCTCGTATCTCTTGTCTGCTTCTGTTTGTCTCTTTCTTTGTGGAATCTTGAATGGGCACGACCCTATGCCGAGCAGGTACGGCCCCGTGCTTGACTTCTGGTTTATTGTTTTTTTGGTTTTGGGGTGAAACTCGGAGGGTTTGTATAGTATATCATCATTTCTTCTTTTGTAGTTACGCTGCTTTTTGTCGTTAATTTGTTCCTTTTGTACATTTAAGTTTTTTTAATCCTAATAATTAAAATTATAAAAAGAAACACATTTTTTCCAATATTAGTACTAAAATTAATTGATTTTATATCTTATTTGATATAATTTATATGTTATATTTCACGATTATCGAACAGTCATGTAAAGAACACTAAATTTTTTTGTGTAAGATGACATGCATCAAAGCGGATAGGCGTTACTCAAGTTTACTAATATTGTTATTATTATTGTTTGATTTATTATTTATTTTTAACTGTATTTGTTAGTCATTATTTAAACTAGAGACAAGAATAATAATAACAAACTAAAAGTTGAATGATAGATTAAATAACCTTAATAGATAATAAACTCGACAAAACATGTCCCCTCAAGTTGAACGCATGGAGCAACGTGTAACTTAGAAAGGAAGTATAGCAAATCAAGTATATGGGAAACCTTAGGTCAAATTATGATGATTCATTTTCATGTGTATTCTTCATACAGGTTATATTCTTTTGCCTGCACTTGAGTTTTGTTATGGTTATCAAAAGTCAGAGTCGGTGTTAATTAGTTGTTCCAAATCATTGTGGCATTTGTTGTTCCTGTTCTTAATAGTTCTCAACGAAGGTAAGTTTAGATATTAACACAAACCATTCTAGTTTTCACATCTTTTTTTTTATTTGGAAACTATATAAAATCTATACATAATAAAATAGTAACAAGTAGGTGTCACAATTTTGTATGTCTATAATTCTTTTTTCCTCTTCTCTTATTTCACATTCGTATTATGTTTCTTAATTTATTTAATAGAGTTAATTAGAAAAATCTTTGTAACCATTCTAACCTAGCTAATTCAGAATACAAAAATAACAAAACAGTCCTTGTCTCTCATATTCACATAGCACATAAATGTTTCTAATCAGATGATGATCATGAGCCAAAATGCCTAAAAAGTAATTACATGTAAAGATGAATATGTTATGACCATAAAATAGATTGGACTTACCTCCAGTAAGTTGCTACCTTTTATGAAGCTAATATAATTTCTTGTGACGTTAAAAAGTTTTCTGCTGAAGTTTATCAAACCGTATTATGGTTAAACTAAAGACCTAATTATTATTGTTTTACTTTTAAACGACTTTTTAAAATCATACTTTTTAACTCTTTGTGGTAAATTATAAACAAATAATTTGTGTGGAGCCCCAGCGACTTGATCTTATATGCACATATTGATTGCCATGTGTTCCTCTTTATGCACAAGTTCCATGAAAGTTTATAGTCTTTTTTGGAAAATGCAATGTGTTCTTCCTAAAATGAATTTTATCAAGCATCATTATCATGTTTATGTAAAAAACTAGCTAGAGGTATCAATTGTTATTTTTACCTGTGTCCACGCTTTATGGAGGAAGACAAAGATATATGTTAGACCAAATGCAAATAGATACATGATGAGTCACAATAGGATGAAACATGATCTTTGAGACAATTAGGAAGGATATTAAGTTCAAGATTCACGATTTATAGTGACAAATCTTGAATGCTGAAATTGATACATTTGTCTACAGATTCTAGTAACCCTATATCATCCATGGATATGGACTGTTCCTCATCACCTTCATCAAAGGAAATATTCAAATCTAAAGATACATTGGGGCTTTCTTCTTCTTCTTGTACCTTCTTCAGTATTGGAGAACATGTTCTTGATCTCGAGCTAAAGCTTTCGCAACTCAACACGATTATCGCATCACAAAAATCAACTTCTTCGCCATTCGAGTGTGTTAGTTTCCCTTTCTCTATAGCTCCTTTGATCCCCTTTTGAGAGCAATAATCTGCTTGGTCTACATCCTCAACAAAGAAAACTCTATGAGGATTCAGATACACTTCTTCAGCTAACCTTTCAAGATAACTACAACTTTGTTCATCTCTCCACCTCTTGTTTCGCACTTCATCTGTTGAATCCCCTCTTGGGGACGTTGAGAAGTTGCTTAAAGCAATTGTAGTGAAACTCGAATACGATCCAAAAACAATCTTAGCTAATTCCTTAGCAATCTTCTCTTTTAACCATGAGTTACTTCCTTGGAAGAGAAACCAAGTTTCTTCTTTCGGTTTATCGTCTTGCTTTCCTTTTCTTCTCATCATTCTTGACCTACATTTTAATATCGTACCCACGATATCAGGAACAATATCCTTTTGCCATGGAACCTTCTCTTCTAATGCATTGCATAGAACTTTCAAGTTCTTCCCATTGAACTCCCGAAACTTTTGCATGTACTCAATCTCCACAAGATCACTTGAAGAAGCTGAATTTGGGGTGGAATCAAGGTTTGATGGAAACCTTTGTCTGGGCTCTCCTTCATCATGAGGATTATATGGTTCTAAGGTTTTCTCTAGGGCTGTAGAATCCAAAATTCGTCCATCGTTTGAGTTTCTATTGGAATCAGGGTTTTCTTGATTGTAGGAAAAGCAAGAAGCTTGTGAAGGTGGTGAAACAGAAGAGAAACATAAGCTTCTTTCATTGGTTATGTGAACTGAAGTGCAGATTGAGTTCGGTTTCTTGCACAAATCTTTTGCTAAACTACATTCCTGAATTTAGTAGATAAGAATAATATTAGATTATATACTATTGTTATCTAAAGTAAAAGAATGTATAGTATCATGTAACTATAAAGTGTAAAAAGTAGAGATAACAGTTATGGGATAGAGGAAAGGTTCATCTCACCCTTCCCGGACACCATGTCTACTTTATGAGTGAGATTTTACTGTGTAATATGTTCGTTGGTTTACCTGATTTTGATTATCGACTACTGCTCTCTTATCAGATAGCCATGCCGGGAAGCTTGAGGATTTTGGGCTTTTGGTTTCACTCTCCAAATCTACCGAGTAAGCGACACAACTTGTAACACGCTTCTCCTCTCCACTTTCGCACATCATTTGCCTAACCCCATTTGCACCCATAATCTGGCTTCCACACTCACTTTGGATATCACTGCAGGAACTAACAATGGTGATAGGCTAAATTATTGGAGACATGGTATATGCGTATACTTTAATCTAGTGGTCTGAAAGTCATTTTTATTTTGTGTAGACATACTGATTAAGATCAATGTCACTTTACAAATAGAGAGAAGCATAAAGGAAAAAAAGAAAGTTGTATACCTAAATGAACTTCATAGGAATAGTTATTCAAAGTAGAGAAAAAGAAAGCATGAGAAATGATTAAAGGGATTGATAAATTGCATAAATTTTCTTGGACTACGAATTAAAGTTCCAAAAAGAAAGTTCATATATTGCTTCAATGACTCACTAACATGACATGACAACGAGCTATACCTTTGTGGAACAAGACTCAAGCTCAAGCTTCCAGCAGGTATCGTAAGAGGATGAAGCTTCCAAGTGACTTCTAATGAAGGGTTTTCACTTCTGCACTTCATGAATGTTTGAAAAGATGATATTGCCATTATCCTAAGCTTCACGCTAATCTCGTCGCTTATATCGCAAACTAATCGTCCCAACTCGAAAATCAAGTGTTCAATCGGACAATAGTATCCCCTTCCATGGCTCAATGAGTTCATCCTAAACTCAGTAATCCACTTAAGATCCCCTAAGTAAAGAACAACTCCCCTTTGCACAAACCCTTTAACTAGACTCCTTAATTCTCCAAGTCTTTTTTCTACATCTCCTCTAGATAGTTGGCCAAAAGAAAATAGAGGAAGACTTATAAACTTAACACCTTTTAAAGCTTCAGGAACTTCTCTTCTATTAACCTTCTCCATCACTTTTCCTACCACTCCTTCAATGGTAGCAACACTCTCACCTACAACCACAAGACTTCGCGATCGCTTCTCGTTTAAAAGATGTTCGATTACACACACCACATCCTCATTCATCACCTTAACTTGATCATTATGAAGTCTATATTCAGTACTATTTTCTTTTGTGCAATCTTTTGAAACAATAGGAGGATGTGTCTGATGAGATGATAACGCTAAAGAAACAAGTTGTTCTATATTCTTTTTCACTTGTGTACTCGAAAATCCGGCTTCTCGCATCACTCTACTAACACTTGGATCATCTAGAATAGATATTATAAGCTGTTCAAGCTCAATCTTTACAGCGAGCAACGGTTGCTGCTGGTTTTCAACCGATCCACGCCGCTGGTGAGCTTGTGCGCGTTTGAAAGCCGCAACTAGTGCGTTTGAAATAGAGGGGTGTTGTGATGAGTGATTAGGGTTTAGCATAGGGCTAGATGAGGATGTTGGTAGACGATTTAAGGCGACATTAAAGCAAAGCTCGAGAGCTTTACACTGAAGAGGGTGCGAGTTTGATTGCGACTGGACACAGGCGGTTCGAAGGAGGCTTGTGGCGGAGGAGAGCATGGTGTTAGCAACATGAAGAGGGGTCACTTGAGCATGACCACGGCGGTGTGCTAGTGTGACAGATTGTTTTATAATGCTAGCTGCATCTGAACTTAAAGCTTGTTGGATAGTGAAACCACCAGCTCTCATGTTTAACTTGTTGTTGATCAATAGGTATAAGCCTATAACATAAAGATTTAACTTCAGGATCAAAAATATTGAAACTTTGAAACTTGATTACTGAAATGGTGAAGGAGAGAGAGGAAGGGTGGGGTAAGATTTAGAGGGCCAAAGTGGATTTTGTAGTGGAAAGCAGAATGCATGTGCTGACAAGCAGGAAGAATTCATCAGTCCCAAAGGCAACTCAGCTTTGAAAGGAATCATGAACAATATTTGTACGATTTGAGTCTTTATAATCTACTCATAATATACAAAGAAAACAAATTATATCGGAAAATATTCTTTTGTTCCATAAGAAATTGTGATCCAAACTTATCATATTGGTATTGGTATGAGCTCGAGATAGATATTCCAGTTTAGTTGTGAAACATGAAGATATGTATTATTAACTTTTTTTAATTAAATAACTTACTTAATGCTTTATAATCATATCTTAATATTTCCTGTTCCATCATAATCATGTCCTGTTAGTTTTTATATACTCGCATTATTTGTATTATTGGAATTAGTAATCAATCAATAAACAAAATTACAGCTGTATTTTTATATTTTATAGTTCTATATCTACGTGTTTATACTTTCGGATGAATTAAACATTATTAATATTTAAATATGCATAAAGCTTAAAACATTTACACATTAAATAGTTGTAAATGATAAAAGTGGGAAGATTATTAAAATGCGATCAGTGAACATGAATTTCTTTTTGAAAACATGGCATGTCACGTCCATTAGATTAGAGATTAGATAAGACCCAAAAATTGGATTGCGTCATTATATGAATATATATTTTACAAAATATATACACATATAGAAATATAAAAGCTTTACATATTAGTTATAAAAACGTATTCCGTATATAACACAAAATCACGAATTGGTTAGTTAAACAACGGAATATGGTATATTAATATTTGATAGCTAAAAGATAAATAGCTTAATAGTAATTATAATTATATACTTATATGGCTAGCATAGTTTAGTTTGCAAGCCTCTTTGATCATGGTTTAAAGCATTGCAAGTGGAACTTTCTTTAATTTGCCTTCCTCTGACTCCATTCAGAATTCAGGTATTCAATCTTTATAAGTTGTCCCACATCGATGGGATCGCATGTCTAAGACTCACCTCATACAAAAAGTAAGCCACCAAAAATCTATTATCAAATATAGACTCATTCAAAATCGGTCTGGTTCTTAAAAAACCAGCTAGTTCGTTGTGATTCCGTTAATATGTCCCTAAACGACCACCTAACCCTCGTTTTTGGATTAATTGGTTCAATATACCAGCTAGTCTAGTTCTCAAAACATTGTGTTCACTTTTATATTTCCTACAACATAAACGGTCAGAAAACTCCAACGTATCTATAATGGTAATTTATATCACGAAAAGTGTCGTCACTAAATATTTTTTAGCAAAAATAAATGATTGGAAATATTAACTTGTTTGTATGTAATGTCAAAAATAAACAATTGCAACACATATTTTGATAAAGATATATAATTTTGGCATACCCGTATATTAATGGCACATACTATGATCACCATATGAATTAAATGCAACGGCACATTGATGGCGTAGTTTGTGAATAAACAGAATTAGCCAAACAACCTAATGTTGAGGATAAACATGTTCCCCATAAATTAGTTAGTGATGCTCTGGTTAAAAAGGTGAAGCTCCTATGATTGAAAATAGGATTCTAGTTGTGAAACCAAGGACAATATCATGTTATAATAGAGACTTTGTGCTTGTAAACCACCCCACCATATATTCTCTTACACAATAAATGATAGATCTCCCATAATCTTTTTCAGACATCTTTCATTTTATTCTTAATCTTTTGATTTATAGCGCATAATAAATATCATCCATGTCAATATAAAAAAAGAGATAAACATGTTGAATTTACAACAATAAGCATCAAGATATATACAACGTTGTTGGAAATTGAGAATTTGAAGATTAAACTTTTTAAAGATTCTTTTTTGAAGTAATATAGCATCTTGCTCACCATTTTGAGGATTTACCTTCCAGTATAGTTAGCTCTCTATTATGGGATTGTCCCATATTCGAACGACGTAAATCACTTTGCAGATATATTTAAAGAACATGCCAACATGTATTACATTGGATTTTTTTGGTTCCATATTAACATGTGTTTGTCTTTGGGACACACATAACTCGGGCGTGTCACTTTTGTTAGATAAACATATCGCATACACAGTGGAAGACTTCTTTTAATAGCAAACTTGCATCACTGACGAACCACCGGAGTATCATAGTGTCACCAGCGGATCCACCCGAAAAAGCTTTTAAAACTATTCGCTAACCTCGGACGTCCCTTGTCAATGTCAGATAGTTTTAGATATCACGTCATCAATCATCTAAAATCTGAACTAATCTTGAAACACGTACTAAAACGATTCATCTTACGCTAATAAGTTCATAATTAGAACTGTATAATTGCCAACTGTTATGAAATGGAAGATCAAAATGTAGTATGGAAATGGAGGTGGAAGAGGATGGATGGATTTCAACTAGGTGGAACAAGGCGAACTGGATACTTTGATAAATCGCTTAACCAATGTCGACATTTCTGGCCAACCGGATTAGTGGGTCTGGACAATGGAACAATGTGAAGAATTTTCGGTAAAATCTACGAAGAAAGTTTTGTACGAAGCAAACAGAACGGCTCAAAATTTTGTGATGGATTGGAATTCTTGGGTCCCTAAGAAAATTAATGTGTTTATGTAGAAAGCGGAGATGGACCGTATACCGACCCTTCAAGCTGTGGAGAGAAGACAAGTTAACGTGGGCTCCACGCTGTGTTGATTTTGTGAAGATGCGGAAGAAAACACGGAACACATCTTTACCTCATGCTATTTTGTGACAGTTATATGGAACACAATTAACAACTGTTGTGGTGTGGGACCGATCTACGCGTTCTCGGTGCGCGATCTCGTTAAGGCCCATAAACATGTCAACCTGGAGAAAGGAGAAAGAAATGCTTTCCTTAGCACTGTCCTCACGACGTGTTGGTGCATTTGGAAAAATAGAAAGAATCGGATTTTCAACAAGTCGGATCCCATCACAAAAACGGTAGAGGATGTCAAGTCGCTTACTTTCTTACGGTTAAAAAACAGATCGTCTTATTTGATGATGTGATTGTTGTAATTTTGGCTCCTAGCGTCTTGCTAGTGTTGAATTACAGTTGCCGTTAAAAAAAACTTACATTAATTGTTCAATGTTTATGTTCTTCCAAAATCGCTTATCAGTTCCCAATCCCAATGGCAATCAAAATCCACCCAAGTTTGCCATGTAACCCCATTATCCTTACTTTGCCAGTTTATTTTCAAAACATAATTTCCATTAAAGAAAACTTAGAAAGTTCATGCCATTCTAAAAATCTATTTTCATTTTATTTTACCACACTCCAAATTCACTAGGCACTTCCTGTAACATTTGTCAAAAACGGGACCCTGAGCACTACCAATCACCTTACCCCATTAGCATGTCCATGACTACCCTAGGACAGGGCCACAATTCCCTAGTTGCATGGCATGACGTCACTTTTGATCTAGATGTGACCCCCCTCCCCAGATAGCCAAATATACATCAAGCAATCCATGCATGGACTCACATTTACACTTGCAAATATTGTGTATTGATCACATGTAAGGTCTTGTTAATGTTGATAATCTAAATCATGAAGGTGTGTAAGATAATGTACGATAGAATTGAAAGCATTAGTCAAGGGAGAGATTGTAGGGTTTTCGCCGAAGACCGTTTAAGAGAAACGTTCAAGATCAGCTAAATGTTCGGGAACTAAAAGTAAAAGATTTTGCTGACAAATGTTCAAGGAATTGTCGTGACAAATTTGTAATTTCTCAATACTTGTATGTGGAGCTATAAATAGGAGTCAACGCTTTGTCATAATGTAAGACTTTAGACAACGGTTGTTTGTTCTTATTCATTTCTACAAAAATCGAGACATTTTGCATCTCAGTTTGTTGATTCGAAGAGGTATTTGGACCTAACATCACATGTCTTTGACAGTCTCCCAAAAATCTAAGTACGATATCGTCGAGGGTTTCAAGATGCTAACATTTTAAGTTACCATGTATGAAATTAGTGTCTGGTTTTCAGACAACTTTCCTTTCTCCGGAGTTGGAACCATGAGATTAGTATCTAGGGTTTTTAATAATCCGAAGTTACATAATGTGAACCTTTAAAAAAACAATATCTCTGCCTTTGTAATGCTAGAAGCAGGAAAAAGAAATGAAAAATAATAAAAAGACCAATTATGTATGTGAAATTGCTTTCCATGGCATAAAAAATTAAAGTAAAATAAAACATGATTTTCCTCTGCCACCTCCTGCCACACTTGTTAGTGGCGAAGGCAAGAATTTTTTTCTATGGTGTCATTGTTTTCGATACATTAGTTTATAATATAACCTGGAGTCAAATTTTTTCCATCGGATCGAGTCGGGTGAAATCACATGATGAAAGACAATATCATAATAAAAATACAATGATATTGAAAAAAACACATAATAAAAATATAAAGTCATTTCAAAAACATTAAAAAAGTACATGTTATAGTTACTCCCTAATCTCTAAACAAACCAAAAACAACTAAAATTGTTAATCCTATAACTTATACTTTCACTACAATCTATAACCAAGCATGGTTGTAAAAATCCCTACTAGGGGTTGATTAATCGCCGATTAATCTCGATTAATTGCCAATCTTCACCCCACCGGCCGACTAGCAATTTCTATAACCATGTAGCCAAGTGACCAAGTCTAGTTAGTCTACAATCTAACAAAGTAACAATTGCATAAACTAGTTACACATTTAGTTAATTAAGTTCAACTTTAATTAAGTATACAAAAATTCAATTATAAAAACACATAACATTGACTGATCATAAACGAATCAAGTATTCACGTCTAATTTCAAGTTTAAAATTTTGAAGAATAAATAACTAACCTTTACTCATGTTTGGTTTAATCGATTTGCTTGATGTTGTTGAATAATGAATACTTGAATGTCGATGATAAATTGATAATGATGATCTAACTCATCCCTACTCCCTGAATCCTCATGGCTTCTTTATGACTGTCCAATTCCTCATATTCTTCCCATTCTCGAGTTCCTGTAGTATGCATTTAGCGCCCTTTTTCAGTTTTGTTTAATTTAGGTTAAACATTTCAAATAAACCACTTGGATATAGGCTATAATGGTTATTAGGTTATAAGGTTTAAGAGTTAAACATGGGCCTTTGTATATTTAATTTAATGATTTAAAGTCTACTATTAAAAAATTAATTAGTTAGGCTTAAGTTTTAAACTATAAATTTGTTTAGTATGTAAAAGGTTAAAATCAATGACATCGCTTCTAGAAAGATAATGATGTCGCTTGTAAAAAAAACAATGATGTCACTTGAAAGTAAGTAATGGTAAGACAAAACAAATTACTAGTAGGGGGGATGCATAAACATATCTACCATTCATTCAATAGAATATAGAAAGACAACAATTTTTTTTTGAACGGCCAACAAAGCGAAATTTTATTAACACATAGAACTAACAAACTAGTTAGTCCACACCAAGTTTACATTACATCAACAAATACACCAAAAATTAGCTACATCTATTCGCAACATCAAAGGCATTCCACTCTTCCCACTGTATACCTTTCAGCGTCGAACGGCTTGTGATCCAAAGGAAACCCAGCTGCTTGATTTCTTCTATCACCCGAGCCTATTGAAGTGCCTTTGGTTAAACATCAGATCATTTATGTGCTTCCACAAGACCCACACAGCAGTTTGCATTATAGAATACACCAGCTTCTACCATTTTTTTACTCTCGCGGACTCGCTTATACCATCCTAGCAAATCTTTTACACCGAACACCATTGTGATACAAAGTCCACACCAATTGTGCCACCCCACAGTTGATAAATAGATGGATTGCATCCTCCTCTGCTTGCCCACAAAACAAATTACTAGTAAACTAAAAAATATATCATGGTTGGACCACCAAGGGGATTTTTGGGACCCATTAGTTAGGGCTATTTTGGGTTGCATAAATTTCATATATAGCTAGGGTTTTACTGTTGTAAACTGAATCTGCTAATCTTTGAATCAACATTAAACTTAATCAACACTCTATTTCTACATTCTTGTTGGGACAAATATATGTTGTCACTAAATTATATATGTAACTTAACTTAAATGTAGACGATTTCACAATGATGGACTTTCTTAACTTAAATATACTTAACTATACTTGTATCTCAATGAAGGAAACCTTGATACATATATTTGGTATGAAGATAAATATTCCATTAGATACTAAAAGGCTGTTTGTTTACCTCTTAATGAGGCTCTTAATGGTTCAGATCTCTTACTGGTTCAGCACTTAATGATTCAGACCGTTTGTTTCGCAAGCAAATATATGAATGGTTCAGACATTTGCTTCTAAATGGTTAAGATGTATACTAAGTCTTAATGGCTAAGACCTCTAATCTGAATTGATCAGACATTTGCCTTTGAACGGTTAAGCATTATGCTAGCTCTTAATGGTTCAGACCTCTTACTAGTTCAGCTCTTAACCATTCAAAAGTTGTCAAACAGCCCCTAAGTCTGTAGATACGTTATGATTACTCAATATATATCTGGTCAAAAAGATGAATGAATCTTATATTTTATTTTATATGATGATGGCCTAAAAAGACATACACATAGAGAAGCAAATAATTTGAATGCAAAGTGTTTTTGGCCAATGCTACAAAAGGAGTGTTTGAATGAAACAAACCTGCTCTCTCTCTCTCTCTCTCTCTCTCTCTCTCTCTCTCTCTCTCTCTCTCTCTCTCTCTCTCTCTCTCTCTCAAATAAATGGAAAAATAAGTCTTGACTGTATTACATATGCATGCATCAAAGTGAAGCTTTCTTTCCTTGCTGTTTTATCAAGTGTCTACTATTAAGTCTTCATTTGCTTTTGCATAAAGCAAAGTATGTACTCTCAACCAGAGTTCCATGAAATATCAAACTTAATACTCTTTTTGGGGAAGAACCCCGAAACCATATTTTAAAAAGGTGTTTTGTCATAGTGACGAAATAATATATTCTACATGAGTACACTTATTAAGCTACATAATTTCTAACAGTATTTTTTAAAAAATGTCTGATCATGTTAATGATCTTAGTGTCCGAATGCTTTTAGTGAATAACACTAAACTTTATTATCAACAAAATTACCATCTTTCTTCACAATATGGTTCCTCCCTTATTTTAATATTAGTTAATGGATATTAAGTTATTAACTATTTGATAATTAGAAGTCTAACGTTTCGACCTAGTGGTCAAGTGGTATAAAAAGTGATGTGGGTTTAAATATTTAAAAGTGTAAGGTTAGTTGATATTTAAATATAAAAATTTGTAAATATGAATATATGAAACCCTAGTATCTTTCTAGCTAATCAAGCTTGTAATTAGCCACAGGGTGAACCGAGAGGTCTAGGGAGATGGGTGTCAACTAACAACATCCACAAATTTTATATTATATCTGATGTGCTGTATATATTTAAAACTCTTGGGTGACACCCAATATTATTTGATATTAGCACACATAAAAAACTTTGGTGATAAGTGACACTAAATAAAATTAAAACTTGTTTGTTTTACAAGTTTTTATTTACTAAAAAAATACATAAACAAATATTAATTCCCTTTAATTGGAACAAGTATGAAAAAATGAAGTACAAAAAGATCTTTGATGCCTTAGTCGCTTTGGTTTTCATGGACTTTGATGACGACGATGGTGTACATAGTACGAAAAAAAAGCATAATTTAGTTATGACTCAAATAAAAATCTCTATGAAATCACGAACCAAATTATAAATTTTATAACTATAACCGAAAACCTAATATTTCAATGACTGACTCAATCCAATAAAAAAAGTTTGATGACCCAAGGAAATCCATCAAATAGAATATAATCATCCAACTCGACATTATCTCTCGTGAGACACATGGACACCAAATGTTATGTTACCCATGTAAAACATTCTTTGTTCCGCAGTAAAATTGATGCAGAGCATTAACAATATCTTTTATTTATTCAATTTTTAATTTACTAATTCTTTTTTTATTTTGTTTCCTATTTGATAAATATTGTGGTTGAACTATATAAAGGGTTTAAGGTTTACTGTTGTTTAATTTTTATGTTGATTATTGAATAGAAAAACTATATTTTTGAACCTTTTTAGTTCTTTTTATCGTCATTAATTACTAATCGTTCTTGGGTCTTGATTGCTCGCAAAATTGTATGAGTTGATATCAGAGCAATGAATGGAATCACTAGTATTTTCGTATATGTCCAACAAGGGAAAACACTAGTATTTTCTTCCTAACGTAATTCTATATGGATTTCACGTAAGTGAATTTACTTATATGCCCACGAAGGAAAAAGTGAAAAGCTTTAAAGTTTTAAAGGTTAAAACTACCAATAGGAGTGGGAAAAGTTGCTCAAATTTTGACGTGACACCCTTGTGATAAAGGAGACTAATCAAATTACGTACCACAAGACGTTTCTTTTCCAAAAAGTTGTTTATTCCATGTGTTGCATTTAAACCAACTTATATTCCTGAAATTCTTCACCACTTTTCTTATTTTAAATTACAAAAATATTTCTCCTTTTTCTAACTTTTCTTGTTTTATTTTTTTTTAAATTAAGCAAATAAAGAAACAAAAAAGATAAGAGAATAATATGATCATGTACAGTGCAAATTAGATTCACTACTGCACACCATTCAGTTAGGAAACATGTGTCCGTATGCTTAAAAGTTGGAAGAACTATGTAAGGTTCAAGTTGAAAAGACCGATGATGATAAATGATTTATTATTCACATGATAAATAGATGCCATTTGCGTAGATATTTTAGGTAACTTTTGTGTTTACTAATTACTAGGCTACTCGGTATAGGAGGAGTGTAGTCCTTTGAGGATTACCCTTCACGTCAGCGTCACGTAGGATGGTGTGAGGATGGGCCTAAAGGAGATGGACCTAGGAAATGGAGGATGGGGCTAAATACACACACATGTATATATATACATATATATATATATACATATATATATATATATATATAGGTGTGTGTGTGTAGAGAAGAAGAGAGAGAGGAGCGGCAACAACGTCTTGGGGAAGACGTTCGCGACGGGCCAAGCCGAGCCCCACACCGAGTAGCCTTATACTCACCATTCAAAATGTGTTTAATTAGGGGCGGATTTAGGTAGAGGGTTGGGTGGACAGACGCACCCTGAGAAGAAAAAAATCAGTGTATTTTATAGGGTAAAATCCCGATCGTACTCCTTGAAAATTTGGTAAACTCATATTTCGTATCGTTGAAAATATTTCCAGGGTCCGCCACTGATTTTGATGTGATTATGTGTATACATACATGCTTAGTGTGTATGTTTATATGTACGTAACGTTGAAGCAAAAAGGCTAAAAACGTCATTTGGTCATAAAAACGTCAATGAATGTTTCTCCTTGATGCAAGGCCGGTGACTATGTATGTAGATCCATGTCGAATGTGCTCATGCCCTAGGAACACTAAATATTGTGACGAACATCATATTCCACAATTTAATGATAGGCAAATCATTAGATCAAAACTAGTTTATTTTAGTGAGTTAATATTCATACACCCCTCCTCTCTATCTCTCTCTATACATACATAGATATATATAGAGAGAGAGAGAGATAGAGTGGAAAAGGGCGTGAGAATAAGATGTAGGAATAGTGGAAGTCTTATTTTATCTCTTTTGCGATTTACGATTCTTGTATCACACGGAATGAATTAGGAATACCATAAAAATGATTATATACATAAAGAAATTACTAATTTCATATAGCTATATAACTACCATGGATGGAGAT
This sequence comes from Scalesia atractyloides, assembly GCA_947069175.1. NCBI lineage: Eukaryota > Viridiplantae > Streptophyta > Magnoliopsida > Asterales > Asteraceae > Scalesia > Scalesia atractyloides. Next base: position 87,571,907 of record CAMTDV010000003.1, read on the forward strand.
AAATGCATCTTCAAAAACATTTATAGAAATGTAAATTTCACAATGGGTCAGCTGTCTTGTAATGTACACCTTGTACCGTTTCTCTAAAATTATATATGGGTGAACCCACAAGGCCCACGTTTTGAGATAATGAGATATTGAGATGTGAGCAGTGAACCTGCAGTCCCAAATTGTTTTTGTTTTTTATTTTATTTTATTTTCTTTAAAATAAGTTATTGTATAAACAATTATTCTATACATCTTCGGAACATCCTATATTGGACTAACTTCTAAAAAACCTATTTGTTTTTCTTTTGTTTTTTTTTTCGTTTTTTTTTTTTTTTTGAAAGCCAAATTTCTCAACTAAACTACACCATGAATTCCCAATGCCACTCCTCATTTCTCCCAACTAATTAAATTGTATAATCTTTATTATCTACAATCATATTTTACAATATAATACATATTCCACACATTATAGTTTCTTATTTTAAAATTGCATGTGTGTACTACCTACCTACCATCTAAGACGTGAATGAGTACGGGATACATGTTGAGCTCATTGATGTCATTGTTAGAGCTTCTCACATCGAAATATGAATGCCAAATCCATATGTGATGTCATCACTAGCATAATGTTCAGATATCCATGATCGTCTTGCGTGTATTGACATTTACATGCAACTAAACATTTTTCCAAATGCATACTATCAACGCTTTCTAAGACCTTGTTTACCTAACCCCATCTTTTCTTTATTGAAAGTATAATAACTATCATGAGAAAAGTAATCCTTCTAAATACGACAGTTTCAATCTCCATAACCGCTCTCTATATATTTGTATTTCCTCCTGGGAGGTCTAGAACTTGACCCCTCTCTAAAATGGGGTTGTTGTCTGTGGTTCCCACAATTGCTTATATAAGTTTCCAACTCATTAGACATGAGTTTATTTTAGGGATGAGCATTTATTACTGGGTACAGTATCAAACCGGTACTGACTTATTTTCGGTATTCACTTTTTGATGTTTTCGGTACCGGTTCTTTTGGTTCGATACCAGTATCGTCTCAGTACCGTACCAATCATTTACGGTACCACTACCCAATTTTAGTTGTACCGAAAATCATCATAAATTGGAACCTGTACCTAAAAATCAGTACTGGTACCGGTATTTAAAGGTAAATATTTAAAGGTAAATATCGGTACTGGTAGCGAAAACGTCAAAAGTTGATACCAATATCCGGTTCCATTTACTTATCCCTAACCTCATGTGTGCCCCTACTTTACCATGGATACCACCCCACAGATTCCTCAAGGACGGACCGCCCCAATGGAATTATGCATTATGAATGGCCACTCCCCAATTGAGAATGCTCTTAAGTTTAAAAACATTTTTTTATAAAATCAATGATTAATAAACATAGACCTAAGAATTATATTATATATATATATATATCAATTATATTAGACTAGATTTTATTATTCGGGTAAACATATTTTAAACAACCAGTGGAATTTCCTCGTAAGTTACGGCGCAGCGGTGTCGATTCGATTCATAACAATATTGGTCCGCTATTAGCACTTGTTATAACAACTAAACGAGAAAACTCTAAAAATAAAGTCCTAATTAAAGGGTGTACGGGGTGGAGTGCAGGGAAGGTAGGCGGTGACCGCTCACCGCGCAGTAACACCGCCGCCAACCCCACTTTCCATGCGATAAACTCAAAGGAGCGGGATATTATCACCACGCATGGAAGAAGCAAATTTTGACCGTTTGGCGAGTTTCATGGGGAGTGGAGAGAAGAGGGGAGCACCCCTTACGTTTGAGTGCAAATTAAGAGTGGATAGGGGAGTTAACATGGTAGAGTATGATTGGCTGGGGTAGAGAGGAGAGTACTCCACTCGAGTGGAGCGCCCCCCTACACCCTAAAGTTAGTATTGGTGAAGATGGTTTTTTCGAGTGTATGCTAGCATTGGTCAAGATGGTTTTTTTTCAGGTATATAATAGCATTGGATCAAAACACGTAGAACTAAATAGGAATGAGCATGATATCTGTTCGGTATCAAAAAATGGGAAAGTGGGTATCGATACCGGTACCGAATATATCGGTACGGTACCGGTATTTACTGATGTTTTTCCCGTAAATACCGGTACCAAAAAACGAGAAAAGTACCGGTACCGAATATACCTGGTACGGTTCAGTACCGGTACCCTTACCAAATGTTCATCCCTAAAACTAAACCAGTTTAAACCAATTTTAAAGGCGTTGTTTGTTAATACTTTATTATACAAGATTATTTTCTTACAAAATTTCACTCTCAGTAATTTCAATTTGCATTTGAGATCATACTTTTATTTTATTATATTTTTTCTGCCAATCAAGTGCTCAAGGGCTCAAGGCATTTAGTGAAACATATTTCAATTTTTCTTATGGACCATTTGTTCCGATTTGGGCCACCAATTTTGGTCATCATGTCTAGAGATGGGCATAATCGGGTTTTATTATTACCCGGAACCGGTTCCAACCCGGAACCGGTTCTGCTTGGATGTCATTGGAACCGGGTATGGTGTGGAACCGGGTCCGGTTCCTACCCGGGTTCACACCCAAGAATATGGAACCGTGTAGAACCGGGTACGGGTATTATGGAACCGGGTATGGTGTGGAACCGGGTCCTGATAGTGTTCAGAACCGGTTCCTGACAGTAAAAACCTGACTTTTACTGTTCAGAACCGGTTCCTGATAAAATGTTACCGGTGGAACCGGTTCCTGATTAAAAATCGTTTTTTTTTTTTGTATATAAACCCCTTCCTATTTACCGGTTCCTGATAAATGTTATCGTTGGTGTTTTAATAAAGTTTGTGTAATGTTTCTTTCTATTGTGTTTGTTATGTTTGATTTTTATTATTAGTTACATTGATAAATAAAAATAGTAACAATAATCGGTTAAAATTAAAAAACAAATTAATAGGTTACAATATATAAAAAAAATTAACCAGTTACAAAAAAAAAAATATTACTCAGAACCGGTTCTAGTAAGATTTTATTTCTTTGATCGTTTACTAGCGGCAGGTGCAACACTTTCCGACGAGTTTCTCTTAGGTGCGGGTACCTCGGTACAATCGTCGTCCGAATCGTTAGTCTCCACTTCTTCGTCCTCCTCTTCGTCAACAATTTTATGTTCTAACTCAACTTCATCTTCTAGACTAGTTTTATCTTGAACACGATCAACGGCATCCAAATGATCCTTTAAGCATATTGCCATCTCTAGCGATTCCGGAGTTAGTCTTGTTCTTCTAATTGACAAAACCCTACCACTAAGAGAAAACACACTTTCCGAAGCTACCGTGGAAGCTTGGACCGTTAGTATATCACGAGCCATGGTGGCTAGAATCGGGTTTCGGATTCTTTCGATTTCCACCATGCCAAAACATCAAATTTCCTATACTTCTCGGTGGTCATAGTCAGCGAATACTGATTTTTTTTATATCTCCCAAGTTCACTTGTTGGTTCACTACCCCTTTGTTGTCTAGCGGTCTCGTCTCTAACGACATTCAACATGGTTATAAGTGGATCCCCGCTTGTTTCAGGAACCGGTTCCACGTAGGAACCGGGTACGGGTAGGAACCGGGTACGGTTAGGAACCGGTTACTACCCGATTCAAATGGTAAAATTGTGGAACCGGGTTGGAACCAACGGGTATTTTGAACCCGGAACCGGTTCTACTTAATGTCGGGTAGGAACTGGAACCGGTTCCAGTTCGGTTCTACCGGTTCGGGTTCGGAACCGGTTTTTATGCCCATCTCTAATCATGTCTCGGTTGGTTGGATACCATTTTGTAGGGCTTAACTTCTATCTATGGGCCAATATATCTGATGATACCATGTGGGCTGATCAACGTGTTTTAACAAACTTTCAATCATTTGTCTTCTCTAAACTTCTTTTTAGTGATCTTCCAATAACACACAGTCACACACTATTACTTTAATCAAGTTTTCACAGTTCATTTTGACGTGAAATGAGGGTTTTAACATATTGATATCCTTCACCCAAAGGAAACTGAATTTTGAGTGACAACAAGGATTGGAATATGTTTTGAATTTATAGCTGATATTATATAGTTGTTGGAATATAGTCATGATATTATAACTGTTGCAATATAGCTGTTGAAATATTAAAAAAAAATGTTAATGTTACATTATTTATTTTATTTTTAAATTAAATATATTTTATTATTTGATTTAAAACGAGATATATATATATATATGTATGTATAATATAAAATTAATTTATTATATATAAATTAAATATAAAAATAAGTAATGATGTTGAGTGTGAGTTGAAGTTTGTAGAGGTTTGTACATCAGAAAGGAAATGACACCCAAGGGATCGTACCCTTGCCCGAACCTTGAGTTTTTGAATTTATCTATCGAGGGTTTCTTTTTGATAAATGATGATGCTCTTTTCTTCATGAGCTGAATATAAATACTTGAGAAGTTTTATACTTATATATAAGGTGGACATTTAAATAAGTACAAGATCTATTAATTTATGTATGTAACATACATTAGAATGTGACTTATTATTTCTTTTGTCTAACTTCTCATCAAATCAGTATCTATTTTGTCAACTTAATTCCTTCATTTATTAAATCAAATCAGTATCTATTTTGTGAACTTAATTCCTTCATTTATTAAAAATTAACTTGCAATATTGTTAATATGACAAAACTGTATGTTTCACACATCACAAACTTGAGCAACTTATGTTTTTATATAATAAAAACCTGATATAATTTTAATTATCTGACTTACCTGTTACTGTTGTTATTATTATTATTATTATATTAAAATAACACATTATTAGCTACAAGATATTTTTTTGCTTTTGCATTTACACCACAATAATTTACTTGCTTTTTGGTTTTATCCTTTTAACTTTTTTAATTTGTGTATTTTGTAGGAATTGTATTTATTTTTTGAAATATGCGTATCTACACATATTATATATATGTTATTTCGTTAAGAAAAAATGAATATTAAGAGCTTTTTTACTAAATAAAAATTACATTTAAAGGTTTGTACGAATGGTAGAAAGGTTTGTTTTTAACTTTCAGTTTTACCATTTAGACTATAAATAATATATGTCTTTAACTCATTTAATTTATTTTTACTCTAATAACTTGGTTTTTAATTTTTATAAAATATGTAATTGTGTTTAAATTTATTGCCTCGACATTCTGGTATACGTTTTATTGAAAACAAACTTTTATTTAAACTAAAGTGTGTTTTGGGATCGTAAACAATATGAGACATGTATATCTACACATATTATATCACTTATTTAGTTAACAAAAAAGATGAATATCAAGAACTTTTTAACTTAGTAAAAATTATAAATAGACCGACGGTACGAACGGTAGAGGATTTTTTTTAACTTTTAGTTTCACCATTTACACCATAAAGCTCATTTAATATTTGGTTAAATAGTTTATACTTTAATAAGTTGTGTTCATTAGTTTTTTTTAAAATGTGCAATTGTGTTTAAATTCTCACTCGACATTCAAATATAAATTTTATTAAAAAACAGACTTCTGTTCAAAATAAAGTGTTTTTGGTATCGTAAACAACACAAGTGCCGGTAGCGTACATGTATCGTGGCGAACAAACCGAACCGATTTCAACCCAACATCAATAACATAGTCAGTATCCTTTTGGACATAGTAAGACATCTTCCCCTCTTTTGATTGCCATATCGTAGTAAGACCTTTTTCCCCTCTTTTGATTGCTATATCGAATGTTGATACCATAATAATCCGAACTTTTATCGAACAACAATTAGGTTGTAAATGAACTGAACGAACACGAACGAGGCCATGTTCGCGTCCGTTCGTTAAGGAAATGCAGATGTTCGTGAACTGCTCACGAACAAATGTCGAACAGAAGTTTGTGTTTGTGTTGGTTTGTTAATGAATTTCATTTGTTTACGAACACTTCATGAACACTGGTCACAAACGCAAACGAACACAAACAAACATTAAACTTGAAAAAAAAAAACGCCATTAACCTTGAACATCAGACGCAAGTAGTTCCATAGTACCATTAAATGGCGGGGTATAATTTCGGTTAAAAAAGATATTTTAAAAGCTGGAGTAAGTGGGCTCAACAACTTGGGTATTGAAGGGTTTAATGGCGAGAGTAAAAACTTTCAGTTAAGCGATTCAGAGATCAAGTAGCAATCCAGATCGAGACAAAAGTCAAAGTGGAGGCTTCAAGTGGAATGTGCGGATTCCAAAAATAAGTTTTATTTTTTGCTTGGAAAGTTTTTACAGGGAGTATACCGGCAAAAATAGAACTTGCGAAACGTGGGATCCGGATTGAAGACACACACTGCGGCCTTTGCGGTTTTGGAGAAGAGTTGATAAACCATCTGATGGCAGATTGTGTTATAGTGAAAGCAGTTTGATGGCGCGTGTTAGTGTGGCTGAAACTCCCGGTTGTTACTGATGCCACATGCTGAAGCAAATGGATGAGTCTAAGGGCTCGACTTCATGGAAAAATGTCGTGGAGACCGTCCTGTGTGCGGCTATTTGCAAGATATGGAAGACCCTGTGTGCGGCTATTTGCAAGATATGGAAGACCCGAAATGATAGTGTTTTCAGTGACTCAAAGTTTTCGGTTTTGAAAATGGTAGACGAGATAAAAGAGGAGACTTTTTGGTGGGTTAAACATGGAGCGCCTTTCAAAGATTTAGTTTGGAAGAGAAGGAGAGATTTTAACATTTGAGACACTATTGTATAATGTGTGTTTCTTTGGATCTCCCGTTGGCCCCTTGTTTCTATTTTATTTGATCAAATGAAATAGCCGTCGTTCAAAAAAAAATTTATTTTAAAGTTGATTAGACATATCCCAAAAGAATGTATTAGTATCCTAGTTATTCATATTTTAAATAAGGTTTTATATTTTACTATTTTTTAATATAACTATAAACTACTGTTTAAAGAGATAAAAAATTAAAGAAAATATACTTTAACAGGGAAAATGAAATATTAAAAAACATATTGTCTTTTTATATTCCTTTGTGATTGATGTGGTAATACAACAAGGGAATTAATTTGTATCTTATTGATATCGTGGCCCACTTGATAACGAAGTTTCCAATAGACTCCATGTAGGAATTAAAATTTTAAAATCATATTAAGTAAGCTTTTGAAAACACTAATTAGAAAATTATAGTGATTTATATAAGGCAGTTAAATTATTATAAAATATCTTTAATATAAAATCACGTACGACTAAACTTTGTCTCATGTTACAAGTAAATAACCAATGGTAGGTATATGATATACAACAGGTATATTTGTACAAATGGTAAAAACTAACAGTTTAGTGACATGTGTCATAAATTAAAAAATTGATTTAAGGGTATTTTAGATTTTTATACCCTTTTATTTATATCTAATTAAAAACAATAATTAAATTATCCTTAAATTCATGCAAGACTAATTCAAATCCTAATCTTCTAATTTGTTCTTCATCATTGAATCAGCACCGTAATCAGCGTAATCAACATCATCATCAGCACCGTAATCAGCATCATCGTTAACACCGTAATCAATATGCCGTCAACATAAGCACCTTAATTAGCACGGTAACACCACCGTCAGCACATCCGACGGTAACATCCCACACCACCACCATCAGCACATCCCGTAATCAGCATAACATTTAATCAACACATTAATCAGCCCGTAATCAGCACAATTTCATGTTTTTTAATTTTGTAAACAATAGATACTACTGCATAACTAGCACAATTGCAGTTTTTTTTTATTTTATAAACAACACATACTGTTACATACTAGCACAATTTTATCTTTTTGTTTTAATTTTGTGAATAGCACATACTATTACATAACATGAAAAAAACAAGTTTATTTCCAAATAGGCTCCTAATAACAACACAAATGGAAAAAATAGCAACACATAGAATTACATAACAAAATAATAACTTACATATAGATTTAAAACCAACATAATACATTTTTTATAGTAGTACATTCCAACTATATAACTAGCACAATTATAGAACATCTTTTTGTAATTTTTTTGAAAGTCACTTTTATAAATTAAAAAAAGTATAACAATTTAGTACTCATATTAAAGATAAAAAAAATACTTGATTCTATGGTGTATTTTTTTTTTCAAAAATAATAAAGTATATAAAGGTTATTTTAGTTTAAAAATTGATAGAATTAGTATTTAATGGGAAATGGCTAAATAACTAAAATACCCCTAATTTGATAATATTAATTATTAATTATTAATTATAAGGATTTTATTTGTAATCAATACCAACCCCTAATTTAAACTATCAAACGCTCAGATCTGTTCATACGGTTCTTATAATTAGCACTGTATGTACATGATTTCAACTCACCAACGGGATGCGGTTATCAATATCCTTGTAACAATTATAGAGGAACAACTTATTCGAGATAAGATCAAATAAAAAGTTAATTTTGTGTTAGTAGATGAGAAGTAATCTTAATCGTGTATTTTTCAAATTAATGGTTAAGAATAAAATGTAGGAAAAAAATGTAAGAGTATTTTGGAAAAATCACATTTATTGACTTTTTCTCTACACATTCAAGGCACATGCATATTCCACCCTCGTTTTTTAAACGTTCTTGATTTTTTTATATGACATTACTTTTTCATAAAAATTTTACCTTAAAATCAAGCGTTTTTTTATCTTTAATTTTAGTACCATATTGCTATATAAAATATGACGACTAAAAACCCACAAAAATGTGTTGTATTTGTATTTTGTATAACATTCTCTTGTGCTTGATTTTTGTACTACATTATTGTGCTATATTTTTTGTGTTGGAAATTTTTTGTCTTAATTTTTTGTGCTAGATTATTTTGTTCTATTTTTTTTTGTACTAGATTTTTTTGTGCTATATTTTTTTTACTGGATTTTTTGTGCTTTATTTTCTTGTACTATATTTTTTGTACTATATTTTTTTGTTGTATTTTTTAGAAAATAAAAGATGTGACACATGTCATTTTCACACTCCTACTTATAAGGACTAAAATGTTTTAGTACCAAAATACGCTTCTTTCTTACTTATAAGGAGTGTCACATATTATCATCACAATTCTATTTATGCTACCTAGGCAAAATCAACTTTTTAATGGATCCTTCACCCAACTTATTATATTATAGTTTCATAGTTTATTATGCTATCTTATTACCATAATTAAGTTTAACAAAAATTTATATAATATTACCATTTTATTCTATACGAAGACTAAGATGAATTATTAAAAGAAAAGTTTGTTTCAAAATTTTAAGCTATATGCATTTAAGTTAAACAAAAAGTTTGATTTTTTTAAAAGATATTGAATTTAAATAACCTAAATTTTCACCAGTTGATCGATAACACTTCAAACTTTTAATTTGTACTCCACAACTTTCAACTTATTGTTTAATAGCACTCCAAAACCAACTCAACATTAACCCAGATTGTTGACATTAGCTGCCATGTCATCAAAAAAGCTATGCCAGTTGGCACGTCAACAAAAAAAAAAGTCAAGTCAGCTGCCACGTCAGCGGCTACATCATCAAAAAAATTCCACCTCATATGCCACGTCAATATACAAGTGTCACATCAGCAAAAAACTGACTAGGTTAGGGTTCAGTTAATTAAGGAGTGCTATCGACCAACAAGTAAAAAGTTGAAAATGATGTGGTGAAAATCAAAAGTTGGAAGTCTAATCGGTTTTTTAAATATCAACAAAATTTTATTATTGGTGATAATCTTATAAAAATAGAAACAAAAGTAATTGGAGGGGAACTTGGAAGAGGCCCAACAGCAATCAGGTTGTCTGGGCCGGAAAACATAAAAGTTGACTTGCAGAAAAGAAGAAGGTCAGATATGAATTCGGCCCGACAGGTTCCACTGCCACCATCTTTCTTAACCCTGCTGCACTTTCATTTCGTTTTAACGTTACTTGGTGTGGGTGACGGGCCTCCCTGGAGGACGACCCGTCACGTCAGAGTCTTTGGAGGACGCCCCTCCAAGGATGGAAACAAGGAAATGGGTGAAGACCTGACCCCACCTAGTTTTTTTATTTTTATTTTTATTTTTGGCAATATATTTATAAAACTAAAATTAAAAAATAATATATTGCCAAAATTAAAAAGAAAAATAAATTAACTAGGTGTGGTCGGGTCGTCACCCATTTCCTTGGTTCCATCCTTGGAGGGGCGTCCTCTAAGGACTCTGACCTGGATGCTGACATGGCGGGTCATCCTCCAGAGAGGCCCGTCACCCACACCGAGTAGCCTAATATGCACCACTATAAGAAATAATATAATATATATATATATATATATATATATATATATGGTATAGGTTTTACTCTATTCTAGTAAATATTTTGTAAACAGCATTAGATTGGTAAATACTTTTTTTAGTTTAGAAAAAAATAAAATCTAATAAGTAATCATTATGGTTTGCATGTATGAATCATAGTTCCATACCATAGAAAAGATTAGTAACTAAAAGGATTGTAATGCAAGTATATAGGTATCAATGAAGTGTGTCTATTCTAGGAGCGGATTCTGTGGTGTTGCCTTTTTAGGTATTAAGGTTAATAATACAATTAAAATACTAAGCTTAGGATAAATACAAATATTAAACTAATACTTAAGTTATAAAGCTTTATTAATATCCAACATGTTTTAACCTTGACCACACCCATGACATGCTAACTCGCTATCGTTGACATGACAGTGAGGTCATGACCATGAACCGTGGTTTCTTTTAGCCATTCGCCAACATTATTTTAATCTCGATTATGATTTATGCAAAATCCGTTTAAGGGTTTCATGTCATGGACAGGGGCACCCCTTAGGAAAAAAAAATAGTGTATTTTATAGGGAAAATCCCGCCCACAACCCTTAAAATTAGTTAAACCTCTCATCCGCACCCCTTAGAAATATTCCTGGGTCCGCCACTAGTTATGGACTCATCATACTCATGATTCGACGCATGCTACATTTGTTTTTTGTAATTAAATTGCAAACCGAAAGACCCATAAACAATTCCAAACTCACTTTTAGGTCAATTTATGAGTGAAACCAAGGTTGTTCATCGTTTGCTCATTAGAAAATACTTATCTTGTGTGTGTATACATGTCTTGATTTCTTAACTCGTAGCTAAGATTCAATACACTCATTAATATTTAAAATCTTTGGTAATAGCCGGTAAGTATATAATTAGTATGTTTTTTTAATGTTTGCAAGATAATTACTAATTAATAGAAGTTATACTAACTCAAATAAGGGTGGAAGGGGCATTTGGGGAGTGGTAAACATTTTTTTACCCAATAATATCTTGTCATGTCAACTCAAAACCTCACTTCCTATTTTGCACTCAATCACTAGGGGTGCTCAAACACATGGGCTGTTTGATTTTTTTTATATTTTTTATTTCTAGAAAATATGCATCAATAAATAAACATGTTTTAAACAAAACATAAAATATACAAATACCTTTCATAATGGGACGATCACAGAATGACTCATGCCCACTCTTGTATCCAAATCAATTTCATATCTAAAACCCCGAATTTCAAGAACCCCTAATTACTTCTCCACCACAATGTCTATAAGCCTCAAATCTCCGGTCTTTGCAGGCAACCCAATAAGATCCAAAACCCCCAAATCATCCGACCCGTTTTCACCCACTTCAGCCTTTCAAACCTTGAAGCTTCTCCTTTCGGGTCAAACTCATTCCAAGATCCATCTCCCCCTAACTTCAACGGTCCAATAATCTATCGATCGCTTCCTACTTTTGCTCGGTGAATATTCAACGATTTGAGGAGTCCCCGCATCGTCGCTTGGTGGTGGCGGCGGCACTCTCACCGTTCGGTAAAGAGGGTTCCCGAAGGGGTCACCGAATATGTCCCTTCCACCCTAAAGAAAAGAATATGATATTTTCTAAAAAAGAGGACATGGAAAATTATTTTGTTGGGTATACGAAAATATGAGCGAAGCACGGCCTGTACAGGCGACGCGAGACACGGGAATAATATCTCTACATAATTTGCTCCACTTTTATGGGATTAGATTTTTCTAGAACATGATTATTTCCAAAATTATTTCCTATTTTCTTGTCACACTCACATGCTAAAGTTCATACTAATTGCGATTTTTTCCAAACTTTAAGGTTAAAAAATTCTAGGCTTTCGTATCAATTTAGTCATTGAATTTACAATCTTTTTAATTTTTATCAATTTAGGTTTATAAAATAATAATTAATATACTTTTCTAGATATTTCATATGAGGGATGTTTGGATTGTTTGTTAAACTTTTTGTTTGCTTATTTGTTTATTCACAACTTAAAGATATTGGTAGCTCATGGCATTGTAGTATAGGTTCGATTCCACAGGGGTTTTCTTCATATTAGATTTCTTCTTAAATTAGTGTTTAAACATTATAGTATAGTGGAGATGGATATAATCGAGTGGTTTCGTTGGTAGATACTTTCGTGGTCTATTCAGGGGCGGACCTAGAGTGATAGAAGGGCTAACCTACGCTGCCTCTTACCGCTCCGATGGTAATGTAATTTTGGAAAAATTTAACGTTTTTTCGATCTCGTTACCCCTTTTCATTGAAACATTACCTATATGCGGATTTTCTAGATCCGCCACTGGGTCTATTAGTGATCCAAACTTGCCGTTAAAAAAGATATAGATATAGAATTATAGATAGTATCAATAATGCTCTCAAATAATGACAAAGAAGAAGGATTGCTTACTAAGTTTAATGAGTGAAATGAAAAACAAGAAAGTAAAAAAGATATAGTAAGATTAATACATATTATTTTTTATGACATTTTTTCTTTTAAAATACTCTACTTTAAACATTTACTAGAATGTCGAGAAAAAAAATTAAACACAATTACATATTTAAGTTTTTAGAAACAAATTAACGAACGTAAATTATTAAAGAAATATTAAATTAATTGATATAGGAAATATGATATTTAAAAAGGGAAAAAAGAATTAATAAAAGCAAAAAATAAATGAGAAAGGAAATATTGTTTTAAAAACACTAAAATAAAATAAAAATATGTTAAAACTTAAAATAAATATAATAATAGACTATTATAATATTACATAATATAATAATAAAAAGTTATATATTATTATAAAAATAAAGTTATTATTTATGGTTGCTCGTTAAATATGTATATATATATATATATATGTAGAGGTTCATGTAAGAAAATATAAAAGTGTGAGAAGGATAAGAAAGATTTTGGAGGTGACACATGTCCCTTTTTATTTTGGTAGTTTAAGGGTATAAGTGTAATTTAACTAATAAAATATAATTATGGAATGAATATATGCAACCGTCTTTTGGTAGTTATTGTATAATCCAGATAATGGGTTGTAAAGAAATATAGACATAAACCGGATAACGGTAAGCATGAGAGAAACCGACGCATAAATGACATGTGAAGTCATAGAGTCGGAAGAATTGTTCGAACTGAAAAATGATCTAGTCATAGACTACGATCGCGCGGGCGCGCGGATACCAATAGACAGTGTCTGATCTGCATGTTAGAATAAGTGTTTTAGGCAACATACACAAAATGCGGTGGTTGTCACTAAAGATGGTAGTTGTGACTCGACGATGACGAGTGGTCAATGCCATTCGATCTTGCACTAGGCTTAGACGCAAGTGATCATCACCCAATAGAGATGAAACGACTAATAGATCCGACAAGTGAAAGTGACTCATGAATGACTCATAGAGTCATAGAATAGAAAACGAAAATGTTACCGACTCAGATCAAACATGGTCTGAGAGCCATAATTGAAATAAAATAAATTAGCTTTCATGGTAAGAAGAGCCATGATTGGCGGATAAAGAAAAGATAATTTAAATGATTTTCTTTTTTTCAAATATAAAAGAGGTGCATTTACACCAAATATATTTAAAGAACGACACGGGTAAAGCGACGATCTAAGGGATCACTACAACTTTCGGGTTATAAATAGTGTAAAAGTCTACGGGGAAAAGACGAGGGCGAAAGCCTAAAGAAATAGCCTACAAGGCTAAATAAAAGAGGCTTAAGGGTTACTTAGACCAAGCAAGGGAACCGATTACAATTCCCCGCATAAAATAAGAACATTAAAGAAGAAATACTTGATTTCCAATTGCTTGATGCGAGTAAATGACACAAGTTGAAAGGAAAAACGTTAAACTAAAAATTCGGTTTTTAGTTAGAAAACAACGTTTTAATAAACATAAATGGTATGAGATGAATTGAAAAATGATTAATAGTAAAGGAAACAGTTCTTGACACCATTAGGTGCGAGACGACGAGTTCGAAAAGAAAATTTTCGAAAACGAAAAAGATAGATATAAATTTTTACATGACGTGATGCAATCACGGTCAATATATATATATATATATATAACATGGTATATGATTACCTTGTAACACGAGCTATGAGACTAGGGTCTCGAAAGTTTGTAAAAGTCTTGCGAAGGCAATATGAGTATACCTAAATTATGAGGTATAAGGTAACCGGTGACTAATAAGTCTAACCGACAAGATCGGTCAAGATCAAAATTAAAATTTAAAACTTGTTGAACGCGCTTATTAGTATAAGATTTGCGTGGAATAAGAATGTTGACAGATACATATAACCGAGTGGGCAAATGGCGATTCGATCGAGTAAAAGAAAGGGATACATGATGAAAGTAATGGCACATGAGGCATTACACATGAAAGGCGCATGCACCTTGAGCCTAAAAGGCACTGCCATACCTCCCAGGTAAGATTTTTAAATAATTAAAATCTGAGCAACGCTCAAGTGAAAATGAAACTAAGTCCATTGGATTGAACCTAAGGAACCACGTAAGAAAGGTTTCGGGGACGAAACCTCTTTAAGGGGGGTAGATTTGTAACTCCCCAAAAACGGGTTTGGTAATCTGACCACGTTAATATTAAAGAAGGAATAAAAGAGCGTTGGTGGTGAAAGTGAACCCGTAAACAAAATAACTAGTAACAAATTAACCTAGTTAATAACATGTATATAAATAACAAGACAATGAGTTGTAGTCTTATTTATAATCAAAACTAAACTAAAGGGACCAAGGTTGGTAAAAAGGAAAATTGTGTTTTAAAAAGGAAATTTAAAACACAACACACAATTAATGTGTGTGTGTGAGTCGACCAGGAGCAGAGAAGGAGGGAGAAACCCCTTCTTGACCTAATCTCCAAGATCATCAAAATTGGAAGGGACATTGGAGCTTAATCTTGTGCAGGAACATGAATTATAGATCACCTAAACTAGGGAATCATAATGTATGTTTAAAAACCTAGATTGGTGAAAGTTGTAACTAGAGACAAGTAGAATACTTGTAATCAAATTGTTGGATTATGATCCAAAGAAGAAGTTGAGTGTATATATATGCATAATTTCGTTTGATATAGTGAAAATATGAAATATTTGAGGTATGATTACTTGTAGATGATTAACAAGTAGATATTGAAGTGGGTTTTATTAATATGATGAAGTTGATGATATATATATGTTTAGAATCATCATGCATGATAATAGTAGGAAGATACTTGAACAAATTATGAGTTTGAGTACATATTCATACTTGCTATAGAATGGTTTTGTATGAAATGATGAAATAGATGTTAAGTTAATGTTAATAAGTGTATAAGATCATGTTGTCTACTAATTAGTGTGTAGAATTTGATTATATTAGGTATTCGGATGAATGTCTAATAATATAATGAAATGGGTTGCTACATAAAGATGAAAACCTAGTAAATGGATAAATTAGCATTGTTAATCAAAAGCTAAGTTAACTTGATGTTAACAATCGCTTGAATTTGTTTAAGTAAAAGAAATGACATGAACTTGATTGAGAATTTAGATAAGAGGGTAGCCTAAAACTATCGCATGCCGAGTAATTGATAAATGCCTAAATGAGATTGTTGAACTTAACTGTGCGTTTGCAAATGTTAATAGGCAGTTGACCTTTAGAAGTCAAACTGACCTATAATATGATCAAATGGTAAATTGATGTAAAATCCGTAAGGTGGGATAGTCTTAATGAATAATGACTAGTTTAACCATCTTGCGAATAATAAATGATAGTTTGACGCTGACAAGCTAGGTGGGAGCTTGGGAAGAAGCGGGTCAAACGGATCAAGTACGTGGAAAAGCATAATCGGATTTCAAGGTAAGTAAAGCTTACATCCTTAATATAGTAAATCTACTTATGTAATTGACTAAGAATAAGCGATTTGGTATTCGGAATGAGATATTAAATATAAGGTTCCGACGTAAATCGATATGGTCGGAACAAGAGAAAATGGTAATAAACCATATTTGATGGGTAAAACAGTAATTTAGTCATAAAATGATAAGTAAACAAGGATTTCGGAAAAAGTTACCTTATGGTGTAAGTCATAAGGAATATAAAGAGTAAAATGACAATTCAGTCACGAGTTGACAAATAAATATTAAATTTGAAATAGATACCCTATGGCGTATGCCATAACGGATCGAATAGATTAAGAAACGACCTTAAGTAATATGATCATAAGACATAAACCGAAATGGACTGGATGGGTGAGATGGCAAATAATACCATCTCATAAAGATAAATGGTGATTTAGACCAAACGAGTCAAATGGTGATATTGTCACCATTTGGCGATGATGACTAATGGTTACTTGTTGAGTGTTATGAGCCGAGCCAGGTACGTGTATTGGGCCAAGCTCTCAACAAGGACTTAAGGTCCGATGAGAGTTAAATGAGTTGTGAATGAACAATAGATTACCTAAGGTAAGATAAATTTAATAATCTAAATCGTAGGCATTATGTTCTTAAGAACATAATGATTTTAGATAGATTATGGTTAAATGTTCATATTTGGTCAAAACATAATATTGAAAGTCCTTCGTCGTAAAAGAAGGACCTAAGTTGACCAAAATGCCCTCATGTGGTAAAATAAGTAAACGACCCTAAGGGTAGTAAAAAATGAGTTTTATAATATAGTAGACCCTTTCAGTAGTGTAAAAGCGTAAAGCGTAAGCCTTTTTGGTTTAATGCCTTTTAACGGGTCTTTTCCGTAAATTGTCGAACCGAGGGTAGAAATTGGATTAAATGAATTTATGATATCAAATCCGCCATAAATATAGTTGTGGTTGAATATAGATGGATATCTTAGTGTGAAAACGATAAGATAGATAAGGTTTGGTTTAGATAAGCGTTGAATTTCGCTAAGACCACCAAACGGGTAAAAATAATAAAAAATAAATAAAGGCTTGGTTAAATAAGCGATGGATTTCGTTAAGACAACCAAACGGGTCAAAATGATAAAAATAAAATGATAGAGTTTTAATGCATACTGAAATGGATGCATGAATGTTTAGTTTGGTTTAAATGCGGATAAAGGGTAAATCGGAAATTTGAGCTTAAACCGGAAATGAATGCGTAAATCATAAGAAATAAGAATCCGGGTTAAGGATTTCAGGTTAAATAGGCAAGAAAACATTTTACGGTCATTTAGAAACAAGTTTCGAGTAAAACGGATGAATATTGAATTAGCTACGGGAAATATCGCGTCAAAAATGGCAAATAAGCGAAATTATGCAGCAAGACATCGTAGGCTACGGTAGCCTACCGTAGCTTGCGGTAGGCTGCTGCTGTATTGAAATAGAAAACTTGACCGTAAGACAGAAAGTTTAGACCGTAGGCCTGGACCGTAAGCTACGGTGGCCAGCCGTAGCTAACGGTGGAGTATGAAACTAAAGTTTTGCTTTTGATGTTTTAGGCCTTCGGGTTTATCCGGTTACGTTATAGTCTATTTATAACTAACGTATTTCATAAATTATAAAATGTAGGTTTTGATTGAGAGTATCGGAGGACGATCAAGCTCTGCGAAGAACCGAACACGATCAAAGACGAAGCTTCCGCACTTGGTTTTGTTATCACGAAACTAATCAATGATAACATCTTAAATTGTTAAATGATTACGAAGTTTTTAATAAACTCAAAAAAAAATTGTAATGACGTGTATTCGTATTTAATTGTTTAAATCTGAAATTTTTAATATAAAATCCTGTAAAATAAGATAGGGTATATCACATAAATATAACAAAAAAACACCCTAACTCATAAAAACACCATAATATGTATATTGAAGGCACACATCTTATAAAGAACACCCTAACATTGAATATAACAGAAATAACACCCTAATAAATCAATTTCAAAACACAATACTTTAATCCGAATCAAAACATGAATAACACCCTAAATATAACATCAGTCAACACTTTAATCAGAATTAAAATAGAAATAACACCCTAAATATATAAAAACAGAAATAACACCCTAACTCTTTGAAGGCAACAAAAACCTACTGAAGACACCAGCAACCACAGCAATGCAAGGACCTTTGTCCTCACATTATATATAACAGGAATAACACCCTAACTCATAAAAACACCACAACATGTATATTGAAGGCATACATCTTACAAAGAAACAAAAATATAACAAAAATAATACCCTACAATTAAAACACTATTGTATGAACATAGAAAAAACACCATGAATTAAAACATCCAAGCGATACGTAATTTTTTTCTTTACATAAGTATATCTATATGGTACTCATATTAAAGATAAAAAAAATTCGTTATTATGGTGTAATTTTTTTTTAAAAAGAGTTACGTATAAAAAATTATTGACGTTTAAAAAAGAAGGGGGGGGGAGGGGGAGGAACTTACATGTGCATTAATGTTAGTTTCTTAATTTAAAAATATGAAATTTACCTTTATACCCTTAATCTAAAAAATTAATTAGTTTAATAGTCAACACTATTTATAAGATTGTCATCAATATCTCAACTATTAGATTATCTAATGGTTTAGATTTTTTTTCTTATCTTTCCTACACTTTTATATTTTCTTACAATAACCTTACCCTATATATATATATAATATTTTTAAGCGATAAATACACACATAAAGAAAAATAAAACTTTTGTCTAAAGAGTAGCGTTTCTGGATTTCGTATTTAAAAACTAAAAAAATGGTGAGGTTGGTTCTAACTTGCAAACTCATTGGAATTAAGGTGTTGCTTTTATTGAGATCAATGGTTCAAGCCCCCTTAAAGACGATTTGATGTAATTTAAAACGTGAAAAAAAAAAAGCTAATTAAACTGGTGTTAAACGAACTAAATATAGTGAGAAAAAAATTTAAAAATAAATGAGCGAATAGATAGCAGTAGGCAATGCTATAAACATCTACTATGGTGCTATCAGAAAGAAAATGTCAATAATTAATAACACAAGATAAGAAAATGTAAAGAATTATAAATCTCAAATAAAATTTATTAGTATGTTTATTTTTTTTACCAATTAATTCTTTACTTACATTTCTTATTGACTTGTTTAGGAATGTTTTTGAAATGTTTGTTTATTTATATGAAACATTTGTTAGGATGTTCTGATGTTTTGTTATTTTTAGGATATATGAAATAACATTATTGGTTTTGGCCCTTTAAAAATTTAATCTAACTTGTTTTAAACGACGAAAGAAGATATATTCGGTATAAGACTCAACTTTGTTGGCCAGTTTCTTGTTAGGTGTCTTTCGTTTATTTAATTTGATTATTAAAAATATATAGGAATTATAAATATCATGTGTAAGATTTGTTGATTTCTCTATGCCCCTCAACTTGGATTCAAAAATCAAATTGCACTCACGTGACGTTGAAAATATGAAAAATACATTTTGTCTAGTAGATGTATATCGTATATAAAAAACCAATAATTCCTTATAAAATGGATGTTGAAATATCTCTAATAATATCTTGTCAACTTTTATTTTGCGGGTTGCAATAAAAAAAAATTTATATAATATAATATAGTATGGTAATATTTTGTGGTGTACTGTTTATAACACATGCTGACCAAAGATAATACACATGAAAGTGTAAACTTAAAATATTTGCATTTTTAAGGTGTTACAACATATATAAATAAGAATTTTGTGACACACACATATTTTCTATGAAAGTGTAAACTTAAAAGACCGAAGGTTTACCTTAGCAATGACTTCACTAGTCTGCTTGCGACCCACGGTAGCTCCACAACTTTAGTTTTGCGATTCGAAGACCTTTCTGTCTCCTTGTCTCTCTTCATTCCTAATAGTGTCCTCTCTCCAAGTCAACTCTTAACACTACATATTCTTATACACCAGGTATTTCCAAATTATTTTAAGTGTTACAAGATTTCCTTAGACTGTGCGGTGTTGACTGGTGAAGCCCGCTTGTGGGCTGACGTTGTCTCGTGAGTCGTGACCATGTTTTGCATACTGTCGCGCTCGTTCATGAGCGTGAGGCTTGTGGGATCCCCCACGACAACCACAATCGAAAAGTAACCGCCGAACTGAAAAGTTGAAAAGAGCCGTTAGCTCGTTTGAAAAAAAAACAAAAACAAATTTCCATTTATCATTTCCTGTTTAATCAAACTATTTTCACATTTCACACTTCACAATCTTCTTTCTTTCATAAACACTACACAATCTCTTTTCAATCAAATGGCGAAGTGGATCGAAAACGTAGTAATCACATTGGCGAAGGTTTGTTTTAGCCTCACCAACAACAAGGTTTGAGGATCTTGTGAGATGTGTGATCAAATCCTTGCAATATTTCATAAAAAAATTGTTAACATCACACGCAAGGTATACAAGCTTATGAACAGGTGGTATATAATCCAAATCTATATATGGTGCCAAGTTTGACACACTTCTTAAAGAGGCGATTCAGGCGGCCTAAAACGAGGAGGAAATCATTCAGGTGGCCCTATGTGAGTATATACGACATAGGATATACGAGCCCAAAGAATTTGATTCTCATCTTGAGGCTTGGAAGATTATGAAAACTTATCCCCATTAGAGAATTTCTTTAATTTAATTCTATGTATTATATTTTAATTAATTTTAAGTTATGTTATTTATGTGTTATATAATTTTAAGTTATGTGCTTTGTTTAAAATCTCTATCTATTAATAATCAAACTGAAATGAATAGTGATTGAATTAGAGAAAAAAATAAAAAAGGTGGTGATAGCGAACCGCACCTTGTTTTAATGGAAGAAAGAGATGATGGAAATGGATGCTAACGCGAAGCTGAGATAGACGACAACGAGAATGGTTCACTAAACGACACCCCATAGTCTTGGACCGCAACCCGTTTTATGGCGTGACTTTCGTTGGTTATATATATGTTTTCATACTTATGAGTGCAACAAAAACTAAGAAATTCCATTGTAAAACTAATAGCATGTATAAAAAAAAAGACCATCTAATGTTATAACACATAAGAGCTAACTCATTAAATCTTCATAGGTTCCAATAGGTATAGTTAACAACTTCATACATTATTTTTATATATCTCAATAATTTGTTCAAAGAGTAATTAGAGTTGCAAACAACCAATAGTTAAAGTTGTTTAATAACCCTGTGTATTTTATTGTTAGTGTGTAAAAACGAGACAAAAAATAATTTGTTAGTAAGATGGAGGAAGAGCAAAACGTGAGAGATCTTTAAAAATAAACAAAACACATAGAAAACTCTTTTTTTTTTTTTTTGTAATATATTAGAAAGACAATTCCAATATGAATGCTCTTATAATAGTAAAAAAAATTTAAAAAATCTCACTTGTCCACGGGGATAAGAGAACGTGAGAGAGGTGGGTTAGTGGTGTTATGTTGAGGGTCTCTTCACATTTCCTTTGTTTAAATCCATTCACATATTTAAAATATAAATAAAATATAAATATATCTATCTCTATATAATACACAACAACATTCATTCATATAAATATTGGTTCATTCTCTCTTATCTCCCTTGTTCCAGGAAGCAACCACATCATAATAATCATCATCATCCCCCCCCCCCCCCCCCACCAATATTTCTAGAGAGAGAAAGTGAGATATGGAAGGTGAAACAAGATCAAGATTCAAGAGAATATGTGTCTTCTGTGGAAGCAGCTCAGGAAAGAAACCAAGTTACCAAGAAGCTGCTATTGAGCTTGGCAAAGAACTGGTATATTATATATCCTTAAAAATCTACAAAACAATCAAACTTCTTTCTGCATGTACAACTATACACACACACACGCATATATGTATATGTATATATTAAGCATACCCTTCTGGTTTTCTTTCAAGAACCCATTTGTTGATCAAAACCCACCATTCTTTCTTGCTAGTTTTTTTTTTCTTCAAGATTTCAAGAACACATTTTTATACAACCATTGTTGATCAAAACCCACCATTCTTTCTTGCTAGTTTTTTTTCTTCAAGATTTCAAGAACCCATTTTTATTCCACCATGTTGATCAAAACCCACCATTCTTTCTTGCTAGTTTCTTGATTCAGTACAATATTTTTGTTTATTTATTATTTTTTTACATTATTTCACCATTTCTTGGAGGTTAGGGTTTATGTTTGGCATGAGAGAGAGAGAGAGAGAGTGTGTAGGTGTGTGCATTTAGAGAGAGAAACTGCTAGCTGTAACGTGCTGTCAGTTGAGCAGCCTTCTTTGCATGATCTAAAACAAAAATGGTGGGAAGTTGTATAAAAACAAAAATTTTATAAAAAATATTTAAAAAACTAACAAACTTAATCGAATAAAACAAAGGGAATGGTGTGTGAATGGGGAACCAAACGTGCCACATTAGTATAATGGCCATTTCTTAAGCATGTTTTCACACCAATCAAAGGCCCTCATCATCATTTTTGTTCATGGGGTGTAATGAAATGAGTTCAACTTACTAAAAAATTGAATCTTGATAAAAGGGTATTATTGTTTACAATGTCATAATGATGGGTTAATTTTCTTGATTATGAAATGGTGAAGTGGGTGTGTGACACGTGGCATTGTTATTAAATTTTTAATTTTAATATTAATTTGTAAGGTGGAAAAAAGGATTGATCTAGTCTATGGAGGTGGCAGCGTGGGTCTGATGGGTCTTGTTTCTCAGGCAGTTCATGATGGTGGGCGCCATGTTCTAGGGTATGCTCACTCTCACTCTTCTTTCTCTCTCTAGACTTTTAATGTGTCTATGACTATGCATCTATGCATTTTGAGTACTTCACAAGTTGAAAGACCTATTTTTTTTAAAGAATTACTCAAGTTTTATAAAAAGTAAATAAAAAAAATTCCTCTTTTTGAAAGGAAAGTAAAGATTAAAGATTGATATATCTAATATATATATTGGAATATAAACTTACAAAGATAAAGATAGTGAAATATAAGTTTCCAATACAATGAATACATCATTTTCACTTCATTATACTTTGTTCTCTAGCCTTTTGTGTGGTTGCTTTTTCTTGACCATGATGGTCAAATTCACCATTTTTCTTTTGTGAAAATAATAACCATACAATAATTTTTTTTAATAAAAAAGGTGTGTTTATATCATCAAATAGTAAAATAAGTTGAATGTGAAAAGAATTTCGGTTGAAGATGGAAGTTTTATAGCTAAGTGTATACATCTAGCATATACAAGTTTGACTGTGAAGAGTCAAAGATTACTCAAAGGTAATCATGCATGTTTCACGGTACTCAATGCAAAATGAGTTTTTGCAGACATCATTGGGATCAAATGCTTTAAAAACTCTGATACATGTACTTAATCAAGCTATTTTCACCTTTTTCCTGTTGAAAACTGAACATAAACATCAACTTCTTAAAAAAGTTGACATCTTTATTTGTGAAAGATTGAAAACATAGTCCCACTCTTTAAAAAGCATGGTGTTTTATATAAAATATACAGGTTTCTTGATCACAAAGTTTTAATGAACCTTTTTATGTTTTATGATTTTATCAAAGACAACAACATCCATATTGGTTTGTCAGTCCATACTAGGACTTTTGTACATAGAAAGGTAAAACAAATCATGTAAAAAGTTTGTAAAAAGTATGAAACCTTTTAGGCAGTGATTCAAGTATGTCTCTCCCAACTTTCTTGAAAGAAAAACAGTAAATTGTAATTTTGTCCCTGAAGTTTGATTACTTTTGCGAGTTTTATCCAAAGATTTGTTTTTTTTGTTCTGGATCTCGTGTTTTTAAAATTTTGTCATTTTCGTCCATGGGGTCACACCTCGAGGAACGAAAATCGCAAAAAATTGCCAAACCTCAGGGACGAAAATGACAAGGTTTTGAAACCACAAGGATCCAGGTGCGGAAAAACAAACTTTTGACGAAAGTCGCAAAAATGACGAAAACCGAGGGACGAAAATTACGATTTACTCCAAGAAAAAAAGATAACTTTGTCAAAACGACAGTTTTACCCTTCTGATTATACTAAAACAAGTCACTGCCCAAGGGTATTTTGGGTAATTCCTTAAAAGAAAAAGTTCCCATTGTATGTCTTTCCAATTTCCATCATTTTGTTGTGCTATGCAAAAGTGAGTTGTACTGTACAACCTTCTTTGTAATGATATATATATTTCTTGTTTCTTGCAGAGTTATACCAAGGACTCTAATGCCCAGAGAGGTATATTCATGAACCTTCAAATCAAAGTTTTCTTCTTTTGTTTAATGCTGTAGTGGCTTGTACATTGTGCTGTAAGAGTTGTACATTAGTAGTGATTTGACATGTCTTGATACAAAATTACAAACTACATTTAATCAACTTCCCTTTTCAAATCAATTTCTACAATTTGTCTTTCTTGTCCCTTTGAACCATAAATGGCAATAAATCAACTCATGATCTCTATTTTTTTTCAGTTGCTGGTTTCACTCTAACTAAATTAGTTAACTTTCAGTTGAAAGTTGAAATCTTGAAAAAGAAGCATCAAGTTTTTAACTTTTTAAACACCCATTTGGTAGTTTATGTTTTTACTATGTGGGTCCCATTTTTTTTATAAAAATTAATTAAAAAAATTGTGGGTCCCATTTTTAACAGATAACTGGTGAGACAGTTGGTGAAGTGAAAGCTGTGGCTGATATGCATGAAAGAAAAGCTGAGATGGCTCGCCAAGCTGACGCGTTTATCGCTCTCCCGGGTACAGTTTTTATAAATGGTTCATAAAGATTAAAAATCTTGAATTATTTTTATAAAATGTTTCATATCGATTTTATTAATTTCTCAGGTGGCTATGGTACCCTTGAAGAACTGCTTGAAGTCATCACATGGGCTCAACTCAAAATCCACCATAAACCGGTAAGAAAATTTAACGCTAATGTTTTAAAAACCGGACCAGACGACCAGTTAGTTAATACCAGGAAGTGGCTACATAACCTGTCTAGTTGAGCCTATTTAAACCTCCTCCACATGAACCGGTGAATCGAATCGGATGGTTGGACTTGATTTAAAAAAAAAGAAAAAATATTATCTTTTCTTTTAAAAAAACTCATCTATTTGTTAATTATTTATAACGTTATCCGGTTTTTGAAACCGGTCAACTATAAGGTGGTTGCTTCAATACTTCATTGACTGTCCAGTTATGACAACACTGATTAACACATATACAATGTACATCATGCAAAAAAGGTTGTTTTCCAGTGATTTTGATTGAATCAAATATGGAAGAATAAAAAAGGGCATCTTTTTGGTCAAATGTTGGTAGTATATCAGATGCATGTGGATAGATGTTTTTGGAAGATTTGTTGCATCATCATTCTGATTTTTCAATATTTTTAATTATTTTGTGGTTCTAAGATAAAAACATTGTGGGTCCCATTTTAATAACAGTTTTATCTTATTTTGTGGATCATGTCTAGGTTGGTCTGTTGAATGTAGAGGGTTACTATAACTCATTGCTGTCTTTCATAGACAAGGCTGTTGATGAAATTTTTCAATATTTTTAATTATTTTGTGGTTCTAAGATAAAAACATTGTGGGTCCCATTTTAATAACAGTTTTCTCTTATTTTGTGGATCATGTCTAGGTTGGTCTGTTGAATGTAGAGGGTTACTATAACTCATTGCTGTCTTTCATAGACAAGGCTGTTGATGAAGGCTTCATCTCGCCGATCGCTCGCCGGATAATCGTCTCCGCCCCAACCGCCAAACAGTTGGTCAGACAGCTAGAGGTTAGAGTAGATAAATGTTTTATCTTAGAGTTAAATTGTCATTTTCGTCCCTGAGGTTTGGCCATTTCTGCGACTTTCATCTAAAGGTTTGTTTTTTCGCATCTGGATAATCGTGGTTTTAAAATCTTGTCCTGGAGGCCAAACCTTTATGGACATAATTGCAATCAAGTGCCAAACCTTAGGGACGAAAATGACAAGATTTTGAAACCACGAGGACCCAGATACGAAAAAACAAACCTTTAGATGAAAGTCGTAAAAGTGGCCAAACCTTATGGATGAAAATGACAATTTACTCCTTATTGTATCATCTATAATATATTTAAATAAAATAATTTTATCATCACAAAACAATTGGTTATACATTCAAACAAGTGACATCATATACAACTTCAAAGAGTATAACTTATAAACACATTCCATATCATTCCTACACCATTTTTTAATTTAATATAATTATTATACATCAAATCTGTCGGTGAAGTCTTTACCCGCATTGACAGATTATTCTTTTTTGTCGCCTAAAGTCCTCTTATTTGCAGTGCAAGCGGTTGTTAATGAATCGTATGATTATGTTGATGCCAGGAATTTGTTCCGGAATACGATGAAATTGCTGCAAAGTTGACGTGGGACGAGGTCGATAGACTAAGTTATGTACCTGATGCGGGCGTGCAGACGTAAAGTTTCGGTTGTTGGCCTTTTTTTTGGTGATATTAGTATGTTATGGGGGTATATAGTAATGATCTATATATAGAAACACTTATGAAATGGTTACCATCTCCAGTGGCAGTGACTGTTTTGGTTTTTGTGGGAATGAATGTCCTTCAGTTTCATGTATATGATATGGAAATGGAGATGATACTTTGATTTTTAACTTTTGCAAGTTTAATGTGTATTTATATTTTTG
The DNA here is from genome assembly GCA_947069175.1 of Scalesia atractyloides. Lineage (NCBI taxonomy): Eukaryota > Viridiplantae > Streptophyta > Magnoliopsida > Asterales > Asteraceae > Scalesia > Scalesia atractyloides. The sequence continues at coordinate 87,598,958 of CAMTDV010000003.1, forward strand.
TCTTTCTTGTTTTCTAAGATCTTCATTGCTTGTTATCTTGTAAATATTGTATGTTTATATGTGATTTAATTGAAAGTTTTCATACTTGTCTTCTAAAATCTTCATTATCACACTTGAATACTAAACACATTGCTGATATGAAGCTAATCCAAAAACTATAGGATTAATTTAGAGATAACTTGGCTAAAATTTATCCAACTTAAAAATGGTATAAGATTACGGTGGAGATATAATTAAAATAAAGATATTACCATCATAAAATCTTTATTTCATTATCCAAGCATACGTTTTATCAACACTAACTTGTCATCAATAGTAAGCTATCTTCGACAGAATTATTATTAGTAGTAACTTAGTCTTTAGTAGTTGGTAGTGGTGATCGAGAAAATCTTCGTAGTGGTAACGTTTTATAGAAAAGGGGTAACGAAATAAAAAAAATATCAATTTTTTAAAAAATTTATATTACCGTTGGAGCGCCAAGGGGTAGCGAAGGCTACCCCTACCAATAAGGTAGCTACCCCTACCAATAAGGTAGGTCTGCCCCTGATAGTTGGTCTCATCCAACTTTTAATCATATCATCAATATATGACATAAAAGAATGTCATATGTCAATCATATCATCATAAAAATGGTTTTGATAAAAATTTAACTCTTTATTGTTTTTATTAAATATGAGTTAATATGATAATATGACAATATTGCTTACTTTGAAATCTTTATCTTTGTATCCGATCTTACTTCAAATACATTTTTAAGTTGATCAGTATTTTTTTGTTAGGTTGGATTTGTTAAATTTTCCCATAAAATCCGGCCTTTCTTAAACTACATCTTTAATTTATAATGATAATGATAATGACACATTTTATTTAAACTTACCAAAATAGATTTTTTATGAAGTTCTTTTTATATTTGATTTATAATGACAAGAAATTTTTTGAATTAAATTACAAACTTAGTGTCATTTTTATTATGTTGTAATAATATAAATGTATAAGGTGCATATTAATATCCAATGTTAACGAAGATTATCATATGCTTCAATACATACACACAATCCTCAATTCTAGATTCGATTTGCAAAACAAATAGATTATACCATTGTGAATCATTTTATTATTTCTAAAACAAATGATTTTGAAGAGTATAACTATTCAAATATGATTTGTGTTTAGTTAATGCAAATATGCATCAACTTCTATAATGTATTTGATAAAATTTATTTTATTAAATCACTATCTAACGACACGACACAAAAATAATTCAGAAGTTTGCTGAAGAATTGATGACTACAATGAGAGTTTTAAAAAATATAGAAGCGGGTTAGGTATTGATCAATTTGAGTAAGAGATTGTAAACATGTGAGATGGTTATTAGGGACAACTACTTGTCTTATTATGATATATAAACAAACATTTCTATTATTCTACTCGTGTAATGCACAAGACTATAACTTGGGGGTTAGGATCAAATACATAGCATCCTAAAAATATAAAGTCATAGAAAGGGTATCAAATGGACTTTGATTGAACGCTTGGAATTGTCTCATCGAACCCTGCGATATGAGATTTTAGGTTTTCGCTTTTGAATCGTTAACTTTTAGATTTTAGACTTTTTGTTTAGATTATTGTATCTTTTATTTACCATTATGTTTTTACTATACTTGCACATTTGAGTTTTTTTTTACAATTCATTGTGTCTTTTTTACTCGACATTATCTTATATTTTGTGATCTGTTGTGTCTTTGTAATCTTCTTATTTTTAAGGAACTTTGTAAGATAACTTTACCCTATAACCTAGCTATTAACTAAATCTTATTTGATCATCCCATTCGCAACCCAACATTCAATAAAAAAAACTAATTTCTCTCTCTTCCATCTATACACCCCAACCCAACTTAACATTTCACACCTATTAGCAACTCAACCCAAACCAACTTTTATTAAACAAAACATAACTTATGAATACTTTTTATTTCATTAAAATTATTAAAATGTATTTTTTATATTTTGAAACAAATCTTTCATTTACTTAACAAAATATTAAGAATAAAGAAAAAATAACATTTTTCAAGTGATAAATATTAATTTATATTAAAGAATACAGTTTTTTGAAAACAAAATTTATATCAGGATATTTATAAAAAAAATGAAATACCGTATATTTATTTATTTATCTTAATTAAAATACAACAAGTTATCTAAGTGATTAAATTATTGACAGAAAGAAAAGAAAAAGAAAAAGAATAAATTGGGAACACTAGTTGAGTGACATGGGGCATGTAAATCGGTTGCAGCCACGACTATGTTGAGGAATAAAAATGGATTTTTCACAGAAAAAAAGAATTAATTTATTGGACGACCGACCCTTTAAAAAGTCAGCAATGGACATAGTTATAAGTAATAAGTCGTACATCAACAAACATGATTTGTCGCAAACACTTGACACCAACATTATTTTCTGTTATTATTAGTGTAAACATGTTTCTATCATTATCCATGGGTTGCAAACTTGAATTTTGTTTTTTTTTATTTAACATAACGTCTTGAATCACGTTATCTAGTGTAAACACATATATATGTTAGTTAATTTAAAATTGTTGTTGCTATCTAATTCTAATACTTTACTAGTTTACTTGTTGATATCATTCGTCCCAAAAAAAATGGGATCACAAAATATTTAAATCCCGATTTTTATTTGAGGAATTTACTATTCTTTACGTTAAAAATTAATATTTAATATATCTAAATTAATATATAATTGAATAACAAAAATTCATTATAGCAGAGCTAATGTTTTTTATGAAATACTTTAAGGGCATCCACCACCAACAACAAGCAACTTATTTTGAAACTTCCAAACCTCATGTTTCGTGCTTCTGTTGGCCACCAAATATCAACATTATCAATAGAATCCTTCTTTTTTTTTAATATTCATCATCATGCGCATACTTCTCCTTTGTTATTCTAATTTTCATAAATGTATATTAAGGTGAGTTTTTAATTACCTAAGTATAAATTAAGGTGGGTTATTTTAATTTATATATATATATATATATATATAGGATTAGAATCATTTGTGAACAACTTCTTTAGAGTGAACTAAGTGAACTAATCTTGACCTTTGATATTTTTTAGATTAAAATGGTAAGATTGACATTTAGTTAAGTACTTTTAATTAAAATCGCTTAATTTTCTCATCTCTTAACTCTCTCTTTCTCTCATTTTTAATTATTTCTCTCATTTTTAATTATTTCTCTATTATTTTAATTATAAGAGATTAAAGGGCCAATGTTTATTTTTAAATAAACTCTTATGTTTTTTTTTTAAATTAAATATTAAACCTAATTAAATTATGTTTTTTACATATGTACTATACAGGTCAGTATATACAAGACTTATACGCTTGTGTATAATTACATCTTGTTCCCACAGGTCGGTATAAACCAGATTTATACACATGTGTATTATTATATGTGTATAAACTAACAGCTGTGTATCTTGTATAAACTGATAGTTAGCGAGACTGTACACATGTGTATAAACTAAAATCTGTGTATCTTGTATAAACTTATATTATCGAGACTGTACACATGTGTATATACTAACAACTGTGTATCTTGTATATACGGAAACTAGCAAGATTTTAGGAATTTTGATTATATTGTTTAATAAATGCAATTTACAAAAGACGCAAATACCCTTCTGTCAATTAATTTAAAGGGAAGTTACAATATTATAATTACAATCTTGTCATTGTTTAAAAATCTCTGATTATACAATCCAATGGCTCAGATTAGTTCACACAGTTCACTCTCAACCTAGTGTTCACTCTAGAACCCTACCATATATATATATTAATTTTGTTAAGATGAATTAAAACTGCAAGATCTTATTATGCTATTTCAAAATAAAAAAAATGCTACCTTTTTTTCAGTCGCCACTTAAAAACATGAGACATGGATCAATAGTAAATCTTAAAATCTAGGGATTTATTTTGTATTCTACTTAATTAATTTGGGGTATGGGATATGAGAATAAGGACTCCGCTATATGAGTGAAAAGAACAAAAATCTGAAATTTTCTAGAGAAGCACACAGACTCTATTGTGAGTGCTCTTAAAGCGTTTACATCTTAGAGCTTTCACATCTCATCCACCGTCTCCATTGTTAGACATTTTTCTTTAATATTGTTTGTATTAAAAAAACCCCTCCACGTTCGTTCTCTATATCTATCTCTATTTTCTTTTTTTATTTTTCTTTTTTTCTTCAATTTACAATCTTAACTAATTACTTTTTGTCTTATTGTCAGTTTCTTTTAAATTTGATTTCTAATAAATTTTATAAAAGTTTGTTTATCTAATTTATGGGGTGTTGATCAGGTATCTTTTTCGGGTATCTGATTAATCGGGTGTTGATCAAGAAAATGAAAGACTATTCCACAAATACATAACCACAGTTGCAAGTTTAAGAACACCACAAACTTTTAACTAGTGGTGTGTATGGTTCGGTTCGGTTATTAGCATTAATTGAAATCGAAGTCATCGGTTAATCTATATTCTTAATTGTTCAGTTTTCGGTTGATTGGTTTGGTTTATGCGATTATTTTTTTGTTCGGTTCGGTTATTTTCGGTTAATAACCGAAACCAAGATTGACATAAATTTTTTGTTTAAAAATACATGTAATGAAGGTATAAGTAAATGAAATATATATATTTCTCCGCTTTTCTCTCTTATTAAATATTTTTATCTTCTATTAAATAATTAAATTAAACACTTAAATATCTAATATATAAATATTTTTATTTTAACAATTTATTAAGATCTACTAAACCATAAGATTTCATTATATTTATCTTAAAATATAATTTCAGAATTCTTATGTCTTTATTATTTTTTATTTATAATTGTCAAATCATTATTATATTTATTTCACTAATTGTTGACAATATATAGCATACAAAATCTTCATGAAAATTAATAGCTTTAACAAGTCATATTTATTCAATCCAAGTAATACATGAGTTTATAACCTAATAAATATATAAATATATGAAATTGAGGTATAAATACATGAAATGAAAGTATAAATACATGAAATACACGAAATACAGGTATACAAGCTAGAAGTATATGAAAATATGAATGACTCGGTTAGGTTAATTTCGATAACTAACTTTACAAAAAAAATGATAACCAAATTTCGGTTTATTCGGTTTTCGGTTAATTTCGATTCGGTTTCATCATTTCCGATTCAGTTTCAGTTAACGGTTCGGCTATTATTCACCCATACTTTTAACACTATTAACACTACCACATGTTGTGTAATACACTAAAACCAAATTTTAGAACAATAAATAGCAATACACTAAAATCAAATTTTAGTATGATAATTATTGTTGTTGGTTATAATATAGAGAAATGAGAATGCATGGTTGTTAAGATCCTGATCCTGATCTTTTGATCTTACAGTTTTATGATTATGATCTACATAGGATCTTTACAAGCAAAAGATCTTGTAGTAATACCGATCATAACCATATGCTTGTAGATTTGTAGGACCAGGGTCGGACCTACCTTAGGGGAAGGGGTAGCCTCCGCTAACCCTTGGAGTTCCGGCGGTAGTGTAAATTTTGAGGACATTCTTTTGACGTTTTTTCGATTTCGTTACCCCTTTCTTATAAAACGTTACCCCTACGAGGATTTTCTAGATCCGCCACTGTGTAGGACCTTGAGTCGGTCTTATCTTGAGCAACTTGAATTAATAAATCCAAAAGGTATACACGTAAACTAATCTTCTAAAATAAAATGAAACCACGCATAGATTATCGGCTAGATATAACACTAAATTTCACTAAACCATTTTAACTCAAAAGTTTGCTTAAAATAATATTAATAATCTAGTTCATAAATTTAATCATCTTGTGTCATGTTACATTATTGCTATTATTATTTTTTATAAATTTATAGTTCACTTCTTCTTTCGAAAGATAAATGAATCTTAGTAAGATCTTGAATTTAGAGTCGACTGCAAGGACTTTCTACCTTTCTCTTCATTTTCTCCATCTTCTCTGAGAGAAATCTCTTGTGGCGGTCCGTAGCCATAGGCTTTCACCATTGAAGTTTGTGTTGTCGTCGCTTTGATCCACACAGCTTCGGACATCCGTGAAGCATGGATAGGGTTGTGCACATCATTGTAAATATCCCGACTAGTCTCCGATTAGTCACTAATCATAGGTTCACTAGTTAATGACCGATTATTCGCTGGGCGGTCAATGAAGGTCCTATTCTGGGCAAATTTTGGCTAGATCCCGACCAAATTTCGACCTAACCTTGTAAATTCCCACCAATTATTTACAACAATAGGTCAATGAAGGGTTTAAAAATGTGTTCTTTAAATAGCTACATATAAAAATGTGTGTGTGTAACTGAATATTACATATAAAAATCTCAATCCGACTAATTTCAATTAATCCATGTCAATCCCGATTAATCGCTAGTTGGTCGATCGCTAGTCGATACCCCACCGACCAACTAGCGCCTAGCGATTCTTACAATACTGTGTATGAGTCAGTTTGGCTCAAACCGAACCAAAACCGTAATTTTGGTTTGTCATTTTTAGAAAACCAACCATCTCGGTTTCTTGGTTTTTACATATAGATTCAGTTCGGGTATGGTCGGTTTTCAATATTAAATTTGGGCTTGAACTATTTTGCAGCTTTTGCTTGGAAAAACTAGCCCAAGATAATGAATTTGGACCCGAAACTTTTAGCCTAGTTGTTTGTTGACCACTTATTTATATAATTGGGTCTTAAATTTTTAGTCCAAATAATGAATTTGGGCCATAAATCAATAAATGACAAGCATTACAAGTTTGCTGCAGTCCGGTTCCAAAGTTAGATGTGGTTTGGTTGTCAAGTTAGGTTTGGTTCGGTCCGATTTGGAACGAGGTATACCAAAAACGAACCGTATTTTACCGAAGAAAAAGAAAATTAACATTTGCTTCTAGTTTAGGCTGGTTATTTTGTTGTTGTTTTATCGATTAATTCAGTTTTAGGTCAACTAATCGGTTTTTTCTCACCCATAGCATCAATCGTAGATGCTCTTACAAACTGCATCGTCATATAAAATCACTAGCTCCATCCATCATCGTAATCGAAATACTCATCAAAAGTTTAGAGCTTTTAACACGCTTACAACAATGTTTCAAGAAATGTAGTCAAGACTTGAGGGTTTTTACCCAAAATTCAATTCAGTTCAATAAAAACAAAATGAAAGGCATCTAACTATATGGCTGCAAAGTATTCCTTGCTGCCCTTAGGGTCAGGCTTCATCGACTTCTCCCCTGGCTTCCATCCAGCCGGGCATACCTCATCCGGGTTCTCTTGTACAAATTGCAATGCCTACGATACAAACACATAAATGCAATTACCAATAAGCTCAACGCACCAAGAGTGCGTAGATTTGGGTCATGTTACTTTTCTTTCTAACACGCCAAAGGGGTTAAATCAAGAAAACAAGTAAAACGGGTCAAAATCACCAAAGTATATCTTCAATGCTAAAAGCCTACCAAAATGATTTAGTTACCTAATTATATTTGATAAAAATAAAAACAAAAGAGCCAAAATGTTTCAAAGTCAACCCAGCCCGACCCGCCAAATACAAAACACACTTTGACCTAGGGGTGAGCAAAAAACTTGAAATAACCGAACCGAAACAAAAACCGACGGTTCGGTTTTCAGATTTTTAATAACTGAATTTTGGTTTGGTTTTCAGATAACCATTTTCAATAACCGAAAAAAACTGAACCAATAAGTTCCAATGGTAGGCCCAGTCCATATATTTTGACGATTAAGTTTAAGTTATTTAAGAGTTTAACCCATGCTCGTAGGAATTATTAATTTTATTCTTAAATGTTAAGTATTTGTAAAAACATTAACATGTTTATTGATAATTGAAACGATTTATCTATTGCCTGCAAGAAATAACAAAATTTAATATAAAAATTAAATGATCTTCAAAGTATCATAAAAGATAATGTCTTAATAAAATACTTTGGAGAAATATAAAAATAGATTAGAAGGTTAGGTTTATGTGAAACTTAAATGTAAACATCTAAGAAAGATTCTTAAATCTTGGATTAGTTATCATTTCGGTTTTACCGTAAAACTAAAACCGAACTGAACGATGCACACCCCTACTTTGACCTGTTACATAGCCAGCTAATGTTGTGTGTTTACCTGAAGTGTTCTCAATGTTTCATCAACGCTTCGACCAATTGCAAGATTGTTAATTGTGGAGTGTTGGATGACACCTTCCTTATCAATTATGAAAAGTCCTCTCAATGCGATTCCCTGTAATTGTTAACCAACATTTTGACATATAGGAAATAATATATAAAAATGGCCTAACAATTTGGCGAAAAATGATTTACAAATGTGTACCTGGTCTTCGATCAACACACTAAAAGCTTTTGAGATCGATTTTGTGACATCGGAAATCAGAGGGTAGTTTAGATCACCGAGACCGCCAGATTTTCTGTCTGTTTGAACCCATGCAAGGTGGGAAAACTGCAGAAAACAAAATAGCAAATATTCTTGAAAAAAGACGTTTTTCACGTTTTGGTCGCCTTCAAAACAATATATTCATGTAAAAAAACTTATTAGAAGTATCTGAAACTTCAACTAAATATAGTAATATACATGTAGAATACTAGAAGAATTAATGTTTTTAGTAAAATAAAAAAGTTGTATAACCATGTAAGGAATAATTACCACACTGTCTACAGAAACGCCCAATATTTCAGTGTTTATCTTCTCGAATTCTGCATATCGGTCACTGAATGCAGTGATTTCTACAATAAGAAGACAAAATTAGTAAATATGAAGATAGCTAAAAATAAAAGGCTTTCGCATTGAACAAGCAATGGGCAATTCACCTGTTGGGCAAACAAAAGTGAAGTCCAAAGGGTAGAAAAAGAGAATGACGTATTTCTTGCCAATGTAGTCAGAGAGCTTAACCTGCAAGGACAAATTTTTTTACAAAGTTACAAAATTTTCAATTTTTGACATAATAAATACCATGTAATAAGAAAATATACTCATGCAGTTCATATTCATAGTTACAAAAATTTTCAATTTCTTGACATAATAAATATACCATGTATACAAAATTTAGCTTTTTTCAACGAAAAAATGTATGTAATCATTAGGTTTGGCGAACAGGAAATATATAGAGTACTATGGTGGGTCGCTGGCATGAATGATAAAGTGGACTCGTTAACTTAAAAATATTTATGGATCGATGGACCATAACGCTCCCGCAAACAATATAAAGTTATAAAAGCAAACATCGAAAGTCACTTCAGTTACATTGATGAACTCTTGATCAAAAACAGCCTCAGCTTCAAAGTCTGGCGCCTGATTTCCAACTAATGGCAGCGCCTACAGATAAAAAGATGTCCACATGAGTGATAGCTAACACAAATTACCAAAATCAGGGACAAAAAGGACACAATATGTATTAGATGATTAATGATCAACGTTACTCAATCCCCTGGCTCAAATTCATAACGTAAATCCCTTTTATAATAAAATTTCTCCGATTCACATTTCCGAAATATAATATGCTGATTTTTACCATATAACGAGCTATGTTAAGGATTAAAAAACATATAATTTCACTAGTCATTTGATTTAGTATACACTTTGGCACTCTTAAGACTCATTTTATAAAAGATTAATTGCAGGATGTATCAAGATTAATCATACATCTTTTTCGGATCCAAAAAGGCTACATTTTCTTCCCTAATCTTGGTTTAAAAAAGTGGTAGGCAATCTAAGGCGTTTAGGTCACAAAACCTGAGTACTGAGGCGCACACATCACCTACGTGATGCATTCCTCTATGTACAACCAAATAAGCTATACTTACAACCAGAAGAACAAGAGGCGCTGCCTCAAGCCTGAAGCATTGCCTTTGGGCCCCACGCCTTCAGTCACATAAACCAAATATTTAACCAATTACTAATCGATACTTTTAGGGGCAAAGTAGTTGCACAAGGCTCCCGCATACGTGGGGTCCAAGCATTGCCACTTGGACCTAATCATCTCTGCGGTAGGTTGTTCCCACAACTCAAACCCGTGGTCACATGGCAGCTATGCAGTTAATATCCGTGATATATGCGTATCGGCGATATCCACCAATATATCACTGATATCTGACCGATATATCACTGAACTATTAGTGTTAAATTGCTATATATATATATATATATATATATATACACACACATATATATATATATATGAATTCTGCATGATATTAAAATTATCAACATCTTACTGAGAAAACCTATATCTCAAACACCGCTCCTTGACCAATATCCAATAATTTAGCGCATTAACTGCATAGCGTGGCAGCATTGCTCTAATTAATCAGTTTGTGATCAGAAAACTGTTGTTATTGAAAACGGTGTCGTTTTAAACTAATGTTTTATCCGAAATTGAACTCGGAGCCGAACTCTGATTTGGATAAATATCGGGGAAGGGAGAACTTACAGCTTTGACGACGAATGCGTTGCGGCGGGCGGAGGAGGGGCGGAGAGAGAGGGAAGAACGGAGGAGGGATTTGGAATGAAAGGTTAAAGAGGAGGAGGCGGAGAAGCTTAGGGTTTGGGATTTGGGGGAAGTGAAAGAGGAAGACCTAGGGTTTGGGGAGGAAAGAAGAGCTGCAGATGCAGATGAGCAAGCCATTGTTGTTGGTGTGGTGTAGAGTGTGAAGGTGTTTTATGGTGGAAATGTGATATGTAAAGGATAGATGAAGATAAGGGGTTTTGTGGGGGTTGGTGTCTTAGGTAGATTTTGATTTTGAGGAGTCAAGTCTCATAAATTTTAGTATTTAGACGGGCTATCTTGACCTAGACAACCCATCTAGGAAATTGTGTTTTTTTGTTGGAAAATGGGTGTTTTGGTGGATAGATTAGTTGTTGTTTGAGTTTGAAAAAATAGTGTTTTGGTGGGGTAAATTGGTTGTTGTTGGAGGTTGATCTTTTTAGGTGTAATTTTAGGTTTTTAAAAATTTTTGTTTGTAGTATAAAAAGTGAGTTATGTTTTTCAATCGTTTATATATTTAATTGTTTTTACATTATATTTAAAAAAAAATATAATACTAAAATTTAATACTGTTTTCAACATTTTAAGATAAATGCAACAGTTGTATGTTGTTTTCGTATTACATTTCAATGTCGATTTAACACAAACAATCATCAAGTAATCGAATAACTGAAAACAAAGTAAAATATAACATATATAACATAAATTTGTACAACCAAAACAATATTTATCTGTTCAGCTGAAAAGTAAATACAAAATGTCTATGCATACGAGTCGGCCTCTGAGTCGGGATCGGGATCTGGCTGCTGCGGCTGCTGCTGCTGATGTGGTGCTCGAGGTGGTGGGAGCGGTATGTCAGGTAACCCCTCTCTCTCTCTCTCGTCTATCCTCTGCCTCCCGAACCAGCCAGCCAATGAGATCCATAACCCTGTCCACGTCGGCTCGTAAGCGCGGGTATGCCGCACACCCTGGGGCATGACCTGAAAGGACGTGCTGCGGAAACTGAGGCGCCCCGTGAGGTGGTGGTGGCGGTGGCGGTGCCGGTCCGACAACATCAACCGCATGGTCCTGGACTACCGCTGCCTCATCAGCCGGTGGATGGACTGGAGCGAAGTGATCGGGCAGCGGCTCCGGAATCCATGGCTCGCCTTCGCGGGTTTTAAACCGCTCGCCTAGCACGCCGAACGACCGGGCAATGATGGTGACGTACGCCCCGCCGTACAAAAAGCCGCGCTCCTGCCAGTGGTGGGCGGAGGCGAAGTACTGGGCGAGACCGTGCGCAAGTGCGCACGACCTCCTGTACAAAAGGCAATAGAAAAAAACAAGTCGGTGCTCGTACACCACTCACGGCTTTGTCGACGAGCGGTAATAGACATAGCGAGCATCCGATGTAGATACCTGCACATTATATTAGCGAAAAACGGAAATTAATTCATAGCAACAATAATCAAACAATTAACGTAATAAACGTACGTACCTGTACAACGGGTCGGCAACATGAGAAATCGTCCCCTTCGCCCTGACATGCTCCCAAGTGTCAGGGCCTGCGACTACCTCCCAAAAGCCCAAAAGAGTGGCTTTATCCACCACCACAAGCCCCTCCGTATATACATCGGTAGCAATCTCCTCCTGAAGGTATATGCCGCTATGAACGGCAAACTCTGCAAGCGTCATCGAATGCCACACACCGGCAAGCCTAAATGAAACCTCCGGCGGAGGGGGAGGACCCTGTGGCTGGGGACGCGGCTGGTCGACCCGTGGAGGGTGGAACGTGAAGGTCGACAGGAACTCGACGAGCAGCTCCCTGTAAGTCAGCATGTCGACCAGGTCAAACAGTCGGTGCCACGGGGAATCTACGGGAATGAAGAATCAAAGTCTGGGCGTCTCACCAATCGCCTCGATCGCCTCCCAGTCGACCGTTGAGTGCGATCCGACCTGCATCCGGCATAGCTTACCGCAAAACTGGGCGGCCTCGGTGTCGGGCGGGAACTCAAGGTAGGGGTGGCCGTGGAACGGATCCACCGGCGCTGCCGGGGCCCGTCGCGGACCATGCGGATGTGGGTCCCCATGTATCGGATCTCCAATCTCGTCCATAACTAATATGCGATTGTATCATACAATTTAACACGAATAAAACAATAAATTATAAAAGAAAAAAAAGTATTTTCAAGGTCGTCTACTGGGGTCGTCTAGGTCTAGACGCCTCATCTTGTTCATCAGAAATCCCAAATACATCAACATAACAGCGCATAAACCCCAAAATCTTTCAAATTCACAAACAACCAACATTCTAAATACATAATACATTAAAGTTTATTGAAGTATAGTTGAAAATACTCACCGGAGAAGCTTGATTTCGCAAAAATACGGTCCGGAATACGGTAGAATACGGCAGGATACGTATGTGTGTGTGGTTGAGTGTGTTTGTGTTTCTGTCGTCTGTCTCTGATCGTCTAGGCATTCGGACATATACGAGGCCTAGACGACCCGTATGGAATAAACGGTAAATTACCATTTTACCCCTAAACTGCCACCCGTCTAGGCCTAATTCAGGGGCAAAATGGTAATTAACCAGTTGAGTGAGCTGGTTAATTACCATTTTACCCCTGAATTAGGCCTAGACGGGCGGTAATTCAGGGGTAAAATGGTAATTTACATTTTATATTTAAAATTCAAAATTTCCCAGGGATAAAGATCCCGCCTACACTGTACGTGACGTCTAGGTCTAGACGACCCGTCTAGACCCTGACATTATGCACAATTTGCCCCTGGTTTTGGCCTAGACGGCCAAGAAACCAGGGGTAGAATGGTAATTTACAATTTAAACTTTAAATTCAGAATTTACCAAAGTATACGTTGCGTCTAGGTCTAGACTACCCGTCTAGCCCTTGATAATATGTCACACCCCTGATTTCCAACCCCGAAATCCATACACCGATGGGCCCGGGTGGGAAGTATCGTGACATCAGTTGATAATCATCATAGTCAATTAAACACGGCACAACGGAAGTCTTGGAGTAAAAATTACTATTACAAACCGAATGTTCGAAAAACACAAAATAATATACAAGCTTGTAATAGAAGATCCACAGGCGGATCATAAAATGTACATGGAAAGAATACAAAACAGACTTTATGCAGATTTAGGATTTGCAAGATCCTCTATCACTACCGAGCAGCTTCCGGCCTATTTCGTATTGTACCTACAGTTTAGCCTTTGAACGATACGTCAGCTTACGCTAGTAAATACACCCAACTGACTCATTTTGAAAACTTTAAAATGGTTTTAAGTGCAAAACAGCACAAATCTTTTATTAACTTGGGAAAGTTGACCTTGCAACTTTGTATCAGATTCACATGTTTGTCAATACATACAGGGCCCGGGACAGAAATCGAGACATGATTAAATACACACCACTCAGGTACTCACGAAGGAGTCATCCCTAACGTCTTGGGCATATTGCATATGAGCATCAAAAGGTGTATGCCTACACCCCGTGCTAAGGTTGTGGCCAATAACTAATGTATTGAGCCCAGGATATCTAGGACATGGTAATTTAACCCCCGATGTTTAAGTTATCAAACAAAACTGACTAAAACAAAATATGGGGTTTACTAGCCACAAGCGGGCTTTCGATTGACCCCATTTTGGACCAAGCGGTAATAATTTACCATATCCCAAGCCCGTATAGGGAAAATAAGTCAAGAGTATTTACCTGAGCTAGTCTTCCTCTTTTATTTTTAAATAACCCAGCCGTATACAAAAGTACCAAGTGCAGATAACATTTACCGGGAAGGCTCTAGTCTGGATTATGGCATAACCTAGCCAATTAAATGCTAACGGTCTTATAAACGAATAGTGTACATGATCATTACGTATAACGCTTGATTAAACGATGATCGGATAGAATGTAGTTTAATCCCGACAAGTACTTGACTTTTATACTATGGGTAAACTATAAACATTATGGATTTTGAAACTTAAATGACAAGGTTAAACCCATTTCGGTTAAATTCCGTAAAATAGTTACATATACGTAACTGTGCGCATAATAGCGATATCGGGTAACCGGATAAGTCATGGACAAGTTCTATACTCCATTATAATTTAAATAAGTTAAGATATCAGTAGGATATCAACTTGTATGCCCGTGAAGGTTTTAAAACGAAATTATCCCTCATAAGGGCATTTTGGTAATTTTATACCGTAATAAAGGAACTTGAATATAATTTAATTTTATAGTCATAAGTATTCTTGAAAATACTTTATTTATGATATATATCAGTAGTTTGTCAATTATATGTGTAAGTTATCTTTTATGACCAAACTATGCACCGAATGGGCATTTTGGTCATTTTACACATAGTTTATAATTTATTTGGGATTCTGAATTTATAACATGTACCTACTGTAAATATGTTTAAAATAAGTTTTAAAATCAGTAGGTAACAAGTCTTGGTCAATAATATGGTTTAAAACCATACTATGCGCCGAAACGGCGCTTATGTCGTAAAATGACGTTTTTAAGCGATGTTTACGAAAACTGACATTAAGGTCGGATTAAAATGTTTAAAACATGTTATTTAATATAACATATCAGTAGGTAAATGATTTACCTTGAAAATATTTGATTAAAAATATTTTATAAGCCACAAGGGCTTAAACCGTCATTTATCGACATAGTTTAAGGGCTTGTTTGAAAACTCAGTTTATAACTTGGTTTAACATCCCAAATAATCCTACTTATAATATTACATCAGTAGGAAACTCATTTTCAAGTTCACTACCATTTAACACCTTGTTTTATGTTAAAAGAGCATTTTGGTCAAAGATGGCATAATTATGGAACTTGCGCATAAACTTGGATTCTGATTATGATCATGTAATATAACCTCAGAGGGTTATGCTATATTAAATTACGATCATAATGCAACTTTAGATCAGTAAGTAACTAATCTAAATTGGGTCAGAATCGAAAGTCAAAGCAGAAGTCAAACTTCACGACTTTCGGTTGCGAACCGAACCTAGAACTGAAATGATGAGCCGGACATGTTCTTAAATGTTCTAATAATTATTACCAACTTGTTTAAGTGTCAAAACAGGTTTCATAACATATATAAGATCAATTTATGATTTTTCCGAAAAATGGTCTGTTTGACTTTTTATTTTCATAACTTTGACCCGTCAATTGGTCTAGCAAACGTGATCTTCAGGAGGTGCCCTTTATAGGGACTAACACCTACCTTATTACGATCACTTAGTCATGTTCATTTCGAACAATGGCTGGACCATAATGGTCTTAACTGAAAGTCAAAGCATTTTACGAAAACGCTTGACTTTTGGCTATAAAAGCCTATAAACGAAAATGCAAGAGCAAGGAACACTTACAAGAGGTTCCTTCAATGAAAGAGAACTAAGTTGGATGCTCCGTTCTGCTAGGAATTTCCAGAGGAGGGATAAGAGTTATGATTTAGAAAGGTGCAAGTTGGAATGAAGCACTTGAACACTTATTTATAGTTGGAGACTCAAAGGAGGTGAAGCCAGGTGTTTAGGGGTGTAAGAATAAGCTTACAAGTGTCCCAAAACGTGGCATAGCAGTTTAGAGAAGCCATGGTTTCGAATTAATGGTTTTGGAGTTTTTCTTAGAGACCAAACAAAACTTTCTGCAGCAGATACTCTCTGGCGGGCCGCGAGAGGCACAAGCCCTGCCTCTCACGCCCTGCGAGCGCCCCAAGGCAGTTTCAAATTTTGGCACTTTAGCCCCTTAACTTATAAAAGCTTATAAAAACCTTTTTAAACACCTTTTTGGCACTTTTAGCCCTCCGTAGCCAATACTTGGCATACCCGGGATTATGCCTGGACATTGTTGAGCTCTCGGTTCGTTTAAAGGTCACTCAGAGGTATAAATTAACATGTTGACACTTTTAGTCCTCCATTATCAAACTTTCACATATTTACAAAATTGAACCCTCTCATCCAACAAATGGCACGTATGAGAATTTAGGACTTCACAAAGGATCACTCAGAGGCTTATGATAAGCATGTTGATTCCGATGTCACTCAGAGGCTGGGCATGTTGACATATCAGTCACTCAGAGGCCAATTTCAAGCATGTTGACATATCAGTCACTCAGAGGCTAATAATTTAAGCATGTTGACATATCAGTCACTTAGAGGCTAATGATTTAAGCATGTTGATATATCAGTCACTCAGAGGCTGTTATTTATGCATGTTGACATCGGACTGTCACTCAGAGGCCCGGTTTGAGCATGTTGACGTCTTTAGTCCTTACTGGTCTTTAATAGACTATATTTAAAATACAACACATGTTACTATACTATTGGACACGATTTTAGAGGGTGTTACATCCTCACCCCCTTAAAAGAAATCTCGACCTCAAGATTTTATTCAAAAAGATGGGGGTACTTTTGTCGCATAGTGGACTCAACCTCCCACGTATACTCAGGACCTCTAAAAGCGTCCCACTTAACCTTTACTATAGGTATCATTTTTCTTCGGAGCTTCTTAACCTGTCGATCCTCGATCGAAATTGGTTTCTCAACGAACCTCAGGTTTTCATCTGTCTGCACATGTTTGTGCGACATTGCTAGCGACTCATCAGCTAGACATTTCTTAAGATTAGATATGTGGAATACATCATGAATTCCACTAAGCTCCTCTGGCAACCTGAGCTTATAAGCTACAGTGCCGACACATTCGATTATCTCGAAGGGTCCTATATATCTAGGGCTTAACTTGGCTTTCTTTCCAAAACGCATCACACCTTTCCAGGGTGATACTTTTAGCATGACCTTGTCCCCTATTTGGAACTTAAGAGGTTTACGCCTCTTGTCAGCATAGCTCTTCTGCCTGTCCCTGGCCGCTTTGAGACGATCACGGATTTGCATAATCTTTTCCGTGGTCTCCAAGACAATCTCAGGTCCTGATAGTTGGGCCTCCCCAACTTCTGCCCAACATACGGGCGTTCTACATTTTCTCCCATACAAGGCCTCAAAAGGAGCAGCCTTGATGCTAGTATGATAACTGTTATTGTAGGAGAATTCTATTAGGGGTAAGTGGTCATCCCAACTTCCACCTAAATCAATCACACATGCCCCAATTATGTCTTCCAAAGTCTGAATAGTACGCTCACTTTGACCATCACTCTACGGATGGTAAGCCGTACTGAAATTTAATCGTGTGCCTAAAGATTGTTGGAAACTTTTCCAAAAGTGAGATGTGTATCTAGTATTTCTATCGGATACACTAGATACTGGCACACCGTGTAGGGGCACTACCTTATCCACATCAATTTAGCCAATTTATCTGAATTATACGTTTCCTTAATTGGCAAGAAATGTGATAACTTGGTCAGCCACTATGACCCAAATAGTGTCGTTACAACTTTTGGTCTTGGGTAACTTGGTAATCAAATCCATAGTTACCATTTTCCATTTCCAAGTGGGAATCTCAAGTTGTTGTAGAAGTCTTGACGGTACTTGCGAACACGTCAGACACTTAGATACATGAGTGGCTATGGACTTCTTCAAAGCCATCCACCAATAATTCTTCTTCAAGTCTTGATACATTTTGTCACCACCCGGTGAACAAGTATCTTGAATTATGCGCTTCTTGGAGGATTAGTTCTCTGAGTCCTCCAAAGATCGGAACCCAAATTCTATCATTTAATCTTAGGATTCCGTCCTTTCTAGGCGTTAACTGATCCACAGTTCCGCCTAATCCCTCATTAGGAATATTAGCCTCTAACAGGGCTTGTTTTTGCGCATCTAATAGCTTCTCACTCAAGCTATTTCTGAGCTCAATGCTCTTAACGTTAATCCTAATAGGTTTAACTCTTTCTTTGCGGCTTAAGGCATCAGCAACTACATTTGCCTTGCCGGGATGGTAGCGAATCTCGCAATCATAATCATTTAGAGTTTCCATCCATCGGCGTTATCGCATGTTCAATTCTTTCTGATTGAACAGATGTTGGAGACTTTTATTGTCTGTGTATATAATACACTTCGTGCAATACAAGTAATGTCTCCATAGTTTTAGTGCAAATACAACGACACCCAATTCCAAATCGTGGGTGGTGTAATTCTTTTCATGCACCATTAATTGTCGTGATGCATAGTCAATCACCTTGCCTTTTTGCATTAGCACACAGCCCATGCCCGTGTGCGATGCATCACATTAGACTACAAATTCCTCAATACCCTCAGGTAGAGATAACACAGGAGCATTGCTCAACTTTTGTTTAAGAACCTCAAAAGATTCTTGTTGTTTTGGACCCCAATTATACTTAATATTCTTACGGGTCAAGGAATTTAAAGGAGTGGCTGTAACATCCGTCGAAAAACGGGTTTTCAAAACCCGCTTCGTTTATTAATCGAACAATCAGTTTTAAATTTTTGTTGTTTATTTATGACTTATTTTAATTTTAAACGATACATAATTAATAAACAAATTAGAATTTATAAATTATAATTGTTAAAAAGTAAAAATAAATTAATTAAAAAGAAAAACCGGCTGCCGGGAGTCGAACCCGGGTCAGCCGGGAACCTCAAGTCTTAACTCTCATTCACCAAACCACTCCGCCACTTGTGTTCTTTAGTAATATATCAAAACAATTAATTCAAATATCAAATCTCGATTTCAAATCAGTCAACCGACGCGCCCAATTCGCAGTCGTCGGAAATCCCGACGATTTCGCCAATTACTGTCGATTTCTTGTGACTTAACGTGTATAATAACTCTTACATCGGTTATAACCGATGTCCAGTCCGCGACATCAGTCATAACCGCCGGAGAATTATTGACCAACGAATCAAGACGGTAATCAGACCCAATTCATCGATATTCTTCCCTATAAATACACACTCTAGCCTTTGATAATCTTTTCGCTCACAATCACACCAATTCTCGACGCAATTTCACTCGCCGGAATTTTCTGCCATCACCGGACTTTCGCCAGAAAACCGAGACTCACATCAACACGGTAAATACCTCGACTCTCTCTGTTTCATTCCATTATTAGATCGTTACTAACATAAATCCACCATCCAGAATCAATCCCAGACGACGTTGTCGGAAATTCTGCTTTCGCCGGAAAACTTCTGAAATTTCCAGAATCACGCCGTGAGCCGGTATGATCATTTAAACTTACTGATAATCGTTTCTCAGTAGTTCAATTTCACATCTAATCCATCCAAACTGTTAATTAATCCTAACAGCCGAAGTTCACAAAACAGAGCCGACGAATCCTTGCCGGAGTTCTGTGAAAGACACTGATCGGTACATCGTTTCCCCAAACCCTCTCCGTTCATTACCTTTCAATTGCTTATAATGCTTGTTAATCGAATTGGACATGAAACAGTTGAATTATCATTATCTGTGTTCTTGAGCGAAGAAGACGAAGTTCGTTTATGTTATAAGATTAATTAAAATCAGTATTATGAACGGGTTAGACACACAGTCTAGCGGTGGACTGTGTGCAAACAAATACATACACGTCGCGAGTTCGATTCCTATCACAACCTTACTCTCTTAAATAAAAAATGCTCTTTTTAACCGAACCGGGATAACTCACAGAATCATGTTAAATATAATAAAAACCGGATTATTAACCAGGTTAGACACACAGTCCAGCGGTGGACTGTGTGCAACACTAACTCATACGTCCCGGGTTCGAGACTGGTTGACGGCACCGGTTCAAAGCAATTAAAATCCTTTTTAAAAAATAAATGATTTTCGGATTAAGTTAAATAGTATATAAATATAATTAAAAACAGAAATATTTCGGGTTAGACATATAGCTCAGTTGGTAGAGCTGCGTGCACGCGTACGGGAGGTCACGGGTTCGAGTCTCACTCAGTGCAATAATATTCACAACCGAACCGGTCAAAGCTCAACGGTCATGGTCAACGGTCAAAAGTCAACATTTTTTTATTATTTTTATTTATTTATTTAATTTAAAAATCAATTAAAAATACTTAAAAATAACGTTTTTAAAGTTAGAAAATAGCCTTAAACTCACAAAAATATATCCAAAAATCCTATTAAAATTGTTAATAAAATCCACTTACTTACCATACCTTTTCGTTATTAATTAGGTTAGTTATTCCTCGTCGATCAATCCTCTAACTCGTGCGCATTCAACATCATCCACCGAACGCACCCAATGTGAGTGAATCTCTACAAATTCCCCGTTTTAATCACATTTTGGGGTGTATCATGTGTCGCTATTATTTATTTAAATTAAACACTTGTGTATACATCATATTCATGATCAAATGTGTTGCCAATATATATCTATTGTTTGTGTGGTTAATGTTTAGATTAAAGTTATCATTTTCAGTACATACATTATCATAGGCCGCCGCTCCCCATTACCTATGAGCGTGAGCTGTTCCCCATTACCTATGAGCGTGAACGAGGCGTTGCCAACATAAGATCGGCTCCGTTTGATTGAGCCTTAATCTCACATACATCATCATAGGTCGTCCGTTCCCCATTACCTATGAGCGTGAACGAGACGTTGCCAACATATACATTGTCATTCATATCATATACTCATGCAAGGTGTTTGTGATTGTTTGTTTACATTTGTTTGTTCATGTATGATTATTGCACAATTTTCCATATTAAATACAACAAGGTATCAATAACAAATGTTTTTAACAAGGTTCACTCGCCAACTTTTGTTGACCCAAAATTCCCCATTTTTACACATGATACAGGTGATCAGGTTGAAGCAAAAACATATAGGGCGGCCTAGAAGAATAAACCGGTTTAGATTTTGGATTGTTTTAGTTAATTTTTCCTTTCCTTGTATTGTATGAATTTGACTTGAAACTTTGAGATGTAATTTGAATTTAATAAATATGAAACATATTAGTAAACATCATGAGCTTTGGTGATAACCCAATTATGCCCCGACTCTTATTCCGCTGCAGGTCGGGGTGTGACAGATTGGTATCAGAGCCATGACTATAGGGATATAGGATAGGTTATTAGACCCTTAGAGCCTATACTATAGTTGATTAGAATTTTTAAATTGTTTGTGTTTTACATGCAAAATTCATGATGTTTATATGCTTTATGTTTATTGTTACATTCAAAGTTATGCAAGCATGTTCATAAATACATACTATTATACAATGCTTATCATGAATCATATTCTCATAACATATCATGTCCATGGGAGCACACACCTCACAATTCATATGATTTTTACAACGATTTTTGTATTTTCAAATCACATCAAAGTGAGTTCTCATGACGGGCATGTAGTAACTGGAAGGGTACGAGTACCGGTAGTCGGAACGTCCTGTGTAGGCTTGGCATTCGTATAAATCCAAAATAAAGGACCAGTTTGCCTACCTGAGGACTAACGATGAGAGTACGAAGGACCTATTAGGCCAAAGCATGCTATACCAAACGTCGTGTGAACTAACACCACTTTGAGTTGTCATTGTGTCTACACCTGGACACCCTCCGACCTTACATCTCGCAAACATATTTCATGGTTTTCATTCGGGTGATGCGAGTGTTAAACCGCCAATACAATGTGAATCCTACTAAGCCAATAGTCATGGGGGCCCACATGACTATACAGGCGATGGTATGGGGGACATTGGAGGCCCAAACATGAGCAAACCCAAGATATCCTATGGATGTAGTGCATTATTGATGATTATGTTATTTTATTATTTTAAACGACACATGACACCTAAACACTCCTTAAACTCACCATCTTCCTATGTATATTCCTGTAGATGTCGGCTAGGCAGCTACGTGGAGGACGAAAGTCAGGAAGGTCAAACGAACGCTTGGCCACTCAAATTGCAAAACAAATGGCCGCGGTGCTTCCTGATATTGTAATTCAAGTCCAGCAAGCTCTCACCGCGAATCCTATCAACCCACCCAATCAAGAGGATCAAAACATCGACAACCCTCCCTCCAAGAAGTGCTCCTACAAACACTTCAAGTCTTGCGATCCCCCAAAGTATGAAGGGACCGAAGGTGTCACCGCTCTCCTCCACTGGTTTGAGGAAATGGAAAACACCTTCCTCAATTGCGATTGTCCCGAGGATCGCAAGGTACGTTACGCAACCGGGAGATTATTTGGGGTAGCCCTGACCTAGTGGAACACCGAGAAGGGTAAGAGAGGAGTTGAAGACGCTATAGCCTTAACGTGGGAAGAGTTAAGGGAAATAATGACAAAACGCTTTTGCCCAAGAAGCGAACTCAAGAAGTTAGAAGACGAATTCCACTCGCCAAAAGGAAGGAGACCATACTTCCTACAACAAAAGATTTCTTGAGCTGAACCAGATGGTTCCTAACTTGTTCACCCCAGTGTACCGCTTGGTTGAACACTACATTCGAGGCCTCCCCTCGAAGATTCAAGACTCAGTCCTCAGCACTTCGCCTGCAACTCTCGAAGCTGCTATGGAATTAGCCACCGAACTTACCGAGAACCGCATCAGAAATGGTAAATTCAAAGAGGAGAAAAAGAAAGCCACCATTGAGGGCCAAACTTCAAACCATTCCACCTCCTCCTCAAAGTTTTCAAACAAGAGGAAACGAAGTACTAGAAATTTTGCTGTTACCCAAACCAATTTCCCTATCCCTGCTGCACCCATCACTCAAGTTGCCCCTTCACCCGCACCATACAAAAGGCCATACTCCGGCCCCTACCCAAAATGCACCCGTTGCCAATACCATCACTCCCCCGAACACCCCTGTCAATATTGCACCAGCTGTGGCCGTGCAGGTCACACCATCCAAACCTGCCGCTCGCTGCAGCGAATGAACCGTAACCAACCCACAACCCAAACCCACCATCAAATAATGGGTCAAGCCCAACAACCCCTACTACTACCACCTACACAACATACGGCCCAAACCTACTACCAACCCAACTACCCCATGATGCAACCCATATGGGCTTGCTACAATTGTGGAGACCCAAACCACTTTAGAAACACTTGCCCACGTTTGGTGAACATTATACATGCTCAAGCTCAAGCAAATCAGGTGAACCAAGCTAACCAAGCTCCTCCACCTGCTAGAGGAAGAGCTTTTAACATCAACGGCAACCAAGCTAGGGCCGACAACAACGTGGTTAACGGTACGTTTCTCATCAATGGTAGTTATGCATCCATGTTATTTGATACTGGCGCGGATAAGAGTTTTGTGTCCTTAGAATTTGAACCCATCCTCAACCAAACTCGTGATAAACTTATGGAATCCATAACGGTGGAAGTTGCTGACGGAAAACCGGTCTCATTAAACTCCATTATCCGAAACTGTACTCTTACTCTAAACGATCACGATTTTCCTGTTGACCTCATTCCTATGAAGTTGGGAAGTTTTGACATTATAATCGGCATGGACTGGCTCAGCCAACATCATGCTGAAGTGGTATGCCGCGAAAAGTTCATTCGCATTCCTCTTGCAGCCGGTCAAACCCTACGAATCTTTGGGGAAACCCCTTCGAAAGGACTCAAACTGATGTCCTGCCTTCAAGCCCGAAAATATCTCCGCAAGAATTATGTAGCATTTCTAACTCACGTTGTCAAGAAGGGAAGCAAAGAGAAGAAACTCGAAGATATACCCGTAGTGAAAGAATTCCCGCAAGTCTTTCCCGACGACATCTCAGGACTTCCTCCCAAGAGAGAAGTCGAATTCCGCATTGATCTTATACCTGGCGCTACACCCATCGCGAAATCTCCTTATAGGTTAGCCCCATCCGAAATGCAAGAGCTGGCGAGTCAATTACAAGAACTGACCGACAAAGGATTCATACGTCCTAGCTCATCGCCTTGGGGTGCACCTGTTCTGTTTGTAAAGAAGAAAGATGGAACGTTTCGCATGTGTATCGATTACAGAGAACTCAACAAATTAACGGTCAAGAACCGCTATCCATTACCTCGCATCGATGATCTTCTAGACCAACTCCAGGGTGCCACTTGTTTTTCAAAGATCGACCTTCGTTCCGGCTATCATCAACTCAGAGTACATGAAGAAGACGTCCCAAAGACCGCCTTCCGAACTCGTTATGGTCACTATGAATTCATGGTCATGCCATTTGGTCTAACCAACGCTCCAGCCGTCTTCATGGATCTAATGAACAGAGTTTGCAAACCCTATCTCGATTGCTTTGTTATAGTCTTCATCGACGATATTCTCATTTACTCAAAGTCTAAGACTGATCATGAACGACACCTTCGACTCATCCTCACGCTCTTAAGAACCGAAAAGCTCTACGCTAAGTTCTACAAATGCGAATTCTGGTTAAAAGAAGTGCAATTCCTGGGACATGTCGTCAATGACAAGGGAATACATGTCGACCCCTCAAAGATCAAAGCAGTGCAAGAATGGCAAGCGCCACGTACACCAACCGAAGTAAGATCTTTCCTTGGTTTGGCTGGTTTTTATCGCCGTTTCATATCAAATTTCTCTCGTATCGCTGTACCACTCACGGCTTTGACACATAAAGGAAAACCCTTCTTATGGGGACCTAAACAAGAAGAAGCCTTCCAAACCCTTAAGCAAAAGCTTTGTGACGCACCTATCCTCACACTCCCCGAAGGTTGCGATGACTTTGTAGTATATTGCGACGCATCAGGGCAAGGACTAGGCTGTGTATTAATGCAAAGGGGAAAAGTGATAGCCTATGCTTCTAGGCAACTCAAAACTCATGAGAAGAACTACACTACCTACGACCTAGAACTTGGAGCCGTTGTGTTCGCTCTTAAGATATGGAGACATTACCTCTATGGTACCAAGTGTGAAATTTACACTGACCACAAGAGCCTCCAACATATCTTTAACCAAAAGGAGTTGAATATGAGGCAACGAAGATGGGTCGAACTTCTTAATGACTACGACTGTGAAATTCGGTATCATCCTGGCAAAGCAAATGTGGTGGCCGATGCACTCAGTCGAAAGGGTTATGCGAACTCCATTCGTCTTCTATGTTCGCAAATCATAACCAACACTAAAGATCAAATCCGAGAAGCTCAACATGTTTCCATAACAGAATACGACATACGCAATGAGTTATCTTGTGGAGCAGAACTTAAACTCGAAACAAAATCTGACGGCATTCTGTATTTTCTAGATCGCATATGGATTCCCGATCACAATAACCTTCGCGATACCCTTATGAAAGAGGCGCACAAAACACGATACTTTGTACACCCAGGAGCCGACAAGATGTATCAAGACCTTCGATACACCTACTGGTGGCCTGGCATGAAAAAGGATATTGCTGTTTTTGTTTCCAAGTGCCTTACCTGTTCTAAAGTGAAAGCTAAACATCAAAGACCCTCAGGACTTCTAGTCCAACCTGAAATACATGTATGGAAGTGAGAAAACATAACCATGTACTTCATTACCGGGTTACCTCGCACTTCTGGTGGGTATGACACTATATGGGTAATCATTGATCGTCTTACAAAATCAGCTCACTTCATTCCGATTCGCGAGGACTTAAAAAATGAGAAGTTAGCTCGTATCTACATCAGCGAAATCGTAAGCCGTCATGGTGTACCGTTAAGCATTATTTCAGATCGTGATGGTCGTTTCCTTCACGAACATGGCAAGCCGTACAAGCCGCTTTGGGTACACGATTAGACCTCAGTACCGCTTATCATCCTCAAACTGATGGACAATCTGAACGCACCATCCAAACTCTTGAAGACATGCTTCGAGCATGTGTCATAGACTTCAAAGGGAATTGGGACGCTCATCTACCATTAGTTGAATTTTCGTACAACAACAGCTATCATTCAAGTATCGGCATGACACCTTTTGAAGCGTTATATGGTCGTAAGTGCCGATCACCAATATGTTGGCATGAAATTGGAGAAGCTCAAATCACCGGTCCAGAATTAATACAAGAAACAACAGACAAGATCCATCAAATTTGAAACAATCTTCTAGCGGCACAAAGTCGTCAAAAGAGTTTTGCAGACAAACGACGAAAGCCCTTGGAATTTAACATTGGTGACCAAGTACTTTTAAAAGTATCGCCGTGGAAGGGAGTGGTTCGCTTTGGCCAAAAAGGCAAGCTAGCACCACGCTACGTAGGACCTTTCAAGATACTCGAAAGAGTAGGACCTGTAGCATACAAGCTTGACCTACCAGAGGAACTCAACAGAATTCATCCCACATTCCACATATCGAACTTGAAGAAGTGCCTCGCCGATGAAAATCTCCATATTCCCCTAGAAGACATTCAAGTCGATGAATCTATGCATTTTATTGAAAGACCAGTAGAAATTATGGACTTCGGAGAGAAACGTTTAAGATGAAGCCGCATTCCAATTGTCAGGGTACGCTGGGAGTCGAAACGAGGACCTGAGTTTACTTGGGAACGTGAAGACTCAATGCGCGAGAAATACCCACATCTATTTCCTGTAACTACTACTACTTAAATTTCGGGACGAAATTTCTAAAAGTAGGGGATACTGTAACATTCGTCGAAAAACGGTTTTTCAAAACCCGCTTCGTTTATTAATCGAACAATCAGTTTTAAATTTTTGTTGTTTATTTATGACTTATTTTAATTTTAAACGATGCATAATTAATAAAAAAATTAGAATTTATAAATTATAATTGTTAAAAAGTAAAAATAAATTAATTAAAAAGAAAAACCGGCTGCCGGGAGTCGAACCCGGGTCAGCCGGGAACCTCAAGTCTTAACTCTCATTCACCAAACCACTCCGCCACTTGTGTTCTTTAGTAATATATCAAACCAATTAATTCAAATATCAAATCTCGATTTCAAATCAGTCAACCGACGCGCCCAATTCGCAGTCGTCGGAAATCCCGACGATTTCGCCAATTACTGTCGGTTTCTTGTGACTTAACGTGTATAATAACTCTTACATCGGTTATAACCGATGTCCAATCCGCGACATCAGTCATAACCGCCGGAGAATTATTGACCAACGAATCAAGACGGTAATCAGACCCAATTCATCGATATTCTTCCCTATAAATACACACTCTAGCCTCTGATAATCTTTTCGCTCACAATCACACCAATTCTCGACGCAATTTCACTCGCCGGAATTTTTCTGCCATCACCGGACTTTCGCTGGAAAACCGAGACTCACATCAACACGGTAAATACCTCGACTCTCTCTGTTTCATTCCATTATTAGATCGTTACTAACATAAATCCACCATCCAGAATCAATCCCAGACGACGTTGTCGGAAATTCTGCTTTCGCCGGAAAACTTCTGAAATTTCCAGAATCACGCCGTGAGCTGGTATGATCATTTAAACCTACTGATAATCGTTGCTCAGTAGTTCAATTTCACCTCTAATCCATCCAAACTGTTAATTAATCCTAACAGCCGAAGTTCACAAAACAGAGCCGACGAATCCTTGCCGGAGTTCTGTGAAAGACACTGATCGGTACATCGTTTCCCCAAACCCTCTCCGTTCATTACCTTTCAATTGCTTATAATGCTTGTTAATCGAATTGGACATGAAACAGTTGAATTATCATTATCTGTGTTCTTGAGCGAAGAAGACGAAGTTCGTTTATGTTATAAGATTAATTAAAATCAGTATTATGAACGGGTTAGACACACAGTCTAGCGGTGGACTGTGTGCAAACAAATACATACACGTCGCGAGTTCGATTCCTATCACAACCTTACTCTCTTAAATAAAAAATGCTCTTTTTAACCGAACCGGGATAACTCACAGAATCATGTTAAATATAATAAAAACCGGATTATTAACCAGGTTAGACACACAGTCCAGCGGTGGACTGTGTGCAACACTAACTCATACGTCCCGGGTTCGAGACTGGTTGACGGCACCGGTTCAAAGCAATTAAAATCCTTTTTAAAAAATAAATGATTTTCGGATTAAGTTAAATAGTATATAAATATAATTAAAAACAGAAATATTTCGGGTTAGACATATAGCTCAGTTGGTAGAGCTGCGTGCACGCGTACGGGAGGTCACGGGTTCGAGTCTCACTCAGTGCAATAATATTCACAACCGAACCGGTCAAAGCTCAACGGTCATGGTCAACGGTCAAAAGTCAACATTTTTTTATTATTTTTATTTATTTATTTAATTTAAAAATCAATTAAAAATACTTAAAAATAACGTTTTTAAAGTTAGAAAATAGCCTTAAACTCACAAAAATATATCCAAAAATCCTATTAAAATTGTTAATAAAATCCACTTACTTACCATACCTTTTCGTTATTAATTAGGTTAGTTATTCCTCGTCGATCAATCCTCTAACTCGTGCGCATTCAACATCATCCACCGAACGCACCCAATGTGAGTGAATCTCTACAAATTCCCCGTTTTAATCACATTTTGGGGTGTATCATGTGTCGCTATTATTTATTTAAATTAAACACTTGTGTATACATCATATTCATGATCAAATGTGTTGCCAATATATATCTATTGTTTGTGTGGTTAATGTTTAGATTAAAGTTATCATTTTCAGTACATACATTATCATAGGCCGCCGCTCCCCATTACCTATGAGCGTGAGCTGTTCCCCATTACCTATGAGCGTGAACGAGGCGTTGCCAACATAAGATCGGCTCCGTTTGATTGAGCCTTAATCTCACATACATCATCATAGGTCGTCCGTTCCCCATTACCTATGAGCGTGAACGAGACGTTGCCAACATATACATTGTCATTCATATCATATACTCATGCAAGGTGTTTGTGATTGTTTGTTTACATTTGTTTGTTCATGTATGATTATTGCACAATTTTCCATATTAAATACAACAAGGTATCAATAACAAATGTTTTTAACAAGGTTCACTCGCCAACTTTTGTTGACCCAAAATTCCCCATTTTTACACATGATACAGGTGATCAGGTTGAAGCAAGAAACGTATAGGGCGGCCTAGAAGAATAAACCGGTTTAGATTTTGGATTGTTTTAGTTAATTTTTCCTTTCCTTGTATTGTATGAATTTGACTTGAAACTTTGAGATGTAATTTGAATTTAATAAATATGAAACATATTAGTAAACATCATGAGCTTTGGTGATAACCCAATTATGCCCCGACTCTTATTCCCCTGCGGGTCGGGGTGTGACAGTGGCTATCCTTGAAAAGTTCTCAATGAACCTCCTATAGTATCCAGCCAATCCCAAGAAACTACGAACCTCCGTTGGGGTCTTGGGCACTTCCCAATTCATTATGGCCTTAATTTTGGCGGGATCTACTTGGATACCACGCTCACTTACCATGTGTCCAAGAAATTGGACTTCTCTAAGCCAAAATTCGCATTTAGAGAACTTTGCATAAAGTTTTTCCTGCCTTAATAATTCTGGGATGCACCAAAGATGTTTCTCATGATCATCTTGATTACGAGAATAAATAAGTATGTCGTCAATGAAGACAATGACAAACTTATCCAAATATGGCTTGCAGACTCTATTCATGAGATCCATGAATGCTGCCGGTGCATTTGTGAGCCCAAAAGGCATCATTAAGAATTCAAAATGACCATAGCGGGTCCTGAAGGCTATCTTAGGTACATCTTCTCTTCTAACCTTCAGTTGATGATATCCTGATCTCAAATCTATCTTAGAAAAGTAACTAGCCCCTTGAAGCTGGTCGAATAAATCATCGATCCTGGGCAGAGGATATCTTTCTTAATTGTTAGCTTGTTCAACTCTCGGTAGTCAATGCACATCCGCATTGAACCGTCTTTTTTCTTTACAAATAAAATAGGAGCTCCCCAAGGCGAGGAATTAGGCTGTATAAAGCCTTTCTCTAAGAGTTCGTCCAATTGAACTCTTAACTCATTCATTTCGGTTGGAGCTAGCCTATATGGAGCTCTAGCTACGGTTGCTGATCCTGGTATGATATCAATTCTGAACTCCACTTGCCCATCTGGAGGTAGATCTGGTAATTATTCAGGGAAAACATCGGAATACTTTGAGATAACTGGTTGATCTTCAAGGTTCGGCTTTGGTTCATTTATGGTAATTTGTGCCATATAGATGACACAGCCTCTTCTCAAACACTTAGATGCTTTAAATAACGACAACTTGTCTGGCAGTCCATAGTGTGAGTCTCTAGGGATGGTGATCATTTCACCAGATGGGGTCTTAATCTCAATGAGCTTTTTATCGCAGGCAATGCGGGCTTGGTTATGAGATAACCAATCCATGCCTAAGACAACATCGAACCCCGCCAATTTCATTGGTAAAAGAGAGATAAAGATGGAATAATTCTTAATGGATATAGAGCATCCATCAAGAATGGAAGAAGCAGTTTCTAGGGTTCCATCGGCGAGTTCTATCTCATAAATTTTATCTAGAGTTCTTATGGGTAAATTTAATAGTTTACTAAACTTATGATCAACAAATGATTTATCCGCACCCGAATCGAAAAGAACTCTAGCATAAATATCATTAATGAGGAAAGTACCTGTTATGATGTTATTGTCATTAACAGCTTCCTTAGCAGTCAGCCGAAAGGCGCGTGCATTCCCCTTCTTGGCCTCTCCAGGCTTCGGATTATTATTCTTTGAATTCTTAGGGAAATTAGTTGCAATGTGCCCTTTTTCGTTGCAGATGTAGCAAACGGAATCCTTAAGATCTTTACAATCTAGGGTCTTATGCCCTCTCCTTTTACATATGCCACAAGGTCTAGCTTGTGGATCAGAAGTACACTGTCCCTAGGTTTGCGGTTGCAAGTCTTGCAAAATGGCATCACAACCGACTTGGCTTGGTTCATTTGAACCCAAATCTCCCTTTATTTTTCTTATTAAACCTATGGGAGTTATCATCTTCCCTCTTCCTTTTTCCGTCAGTTTCAGACTTAACTGACTTTTGTCTCACAAGATCAAGGGTGAGAGAGAGATAGGTCTACAGCAGACCTATAGGTAGTAGGCTGTGCAGCCTTTACCATGCCCTTTATTTCGGGCGCTAACCCATTAATAAAACGCGCAATGCGTTTGGATTCAGGGGTAATTAAATCGGAAACTAACCTAGATTGGGAATTGAAATCGGAAACATACTTCCGACAGTCTAGGTTTTTCATTGGTAGAGACAAGAAGTCTGTCTCTATTTTCTCCACCTCATGTGGTGGGCAGTAGGTTTCCTTAATAAGGTCCACAAACTTGGACCATCCCATATTATACAGGTATACTTTACCTGTTGATTGAATCATGGCCTTCAACCATGTTAGGGCATCACCCTTGAAGGATTGTGATACATACTTGACCACATCTCTTTCAGCACGGCTGCTGATGTCTACAATAGTCTCCATTTCGTCCAGCCACTTTAGGGCTTCTACGCCTCCTTTTTCCCCATTAAAGTCTCGGGGTTTACAGGAGACAAAGTACTTGTAGGTGCATCCGTCCTTGGAAGAACGGGACCTATTAGAATAGTCTATCCTCTTAGGTTCACTCTTCGCATTTGATGAGTGAACAGAGCTCTCCTCATGAGCTGAGGATGGTGGAATTGATAATGGCTTAGAGCGAGTAGCACTCGACTCTCTTAACTTCTCTATGGCCTTACCCATGGCCTTTTCTACAGCCGCATCAATGCGTGCTTGGAAGTCATTATTATCTATGGCTATATTTTCGGCGTCTTTGACGTTCCGATGGCTACTTTGTGCCTCATTAGAGTTAGCCATTCTTCAAAGCCTTGGTTCTATATACCAAATAAAATTTCTCTTAGCCATGGTATAATAACCATATCGGCTTTTAAACATTGGATATAAGGAAATCCATGGCCTACACTAGTGTGGTTAACATGACAACTCATAGGCTTAATATAACTATATTTTGGCCTAGGTCCTAATAGGACCATCATAGGCAAATTACAATCTGGACATAGTCCATTTATTAATAGACAGGGATCGCAATGTCATAACTGTCATTGTCATATTTGACAATTATATAGCACATAGGCTTGTCACAAAGGACATCAAATATGGCACAAAGGTCTGTCATAAAATATGGCACATAGGCCTGTCACCAATGGACATAAATTATGGCACATAGGCACTACATCACTAATGGATGTCTTATTTATCACCGCACTGGCGATATTAGCCGGGATCAGATAGATCACATAGGCTATATAAAATAAATCATAGCCATAAGGGCAATACATCACTAATTGATGTTTTATTCATCACCGCACTGGTGATATTTAGCCGGGATCAAATATATCACAAGGGCTATATAAAATAATTCATAACTCGAAAAGGGTAATACATCATTAATGGATGTTTCATTTATTATTGCACTGATGATATTAGCCGGGATCAAATAGATCGCATGGGCTTTATAAAATAGATCATAACCCGAAAGGGTAATACATCACTAATTGATGTTTATCACCGCACTGGTGATATTAGCCGGGATCAAATAGATCACATGGGCTTTATAAAATAGATCATATCCCGAAAGGGTAATACATCACTAATGGATATTTTATCACCGCACTGGTGATATTAGCCAGGATCAAACAGATCACAAGGGCTATTTTAGCCAGGATCAAATAGATCACAAGGGCTTATTTAGCCGGGATCAAACAGATCACAAGAGCTTATTTAGTCGGGATCAAACAGATCACGAGGGCTATTTTAGCCGGATCAAATAGATCACAAGGACTATTTTATAAGGTTAGGACATAGTTGTAACATCCGTTGAAAAACGGGTTTCCAAACCCGCTTCGTTTGTTAATCGAATATCAAGTTATAAAATTTTGTTGCGTATTTATGTTAATTTTAATTTTAAACAATACATAATTAATAAACATTTTAGAATTTAAAAACTATATTTATTAAAAAGTAAAAATAAATTAAATAAAAAAGAAAAGGGGCTGCCGGGTTTCGAACCCGGGTCAGCCGGAAGATTTAATCATCAAACACTTAACCACTCCGCCACTTGGTGCTTTTGTGTAATCAAGGAAACAAATAAAACCTTAAGTTCACCCGAGAAATTATCTGTTTGCGCCAAAACTGAAACCGATAATCGGCTTTCAACTTTCCAGACGTTTGAGTGATCGTGAGTTACTGATTATAACCGATAAAGCAATTGCTGCCCACGTTCTATGATTTTTGGAGTTGAAAACCGAAATCAATTACTTTCTTATTTACACCGGTAATATCATTATCTCACAACTCAGAAACACTCACAGAACCTCCAATTTCACTTTCGCTCTAATTTCTGTTCGTCGGAAACGTTTTCTGATATCGCCGGACTTTCGCCGGAAAACCGTGACATTCATCGAGTCGGTAAATTTCTCAATTCTTTCATCTTCTATCTATTGTTAGACTTATACTAACTCAAAACCTTCAACCAGAATCGGTTCCAGACGACGATACCGGATAATCTGCACTCGCCGGAAAGTCTCTGAAAATTCCGAAATCACACTGAGAATCGGTACAATCATCTAAACCTTCTGATAACTCTTGTTTAGTCATTTAATTTCACAATTAGTGAATCAAAACTGTTAATTGGTCCGCTCAGACGGAATTCATAAAACAGAGCCGACGACTTTGCCGGAGTTCTGAGAAAAATCATCTTTCCGGTACATTCATTTCCAAAACCTTCTCTATTCATTTCATTTTAATCATTTATATGTCCGTCAATCGAATTAAACAAGAACAGTAGAATAATCGTTGTCTGTGTCTTTGAATGAAGAAGACGAAGTCGACGATGTTTATAAGAATAATTAAAACAAGATATTAAACCGGGTTAGACACACAGTCCAGTGGTGGACTGTGTGCAAACACTTAGCGCACGTCTCGAGTTCGATCCCTGACACGACCCTATCCTCTGAAATAAAAATGTTCTTTTCTTTAAACCGAATCGTATTAATTCGCTGTAAGATGTTAAGTTTAATAAAAACCAGTATTTTAACCAGGTTAGACACACAGTCCAGCGGTGGACTGTGTGCAATGTTAAACAACGGGTCCCGGGTTCGAGACCTGTTATGTGCACCGGTTCGACATAATTAAAATTCTTTTTAAAATAAATGAATTCTGAATAAATTATATAGTATATAAATATAATTAAAAACAGAAATATTTCGGGTTAGACACGTAGCTCAGTTGGTAGGGCTGCGTGCACGCGTACGGGAGGTCACAAGTTCGAACCTCACTCAGCGCAAACAAACATAAGTCCGAACCGGTCAACAGTCAAAGTCAATGGTCAACGGTCAACGGTTAAACCAAAAAGTCAACATTTTTTTTTATATTTTTATTTATTTATTTAATTTAAAAATCAATTAAAAATACTTAAGAATAATGTTTTTAAAGTTAGAAAATAACCTTAAACTCACAAAAATAAATCTAAAAACCCTATTAAAATTGTTAATAAAATCCACTTATTTAACGTACATTTTCATTATTATTTAGGTTAGTTATTCCTTGTCGATCAACCCTCTAAACTCGTGCGCATTCAACATCATCAAACGAACGCACCCAATGTGAGTGAATCTCTACAAATTCCCCGTTTTAATCACATTTTGGGGTGTATCATGTGTCTTATTATTTATTACATTTAAACACTTGTGCATCCATCATATCCATGATCAAATGTGTATTCAATATGTATCAACTGTTTGTGCGGTTAATGTTTAGATTATTTATCATTTTCAGTACATGCGTCATCATAGGCCGTCTGTTCCCCATTACCTATGAGCGGAACCGTTCCCATTACCTATGAGCGTGAACGAGGCGTTGCCAACATACGATCGGCTCCGTTTGATTGAGCCTTGATCACACATACATTATCATAGGCCGTCCGTTCCCCATTACCTATGAGCGGAACGTGACGTTGCCAACATATACATTATCATTCATGTCATATACTCATGCAAGGTGGTTTGTTATGGTTTGTTATTGAATGTTTCTTTACGTTTGCTCACATATGATTATTGAACAATTTTTCCATATTAAATACAACAAGAAACCAATAATAAATGTTTTCTAACAAGGTTCACTCGCCAACTTTTGTTGACCCAAAAACCCCCCATTTTTACACATGATACAGGTGATCCAGTTGCAGCAAGAAACATATAGGACGACCTAGAAGAATAAATCAGTTTAGACTTTGGATTGTTTGTTTAGTTACTTTTTCCTTGTAATTGTATGAACTTGTTTGGAATATTGAAGTTGTAATTTGAATTTAATAAATATGAAACATATTACTAAACATCATGAGCTTTGGTGATAACCCAATTATGCCCCGACTCTTATTCCGCTGCGGGTCAGGGTGTGACAGATTGGTATCAGAGCCATGACTATAGGGATATAGGATAGGTTATTAGACCCTTAGAGCCTATACTATAGTTGATTAGAATTTTAAATTTTTTTTTTGTGTTACATACAAAATTCATGATGTTTATATGCTTTATGTTTATTGTTACATTCAATGTTATGCAAGCATGTTCATAAGTACATATTACTATACAATGCTCATCATGAATCATATCCTCGTAACATATCATATCCATGAGAGCACACACCACACAATTTCCATGATTTTTGCAACGATTTTTGTATTTCTTTTCAAATCACATCAAAGTGAGTTCTCATGACGGGCATGTAGTAACTGGAAGGGTACAAGTACCGGTAGTCGGAACGTCCTGTCTAGGCTTGGCATTCGTATAAATCCAAAATAAAGGACCAGTTTGCCTACCTGGGGACTAACGATGAGAGTACGAAGGACCTATTAGGCCAAAGCATGCTATACCAAACGTCGTGTGAGCTAACCCCACTTTGAGTTGTCATTGTGTCTACACCTGGACACCCTCCGACCATACATCTCGCAAACATATTTCATGGTTTTCATTCGGGTGATGCGAGTGTTAAACCGCCAACACCAATGTGAATCCTACTAAGCCAATAGTCATGGGGCCCACATGACTATACAGGCGATGGTATGGGGGACATTGGAGGCCCAAACATGAGCAAACCCAAGACATCCTATGGATGTAGTTGCATTATTGATGTTTATGTTATTTTTTTTTACGACACATGACACCTAAAAAGACTCCTTAAACTCACAATCTTCTTATGTATGTTCCTGTAGATGTCGGCTAGGCGACAACGTGGGGGTAGAAGGTCAGGAAGGTCAAACGAACGCTTGGCCATCCAAATCGCAAAACAAATGGCCGCGGTGCTTCCTGACATCGTAATTCAAGTCCAACAAGCTCTCGCTGCAAATCCCATCAATCCTCCCCATCAAGAAGACCAGAACGTCGACAACCCTCCCTCCAAAAAGTGCTCATACAAACACTTCAAGTCTTGCGATCCCCCGAAATTTGAAGGGACCGAAGGTGTCACTGCTCTCCTCCACTGGTTTGAGGAAATGGAAAACACCTTCCTCAATTGCGATTGTCCCGAGGATCGCAAGGTACGTTACGCAACCGGGAGACTATTTGGAGTAGCTCTTACCTGGTGGAATACAGAAAAAGGTAAGAGAGGAATCGAAGATTCAATGGCCTTAACGTGGGAGGAGTTAAGGGAAATCATGACGAGACGCTTCTGTCCAAGAATCGAGATCAAAAAGTTAGAGGATGAATTTCACTCGTTAAAGCAAAAGGAGGGAGATCATACTTCCTACAACAAACGGTTTTTAGAGTTGAACCAAATGGTCCCCAACTTGTTCACCCCAGTATACCGCTTAGTCGAACACTATATCCGAGGCCTCCCCTCGAAAATTCAAGACTCAGTTCTAAGCACTTCGCCTGCAACACTTGAAGCTGCTATGGAACTAGCTACCGAGCTTACCGAGAATCGTATCCGTAACGGCAAATTTAAGGACGAGAAAAAGAAAGCCCCCATTGAGGGCCAAACTTCAAACCATTCCACCTCCTCCTCAAAGTTTGCTAATAAGAGGAAACGAAACACCAGAAACTTTGCTGTCACACAAACAAATTTCCCTATCCCTGCTGCACCCATCACTCAAGTTGCCCCCTCACCTGCACCATATAAAAAGCCATACTCCGGCCCATACCCAAAATGCAACCGTTGCCAATACCATCACTTTCCTGATCATCCCTGCCAACATTGCACCGGCTGTGGCCGCGCAGGTCACACCATTCAAAAATGCCGCGCACATCAGCGAACGAACCGCCATCAGCCCTCAACCCAAACCCACCATCAGATAGTGGGTCAAGCCCAACAACCTTTACTCCTACCACCTGCCCAACATGTAGCCCAATCCTACTACCAACCCAACTATCCCATGGTGCAACCTGTGCGGGCTTGTTACAACTGTGGAGACCCGAACCACTTCAGGAACACCTGTCCACGCCTGGTGAATATCATCCATGCCCAAGCTCAAGCTAATCCAGTAAACCAGGCTAACCAAGCTCCTCCACCTGCTAGAGGAAGAGCTTTCAACATCAACGCAAATCAGGCTAGGGCTGACAACAATGTGGTTAACGGTACGTTTCTCATTAATGGTAGTTATGCATCCATGTTATTTGATACTGGCGCGGATAAGAGTTTTGTGTCCTTAGAATTTGAACCCATCCTCAACCAAACTCGTGATAAACTCATGGAATCCATAACGGTAGAAGTTGCTGACGGAAAACCGGTCTCATTAAACTCTATCATACGCAATTGTACTCTTACCCTAAACGATCACGATTTTCCAGTTGACCTCATTCCTATGAAGTTGGGAAGTTTCGACATTATAATTGGTATGGACTGGCTCAGCCAACATCATGCTGAAGTTGTATGCCGCGAAAAGTTCATTCGCATTCCTCTTGCAAACGGTCAGACTCTACGAATCTTTGGAGAAACCCCTTCGAAAGGACTCAAATTAATGCCCTGTCTTCAAGCCCGAAAATATCTCCGCAAGAATTATGTCGCATTCTTAACTCATGTCGTCAAAAAGGGAACCAAGGAGAAGAAACTCGAAGACATCCCAGTAGTAAAAGATTTTCCGCAAGTTTTTCCTGACGACATTTCAGGACTTCCTCCCGTGAGAGAGGTCGAATTCCGCATTGATCTTATACCTGGAGCTACACCAGTTGCAAAATCTCCTTATAGGTTAGACCCATCCGAATTGCAAGAGCTAGCCAGTCAACTGCAAGAGCTGACTGACAAAGGATTCATACGTCCTAGCTCATCGGCTTGG
This sequence comes from Scalesia atractyloides, assembly GCA_947069175.1. Classification (NCBI taxonomy): domain Eukaryota; kingdom Viridiplantae; phylum Streptophyta; class Magnoliopsida; order Asterales; family Asteraceae; genus Scalesia; species Scalesia atractyloides. Next base: position 87,637,705 of record CAMTDV010000003.1, read on the forward strand.
GGTGCACCTGTCCTTTTTGTGAAGAAGAAAGATGGAACGTTTCGCATGTGTATCGACTACAGAGAACTTAACAAGTTAACGGTCAAGAACCGCTACCCATTACCTCGCATCGATGACCTCCTAGACCAACTTCAAGGCGCCACCTGTTTTTCAAAAATCGACCTTCGTTCTGGTTATCATCAACTCAGAGTACATGAAGAAGACGTCCCAAAGACCGCCTTCCGAACTCGTTATGGTCATTATGAATTCATGGTCATGCCATTTGGTTTAACCAACGCCCCAGCTGTCTTCATGGATCTAATGAACAGAGTCTGCAAACCTTATCTCGACCGTTTTGTTATAGTCTTCATCGATGACATCCTCATCTACTCAAAGTCTAAGTCTGATCATGAACGACACCTTCGACTCATCCTTACGCTCTTAAGGACAGAAAAGCTGTACGCTAAGTTTTCGAAATGTGAATTCTGGTTAAGGGAAGTACAATTCCTTGGACACGTCGTCAATGACAAGGGAATTCATGTTGATCCCTCAAAAATCAAGGCAGTACAGGAATGGCTAGCGCCACGTACACCTACTGAAGTAAGATCATTTCTTGGTTTGGCTGGTTATTATCGTCGTTTCATTGCAAATTTCTCCCGTATTGCTGTACCACTCACGGATTTAACTCATAAAGGAAAACCCTTCATATGGGGACCCAAACAAGAAGAAGCCTTCCAAACTGACGCACCTATCCTCACACTTCCTGAGGGTAGTGATGACTTCGTGGTTTATTGCGACGCGTCAGGGCAGGGACTAGGCTGCGTACTGATGCAAAGAGGAAAAGTGATAGCTTATGCTTCTAGACAACTCAAAATTCATGAGAAGAACTACACCACCCACGACCTGGAACTTGGAGCCGTTGTGTTCGCTCTTAAGATATGGAGACATTACCTCTACGGTACTAAGTGTGAAATATACACTGACCATAAGAGCCTCCAACATATCTTCAACCAAAAGGAGTTAAACATGAGGCAACGAAGATGGGTCGAACTTCTTAATGACTACGACTGTGAAATTCGGTACCATCCTGGCAAGGCAAACGTGGTGGCCGATGCGCTCAGTCGAAAGGGTTATGCGAACTCCATTCGTCTTCTATGTTCGCAAATCATAACCGACATCAAAGATCAAATCCGAGAAGCCCAACGTGTTTCTATAACAGAAAACGACGTACGCAAGGAGCTGTCTTGTGGAGCTGAACTTAAAATCGAAACTAAATCTGACGGTATTCTGTACTATCTAGATCGCATATGGATTCCCGATCACAATAACCTTCGTGATTTTCTTATGAATGAGGCGCACAAAACACGATACTCTACACACCCAGGAGCCGACAAGATGTATCAAGACCTTCGATACACCTACTGTTGGCCTAGAATGAAAAAGGATATTGCTGTTTTTGTTTCCAAGTGCCTTACATGTTCCAAAGTAAAAGCTGAACATCAAAGACCCTCAGGACTTCTAGTCCAACCTGAAATACCTGTATGGAAGTGGGAAAACATAACCATTGACTTCATTACCGGGTTACCTCGCACCTTCAGTGGGTATGACACTATATGGGTAATCATTGATCGTCTTACAAAATCAGCTCACTTCATTCCGATTCGCGAGGACTTCAAGAACGAGAAGTTAGCTCGTATCTACATCAGCGAGATCGTAAGCCGTCATGGTGTACCTTTAAGCATTATTTCAGACCGTGATGGTCGTTTCACTTCACGAACATGGCAAGCCGTACAAGCCGCTTTGGGTACACGATTAGACCTCAGTACCGCTTATCATCCTCAAACTGATGGACAATCTGAACGCACCATCCAAACACTTGAAGACATGCTTCGAGCATGTGTCATAGACTTCAAGGGAAATTGGGACGCTCATCTACCATTAGTTGAATTTTCATACAACAACAGCTATCATTCAAGTATCGGGATGGCACCTTTCGAAGCTTTATATGGTCGTAAGTGCCGATCTCCAGTATGTTGTCACGAAATTGGAGAAGCTCAAATCACCGGTTCAGAATTGATTCAAGAAACAACAGATAAGATTCATCAAATTCGAAACAATCTTCTGGCGGCACAAAGTCGTCAAAAGAGTTATGCAGACAAACGACGAAAGCCCTTGGAGTTTAACATTGGTGATCATGTACTTTTAAAAGTATCACCGTGGAAAGGAGTAGTTCGTTTTGGCCAGAAGGGCAAGCTAGCACCACGCTACGTAGGACCTTTCAAGATACTCGAAAGAGTAGGACCTGTAGCATACAAGCTTGACCTACCAGAAGAACTCAACATAATTCACCCCACATTCCACGTATCAAACTTAAAGAATTGTCTCGCTGATGAAAACCTCCATATTCCCCTAGAAGATATTCAGATCGATGAATCTATGCACTTCATTGAAAGACCAGTAGAGATCATGGACTTTGGAGAAAAACGTTTAAGACGGAGTCGTATTCAAATTGTTAGGGTACGCTGGGAGTCGAAACGAGGACCTGAGTTTACTTGGGAACGTGAAGACTCAATACGCTAAAAATACCCGCATCTTTTTCCTGTTACCACTACTACTTAAATTTCGGGACGAAATTTCTAAAAGTAGGGGATACTGTAACATCCGTCGAAAAAGGGGTTTCCAAACCCGCTTCGTTTGTTAATCGAATATCAAGTTTTAAAATTTTGTTGCGTATTTATGGTTAATTTTAATTTTAAACAATACATAATTAATAAACATTTTAGAATTTAAAAACTATATTTATTAAAAAGTAAAAATAAATTAAATAAAAAAGAAAATGGGCTGCCGGGTTTCGAACCCGGGTCAGCCGGAAGATTTAATCATCAAACACTTAACCACTCCGCCACTTGGTGCTTTTGCGTAATCAAGGAAACAAATAAAACCTTAAGTTCACCCGAGAAATTATCTGTTTGCGCCAAAACAGAAACCGATAATCGGCTTTCAACTTTCCAGACGTTTGAGTGATCGTGAGTTACTGATTATAACCGATAAAGCAATTGCTGCCCACGTTCTAATCAATTCAGCCTTCAATTCCTTCGATTCATATGATTTTTGGAGTTGAAAACCGAAATCAATTACTTTCTTATTTACACCGGTAATATCATTATCTCACAACTCAGAAACACTCACAGAACCTCCAATTTCACTTTCGCTCTAATTTTTGTTCGTCGGAAACGTTTTCTGATATCGCCGGACTTTCGCCGGAAAACCGTGACATTCATCGAGTCGGTAAATTTCTCAATTCTTTCATCTTCTATCTATTGTTAGACTTATACTAACTCAAAACCTTCAACCAGAATCGGGTCCAGACGACGATACCGGATAATCTGCACTCGCCGGAAAGTCTCTGAAAATTCCGAAATCACACTGAGAATCGGTACAATCATCTAAACCTTCTGATAACTCTTGTTTAGTCATTTAATTTCACAATTAATGAATCAAAACTGTTAATTGGTCCGCTCAGACGGAATTCATAAAACAGAGCCGACGACTTTGCCGGAGTTCTGAGAAAAATCATCTTTCCGGTACATTCATTTCCAAAACCTTCTCTATTCATTTCATTTTAATCATTTATATGTCCGTCAATCGAATTAAACAAGAACAATAGAATAATCGTTGTCTGTGTCTTTAAATGAAGAAGACGAAGTCGATGATGTTTATAAGAATAATGAAAACAAGATATTAAACCGGGTTAGACACACAGTCCAGCGGTGGACTGTGTGCAAACACTTAGCGCACGTCTCGAGTTCGATCCCTGACACGACCCTATCCTCTGAAATAAAAATGTTCTTTTCTTTAAACCGAATCGTATTAATTCGCTGTAAGATGTTAAGTTTAATAAAAACCAGTATTTTAACCAGGTTAGACACACAGTCCAGCGGTGGACTGTGTGCAATGTTAAACAACGGGTCCCGGGTTCGAGACCTGTTATGTGCACCGGTTCGACATAATTAAAATTCTTTTTAAAATAAATGAATTCTGAATAAATTAAATAGTATATAAATATAATTAAAAACAGAAATATTTCGGGTTAGACACGTAATGGTAGGGCTGCGTGCACGCGTACGGGAGGTCACAAGTTCGAACCTCACTCAGCGCAAACAAACATAAGTCCGAACCGGTCAACAGTTAAAGTCAATGGTCAACGGTCAACGGTCAACCCAAAAAGTCAACATTTTTTTATATTTTTATTTATTTATTTAATTTAAAAATCAATTAAAAATACTTAAAAATAATGTTTTTAAAGTTAGAAAATAACCTTAAACTCACAAAAATAAATCTAAAAACCCTATTAAAATTGTTAATAATATCCACTTATTTACCGTACCTTTTCGTTATTATTTAGGTTAGTTATTCCTCGTCGATCAACCCTCTAAACTCGTGCGCATTCAACATCATCAAACGAACGCACCCAATGTGAGTGAATCTCTACAAATTCCCCGTTTTAATCACATTTTGGGGTGTATCATGTGTCTTATTATTTATTACATTTAAACACTTGTGCATCCATCATATCCATGATCAAATGTGTATTCAATATGTATCAACTGTTTGTGTGGTTAATGTTTAGATTAAATTTATCATTTTCAGTACATACGTCATCATAGGCCGTCTGTTCCCCATTACCTATGAGCGGAACCGTTCCCATTACCTATGAGCGTGAACAAGGCGTTCCCATTACCTATGAGCGTGAACGAGGCGTTGAAAAAAAATATGAATGTTTATATTTATATATTAAACTGATTCAAACCATGTCTTTAGTGGAGACTTCAACCTAATTTTTTTTGTCACATCCTAATCGATGGCGTAAATATCAGAGTGAGACGAAATAGATTGCAAAAGACTTCATAACACTAATGTGACAATATTTAGATAACTCAAATTTCATTGATACTAAAATGATAATACATTGTTTCGAAAGAAAAAGTATAACAAGTTGCAAATAATGAAACGACATGAAACAAAATACATAAGTTCAAAATTTAGGTGTGTTTCTAATCTACCCTAAGTATATTTCTTCAATCATCATCATCTAGATTCTTGCAACATGTATTAAAATAATGATCAACAAAAAGTTGGCGAGTATACAAGTTTAACTACATAGCATATTAGTGATTTAAAAGTTGCCTCATATCCAACATGGTAAATTGCATACATTGTTATCATCATACTAGCATGTGTTAACTATATGTCTAACCCAAGTTTAACGCAATCGTGCATACCGTTGTCACTAAAACGACAAGGTTGTAAAATAGTTTACTTAACAGTACCACAAAAATACAGCCGGTGCGTTAATCCTATAGCGTTATAATTGTTAAGGTAGGCTAGGAAAGTTAACGATCATATAAGCACAAGTATACATAGCATGCGATAACAAGAATAATACAAGTATCATGTTCTAACGGATAGAGTGTGATTATAACAAGTTTAAATGTGATTCGTGTTTTGTATAAATGTACATGTTGCACCCAAAGTATAAAATTGAAAATGGGATCAAGTATACTCACGGTTTTGCGTATAAATCCCGCGTGCGTGAGTTGAAGCATTGGAGAGTTTAGAACACCAAAGTTACCTTATATTGGGGGAAACGAAGGTGTGTGAGTATTCGGATTTTGTAGAGAGTTCGGATTCAGAAATATAAGTACAAAAGTAAAAATATACGAAAGTATATCTTGTCTAAATACTCGTTTCGACACTAAGTTTTGAAGTGATTTCCTGGGTCCTAATTTGCCCATTAGAATCAAAACCGAGGAGTTTAGAACGAAGATAAAGTAACCTATGTTCATGACATATAACTATAAGCCGATTATCATCAAGAATTCGGTTAATATATATTTTATATAATATAGTATATAGTTTATATTAGTTGTACATCATGTAGTATCATAGCACAAAGTCATCAACTTAGTATGTATACCTCTTTGTATGATTCACCAAAGCACAAAGTCATCAACTTAGTTGATGACCCGGTTGGTCATGAATTAAAAGGAAAAATATAACTAATCTACCTAGTTCATCAAGTAACCAAGTAATAGCAACCCGGGCGTTTCATACCCATCATGGAAAATGTTGGAGATGCGACGGGGTTGTGTTACTTTAGGTCTAGGAAACTGTCACACCCCAATCGATGGTGAAAACATCGGAGTGAGACGAAAACGAGATTGCAAGAGACTTCATAACACTAAAATGTGACAAGTATTTAATAAACAATATTTCATTTCATTTCAAGGAACAAGTATAATCGTTGAAGCAAATTACAACATGTTGATCAGAAACAAAACTACAACAAACTTAAATTTAAAGGTGCGTTTCTAGTCATCGTACTAGATTCCGTACGACACCATCATCATCAAGTTCCTTCAATACATATTAAAGTATAGTTCAACAGATAAGGTATTGGCGAGCATACAAGGTTGAATGCTAACATAGGTATAAAAGTTTAAACGAATCCACATGACATAATAGCTAACTAGAACTAACATACGATACTAGCATGCAACTATAAATGTCAACCCAAAGATTCCCGCTAGCGTAATCTAATCATAGCAATGAACAGACGGTTTTGTTTACTTAACATGACCTCAAGAATACGGGTGGTGCGTTAATCCTATAGAGCTATACATGTTAAGGGAGGCTTGTACGAAGTTAATGACAAGTATAAAGCATAAGAGTAGTCTAGCATATATGAATTCAAGTATAACGTATCAAGCATGTATTTTGGATTGTCTGTTCGTATTTTAAGCATGAAGTATGTGATTGTGTGAGTTTTGATAGCATGTACGTATTGCACCCAAAAGTGTTAAAAGTAAAAGGGAGTTGAGTATATTCACGGTTTTGCAAAGCATTCCTAGCAATCCACGAGTCGCTAAGTTGGGAGGATGGAACACCGAAGTTACCATACATGGGGAAACGTAAGTGTACGAGTATTCGGAGTTTGTGGAGAGTTCAGATACGGGAATTTTAAGTATAATAAAGTATATATACGAAGAATAATTATCTAGTCCTAAACACTCATTTTTGACACTATTATTTTCATGGGTCGAACTTGCCCATTAGAATCGTAATGAGGGGTTTAAGACATAGATAATATGACTTATGTTCACGACGTGTAACCATAATCCGGTTGACATCAAGAATTCGGTCATGTATATATTTATACATTATATAGTACATTTTTTAACAAGTACATCAAGAATGTCATAGATTCATATAGGTCATGTATGGAGGTAAGATGATAAACATCTATTAAACCTCGTTTGCATGGATTCACCAAAGCACAAGGTTTACCAACTTAGTTGGTAAACCCGGTTGGTCATGAATGAAAATAAAGTACAACTATCTATTAACATACTAAGTAGCCAAATAAGTACAATCCAGTCGTGTCATACCCAACATGGCAAATATTGGAGGCGAGGCGGGGTTAACTTACTTTTGGTCTAACAAACTACTTAGTGAATATGAATAAAAACATCAAGTGAGGTGATGGAATAAAGTAAGGGTAGCCAAGGCTTCCAAGGTTCACATCTTTACCAAAACACAAGTCTTGCCATATGAACTATGGTAGACTTGGATGGTTTCATCACTTGTGGGTTGTCTAAACCCTAACAAAACAGAAAGTTTAGAGTGTGGTTGTACCTCTAAACTTGTAAGAATCAAGCTCTAACAAGTCCCTTAACCATGGATGAGTTTAGGAACATGTAAGGCATGAGATTCAAGAGGAAAAGTAAAGTTTCATAAAAGTTTACAAGGTAATCTTTCAAAACAGAAAGTTTGGACCTCAAAATGGTGATGTTCAACCTTAGTTTACCATGGTAAACTTGTGGAAACACTCCTAGAGGTGTTCAAAGCTTTGCAATGGAAGATAAGATGAAGAAAAGTGAAGAAAAGGTGAGTTTGAACTCACTTTAGAACTTGTTTGTAATTTGCCAAGAACTTGCAATTTCAGTAATGTGAGATTGTTTTGCGAGTGTAAAGGAGTTTGGAAAGTGAAAATGGGTGAATGGAGGCTTGTTTATATAGAGAGGATGTAGGGTTTGGTGTTATGAAGGTTTAAAGGTGATTGGGTGAGTGTGGAGGTTGGAGAAGATGGCGAATCTTCATCCAAAAAATAACCCATTGCGGATTAAGGGGACTCGCGTAAGCGACGGCGAATTGGCCTAGGCTTCGCATAGCACATCGCTTCCTTTGCCCGCGGAAGTTTGATTCTTTTCACTTTGGCCCCTGAACTTTGGTTTGTCTAACATTTCATGCAATAACTTGATGTTTTGACATGTTTTCAAGTATGCACAACATATGTACGTATAATTCGAGTGTCGAGAATGTATGTATGAGTATATGCACATATAACAAGTGTCGGATTGCAAGTAAACACGTATGTAATGATTGATTGCAAGTATAACAAGTATGTACAAAGTATGAGTTTTTATTATGATCAAATCCTCGAATTACAAAATTGGAAATGGAATACGAACATGATACGAATAAAGTTTCCATAAATAGAAATACGATTTTACTTTCTAAATAAGGAGAATACAAAATGCGAAGCATTACAGAAACTACTTGGAATAATATGATAAAACATTAAGTGAGGTGGTAGAACAAGCTTGGAAAGCCCAAGCTTCCATGGTTCATACATTTAGACACATGCAAGACTCACCATATGAACAGTGGTGAGCTTGGATGGTCACTACACTTGTAGGTTGTCTAAACCTTGTCAAAAACAGAAAGTTTGGAGGGTGTTTGCACCTCTAAACTCATAAGAATCAACCTTAAACAATTCCCATAACCATAGATGGGTTTAGGAACAAGTTAGGCACAAGATTCATGTAAGAAGTTAAGTTTTACAAAAGTTTGCAACATAAATTTCAAAGCAGCAAGTTTAGGAGGTTCTTGGACCTTAAACTTAATGGAGAACAACCACACACAAGCCCCACAATCATGGGTTTGATTAAGGATAAAGTGGGTACAAGTTCTTCACAAGAAATGAACTATAAGATGAACATATATAAAGTTTAGTGAAAGCAAAAAATTAAACCCACTTTGTATACCAAAATCAGAGTTGTACCACCTTGTTACACCTTAGTGAAAATCGGGTAACAAACCTTGAAGCTGTCCAAGTGTTTTGAAGCAAGATATCAAAGAATAAGCAGTACAAGTGAGTTAGAACTCACTTTGAACTTCAAAGATATTTTGCCCAAAAATCAGAATTTATGGATGATTTATAGTGTTGTGGGAGTGATTAAGTTTTGGAAAGTGAAAATGAGGTATAGGAGGCTCCTATATATAACGGGGAATTAGAGCTTAGGTAATTAATGAAGTCGGTGGTGGTTATGAGTTGGAAAAAGAGAAATGGAGCCAAAATTCGCATATTTTAAAAGATTCTGCCAGACCTGGTCATTTTGCACGGTCGTGCGGATCAAGTGCACGGTCGTGCGGATCGCGGATCACAGGGTGGTGCACATCAGGTGCGCGATTATGCGGATCACAGTGTGCATGGTAATGCGCCTTAGTTGCTTGGACGTGCTCTACCTGTAGAATTTACTAAACTTTCTAGAATTTGACCCCTCTAGTTTGATAATTCCATTATTTTATGCTATAAACTCATAATTAAGCATGGTGTTCCAAGTGTATCAAGGTAAAGTATGAGTATAATGCACGTATAATTGATCATTTCAAGTATTTCAAGTGTCGGTTTTTGCGTATAAACACGTATTCGAGATTGTAGCGTATAACACACGTATGTAACATTTATAAGTATAAAAGTGAATTCAAATATGATCAAAGTCTCGAATTACAAGATTGGAAAATGAAATACGAATACGATACAATTACAAGTTTCCAAAAATAGAAATACGGGTACACTTTCTAAATAAAAAAAGTACAAAAAGGCGGAGCATTACACTTTTACTATTGTTTTCTAGAACATTTAGCTCGTTGAGTCTTCAACCATGCTCATTGACTACAACAATTAACATATAAAAATATTGGTGATTTTTGGTTGAGAACAGTGTTAGACGCGGGTCCTTTTAAACATATTTCGCACCTCCTATTAAATGAACGCGTCTGTTTTCAGGATACAAGAATCAAAGCAATAGTATAATGCCGAAGATGGCTCTCGTACCCAAGATAGCACCAGGTTATTTTGTAACATTCGACGAAAAACGGGTTTCAAAACCCGCTTCGTTTATTAATCAATAATCAGTTATAAGTTTCGTTGCGTATTTATTATTCAGATTAGTTTTAAACAATACATAATTGATAAATACTTTAGAATTTAAAAACCATAATTTAGAAATAATAATAAATAGTGAATAAAAAAATAAAATGGAGACGCCGGGTTTCGAACCCGGGTCACCCGCAAAGACAAACACGCAACACACCACTCCGCCACGCATTGCTTTTGTGATAAACACGGAAACAAATAACATTTATAGTAAAACCGAAAGTCAAATCTGCAATCAGCGCGCCCAGAACTCGCACTCACCGGAAAAACCGACATTCCGCGATTTTGGCTATATTTCTTTTGACTGAACCGCACACATTGATTTCGACGTCGGTTATAACCGTTGCCGGCAATCAATTTCAGTCAAAAACCGACGGAAATCTTTAATCGCGAATCAAGACTCAATTCAAACCCAATTCAGCCTGTTCCCACTATAAATACCCACTTGAACTTCCTGAAAACCATTCGCTCAGAACCACGTTCGTTTCTGAAGCTTTATTCCTTCCAAAACACGTCGCCGGAGATATTCGCATTCGCCAGAATTCCACCGGAAAACCGAGACTTTACTCCTAATCGGTATAATTCTCAACTCTTTTTTTTTGTAATCCATTATTCGGCATGTATTAACCTTAATCATTCAACCAGAGCCTGTCTCAGACAACGTTGTCGGAAATCCCCGCACTCGCCGGAATATCACGGAAAACCGAAGCCTCACTGTCGATCGGTATAATCATCTAAACCCTCTTGCTATCTCTTGCTTAGTAACTTAATTGCTCAACACAATAATCGAAACTGTTAATTCAGTTCGCTCAGCCGGAAATCGAAAGATCAGAGCCGACGAACTTGCCGGAAATCTGAAGAAAACTCGCTGTTCTGGTATACCATATCATTTAATTTTCTGTCCATTTCAATCAAGTATAAGTCGTGATTGATTAAACAGAACAGTCGGATTTCACTGTTTTGTGTTCTTGTAAACGAAGAAGACGAAGTCGAATATATGTATTAATATAATTAAAACCGGATATTCAAACGGGTTAGACACACAGTCCAGCGGTGGACTGTGTGCAAATACAATATGCACGTCCCGAGTTCGAATTGCACAAGTTACCGACTTTCAGAAATAAAACCAACATTTTTAGAACTTAATCAGATCAAGTCACGGAATGTTTATAAGAGGAATATAATTCAGTAGTTAAGCAGATTAGACACACAGCCCAACCGGTTGGGCTGTGCGCACTCGAACCAAAGGACCCGAGTTCGACTCCGGGTCTCTGCAACCGGTTCGGCCATATAAATCATTTTTAATAAAAACCAAATAAGTTTAAGGTTAATTAGTATATATATATATAATTAAAAAAGAGAATATTTTGGGTTAGACACGTAGCTCAGTTGGTAGAGCTGCGTGCACGTATACGAGAGGTCCCGAGTTCGAACCTCACTCAGCGCATAGAATACACAGTCTGACTGGTCAAGACCCGGTCAACGGTCAACGGTCAAAAAGTCAACTTTTTTATTTCTTTTTATTTATTTATTTAATTGGAAAATTATTTAAAAATACATAAAAATAAGATTATTAAATTTAGAAAATTTCCTTAAACTCACAAAAATAAATCTAAAAATTTCATTTAAGAGCACTAATTAAAAATATTAATCTCAAATAAAATTTATTTATTTATCGAATCATTTTGTTATTATCTAGGTTAGTTCTTCCCTCGTCGATTGAATCATAAATTCGTGCACATTCATCGTCATCAAAGAACGCACCCATTGTAAGTGAATCTCTACCAATTCCGCATTTTAATCATGTTTTGGGGTGTATCATGTGTCGTATAATCCTTTCTTTTTATTTAAACACTTGTGCATACATCATATCCGTGATCAAATGTGTATCAATTGTTGTGTGAATTATATGTAGATTGGATTTATCATTTTCAGTGCACGCATTTCATTAGGCCCATCACTTCCCCGTGGGAGACGGGTTGAGCATCTGGAGCCTCATTAGATCGGCTCCGTTTGATTGAGCCTTGATCTCACATACATCATCATTCATGTCATATACTCATCCAAAGTGGTTTGTGATTGTTTATCTATATATGTTTGCTCACATGTGATTATTCCACGAATTTTCCTTATTAAGTAAAACAAGAAATTAGTAAAAAATGTTTTATCAACGTTCACTCGCCAACTTTTGTTGACCTAAAATATGCCCCGTTTTACACATGATACAGGTGATCCAGCTGAGACAGGAAACACTTAGGAAGGCTTAGAAGAATAAACAAGTTTAAGCTTTAGAATAATTATGTAGTTTCATTTTCTTGTAATTGTACGAATTTGGTTTTGGATATTTAAGTTGTAATTTGAATTTAATAAATATGAAACATCTTAGTAAACATCATGAGCTTTGGTGATAACCCAATTATGCCCCGACTTTTATTCCGCTGCGGGTCGGGGTGTGACAGATTGGTATCAGAGCTTATGACTATAGGGTTATAGGATATGTTATTAGACCCTTAGAGCCTATACTATAGTTGATTAAAATTTTAAATTGTTTATGCGTTACATACAAAATTCATGATGTTTATATGCTTTATGTTTATTTTTACACTCAATGTTATGCAAGCATGCTCACAAATACATGTTATTATACAATGCTCATCATGAATCGTATCCTCATAACATATCATATCCATGAGAGCACACACCTCACGATTCCCATGATTTTTGCAATGATTTTTTTCAAATCACATCAAAGTGAGTTCTCATGACGGGCATGTAGTAACTGGAAGGGTACGAGTACCGGTAGTCAGAACATCCTGTCTAGGCTTGGCATTCGTATAAATCCAAAATAAAGGACCAGTTTGCCTACCTGGGGACTAACGATGAGAGTACGAAGGACCTATTAGGCTAAAGCATGCTATACCAAACGTCGTGTGAGCTAACCCCACTTTGAGTTGTCATTGTGTCTACACCTGGACACCCTCCTACCATACATCTCGCAATCATATTTTACGATTTTCATTCGGGTGATGCGAGTGTTAATCCGCCGACACCAATGTGAATCCTACCAAGCCCAATAGTCATGGGGGCCCACATGACTACACAGGCGATGGTATGGGGGACATTGGAGGCCCAAACATGAGCAAACCCAAGACATCCTATGGATGTAGTTAAATTATTGCCAATTATGTTGTTTTTCATTCTTTTTACGACACATGACACCTAGAAAATTCTTAAACTCACAATCTTCCTATGTATGTTCCTGTAGATGTCGGCTAGGCAACTACGTGGAGGTAGAAAGTCAGGAAGATCAAATGAACGCTTGGCCACACAAATTGCTAAACAAATGGCCGCAGTACTTCCTGACATCGTGATTCAAGTTCAACAAGCACTCACCTCAAATCCCATTAACCCTCCCAATTAAGAAGACCAGAGCGTCGCCAACCCACCTTCCAAAAAGTGCTCCTACAAACACTTCAAATCTTGCGATCCCCCAAAGTACGAAGGTACCGAAGGTGTTACCGCCCTCCTTCACTGGTTTGAAGAAATGGAGAACACTTTCCTCAATTGCGATTGTCCCGAGGACCGTAAGGTACGTTATGCAACTGGAAGACTGTTTGGGGTAGCCCTTACCTGGTGGAACACGGAAAAAGGTAAGCGAGGAGTTGAAGATGCCATGGCCTTAACATGGGAAGAGTTAAGGGAACTCATGACAAGTCACTTCTGTCCAAGAAGCGAAATCAAAAAGCTGGAAGACGAATTCCACTCACTGGAACAAAAGGAAGGAGATCACACCTCCTATAATAAGAGATTTCTCGAGCTGAATCAGATGATCCCTAATTTGTTCACCCCCGTGTACCGCTTGGTTGAACATTACATTCGAGGTCTTCCCTCGAAAATTCAAGACTCGATTTTAAGCACTTCGCCTGCAACACTTGAGGCCGCGATGGAGTTAGCAACAGAACTCACTGAAAATCGCATTCGAAACGGCAAATTCAAAGATGAAAAGAAGAAAGCACCCATATAGACCTCAACTACAAACCACTCAGTCTCATCCTCAAGGTTTGCTGGTAAGAGGAAACGTAATGGCAAGAATTTTGCTGTCACTCAAACCAACCCTCCTATCACTGCTGCACCTATCACCCAAATTGCTCCTTCAGCTGCACCATTCAAAAAGCCATACACCGGCCCACACCCAAAATGCAACCGCTGTCAGTACCATCACCCTCCCGAAAATCCCTGCCAACATTGCACAAGCTGTGGCCGTGCGGGTCACACCATCCAAACCTGTCGTACCCTTCAACGAATGAACCGCAATCAACCTCAAACCCAAACCCAAATCAGACAGTGGGTCAAGCCCAACAACCTTTACTTCTATCATCTGCACAACACATAGCCCAACCTTACTACCAACCCAACTACCCCATGATGCAACCCATGCGAGCCTGTTACAACTGTGGGGACCCAAACCACTTCAGGAACACTTGTCCACGCTTGGTGAACATCATCCATGCCCAAGCTCAAGCAAACCCGGTAAACCAAGCCAACCAAGCTCCTCCACCTGCCAGAGGAATAGCTTTCAACATCAATGCCAACCAAGCTAGGGCTGACAACAACGTGGTCAACGGTACGTTTCTCATCAATGGTAGTTATGCATCCATATTATTCGATACTGGTGTGGATAAGAGCTTTGTGTGCTTAGAGTTTGAACATATCCTCAACCAAACTCCTGTTAATCTCATGGAATCTCTAATGGTGGAAGTTGCTGACGGAAAACCCGTTTCATTAAATTCTATCATACGCAATTGTACCCTCACTCTAAACGATCACGATTTTTCCAATTGACCTTATTCCTATGAAGTTGGGAAGTTTCGATGTTATAATCGGTATGGACTGGCTCAGCCAGCATCACGCTGAAGTAGTGTGCCACGAAAAGTTCATTCGCATTCCTCTCGCAGACAGTCAGACCCTACGTATTTTTGGGGAAACCCCTTCGAAAGGACTCAAATTAATGTCCTGCCTTCAAGCCCGAAGATATCTCCGCAAGAACTATGTCGCATTCTAACTCACGTCGTCAAAAAGGGAAACAAGGAGAAGAAACTTGAAGATATCCCAGTTGTGAAAGAATTCCCACAAGTCTTTCCCGACGACATTTCAGGACTCCCTCCTGTGAGAGAAGTCGAATTCCGCATCGATCTTGTACCTGGCGCTACACCAGTTGCAAAATCTCCTTATAGGTTAGCCCCATCCGAAATGCAAGAGCTGGCCAGTCAACTGCAGGAGCTGACTGACAAAGGATTCATACGTCCTAGCTCATCGCCTTGGGGTGCACCTGTTCTCTTTGTGAAGAAGAAAGATGGAACGTTTCGCATGTGCATTTATTATAGAGAACTCAACAAGTTAACGGTTAAAAATCGCTATCCACTACCTCGCATCGATGACCTCCTAGACCAACTTCAAGGCGCCACCTGCTTTTCAAAAATCGACCTTCGTTCTGGTCATCATCAGCTCAAAGTACATGAAGAAGATGTCCCAAAGACCGCCTTCCGGACTCGTTATGGTCATTACGAATTCATGGTCATGCCATTCGGTTTAACCAACGCCCCCGCTGTCTTCATGGATCTAATGAATAGGGTATGCAAACCCTACCTCGACCGTTTTGTCATAGTCTTCATCGACGACATCCTTATCTACTCCAAGTCTAAATCCGATCATGAACGACACCTTCGACTCATCCTTACACTCTTAAGGACTGAAAAGCTCTACGCTAAGTTCTCAAAATGCGAATTCTGGTTAGGAGAAGTACAATTCCTTGGACATGTCGTCAATGACAAGGGAATTCATGTTGATCCTTCAAAAATCAAGGCAGTGCAGGAATGGCAAGCGCCACGTACCCCTACCGAGGTAAGGTCATTTCTTGGTTTGGCTAGTTACTATCGACGCTTCATTGCCAATTTTTCCCGTATTGCTGTACCACTCACGGCTTTGACTCATAAAGGAAAACCCTTCATATGGGAACCTAAACAAGAAGAAGCCTTCCAAACTCTAAAGCAAAAACTTTGTGACGCGCCTATCCTCACACTCCCTGAAGGTTGCGATGACTTTGTGGTATATTGCGACGCATCAGGGCAAGGGCTAGGCTGTGTATTAATGCAAAGAGGAAAAGTGATAGCCTATGCCTCTAGGCAACTCAAGGTTCACGAGAAGAATTACACCACCCACGACCTGGAACTTGGAGCCGTTGTGTTCGCTCTCAAGATATGGAGACATTACCTCTATGGTACCAAGTGTGAAATATACACTTACCACAAAAGTCTCCAACATATCTTCAACCAGAAAGAGTTGAATATGAGGCAACGAAGATGGGTCGAACTTCTCAACGACTACGACTGTGAAATTCGGTATCATCCTGGCAAGGCAAACGTAGTAGCCGATGCGCTCAGTCGAAAAGGTTATGCGAACTCCATTCGTCTTCTATGTTCGCAAATCATAACCGACATCAAAGATCGAATCCGGGCAGCTCAACATGTTTCTGTAACAGAAAATGACGTACGCGGTGAGCTGTCATGTGGAGCTGAACTCAAAATCGAAACCAAATCCGACGGTATTCTATACTATTTAAATCGCATATGGATTCCTGATCGCGATAACCTTCGTGATTTCCTCATGAATGAGGCGCACAAAACACGATACTCTGTACACCCAGGAGCCGACAAGATGTATCAAGACCTACGATACACCTACTGGTGGCCTGGCATGAAAAAGGATATCGCTGTTTTTGTTTCCAAGTGCCTTACCTGTTCCAAAGTAAAAGCTGAACATCAAAGACCTTCAGGACTCCTAGTCCAACCCGAAATACCTGTATGGAAGTGGGAAAACATAACCATGGATTTCATTACTGGGTTACCCCGCACCTCCAGTGGGTACGACACCATATGGGTAATAATCGATCGTCTTACAAAGTCATCTCACTTCATCCCGATTCGCGAGGACTTCAAGAACGAGAAGTTAGCTCGTATCTACATCAGCGAGATCGTAAACCGTCATGGTGTACCATTAAGCATCATTTGAGACCATGATGGTCGTTTCACTTCACGAACATGGCGAGCCGTACAAACCGCTTTGGGTACACGATTAGACCTCAGTACCGCTTTTCATCCTCAAACTGATGGTCAATCTGAACGCATCATCCAAACCCTTGAAGACATGCTGCGAGCATGTGTCATAGACTTCAAAGGGAATTGGGACGCTCACCTACCATTAGTGGAATTTTCGTACAACAATAGCTATCATTCAAGTATCTGCATGGCTCCTTTCGAAGCTTTATATGGTCGTAAGTCCCGATCTCCAGTATGTTGGCACGGAATTGGGGAAGTGCAAATCACCGGTCCAGAATTAATTCAAGAAACAACCGACAAGGTCATTCAAATTCGAAACAATCTTCTAGCGGCTCAAAGTCGTCAAAAGAGTTATGCAGACAAACGACGAAAGCCCTTGGAGTTTGACATTGGTGATCAAGTACTTTTAAAAGTATCACCGTGGAAGGGAGTGGTTCGTTTTGGCCAGAAGGGCAAGCTAGCACCACGCTACGTAGGACCTTTCAAGATACTCAAAAGAGTAGGTCCTGTAGCATACAAGCTTGATCTACCAGAAGAGCTCAACAGAATTCATCCCACATTCCACGTATCAAACTTGAAAAAGTGCCTCGCCGATGAAAACCTCCATATTCCTCTAGAAGACATTCAAGTCGATGAATCTATGCACTTCATTGAAAGACCAGTAGAAATCATGGACTTCGGAGAGAAGCGTTTAAGGCGAAGTCGTATTCCAATTGTCAGGGTACGTTGGGAGTCAAAACGAGGACCCGAGTTTACTTGGGAACGTGAAGACTCAATGCGCGAAAATACCCGCATCTTTTTCCAGTTACCACTACTACTTAAATTTCGGGACAAAATTTCTAAAAGTAGGGGATACTGTAACATTCGTCGAAAAACGGGTTTCAAAACCCGCTTCGTTTATTAATCAATAATTAGTTATAAGTTTCGTTGCGTATTTTTTATTCAGTTTAATTTTAAACAATACATAATTAATAAATACTTTAGAATTTAAAAACCATAATTTAGAAATAATAATAAATAGTGAATAAAAAAATAAAATGGAGACGCCGGGTTTCGAACCCGGGTCACCCGCAAAGACAAACACGCAACACACCACTCCGCCACGCACTGCTTTTGTGATAAACACGGAAACAAATAACATTTATAATAAAACCGAAAGTCAAATCTGCAATCAACGCGCCCAGAACTCGCACTCACCGGAAAAACCGACATTCCGTGATTTTGGCTATATTTCTTTTGACTTCACCGCACACATTGATTTCGACGTCGGTTATAACCGTTGCCGGCAATCAATTTCAGTCAAAAACCGACGGAAATCTTTAATCGCGAATCAAGACTCAATTCAAACCCAATTCAGCCTGTTCCCACTATAAATACCCACTTGAACTTCCTGAAAACCTTTCGCTCAGAACCACGTTCGTTTCCGAAGCTTTATTCCTTCCAAAACACGTGCCGGAGATATTCGCATTCGCCGGAATTCCACCGGAAAACCGAGACTTTACTCCTAATCGGTATAATTCTCAACTCTTTTTTTTTTGTAATCCATTATTCGGCATGTATTAACCTTAATCATTCAACCAGAGCATGTCTCAGACAACGTTGCCGAAAATCCCCGCACTCGCCGGAATATCACTGGAAAACCGAAGCCTCACTGTCGATCGGTATAATCATCTAAACCCTCTTGCTATCTCTTGCTTAGTAACTTAATTGCTCAACACAATAATCGAAACTGTTAATTCAGTTCGCTCAGCCGGAAATCGAAAGATCAGAGCCGACGAACTTGCCGGAAATCTGAAGAAAACTCGCTGTTCTGGTATACCATATCATTTAATTTTCTGTCCATTTCAATCAAGTATAAGTCGTGATCGATTAAACAGAACAGTCGGATTTCACTGTTCTGTGTTCTTGTAAATGAAGAAGATGAAGTCGAATATATGTATTAATATAATTAAAACCGGATATTCAAACGGGTTAGACACACAGTCCAGCGGTGGACTGTGTGCAAATACAATATGCACGTCCCGAGTTCGAATCGCACAAGTTACCGACTTTCAGAAATAAAACCAACATTTTTAGAACTTAATCAGATCAAGTCACGGAATGTTTATAAGAGGAATATAATTCAGTAGTTAAGCAGATTAGACACACAGCCCAACTGGTTGGGCTGTGCGCACTCGAATCAAAGGACCCGAGTTCGACTCCGGGTCTCTGCAACCTGTTCGGCCATATAAATCATTTTTAATAAAAACCAAATAAGTTAAAGGTTAATTAGTATATTATATAATTAAAACAGAGAATATTTCGGGTTAGACACGTAGCTCAGTTGGTAGAGCTGCGTGCACGTATACGAGAGGTCCCGAGTTCGAACCTCACTCAGCGCATAAAAAAACACAGTCTGACCGGTCAAGACCCGGTCAACGGTCAAAGGTCAAAAAGTCAACATTTTTATTTCTTTTTATTTGTTTATTTAATTAGAAAATTATTTAAAAATACTTATAAATAAGATTATTAAGGTTAGAAAATTTCCTCAAACTCACAAAAATAAATCTAAAAATCCCATTTAAGAGCACTAATTAAAAATATTAATATCAACCAAAATTTATTTATTTATCGAATCATTTTGTTATTATCTAGGTTAGTTCTTCCCTCGTCAATCGAATCATAAATTCGTGCGCCTTCATCGTCATCAAAGAACGCACCCATTGTGAGTGAATCTCTACCAATTCCCTGTTTTAATCATGTTTTGGGGTGTATCATGTGTCGTATAATCCTTTCATTTTATTTAAACACTTGTGCATACATCATATCCGTGATCAAATGTGTATCAATTGTTGTGTGAATTATATGTAGATTGGATTTATCATTTTCAGTGCACGCATTTCATTAGGCCCATCAGTTCCCCGTGGGAGATGGATTGAGCATCAGGAGCCTCATTAGATCGGCTCCATTTGATTGAGCCTTGATCTCACATACATCATCATTCATGTCATATACTCATCCAAAGTGGTTTGTGATTGTTTATCTATATATGTTTGCTCACATGTGATTATTGCACGAATTTTCCTTATTAAGTAAAACAAGATATTAGTAAAAATGTTTTATTAAGGTTCACTCGCCAACTTTTGTTGACCCAAAATATCCCCTGTTTTACATACGATACAGGTGATCCAGCTGAGACAGGAAACACTTAGGAAGGCTTAGAAGAATAAACAAGTTTAAGCTTTGGAATAATTATGTAGTTTCATTTTCTTGTAATTGTACAAATTTGGTTTTGGATATTTAAGTTGTAATTTGAATTTAATAAATATGAAACATCTTAGTAAACATCATAAGCTTTGGTGATAACCCAATTATGCCCCGACTTTTATTCCGCTGCGAGTCGGGGTGTGACATATTTAGTGTTATTGTTTTATGTGGAAAAATGAAAAGATGATGTTGGTGATCGGAAACTTTTTGACAAAATAATTTCTACCGTATCTCTCTTTTATCTTCTCTATCTCATGCTCTGAAAATAAATAATGAGGTTGGTTATATACTCAAAACCATAATTCCATATTCAACAATTTTATGAGTTAAATAAAAGATTAATTTGATTCATGACATGTTAATGTCGTATTAAATAAAATCAGGAGACATAATAAAAACCTAAATCATTATTCTTGATTAGAGAGTAAAAGTCAAACAAACAATCAATTTATGATAAACAAGAATTTTCGAATAGAGTCACCAAAGTTTAGAAATATACATTTCAACCACTCAACTTCAAGTATCGGTATCCCATTCATTTCAGCTCCGATTTGAACGTGATTTGGTTCACTTGTGAAACTCTCACCTCGTATAACACAAACCCATAAATAGTTATCTACATAACTCATATAAATACAACTAGTGATATTTCCCGAGCTTTGTAGCGGGATTTTGGTCGATATCGGCTCGGTTCATTAAAGTTTTGGTACGATGCTCGTACTCGGTATAGCAACCAAAAGATATACGCCTAAAATGATATCAGCACGTGTTTTACAATGATCGAAAACCATATAAACAAATACCGGTACTGTTGTTATTCAGGCGGGGCTTCCGTTCGCTCAGTAGCACTCGCTATAACATACGGTACTAAACATACTCTATTGCCAATACAACTTTATTTCTAATCACTTTTATAGCGTCATGTCGAGAAAATCATAAACGAATACAGTGTTGGTACTGATATAGGTCAAACAGTATTGGTTAGATTCGTCACCCTAAAGAACAAAGAAATTAACTATATTTACCCGTTCAATTAAAAAATTTATCGAATCGTAGATAAAAATAAGCATGTTGCAACGGTGTATTAAAATTTTATATGATGTTACTCAAATAAAAAAGGTAAACGGTGTAACTATATATAAAAAATCAACAAATTTTGTATTACCATGTCGAGAAAACCATAAAACCGAGTACAAACCCGTATCGATGTTTGTTCGAATAATTTTTTTATCAAATCATAGATAAAAGTAAACAGGTTGCAATGGTATATTCAAGCTTTTATTTAATATCATATTAGTTTACTCAAATAATCAATTGAATATAGTTAATGGCTTATAAAACGTCATATTATATTACTTAAATATCATATTATATTAGTGTGTACAACTCGATTTTAAATAAAAGTTATGTTTTAACGTAGATAAAAACAAGCAAATCGCAATATCATGCTCGAAATTTTATAAAATATCTATGCGCAAAAACGAAATCTACTCAAAGAGAATTATGACAATAAAATATTACATTAATTATATTAAAATAATTATAAAAAATAGAAAATTTTGATTACATCAAATAACTTCACTTAGAAAACTAATAAAAGTAAAAAAGTAAAAAGAAAGTGAAAATATGGGATTGGCCAATTAGGATAATTACTGGACAAGTTCTTTCTATTTGTAAGTAATTTGTAAGTTATAAGAATTATTTATTGTTGAAAATTAGTAAAAACTCATTTTTACTAATATTTTCCAATACAAACATATAACATAAGTTATAATATTTTTACTAAACTTGTTTTCAATAGTTTAATACAAGATAAAACATATATTTTTGTACCTTAAAGATTTTATATGTTTGTTACCCGATTTGAATGCCTCCTCGCCGGACACAATCTATACATTGATAGCAAACATAAATAAATAAAATGCTATATATACTACCGATAATGGTTAATCACTTCCTCCACTTAACCCATGCCAATAATTTTTTTTTTCTAACAGCTAATTTTATTGCCTAGTGACATTTTAATAGTTAGATAAAATTTAGAAACCATAAGGTCCTGAGTTTGATTCTCACAAAGAGGAGTTTTCCTACTATTTATTGGGTTTCCTCCTGAATTGGTGTATATGCATTATTGCCTAATGGGGATGGATATGATCTGGTGGTTTCACAGGTAACACGATGATACTCCAGTGGTCCGTCAGTGATCCAAATTTTTCGTTAAAAAAAGTTCGAGGCTACACAAAACCAAACACTCTAGTGATCCGTCAATGATCCAAATTTATCAAATTTATCGGTCAAAAAGAAAAAAACAAGCCTGTGCCTACACAAAACCAACATTTACATATTATCGAAATTACAATTAACCCAATTATTCTATTCCAATAAGGAATTTTAGATCAATTCTTACCCACAGTAAACCTAGACCCTTTATCTCCTCCGTTAATGGGTGGATCCACATAGAGTGAGTTGGAGTCTTTGGGCCCTAATGTTTTTTTAAATTACTAGATACGATATATTAAAATTTATAAGGATCTCATAAAAATAAGCAAGTGAACACCATAGAAAAAAAAGGAAAGCTTGTATAGTGGTAAGTCATCTTCTTTACAAACAAGAAGTCGCAAGTTTGATACTTGTAAAGCCTATTTTTAATATTTTTTTCTTTTTGCGCACCAAAAAACAAGCAAGGAGCAAAATACAAGCATCATTTTTGTAATTTGAACTTTAAAAACAGTAATTGTTTTTTCTTCGTTTCGAATTACATAAAACTTTCATTGTGTGATTTTTAATATGTAATGATGTTGTTGCATTCACAGCTTGAAAAAAAAAACATCTCTTTTCAAAATTAATTTCAACTATTTGTGAAAATATTGGTGACATCACTTGTACCATATACCACATAACTTCATTTATCTCACCACACATTTTACTTAGTGACTCCATCTTTCCCTTTGTGGCAATTTTGCCTAATTATGTAAATAATCACAACCTTAAAATCATTTGATAATCATGCTCAATTTAAATAATGCATTTTTAGCAACTAATTTATTTCACATATAATCAACAAATTTGTCAAGTTACTTCTCAAAACAGAAGGTAGACATACAACAAGCTCTGTATCATTGCTAATAATAAACAACAAACTTGCCAGGATACACATGTTTCATGGCTTTCATTATCTCAACATGAAAGCAATTCAAAACTCACTGATTTTGCTATTTTTTATAGAATTTATACTTCATAAGCATTTTCACTTAAAACTTTTAAGTTACGATCTTTGTAAACCTTTTGTATCACTTTTCTTATGTTTTCTACAATGTGTTTTTTCTACTCATATTGTTTCCATACACCAATTCATTGGATATTAGACTTGGTTGTGCTTTGTGCATGACATGTTTTCAATATCTTTGAAGGAACAACGAAAAAGAGAGACATGGTTATGAATATCATGGCTTATAATAAACGTAATGGATAATTTAATTTAGTAGTTCATATTAGAATTATTATTTTTTTACTTGTGTAATTAAGGGGTGCAAGAGTTGACCCTGTGTGCATTTAAGCTCGAGCTCGGCTTGTTTATAACTTAAAACGGATTAAGCTCGAGCTTAGCTTGTTTGGAGATCTAATTTTAAAGCTCAAGCTCAACTCGTGAGAAGTTTTCGAGCTCCACACGTTTATCATTTATTAATTATCTTTATTTTATTTGTATAGCTTTATAGTAATTTAGACACACAAACACACATGCGCGCGCACACACACATATATAATATCCAATAAAAATGTATAATTAAAATGTTCGTTTGAGCTAGCGAGCTGCCTTGAGCTCGAAATACCAAGCTTTGGCTCAATTATTAGATGAGCCTCAATCTCGAGCTCGTTAAAGATCGACTCAAGTTTTTAACAAACCGATGTTGGTAGCTCACGAACGACTCAACTTGTTTGGACCCTTTTTTATAATAATGACACATGGTCATATCCAACTTAAGGTGTTAGATTAGTAATGTTGTGATTAAGTGTTAACTATATTGATGACGTGGGTAGCTCGAACCTTAATAAACTGATTAGAATACACAATAGCTTAAAAGGTTGAAAGGTTAAAAGGTTCACAAATGACCATCTATCGTGAACAGCAAAAAGAACGAGACAGAGTTTGGCCACTTCACACTTTACGTGTGAACTCTCCTACTCAGTTGCAAGCAAGAGCATGTGGGAGAATATACTCTTGTACCCGTAGGTTCAAAGCCTTTAACCTACCAAAAAGGGCAAACCCTCCACTGTAGTCATGGATCACTGGTCCAAGGTTTCTTTTTATAGCTGACTTCCTTCTATATAGGTAGCAGGCCAGGCCACTTTACAACACACACCTGAGCACATCAGATCACTTCTGATCCCTGATCTAACTTCTCGTCTTTAGAACTTGCTTCTTGCATGTTCTATTCTTCACGCACTACAATACAATCATATTCAAACGTAAACACTCTGGGTTGAATACTCTTCAATCCAAAATTCAAAATAACAAATAACAAAGTGATCCAACTCTACGAATTGCAAACGTGGGGAACCCCACGACCTGCGTGAGGCTAACTAAAACTTTGAACCCTTTTACCCCGGAGATATCGTTACTATTCTTAGTCTTGTATTTGTTGTAGCAACAAGTTGGCGTCCACCATAGGGCTACGCCGCTAACTTTATCTCAAAGACCACTAGTGAGCTCCAAGTTCTTTCACCATGTCTGAAAGCGAGTCTCCTAATGAGGTAAATCAGGTACCTAACAACACCAAGTTAACACCAAACTCTGGCCATATCTAACCGGCCAAATCCACACCTTTCTCTACTCCTGGAAGTACACCAATGAAGACTATGTTCCCGGGGTTCTCCTCTTTTCAAACACCAACCCCCTCTCGATCAGGGGTTGCATCTCCTCAAATCGTTGCTATGCGTACACCGGAACTCATAGACCTAACACCCGAGGGAGTAGCTAGGAATTTCCTATAGTTGAGATTCCTTCTCAACAACATGTGAGCCGAGAAAAGGAAAAAATGAGTGAGGATAAGGCTAGACTATGATGAGTCTGAACCATCGTTGTCATCTGGCCCTCCACCACCTCCTTTTAGCAGCTCACGACCAACCACATCCCATTTTGAAGCTGGTCATAGTACAACTAACCTGTCACTAAATCCAAGCCCTTGTGCTTTTGGGAGACCAAGCCCAACTGCTTTCCCTTGTTTACCTCTCAGCCCGTTGCCACCGATGCACCTATAGGACATAACCACTCTTGATCAACTTTGGTAGTCACCAGCTTCAAGCGTCCCCCTCCTGTTGCCACTTCGTGGGAACAAGCCATAGCCACCCTGCCTTTGTCTCGGGGTGCGGTCATGAGCAAATCCATGGGAATGCCTTATACAATGCCACCAGAAAGCCTTCAAGGCTTTAACCTCATGCCCCAATTGATAACACAAATGTCACACCATGACCCGCAGTGGAAATGGTAGTCATGGCATGATTGGGTTTTTATCAAAGCTCATGACATTTACTATAATAAAGTTTCATATTTATTATTTCCAATTTAAAGGAAAAATTTCAACAAACATACAAGCACAACAATATTCATGAACTCTTTATATTTCTTTAAGGCAATTTCCTATATGATCCTTGCTTCAACCTGTCCACCTATATCATGTGTAAAAATAGGGTTTTGGGTCAACAAAAGTTGGCGAGTGAATCTTATTTAAAACATTTGAACGAATTAGTTATATTGGTTATTTAAATAAAAATGTGCATAAACCAAATATGAGTAAACACATATGTAAATCTAACCACAGACCACATATTATCAATCAATGTACACACAAGCATGACAAATGATGAACAATGAGATCAAGGCTCAATCAAACGGAGCTGGTCTAATGAGGCACCTGATGCTTAACTCGCCTCCAACGAGGAACTGATGGGCCTAATGTGAATGATTGCACGCAACTGACAAAAATGTAAACACATAACAAATAACATTTACATCACACGTTAGATCATATAGTGGTAATAGCACAAGTGTTTGAATAAACGAAATATATAAAACGACACATGATACACCCCAAAACATGGATAAAAAGGGGAATTTGTAAGGATTCACTCACAGTGGGTGCGTTTCCTTGATCGATGACGAACGCGCACGAGTTTGGGATTTAACCGACGAAGGGTAACTAACCTAAAATAATAACGCGATAATTCGATAAATAAATAAATTCTATTAGAAATTAATGTTTAGTGCTTTTTATTAGATGCTTAGATTTATTTTTGTGAATTTAATACAAATTTTTAGGCTTTAAAAACTTATTTTTAAGTAAAATAATAAGGAAAATAGAGATAATAATAAAATAAATAAAAAATTGTTCTTGTCAGACCTGTCAGGCGGTCTGACCGGTTTAATGTTTGAAATTGGCAGCGTGTGTGAGGTTTGAACTCGTGACCTCCCGTATACGTGCACGCAGCTCTACCAACTGAGTTACGTGTCTAACCCGTTATAAACTTGTTTTTTATTAACTATATATATACTAACTGGGTTAATTCATAAATTCCTTTAATTAAAAAGAGTTCTATTAGCATCGAACCGTTGCACTTATCCAGAGTCGAACCAGCGCCCATACAGTGTGTTGCACCCAGCCCTACCAACTGGGCTGGGTGTCTAACCCGGTAAGTAAAGGATTTTAATTATATTTATATACTAACTGAATCGTTTCATGTGTGGGTTATAAAAATGTTTTGTATTATTTAAAGAATCAGCAGCGTATAATGACTCGAACCCGGGATCTTTGTGTTTCAAATGCACACTGTCCACCACTGGACTGTGTGTCTAACCCGGTGTTTAAACCGATTTTAATTATACATATAATCTCTTTTAGCACTTCATCTTCTTCATTAAACCCAAAACCCAAAACATAACCCGCCTGAAATCGATCTTTAAACAATTATGAGTGATTGTTCTAAGATTTGAAACATACAGAATGATAGATATCAGAGGAAAAAAATATACCAACTAGAAGTACAATCTCGGTTTTCCGGTGCTAATATCCGACGAGTGCAGACGTTTTCCGGCGATCAAGACTATCAAAGAGATTATAGTGAAGTTTTGGAAGGATTGAGCGAGGTATTTGAGGTGTGATGCATCGGTATTTATAGTGGATTCCAATCATAAAATTTCAGTTTCAAAACCCAAATTATGGGTTAATGATTTCAACTTAAAACGGTTTTGGATTTAATTGGATTTTGAACTTGAGTTATAACCGATTTTGTTCATCGGTTATATTCTGTCAATTGTGGAAACACCCATTAATCTCAATGATTATCTTGAATTCAACTCCGACAGTTACAGAGGTGACATAGCAGGTGACTCGCGGGTGTTATTTTAAATTCTATTTATTGCCAAACCTACACAACAAGTGTGTGTGGTCCAGCGGTGTTTTGGTGTATAAACTTTGTGAGAGACCCGGGTTCAAAACCCGGCGGCCCCTTTGATTTATATTTATTTCATTTTTTTAAATTAATTATTTTGTTTATTTTTTATTGATTATTATTTTATTTATGCAAATAATAAATGACAAAAATACTATTAGAGGTGTAACGATCTTTTTAATAAATACAAGATTCTTAAATAGAGCGGGTTTTGAAACCCGTTTTACGTGAATGTTAGAGATCGCACAATTTCCTGGGCAGCACTTTATCAATCAAGTGTTCGCCACTCACCAAGGAACCCCAAACGGTAACCCGGCATCAAGAATGGAGGAAGATCTCACCAACCTTACAAGCCCAACAACCAGTCTTGCTTTTCCAACAAATTTCCGGTTATGAGTTTCAAACTCGAATAAAGATGCCATCACACATCAGAACCTATGACGGCACCGACGATCTTGAAGATCAC
This sequence comes from Scalesia atractyloides, assembly GCA_947069175.1. NCBI lineage: Eukaryota > Viridiplantae > Streptophyta > Magnoliopsida > Asterales > Asteraceae > Scalesia > Scalesia atractyloides. The sequence continues at coordinate 87,666,239 of CAMTDV010000003.1, forward strand.
CTCCAAATCTTCACCGGGGTTGTAAGAATTGAGAAATGGTCCAATCCCAAATGTGTCTCATGTTCATGCAAACCCTCGTTGCGTCTGCATGTATGTGGTTCAACGACCTCCCCGAACGAAGCACTCAGACCTTTGACGATCTCAGCAAAGGTTTCTGGCCGATTTCCCACAACAACGGAGCTATATGAATGACAACACAGTAATCTTTTAGATAAATCACCGTGATGAAGAAAGTATTCGAGACTTCATCGAAAGATACAAAAAGGAAGGTTTAACCTATGTAGGTGCTGATGAAAAGATGAGGGTTGTAGGGTTCATGAATGCCATGAATTCAAGTACCTCACTAGGGATTTCAACAAATGCTTTCCCAAAACCCTCGAAGAAGTACTCGAAAGGGTTGAAGCCCATATTCAAGGAAAGGAAGCCGTTGACATTAAAGAACAAAAAAAAGAACTCCTAATTGGCGAAATGACAATCCCAACAGGAAAAGAGGTAACTTTGGTTCTTATGATAAATGTTTTAAAAATTTAGATTCTAGGAAAACTGAAGGTAGGAACCCTCCAAGCCGAGAAAAGACTGTAAGCTTTACATCTTTTAACCAAAACCCCACAAGAAATCTTGGTAACCGAGGAAGTGAAACATAGCTTCCGGCCTCCTCGGCCCTTACCAAAATGCAAGAGAAATGAGAACTCGAACCAGTTCTGTGAATTCCATGAAGAAAAAGGTCACCATACTAACGATTACTTCCAACTCTAGAAGAGGATTGAAGAAGCCGTCAAGTCCGGAGAACTAGCCCATTTGGTCAAAGGGGTGAAGGATAAGATGGTTGAAGGGAAAAAGAAGGAAGTAAACATAGTAGACCTTGAAAACAAAGCCTCCCACAAACGCCCTCGTTTGGAGGCATGGGAAAGCCAATGTGTTTGCTTCCCATCCCCAGAAGGAGAGTTACTTTCAAACCCTCTGGTAACAGAAGCCAAGATAGGAACCATCAAGACGTTCAAGGCTTACATTGACACCGGTGTAGCCACCGAAATCATGTTTGAGAAATGCTTCAATCGTCTCAGCAGCGATGAACGTTTGAAGCTTCAACAGTCTGAATCCTCCATCAAAGGTATCGCTGACATACCTATCAAGCCTTTAGGTTAACTAACCCTTGATGTTTGTTTCAGCGAGGGAACAAAGGAACGAACCAAACAACTCATCTTTGTGGTAATCAACATCCCCTCCAACTATAATGTCATCATTGGAAAGCCGGGGCAAAGTATGTTTGGGATGGCAATTTCAGTCGTCAAGGTATTGTGAAGTTTCCAACTGAAAAAGGGATAGCAACCCTTTAACCCACCCAAGAAGCTTTCATGGTTGAAGGGGAAAGTTCAAAGAACAACGAGTACGGTGAACTAGGGCTGATCATAAACCCAAAATATCCTCAACAAAGGATAATGGTGAACACTAACCTCTCCAAGGAAACCCTCACGTACCTTGAGAAATTGCTATTGCACTATATTGATGTCTTTGCCTGGTGCCCGGAGGATATGACAAGCATCCCTTGAAGCATCGCTGAGCACGAGTTAAAGATCCCACCTGATGTTAAGCCTGTTGTCCAAAAGAAACGGAGCCAGGCTCCTAAAATAAGTCTTGCAGCATGCTAAGAGGTAGAAAAGCTTGTTCTGGCTGGGATCTTATGAGAAGTTAAGTATCAATCATGGGTAGCCAATCCGGTAATGGTTAGAAAACCCGACAAGTCTTGGAGAATGTGTATCGATTTAAAGGACTTGAACAAAGCATGCCCAAAGGATTGCTACCGACTGCCAGAAATAGACCTCAAGATTGACTCGCTCACGGGCTTCCCATTCAAGTGTTTCCTTGACGCCTACAAGGGTTACCATCAGATTCTAATGAAATAAGAAGACGAATAAAAAACTGCATTCCACATCGATAAAGGTATCTTTTGCTATCAAAAACGCCTTTTGGCTTAAGAAATGCAGGTGTTGCTGTAACACCCCAAAAACGGGTTTGGTAATCAAACCACATTAATATTAAAGAGCGGGTAAAAGACCGTTAGAGGTAAACGTGAACCCGTAAACAAAATAACTAGGAACAAGTTAACTTAGTCCATAATATGGAAATAGCAATAAACAATGAGTTGTAGCTCTAAAGAAATAAGACCTCAAATATGAGGGACTAAAAGAGGAAAGGTTGAAAAGTTGAATATATAAAATAAAACTAAATAAAACACTACACACACAAAAGGTGTGTGTGTGTGTAGCGACCAGGAGCAAACAAAGGGAGTGAACCCTAGTTTTGCTTAAATCATCAAATTGAATGGTGAATTGAGCTTGGAATTGATGCATGAATGCATATAAACGATCACCTAATCGAAGGGAGCATAAGGTATGTCTTAAAACCTAGATTGGTGAAAGTTGCGATTTGAGACAAGTAGATTACTTGTAATTAGATAGTTGGATTATGATCCAAAGATGATATTAAGTGTATGTGTATGATTGATTTCATTAAACTTAATGGAATTATGTACAATTGATGTAAGATTTCTTGTTAGTGATTAACAAGTAGATTATAAAGTAGGTTTTGATTTTATGATGAAATTGATGATATATATAAGTGTTTATGATCATCATACTTGTATGTATGCATAAGATAGTTGAACAAATTAGAGGTTCAAATAGATGTTCATACATGACTTGAAATGGGTTTTGATGATAAGATGAGATTTATGTTAAATACATGTTAATAGATGCTTAAAATCATCATGTGAATGAGAATGTTTAAAGTATTTGGCTAAGTTTAATGTCTGGGTAAATTCCATGTATATGATGCAGTGGATTGTTTCATAGTGATGAAACAATCCCAAGTTCTTGCATAAGATTGATAAATTAGCATACAATGATTGAAATTATGTTAAATTGATATTAACGATTGTGTGAACTTAATTGAGAGTTTAGTTATTATGGTAGCCTAGAAATAACGCCTACCAGGTATTTGATGAAATGCCTAAGTAAGTTCTTTGAACCTATTTATGCATTTGTGTGTGTTAATAGGTAGTTGACTTTTAGAAGTCAAAACTGACATATACCATCTTACGAATGATAAATGATAGTTTGACGCTTGACAAGCTAGGAGGAGGCTTAAAACCGAGTCTTGAATTTTCGAGGGAAGACCTCGAATGTAGTGTTCAACCAAGCGGTACACGGGAGTGAACAAATTAGGGATCATCTGATTTAGCTCGAGAAATCTCTTTAGGAAGTGTGATCTCCTTCCTTTTGTTTTAATGAGTGAAATTCATCTTCCAACTTTTTGATTTCGCTTCTTGGACAGAAGCGTCTTGTCATGAGTTCCCTTAACTCTTCCCATGTTAAGGCCATGGCATCTTCAACTCCTCGTTTACCCTTTTCTGTGTTCCACCAGGTAAGGGCTACCCCAAACAGTCTTCCAGTTGCATAACGTACCTTACGATCCTCGAGACAGTCGCAATTGAGGAAAGTGTTCTCCATTTCTTCAAACCAGTGAAGGAGGGCAGTAACACCTTCGGTCCCTTCATATTTTGGGGGATCGCAAGATTTGAAGTGTTTGTAGGAGCACTTTTTGGAGGGAGGGTTGGCGACGCTCTGGTCTTCTTGATTGGGAGGGTTGATGGGATTTGCGGTGAGAGCTTGTTGAACTTGAATCACGATGTCAGGAAGCACTGCGGCCATTTGTTTAGCAATTTGTGTGGCTAAGCGTTCATTTGATCTTCCTGACTTTCTACCTCCACGTAGTTGCCTAGCCGACATCTACAGGAACATACATAGGAAGATTGTGAGTTTAAGAAGTTTCTAGGTGTCATGTGTCGTAAAAAGAATGAAAAATAACATAACTGACAATAATTCAACTACATCCATAGGATGTCTTGGGTTTGCTCATGTTTGGGCCTCCAATGTCCCCCATACCATCGCCTGTGTAGTCATGTGGGCCCCCATGACTATTGGGCTTGGTAGGATTCACATTGGTGTTGGCGGATTAACACTCGCACCGGAAAATATAATTGCGAGATGTATGGTAGGAGGGTGTCCAGGTGTAGACACAATGACAGCTCAAAGTGGGGTTAGCTCACACGACGTTTGGTATAGCATGCTTTGGCCTAATAGGTCCTTCGTACTCTCATCGTTAGTCCCCAGGTAGGCAAACTGGTCCTTTATTTTGGATTTATACGAATGCCAAGCCTAGACAGGACGTTCTGACTACCGGTCCTCGTACCCTTCCAGTTACTACATGCCCGTCATGAGAACTCACTTTGATGTGATTTGAAAATACAAAAATCATTGCAAAAATCATGGGAATTGTGAGGTGTGTGCTCTCATGGATATGATATGTTATGAGGATATGATTTATGATGAGCATTGTATAATAACATGTATTTGTGAGCATGCTTGCATAACATTGAGTGTAAAAATAAACATAAAGCATATAAACATCATGAATTTTGTATGTAACGCATAAACAATTTAAAATTTTAATCAACTATAGTATAGGCACTAAGGGTCTAATAACCTATCCTATATCCCTATAGTCATAAGCTCTGATACCAATCTGTCACACCCCGACCCGCAGCGGAATAAAAGTCGGGGCATAATTGGGTTATCACCAAAGCTCATGATGTTTACTAAAATGTTTCATATTTATTAAATTCAAATTACAACTTAAATATCCAAAACAAAATCCATACAATTACAAGAAAATGAAACTATATAATTATTCCAAAGCTTAAACTTGTTTATTCTTCTAGGCCTTCCTATGTGTTTCTTGTCTCAGCTGGATCACCTGTATCATGTGTAAAACGGGGGATATTTTGGGTCAACAAAAGTTGGCGAGTGAACCTTGATAAAACATTGTTACTAATTTCTTGTTTTATTTAATACGGAAAATTTGTGCAATAATCACATGTGAGCAAACATATATAAATAAACAAACACAAACCACTTTGAATGAGTATATGATATGAATGATGATGTATGTGAGACCAAGGCTCAATCAAACGGAGCCGATCTAATGAGGCACCTGATGCTCAACCCGTCTCCCACGGGGAACTGATGGGCCTAATGAAATGCATGCACTGAAAATGATAAATCCAATCTACATATAATTCACACAACAATCGATACACATTTGATCACGGATATGATGTATGCACAAGTGTTTATATATATAATAAAAGAATTATACGACAAATGATACACCCCAAAACATGATTAAAACGGGGAATTGATAGAGACTCACTCACAATGGGTGCGTTCTTTGATGATGATGAAGGCGCACGAATTTATGATTCGATTAACGAGGGAAGAACTAACCTAGATAATAACAAAATGATTCGATAAATAAATAAATTTTGGTTGAGATTAATATTTTTAATTAGTGCTCTTAAATGGGATTTTTAGATTTATTTTTGTGAGTTTAAGGAAATTTTCTAACCTTAATAATCTTATTTTTAAGTATTTTTAAATAATTTTCTAATTAAATAAATAAATAAAAAGAAATAAAAAAGTTGACTTTTTGACCGTTGACCGTTGACCGGGTCTTGACCGGTCAGACTGTGTTTTTTTATGCGCTGAGTGAGGTTCGAACTCGGGACCTCTCGTATACGTGCACGCAGCTCTACCAACTGAGCTACGTGTCTAACCCGAAATATTCTCTGTTTTAATTATATATATATACTAATTAACCTTTAACTTATTTGGTTTTTATTAAAAATGATTTATATGGCCGAACCGGTTGCAGAGACCCGGAGTCGAACTCGGGTCCTTCGGTTCGAGTGCGCACACCCAACCAGTTGGGCTGTGTGTCTAATCTGCTTATCTACTGAATTATATTCCTTTTATAAACATTCTGTGACTTGATCTGATTTAGTTCTAAAAATGTTGGTTTTATTTCTGAAAGTCGGTAACGTGTGCGATTCGAACCCGGGACGTGTGTATTGTTTGTGCACACAGTCCATCGCTGGACTGTGTGTCTAACCCGTTTGAATATCTGATTTTAATTATATAAATACACGTTTGCATCTTCGTCTTCTTCGCTAAAAAATTACAGAATAGTGAAATCCGACTGTTCTGGTTAATCGATCATAACTTATACTTGTTTGAAATGGAAAGAAGATTAAGTGATAGGGTATACCAAGACGGAGCGTTTTCTTCAGATTTCCGGCAGTGTTCGTCGGCTCTGATTTGCGATTTCTGGCTGTATGAACTGTTTTAACATTTTGATTATTGGTTTGAACGATTAAAGTATAAATCAAGAGATAGCAGAGAAGTTTAGACAGTTTTATCGACTGATGAATGAATACGGTTTTCTGACTATCGATTCCGGCAATGTTCCGGTGAAATTGAAATTCTCCGGCGACGAGCTCTGGAAGGACTAAAGCTTCGAAAAAAAGTGCGATTCTGAGCGAAAGGTTTACAGGAGGTTTGAGTGGGTATTTATAAGGAAGAACCGGATGAATTGGGTTTGAACTGAGTCTTGATTCGCGGTCAAAGTTTTTCCGGCGGTTATGACCGAAACTGACTGCCGGCAACGGTTATAATTGATGTCGTGATCACTTATGCGCTTCAGTCAAAGGAAAAACAGCCAAGATTGCGGAGTTTAGTCTTTTTCCGGCGAATTCGCGTTCTGAGTGCGCGGTGATTTCCGGTTTTGAATTCGGGTTTACTTTAAGTATTATTTATTTCAGTATTGACACAAAGAAAGTGTGTGGCGGAGTGGTGTGTTGTGTGCTTGTGTTTGTGGGTGACCCGGGTTCGAAACCCGGCGTCTCCAATTTATTTTTATTCACTATTTATTATTAATTATAAATTATGATTTTTAAATTCTAATATATTTATTAATTACGTATTGTTTAAAATTAATATGAACCATAAATACGCAACGAAACTTATAACTGATTATTTGATTGATAAACGAAGCGGGTTTTGAAACCCGTTTTTCGACGAATGTTACAATCCGGGTCAAGGATTTCGGGTTAAAGATGTAAGAAAATATTCTACGGATATTTAGAAACAGCTTTCGGGTAAAACGGAGAAGAATTGAGAGAGTTACGGAAGATGTCGTAACTAAAACTACAAACAAGTGAAATCTGCAGCAAGCCACCGTAGGCTACGGTGGCCTACTGTAGCTTACGGTGGGTAGCTGCTGAATTGAAACTGGAAGACTTAACCGTAAGACAGTGAGATAGGACCGTAGGGCTTGACGTAAGCTACAGTGGTCACCGTAGCTTACGGTGGAGCCTAAAACTAAATATTTGTTTTTATTGTTTTAAGCTTTCGGGTCAACTCGATCATGTTATAATTTATTTTAACTAAAGTATTTCATAAAATATGAAATATAGGTAATGTTTGGAGCACCGGAAGAAGATCAAGCTATAAGAAGAACCGAACACGATCAAAGACGAAGCTTCCGCACCTGGTTTTGATTATAATAAAACTAACCAACGATAACCTGTTAAATTGTTTAAAGATATTGAAAAAGTTTTAATAAACTCGTAATTATGAGTGACGTATATTCGCATTCACACGTCAAAATGAGAAATTTTTTATAGAAATTCAGTAAATTAAGATAGGGTCTTAATTGGCAAAAACATGAAAGCTTATGTTGATGATTTGGTGATCAAAAGCAAAATGGAATATCAAATGCTTGATGATATATAAGAAACTTTCCAAAACTTATGAAAGATCAACATGAAGCTCAATCCATTCAAGTGCTCGTTTAGTTTTGAAGAAAGCAAGTTTCTGGGGCACATCATGGGGTAACAAAGCATAAAAGCCAACTCTAACAAACTCAAAGCTATACTTGAAACCAAGTCCCCACAAAGCAAAAAAGAAGTAGAGAGTCTGAATGGAAAGCTTGCAGCCTTGAAGCGTTTTACCTCACAGTTGGTAGAAAAATCCATGCTTTTTCTTCAAAACTCTCAAGGGGTGTGCTAACAAGAAAGACGTTCCGTGGACTGAAGAAGCAGAGGAAGCCTTAAACCAAATGAATCAACACTTGGCCTCACTTCCAGCCATTGCGGGCCCAGATGCAGGAGAAATGATCTCTGTCTACCTTTCGATTGCTGAAGAAGCCATAAGTGAGGTTTTAACCATCGAACAAAACAAAGTTCAGGTACCCGTCTACTTCTTCAGTAAAACTCTAAAATTAGAAGAGACCAAGTATCCTCCTTTGGAAAAACTTGCTCTAGCCCTAGTCCAAACGACTAGAAGGTTTCAAAGGTAGTTTCAAGCACACGCGATACAAGTGGTCACCGACCAACCTATTAAAAGTGTGCTTGAAAAACCAGAAAACTCCGGACGATTAGCCAAATGGGTTGTGGAACTAGGTGAACACAAAATCACCTACGTTCCATAAAAAGCTATCAAAGCCCAAGTCCTAGCTGACTTTATTGTAGAAGTCACAACGGAAGTTAACACAACTATTGCTGAACCTTCTGACCCTGAAACCTGGAAGCGTTTTAGCGATGGAGCTTCTAGTATCGAAGGGTCAGGGGCTGGGCTAGTCTTAATCAACCCTGAAGGGTTAGAATTTGCATATGCTCTTTGGCTTGAATTTTAGACCAACAATAATGAAGCCGAGTACGAACCATTGATTGTTGGGCTAAAGATAGCCAAAGAAATGGGAGTTCAAAAACTTCAAGTCTTAACAGACTCGCTGCTTGTCTCGAGCCAAGTAAATGACAACTATGTGGCAAAAGAGCCCAACATGAACAAATACCGGGAGAAATCAAAAGAGTTGATGAACACGTTTCAAACATGTGCAATCAAACAAGTCCCAATATCTCAAAACAAAAGAGCTGATGCACTAAGCAAGCTTGCATCTCTCACATTTGCTCATCTCACCAAAAAGGTATTGGTTGAAGTATTGAAATCACCATCCTCTCAGGAACATGAGGTTCAAGATGTGATCACAGAAGAGGGACCAAATTAGATGACTCCTATTGTCAAATTTCTAAAAAGTGGTGAATTACTTGTTGACCAGACGGAGGCTGAAAAGGTTCGCATTAAGTCAAGGCAGTATGTGTTGCAAGGAGAAACCCTTTACAAAAAAGGTTACCTTGCACCACTACTCCGATGTGTTGGCCCAGAACAAAGTCAATATCTGATCAAGGAAGTCCATGAAGGAATATGTGGGGCTCATTATGGCCCAAGATCGGTGGTTTCAAAGTTGATGAACCTTTGATACTTATAGCCCTCCATGCACCGAGATAGCACTGAGCAATTACAAAAGTGTGAAGCATGTCAACTACATGCACCAGTGCCCAATTGTCCCAAACACGATCTCGTCCCCATCTCCTCAGCTTGGCCATTTCACAAATGGGTAATGGACATTGTCGGTCCATTTCCACCACCAAGGGAGGAGTAAAATCCTTATTGGTGTTCGTGGATTACTTCACCAAATGGCCGAAAGTCAAACCTTTGGGGAAGATCTCAGGGAAATAAGTCATTAACTTCGTATGGGAAAGCATCATTTGCCGCTTTGGGCTTCCAGGAGTGCTGGTCAAAGATAATGGTAAACAATTTGTCGAGAAGCCTTTTAGCTCGTGGTGCAAAGAGTTCAGAATTACACAAGTGTTTAGTTCGGTGGCCTATCCCCGATCAAACGACCAAGTTGAAAGAACAAACCAAAGTATTATGCAAAGGATAAAAACAGGTTGGAAGCCATGGTACTCAGTGGCTTGAAGAACTTCCCAACGTCTTGTGGGCAATAGGAACAACGGAAAAAACAAGCCACAAGAAAACACCCTATAGCCTAGTGTTTGGGTCGGAAGCTGACATTCCGACAGGAAATCAGAGTTACCACACGACGAACACTCAACATCGACCTCGAAGCAAACTAGGACGAAACCATGCTGAACCTAGAACTCCTGGAAGAAGCTCGTGACCAAGCCTTTATAAGGGAAGCAAAGTATAATAAAAAATGGAAGCTTATTACAACACCCGGGTAAAACATGAACAATTCAAGACTGTAGACCTGGTTCTTCGCAACAACGAAGCAAGCAAGAAGGAGAATCAAGGCAAACTTGGTCCCAAATAGGAAGGACCATACACCATTCTCGAAACACATAAAGGAGGGTCATACAAGCTAGCCATTGCGAAAGGCAAAAAGCTTCCTCACCACCAGCATGGCAAGAACCTTAAAAGGTTCTATGTGTAGACAGAATGACTTATGTTCTATCTTTCCTTTGTAAGCACAGTATGGTTTAATGAATGATTGATGACATTCTCTATTAAAACTTGTGTTTTTTTTATCCTAAATCAAGTTGAGAACCTAGCAAAACACTCCATGGCAAGGGCCATGTAAGGGGATAAGCTCTTAGGCCATATCGCTCAATAGGTTCAAGGGTTAAATGGACCTATATACAGGGTGAGATCTTAAGCCAATCCAACTCCATGAGACTTAGATAAAGATCTAACTTGTCTCATTGATGGGTCTGAACAACCTACACCAATTGTTCTTTAAACCTCACAAAACGGTTTACGAAATAATAAGAGACATCAAATAATGTCACGAATAGGATAGACAACATGCGTCTTTTATCTAAATTACCTTAAAGCTAAGTTACTACAGCACTATACTTCCTAAAGTATAATTGATAAAAGATACATAACGGAACAACGAGGCAATTGTAAACATCACCAATACACAAGGAAAAAGTAGAACAAAATATTAGAAACGTCATTTTTAAAAACCATAGCATAAGGCCTTAAGGGCCATAAACCTAATATGTTGTTAAAAGCCCCAAGGGCTACCAACCACCAAAGGAAACCTTAAGGGTTTCCAAAAGACTACTTGTCCACATTACATAATATTGTTTTAAGATGCTAAGAAAGCTACGAATAAAGTTTAAAGAGTTTTAATTTGCAGCATCAGAAGCAGTAGGCTTCGCTGCACCCGCTTCACCACTCTTGGACTTCTTAGCTTTCTTCTCCTTCCTCCCACCTTCACCTGCCACCTCAGAAGCTTCAATGCTTGCCTCCTTCGAGCGTTCTCCACCATCAGAAAAGGTCTCCTCACTATCGACGGAGCAAGAACACTTTTTGGAGAGAGACTTCAGCACACACAGCCTCGTTGAGGCAAGGGGGTTTTAACTCCTGCAAGACAGAAATAGGCTTACCAAATCACTTGGAGATTTCACCACATAAGGATAGGTCATATGCTCCATCTCCAAAATAGATTCCTTTAAGGATTCGAAGGCTTTAGGCTGAAAAAGAGAGGATTGTTCCTGCGGTTGCCAAGATTCACAAGCCTTGTAGCCAGCAACTAAACCTTGGTGTCTTCCATGGGCAAAAAGCTTGTTGTAAACACCACCCAAGGCTTTGTTGAACTTTGGCTAATGGAGAAGGTAGGTAACCACCTGCTGAAATCCATGCTCGATGACCCATTGGTTGTCACCAGTTACCTGGGCGACTGAAGCCTTTAACTTTTCCTTCTCCTCCAATAAGCCTTTTTTCTGAACTTACAATGCAGCCCTATCAGCCTTTACTCGCTTCCTGTCAGCTTCAAAGCGTTTTTCCAACTCAGCCATTTCAGTCTTGTGCTGGGAAGTAAGCTCATCAATTCTCAACATCAATTTTTTATCCTTCTCAGCAAAGCCCTTAACCTCCTTCTTCAGGGCAACCATTTAAGCCTCCATCTCATCCCGTTTCTTCGAAAAAACCTCATATTCCTGCATTCTTTTGCGGAACTGGGACACACCCTCTGGAAGTAAGGCAACAAGGTTACAAGCACCCAACATCATCTTCGAGATGATCAAGTCATCATCCATAGACGAGCAAGTATCTCGAACAACGGGAGGAGAAAAGTGAGTCAAACATACTCACAGACGAATGATGACTTGAAGCTGTCACCAGTTGTGACCTTCCAACCTAGCTTATAAGCGTCTCCCGGGTTAACATTGGTGGAACCTTCACCACCCTTCCTTCAACCCTTCAAGCTTGCAATCTTCTTACTCGCCGCCTTGTTCCCCTTACCAATCACCAAAGGCTGCTCTTTATCTTTCTTCGACTTTCCCACAACCCTAGTTTCCAAATCATCTGAAGCCTCTATATCATCATTAGTTCGGCTGGCTCAGAAACCTATGGTTGATCAACTACTTTTATCAAATGACGGTTTGAACGTCGAGTAGAAACTTTAGATGCAGCAACCTTGGTGAAACCCTTGACATTGGGAACATTCACATAGCCTGAACCCTCGAACCTATGTTCAGCGTTCCTAGCAACAACATCTTTGCTAGATGTAGCCTCGCCATCTCCAAACACAACACCGGAGGTGTCATCACTATTGATAAAATCTAGGGCAGACATAACTGCAACAAGCAAAATAAAACATAGATAAAATGCAAAAACACAACAAACAAAGCATATAAAACAAAATATCATGCCCTGATCATCTCTCATGAGCACATGGACACAATTCGGCTTGTTCCACAACTTGCTAATCCCCATTAATACCAAAAGATGCTCGGGAAAGGGACGAAACCTCGAATGACACTCCCTAATAGATTTTAACAACCAATTGTCTATTTCGGACTCGGAAGGTTCGACTTCATTAAGAACAACATCAGGATGCCTCCAAACAAGTTTAAAGGGAACAATGGACTCAGAAACCTAAAAAATCGATCCTTCCAAGAACCGAGAGTTATAACCATGGACAAAATCAAACATACGCCAATCTGATATGTTTCAAAAGTAAACCAATCACCGTTCTTGGCCAAATGTGAGAAACGGCGAAACAACAACAATGACGGGTCATACCCTATCGCCCGACACAAAACCTCGAAATGTAAAACCCTAGCGAGACCTTGGGTGTGTAACTAACTGAAAGACACTCGATAATACTCCAAAATGTTGAGAACAAAGACCGGAAAAGGGTAACGCAAGTTGGAAAATTCGAAGTGACGGCAGTAAAGGGCAATCGAACCCGAAGGACACTGATCTATAGATTTGTTCAGACTCGGAGCCACCAGATTGAACTTTTGATCGATTCCTCATTCTTGACAAACTCCTCAACCTCCTCTTGATTGAGACCAGAATAACTTACAAACAGATATTTCCTAGCACCCATTAAAGATGATCGGAAACAAAGAAAGCAAGAAAAAGAAAAAGAAACTAATATGGAAAAAAAAAAGGAAAAAATAGATGAAGACTTGAGAGAAATGTAAAGAGTTAGTTTTCCATTTGTGATAAAAGAAAAAGTAAATGAAGTCTTTTTATACTTCCCACACAAAAATAACATGAAAAAAGATGACCCGTTGTATTTCAATTCAACTAACATGATAAAAGATGACCCGATGTATTTCAATTCAACTATTTATTTTGCACACAATTATCATATAGTTTTGAGTGACTAGTGACTACGAACAATACTTTAGATTAATGCCACAAATATATAAATGGATTACTTGTAAAAATACACGTAGTTTTTTTCAAGAGAATCAACAATTATGAAGTATGTTGTATAAGAAACATAGGCACAACTCAAACCGTTAACACAAACGAACATCATGGATAATATCATAAGTTCAACAAACACAACATTGTTATGACAAATCGTAAATGGACTTAAATCATCATAAGGACCAATATACTCATAAACAAGTTGCTTAAAAGCAAAACCAAATTAACAAACTGAACCTGATTCACATGTTCGACTAGTCTAAAGGTTCACTGATCATATGATCTTGTATATCTCCAAACAAATGTTAACAAGTACAAAGAACTTAAGTGCTTCTAGCCTAAAAGGTATCATGGTGCATAAAGGAGTGACATATCACATATTAGAATATGTCCATTGGTGATCTAACTCAACCTTCTATTAAAAAGTTAATATCTCTTTTTTTCGTCTACATAACCCAACCCTACTCAATTTTTAACACACATTCACAACCCATCCTAACGTATGTTTATGAACGAACTCGCTTTTAAACAAATATTATATCAGGATGTTCACAAAAAAAAAATTAAGAAATACCGTGTATTTTTTTAAGTTTAAATATTATAAGATACTTGATTAATTAAATTAGTAGGGGTATTAGTTTGGGTTGCAACCTAGGTTGCTCCATCAATCTGATTGTCAACTTAGGTTGGTGTAAATTTCTTTTTTAATTTTTTTAATTACTCAAACTTTTGTTTTACGGGTGATCAACCTAAGAGCACTCACATCCATTCCATCAAATGGTGTGAGTGAAGTTTTTATCATATAAAGATTATAAAAAGTGGTTGTGAGTGGAGGAGAGAGAAAATGCTACTGTTGATCTGTATGTTTGAGGAGACACTATTCACTCCTTATAATTTTTTAATATATTTTGAAAGTGGTTGTAAGTGGAGGATAGAGAAAAAATAATGATAAAGGTATAAAAATATTATTTAATTGAAAAGGAGAGAGAAAAAATATATAGTGTAATTTAAGGTGAAAATATGATGGAATGGATGTGAATGCTCTAACACTAGGTCACCAATGAACATGGTCTCAGGGCTATTCAAAAAACTCGTGGCTCGGAGGTCGCTCAGATTTAGCTCGAAAAAACCTCGCTTGATATGGCTCGGCTAGTAACGAGCCAGATTGACTTGGTTTGGCTCGCTTGGTAGCTCGACGCAGCCTAGATCAGATTATTTTATTTTTAATAATTTTATTTTAATATATATTATAATATGTTACAAAAACTTATTACTGTTTACATGTGTTTAAGAGTGCAATTTGATACCGATAACATATTTTAATGTTGATTAGGATAGTCCCTGTGGTTTGCCATTTTTCATGTTTAGTCTCACCTTTTCAAAATAGTATGTTTGCTCACGGTGGTTTAACAAATTTTTACTCAAATGGTCCCTACATTGCATGGCTGTTAAGTTTTTCAGTTAACCTAGTGTAAAATGACAAAAGTATCCTTACTATTAAAAAAACAATAGAAATGATATTTAATTAAATTGTGGGCCCCACCAATATTATAAAAACAATTTATTTAATATCTTATAAACCCAATCCTCTCAGTCTTCCCCCTTCTTCTCCGACGAATGACCGGCGGTAACAACTCCGGCGACTGGCATCCCCCAACCCCACCTGCAGATTAACAACTCGAACACATAACCAACTCTGCACACTATTTAGCTCAAACATGTGAAGCATCTCTTCTTCATCACCCAATCTCAAATCCACTATATGTTCTTCATCACCCAAATCAAATTCATCCAAATCTCTCATCAAAACACCCATCAATCACACTCCCCATGCTGTTGAGAAAAACACCGACGGATCGTTCCCAATTTGGTACCTAATAATGTTCAGCCGTATTTATATTTTGTGTGCTAATTGTTTTTTTTTATTGTGGGCTGGGTCCCATCTATTATAAATTATTAAATTTTAGTTTTACATTTACAAAATAAAGGGCATTTTTGTCATTACATATAAATTTAACTGAAAAATTAACGTCCATTCAGATGGAGGACTATCCGAGTAACAACCGTGCAAACCACCGAGAGCAAACATGCTATTTTGAAAAAGTGGGGACTAAACATGAAGGACTATCCGGGCAATTAACTCTAATTTTAAACTTATTTTGTGGTGTTGTAATTGATTTTGGCTTCTAATATATCAGTTTGTGTTTTTTTTATATATTTTTTTTAAATATTGAATAATATTCTAAACGAATGAATTTTGAAAGCTACATATTAACTTTCCTTTTTAAAATTGAGCCAAACCAAACCGAGACGATCCAGCTCGGATTATAATCGAGCCGAGTGTTTTATCCATTAAAAAAATTACAAGGACTTTAAAGTCATAAACCCAAAGTAGAAGGACTCAAATCCCATCCAATACCTTCTTTTTTTCATTTTTCTTCCCTCCACATCCATCCGAACCAAAAATTCCCTCCCTTCCCTCGTTTTCTTCTTTCTCTTCCAAACCCTCGTTTTCTCTCTCTACACCCCCAAACCCCCCATTTCCCTCCCTATAAACCCTAAATTAACCTCAATTTCTCACAATTCACTCATCTCTCTTCCTCAATTCCACGCAATTTTCTTCAATGTCTGAACCTCCACCTCCAAATCGCACGGCGGCGTCGCCACCGGTGCCGTTGCCGCTCTTCGGCGCTAGAACTGGACATATCCTGCATCCGATGAGACGTCACTTGCCGTTCGCCTCGACTAAACCGCCGTTTACTCCTTCCGATGATTACCACCGGTTTCCGTCTGGAATTGACGGTGTTACAGTCGCCGGCACCGTCGATCAGCCTGCTGACGTCGTTAAATCTCCGGTAGTGTTATAAACGTTTGTTGTGATAATTAGTTAATTATACTGTTTGTTAGTTTAATTGAAGGCTCAGGCTTACACCTAAGTGTTTGTTGATAAAGTGTAGTTTAAAATTGTTAAGTTTTTAGGATATTTTGTTTGTTATAAGATTAATTTGTAATCGATTACGCCTCGAATTAGCTGAGTTTGTCCAATTGGTTGGAATGTGACCTAAAAATCTATAGTTGGATCCAATTTGGGCATTGCCTAACCGGTGCACCAGATTCCCGATGCGTGGTTCCGTGTAGTACGGTGAAATGGTATAAGCGTTTCATGGTCGTTTCTTTAACTTTAGGTCGGTCGGTGAAGATCCAAAATCTAGACCTCCAGATGATCTAGTGGATTGGATCCTAAGAAACCTGCAAAACAGTAAAGTGTTAGCCGTTAGGCTCGTCGCAGAGGTGGGAGGGCCACTTTGCAACCACCCTCTCGTGCGAGGATAAATATTTGCTGTAGAGAGAAAAGGTATAGAGAGAGAATAAGGACGAAGGATAAATATTTGCTGACGTCACCCGGCTTCTTCCATTCAGACGATATGCAGCCACCTTCACGGCCGGAGTGTCTTGTGATTTTGGGCCGGTAGCCGGACCTTGTGTCCGGTATTGATAACGTAGTCTCTACTGTCGGTTTATAAAGTTTCAATATGTAGCGAATAGTTTGGTTTGTGGTTTCAAAAGTTTCAAACCGTATAAAACCAAATTGGACTGTAAGATTTGTATATGTTTTATTGTTTATAGATATCTCAGTATCTCATACTAGATGTATTTAATTATCTACATTAGGCATGCATTTGGGCTGATTGAATTAAAACTGATTTAACTGAAGTAAACCAATGAGTCTTGGCCAATGGTTTAAAAACTGATTAACGGTTTAACCTAGAAACCGTCAAAACCGGACTGTGAAGTCGTGAACACCCCCTAACGTACGCGTCCTTGACGAACTTTTAAGGAAGTGATAAACATGTCTTTCATTTTATCCACTGCGTGAAATAGATCAAACTCAAGTGTCCAAGAAACTTGTTGCTTGATAGTAGAGTCGTAGAGACAGTATAGTATGACAGCTGGTTAATATACAATCTTCAGATGGTCTCTGGATTACAAGCAAAGGAGACGATACATATAATTAAGCGTCAAATTATGAATATAGTTAATCGCATTATTGGTGCTGTTATCAAGTCTCAGTCATTATATTATTCCTCTGAATTCATGGGTCAGTTCTAGTTATTTTGTTTTTATGGTTGAAGTTTTAAATGGTTATTGTTCCGCAGCCAGTAAAGAGAAAACACGGAGTAGGTTTCAATGAAGCTTCATCTAACGAGTGGGCAAGTATCGGTTACACTGCGACAGTTGATAGTCCACTTCGCACTCCTGTATCCACAAAAGGTGGAAAGATAAACGCGCGTTCAAAGGTCACACCAAACAACAAACCTGCTCCTCAGACCCCTGTTTCAAATGCTGGTGAGACATGCTTTGAGGTTTTTTATGCGTTTGCGTTACTACAGACGTACGGGAGTGTTTGGATGTGTGTTTCACGCAGTGTGAAAACTAATTATGTTCAATACAGGTTCGCCTTCAGCACTTACTCCAATCGCTGCCTGCCGGTATGACAGCTCACTAGGTAACTTCAGGTTTACTTATTTCTTTTGATCTTTCAAAAGTTTTTTTTTCTTTTTTGTACATTTAAATGGGATTTTTTTTGTTTACATAAAGTTTAAAACTTTGCAGGTCTTTTGACAAAAAAATTCATCAACCTCATCAAACACGCTGAAGATGGTATTCTTGATTTGAATAATGCTGCTGCAACGTTGGAGGTATTCTTATTCTTTTTTTTAAAGAAAACAAATAAATTTTATGTGATTTTTATAAAAGATTCATGTTAACAAGTTGTGATGATACCAGGTGCAGAAGAGGCGAATATATGATATAACAAATGTTCTTGAAGGGATTGGTCTAATCGAAAAGACGCTCAAAAATAGAATCCGATGGAAGTAAGTTTTTTTTACTGTAACACATGCATATCATACGAATGACTAGCTATAATCTGTTTAAACTTATCTAAAATGTCATAATTATCTATTTAGAGGTCACGATGCTTCAAAACCCGGAGATTTGGAGAATGACGTTGCTTTGTTACAGGTATGGATTGGTGGATATTTACTTTTATATTCTTATTTATTTATTTTGATCATTACAGTGTTCAAGTATGTCACGATTCTTTTTCAAAAGTCGTAGTTCATGAGTTATTAACTTTTAGCGTTTGCTACAGGCAGAAGTTCAAAGACTTTCAGTGGAAGAACATAGATTAGATGAAAGCATCAGGTACTATTTTTTTAAACAATATTCGATTTGCCATATTTGCTATTATGAATCCATCTTATGTAGCATGGTTTTTGCAGCAAAATGCAGGAAAGAATGCGGGAGTTGAGTGAAGATAACAATTACCAAAAGTAATGTTTTATGACTTTATCTCCACTTATGTTTGTGGCATTGGTTAAAATTGTTAATGTTATATTCGTTATTGACACCCTCACTGTTTTAGATGGCTCTTTGTGACTGAAGATGATATAAAAGGTCTGCCATGCTTCCAGGTGGAGTATTAAATTTAACATATTATTTTATTTTATATTTTAATTACTTAAATTCACACTTTCACTTGACTTTAAATATCTGATGTTTATATGGACAGAATGAAACGTTGATAGCAATCAAGGCTCCGCATGGGACTACTCTTGAAGTCCCGGATCCTGATGAGGTGAGTTAGGGGTGCTAAACGGGTCGTGTTCACGGGTTCAACCCGACCTGAACCCGAAAATCGTGTCATACATATGAACCCGAACACGACCCGAATATTTACGGGTTGTCCTGAACACGATCCGTTCAACCCGAACTTTTTTATTTTTCATTTTTTCCGCAATTTAATATATTAAAATTAAATTATACTACAAAAAAATACAAATGTATATAATACTATTACATTTAAATTATAAACTCTTATGTCAATTTCTCTTTTTAAGTTATAATTACGTCACAAAATACAGACCCAATTTAATTTATGAGATAAAACATATTGTAAAAAATATAATATAACATGAATGGGTTAAAACGGTCAACCCGCCAACCTGACTGGGTTGACCCGAACCCGGCCCATTTAGCTAAACGGGTTCGCGGGTTCAACCTGAAACTGACCCGAACCTATTTAGACTAAACCCAAACCTGCGAATTTCGTGTTAGGTTTGTGTCGTGTCTTCTGGTTGTGTCAGAAATTCACACCCCTAGGTGAGTATGACATTATAAGTGATCTTTTATTTTTTTTTTCTTGAACTTTCGGTTAATTTAATATATGAGGGCCATTGTTTTGATGATATGTCAGGCTGTTGATTATCCGCAAAGGAGATACAGGATAATTCTTAGAAGTACAATGGGTCCTATTGATGTATATCTTGTCAGGTACATATGTACTTGACTACTTTCTATTATTAATATTTATCTTATATTCTTATATGCTTATGTTGACTTAATTTGGTTGTGATCAAAACAAAACCACATATCTTTAGTCAATTTGAAGAAAAGTTCGAGGATGCTGATGGGGTTGACCAACCTATGACCATGGTACCCGTGGCATCCAGTTCCGGTTCTGACGACAATCCCGAGGCCCACACTGAACTGCAATCACAACATGTTAATAATACGAATTCCGATCATAATTTGCCCCAAGACTCACCTGGGAGGATTATGAGAATAGTCCCGTCAGATGTTGATGTAAGTAACTATGATTCAGTAATATGTGTAATTGTGCAAATGGTGTATATATATTGAGGACCGTATATGAAAATGAACTTGTCTATTGTGATTTGTTGTAGAATGATGCAGATTATTGGCTTCTATCAGATCGAGAAGTACCTTTGACTGATATCTGGAACACAGAGTGTATCCTTTTTTTCTTTTCGCCCAAATAATAAATAAATGATATATTGATAGGAAGTAGGGCTGCAAACGAACCGAAAGAACATGAACAAGACCTTGTTCGTGTTCATTTGTTAAGAAATATATGTGTTCATGAACACTTACCGAACGAGATTTTATGTTCTTGTTCATTTGTTAAGGTAAGGAACTTGCTCGTGTTCGTTTGTGTTTGCTTGTTAATTTTTGGTAACGAATGTTGATGAACACAAATGAGCACAAACTAATGTCATGAACACAAATGGAAACAAACGAACACCAAACAAGCGATTAAGAACAGAATATATAATGCATTGACACTTGTTAAATATATTATTTATCGGAATTTTGAAGTATTTAAATAAAATAAAAAACTAATGAACTATCGAACAAAACGATACACGTTACCGAACGTTCACGAACCTAAATGAACGAATGCGACCTCTGTTCATGTTCGTTCCTTTAACTAATCGAACGAACACAAACAAACTTCTCGTCGAATGTTTGGTTCGTTTGCAGGCCTAATAGGAAGGAATGCGTTCCTTGACTAGTTTATAGTACAATGGGATGATGTTGATCTGCTTAGTGAAGAATTTGGGTTAGCAGAAATGGGGACACCAAGGCCAACACCGCCATCCGGTCCCGCTGACGCACATGTAAATGGTGCACTCAGGTGAGCCAAGGTCAACAACAACCACCAAAAGGGTCAGGTCAACATCAACACCAGATGACTTGTTTTCAGGTAAAACGGTCCAAAAGGACACAATGAGCGTGAAATCGGGAATCTAAAGCAGCGTCAGGTTTTTTGTACAGTATATTAAATTCCATTGGAATAAAACTTGATTATGCTTGTTTTTAAGCTCAATAAATCCAAGTACCGACAATCTGTTATATACATTTTAGTTTGTTGTATCTATTATCTTGTCTTAGCGTTGAGTAAATTGCATCAGTGGCAAGAGAAGGAATCTCACATAGTGAGAAGATAGCCTGTTGCGGCTAACCAATGTAGCGGGCGGTTTGTTACTTTGGCAGGGGTGTAAGTTCGGTTTGTTTAATTCAAGAGAAGAGAGATCGAGCTTGTGCTTGGCTCATTTTGAACTCTATACCTTGAGTTTGGCTCGTTAATAATGTAACTTATCTTATTTATAGCTATAGTTTTTTATTTCATATATAAAAATACAAATATTTATGTAACTAGTATTTAGATTCCATGCGTTGCGGCAAGACCATTAAACCAAACAAAAATAGACCTAATAATATTGAAGCACACACACATGTTACGACATGTTAAATCACCAAATTTGAATCGATACATAAAACATTATCGTAGCAATTTTGTTATTTTTATTTGATTGCCGTTCATAAATATGATTTACAGCCTATCATAATTATGATTCGAACTTCAATGTTTATTAACGTTTGATGGTAATATATGATTTACAACTATTTTTTTATTAAAAAACATTATGAAATTTGTTAATATATTCTTTTATGTTAAATATTTAAAAGTTTATGCTAATAAATGTAAAAAAGTATGAATTAGTAGAGATAGAGGCTGGGATGGTAGAGTGGTGGTTTACACCAATTAAATTAAGGGAAAAATGAATGGTAATCTTGTGAGGGGGAAGAAATTTAGTAAATTAAGGATGGTAAATTCCATATATCCTGTATATAATATTATTATTATATTTATATAAATAACGGACTTGTTTAAGCTCGTGAATCTTGTCAAGCTCGAACTCAAACTCGTATATTAAAATATACTTTCAATTTAGGTTAGGGGTGTGCAGGGGTTAGTTTTGGCCTAAAACCTTAACCATAACCGTAACTCTAACCAATCGTTATGACGATTTCGGTTAATCGGTTTTGAAGATAGCAACGACTGGTTATGGGTCAATTAACTGTAAACTAGATTTTTTTCATAAAATTTTTGAACCTAACTAAAAATAGCTCAAAACAACCAATGTTAGCTCATGCTTCCATCTACAATTATAAATCATGATAAAAGAAATTCGTCAAACATCAACAAAATATTGGATAAAAAATGACAAAAAAAAAAAAAAAAAAAACCTAATGATGCCATACCTGAATACAGGTTACATTAATTTAAACAAAAAAACCTATAACAGTCATTAGGGATTGAAAATGTTTTTTTATTACAAATGTTTTTTCATTTAGAAAAACTACAACTGAAATGAGTGTTTCATTCCAAGTGAAAACCAAAATCAACCATGGTTTAACATCAAGCGTGAACAAACTACCATTCATAAATTCATATGATAGGGTTCCATTAATTGGGTTATATGGAATATGGTTAACCATGTATGTACTAAACGTCGATTCGGTTTGGTTTTGACGGTTATGAAAACCTATATAACCATAACCAACCCACTAATGTTGGTTTTCACAAATCCATTAAACCGATCGGTTAATGTTTTGGTTCGGTTATGTCAGTTCGTTTTTTTTTTGTTAATTCAGTTATGACTTATGAGTCAGTTAATTCAGTTTTCTGCACACCCCTAATTCAGGTTTGTTTTTAGCTTGTATTGATTTAAGATTTTAAGGTGCTGATCTAGTCTCACATAAGATAAATTTTATAATTTGTATATGGCCTGAGTTGATCCTTAAATATATATATATATATATATATATATATATATATATATATATATATATATATTAATTTTTGACCAGTTAATCTTAATTATCCTTTAAACTGTTTCACATTTGACCAAATATTGGATCTCAAAAAGTATCTTTCTATTAATTTTGTCTGCATGTTACAGGAGAGCATCTAAATCCGAATATTTTAGATGATCTGCATCTTTAAAAGATATTATTGATTAGTTTAAAATAAAATGTAGATAATTATGGGGGACAAAAGACAATAGACAAATTTAGTGATTTTATACTCCATACTTCCCATAAAATAGAATTTTTTGGTTATTAGTTTAATAAATAGTTGATAAACCGAGATAATTCTATTATATAGATACCGGTTAACGTTTTTAAATAATATATTAAAACTAGAATAAATAGAAATAAAACAAAATGTATGTAAAACCATTATGTGTATAGATCAAATACAAATGAGTAGCATGCAAAATACATATAATGTAAGAAGCGGAGGAATTTTTTTTTCTTGCTACTTAAAAATGACGTTCAATTGCAAAATGTTAAAAAAATAATAAATACTAAAACTCATGATTTTACAGCATTAGAGTAATTTTGTAGAGTAATTATAATTACTCTACGAAATTAAATATTAGTTTATTAGTGTAAAATCAAGATTTTTTTTTGAACTAAAATACGTGCTTAAATAGTAATGACAAAAAAAAATCTCTCATTAACTTTTTACGTTAATGATATATTATATTGTAAGACCCATTTGTATAGTAACTTAACCTAAACACTTTAGTTAACTTACTTTATTTACATAAAGCAGACATTAATTAAGGAAAAACTATGCAATATTGCATCATAAAAACAAAGTAATTTATTATCATGCCCGGTCCTTTATGTTTATTAACCTAGGCTGAGGCCGAGGGCCATCCAAAAACAAAGGCCTTCTATTTGTTTTCCATATATTAGGCTTGTTTTTTGCCAGTTAAATAGAGTTTCTAGGCCTAAGATTTAGGATTTTATTCTAGAAGTTCACACTGTCCGCGCACGCTTCATTCTAGAATCCAAAAGAAGCGCCGCAACACACCAACCCCCGTTATTTGAATAACCAATGTGAAACTGATGCGGATTGGACGAAATTAGGGTCGACATTATGATAAATCATTGTTGTGGTTATTTAATCTCTCAAATCTCAATCTCAATTGCCGATTTTCTTTATACCAATTCAATAAGGCCCCGACTTTTTGGTTCGCTTAGGGCCTTTAAAAACATTGAAACGGCCATGTTTATTATTATTTTAAATTCGAAGTTAACTTACAGGCAGATTGTGATCGTATGATTTTCTGATATCTAAGTAAATATTTTTACCGATTTAGAATTTGATTAATTGATAATCTATTATTCGTTTTAATAGATGGCGTCATATTTACATTATTAAAATAAATACTTAATACATCACTAAATCTACTATAATTTCACTAGTTATTTTTCGAGTTTACAGCTGTCACATTACCTCTTACATTCTTCCTTTGACTTCTATAGTTTCTTTTTTTTTTTTTTTGAACGAAAGAAAAAGGAACTCAAACACAGCGGTATAAAACTATAAAACATATTTAATAGCTATCATATTTACTCGATAAACAAAATCTTTTTCTATGTACAATACACATAAAACATATTTATTTAATAAATCTTAATAAATCTTGAAGAAAATACAAATGAGGCTAAAAACATCAACAAGATACGCCACTTATTGGCTAGACTCATACTCCAAATAAAGTGACGGATTAAGAAACTTCTTTTGGTGGGTTTGTTTTGATAGATTCTCACTATTTTTTTCTAAATCATACAAAGTTCTCACTATTTTTTTTCCAAACCGAGTGGGTTTATATGAACCCTTAAAACAGACTTTTCAATTCTTATAAAACCCTCATATTCTCACTACTTTCACAATTTCATCACCACCACCACCACCCCAACAACTTCTTGTTCATTTCCATCAATGGTATGAAGCATTCTTGTTACACCTCCCTCCGGGACCTTCTCCCATCTCCGGCAACCGCCATTCACTCCCCAGAACCTCCTTACTCCGCCGCCAGCTCGGGTTATGAAATCTTGATCCGAAACCGCTTTGTGAAGCAGGCAGCCTGGGCTTACCTCCAGCCCATGTCCACCTCCCACGAATCCGATGAATCCGTCATGTTTAGCCGCGTGTGGTGGACAAAATTCTCCGGTAGCTTCCTCCGCCTCATTACCGATTGTCTTCTCTTGTCAGTTCACATGTGAAACACGGAAAGAAACAGCCTCTTGCAGAAATGCAGGATTGGAATGCTAACATTCCTAGTTGGGACCCGCGCATGCATGCAGAAGCCTCGTGCACCGGGTTTAAATGTTCAATCATTTGATTTAAGAAAAAAAATATGAATTGAATGAATGAAAAGTTTTTTTTCTATGTTTGTTTGTTTACAATTTGTACATTTGCTAGTTCGGTTCGACGAATCAAGTACCCCTCGAGCGTCTAAATCTTAGCCAATGTTCGCGGTGACCCGAAGAAGAATTGGATCGGGTAGGCGATGGTGGAAGGTGGAGTTCCTCCGCGTACACAGCGCGGTGGCGGCTGGTGGTGTTTGGTAGTGGTGGAGCGGTGGGCGCCCACGTGTCTTCAGCTTGCTCTGGTTGGAAAAAAGATGTTGGAGTCACCGGTGGTGGTGGACGTCCGTCACCGGAGTTCTGATGAGTGTATAGAATCTGCACAATAGAAAAGCTCACAAACATTGAAAAAGAAAATATGCACGAGTAGGGTTGTAAACAAGTCAAGCAGCTCGATAAAAGCTCGAACCAAGAGCTCAAACTCAAACTCGAGATATAGAAATGTAGGTTGAAATGAGCCGAGTTAGAGCTCGAGCGTAAGTCAAACAAGCCGAGTTCAAGCCTAGTTGGCCCGAGCTACACCGGCCCGTAATTGCACTCACGCTTTAAAACCGGATAACGTTGTAAATAATAAACAATATTACAAAATATATAATCAACCCGAAACAAAATGTATACTATTTTATCTTTTGGTATGGATTTGTAATAAAATATGAAAGTGTAAAATAGTAATTAAATTAGTAAATGACATATTTAGAAAAGTTAAAAAAGTATTTTTCCATTTTGTTAAAAATCCGGTCCGATCATTCAGTCCGATATGCCAATTCAACCGGTTAAAACAGACTAACCGCTGTTATACAACATATTCCCAGTCCGACCAACCAATCAAATCCGGTTCTCAAAATAGCAACCAACCGTCAGTGATTTTAGTTGTTAGGTAGGTTAACAATGTATAAATGTTGTTTGGGTGCATTAATCGATCGGATTAGTTGGGGCTGTCAAGCGTGTCACGTTTAAGAATAAGGGGTTGAATTAATGGTCTGAACACAACCCATATATTTATCCGTGCTAAATACATCAGCCGTAAACCGAAGACGGTTAAATTCTTGTAATAATAATAATTTTAAACCTAACTTGAAAAGTCAATTTAAAGTTTTAAACTAAAGAAAAATGCTCTGAAAAAAGAAGGGTAAAAGATGACAAACCTCAGGTCTGGTGGGCTTAGAGACAATATAATGAAAGATTTCAAAGAACTTTGTTTGACCCAATTCTGTAGAGTTGTGCCAATAATAAATTGCCACGTCCCATGCTTTAGCCCTCATTTCCTTTAAACTCCTTTCTATATCTGTCTCATGATTTTCTATAAAGGGCCTCAACATTGCTTCATATACATACCAGGTCCCCTACACACACCTTTCCTTTTTTAGTACAACTTTAAATGCACATATTACAACCACTCATATTGGTCTACATTCAATTCAATTTGATGTTCTTTTTTGTTTTTTTACCTTTGTCTTAGGATACCATAGATAGATAATGAGTGCTAGCTTCATCTCTCCATACATTGGTACCCTACAAAAGTACCATCATAATCGGTTATTTTCGGAGTCTGAAATACAGGGCGTCCTTACAGTTTTGAATTTCAAAGACACCGTACCATGAAATGAACAGATCACCGACCCTTTCAAAAACAGTCAGTATTGCAACGATCACCCTGAAAGAAATCAATACCAGTTATTCAACACGTAACCAAGAATACATGTTATTGTCAAGTTGATGAGAAATGTTTTAACACGGTATGTGAAAGTTGCAAATTTTATGCAAGAATATTGTATAATAAGGCGAAAAAAATCAATTTCTTGTGAAATAAGCAACAATATAGAATTAAAGATTGCTATTTGTTGCTAAAGTTAGAAGACACAATAAGAAGTTGATAGAAGCAAACATGCTCCATGTGAGTTACATTCATCATTGTCACTCAAAACCTCACACAAGAGCATGACTAAAGTGGGCCCCTTTCTTTACATAACTAAAAGCATATACATCCATTGTTACTAAGTTAAAAAAAAATCAGTTAACCAATAGACAAGTAACATAAAAATAAAATAAATGGTTAATGTCATAATCATAAAACGATAAAATAGCAAAATAAGTTTCTCAAACGTTTCATCTTTGATAATTTGATTAATTATATTGACAAACTAGTAACTAAACTTGGAATATTATTCAATTTGGCCA
This sequence comes from Scalesia atractyloides, assembly GCA_947069175.1. Classification (NCBI taxonomy): domain Eukaryota; kingdom Viridiplantae; phylum Streptophyta; class Magnoliopsida; order Asterales; family Asteraceae; genus Scalesia; species Scalesia atractyloides. The sequence goes on from CAMTDV010000003.1 coordinate 87,693,730, forward strand.
TTTTAAATGGCTTTTTATCATACTACCCGATGATTATAGGTGAATTTTTTTATAAAAGATAAAGACAAACCCGAACCAGACCGGGGTTGGGATATCATGACTTGTGTTCGCGGACATGTATGAGGCTAATTATAAAAAAATATAGATTCGGATATGAGTATGATATTATACAATCTCTAACCCAGTTGCCTGCAATCGATATCATACTCATTTACTCGCAATCTAACATATATAAACACACTTATTAAAATATAATAAATAATAATTTTAACTTGTAAAGCTTATAAGGTTATAGAAAACTTAGAATTGCCAGAATTATACTTAAGTATTTGGTATTTCAAATTGTTTTGGGAATAAATTTGAGATCGAGTTTTGGGTACTATGAAGCCAAAGCCTGAATTTTAACCACCTAAGATTACGAATGGGACCCCCGATAGACGTAGCGGGAAATACACATATCTGACTGTTAATTAATCAGGTGTGACTAGAAATAATAACACAATTCTAAAGATAACTAGATAATTAATCAGGTAACGCGACTAGAAATAATAACACAATTCAAAAAGTAGATAACTAAAAAAAGAACGAAAATCAAACCATTTTAAAAGTATAATGAGATATAAATTGTCCAGTGATGAATACAACATTTTGCTACATTAGTCGTATTCTAAAAGTATTATTGTTTAAGAATTTGAGAAAACTATTGGTTGATTATGACATGAACAAGCCAACCCAAACCCAATCATGGCAAAAGTGTAAAACCCATGTCTCTTTCAATGATTAGAACAAAAGGTATCTTGCAAACCTAATCATGGATGTTTTCAAACCCAATTACCTAAACTCACAATCTATCCCTCAACTTTGACCTTCGTGAAAATTAACATGAAAACCAAGTAGTTTACCAAACACCCACTTAAATCAACTTTCAAAATTTAATGATTAAACTTAGGTTGCTACTATTTACATCTAACTTTTTGCTATTTGTATTAGGTGATGTGATATTAACAAATTTAATTTGTATTTTTTTCTTTTATAACTTCCGATATATAATGTTTCATTAAAAAACGAACATGGTTTTCCGAAGTGCGTATTTTTATAACGTTTTGATATAAATTTTATAAAAAAACAGAGCCGTATTAAGTATAACCTTTTATAAGTCGCCATAAAATTTTACATTCCGTTTTTTATAAAAATTTATATCAAAACGTATATAAAACTAAGCACATCACAAAACCATATTCGTTTTTTAATTAAACATATATATATATATATATATATATATATATATATTATATATTGAAAGTTATAAAAGAAAAACACAAATTTAAATTTATTAATGTGACACCACTTAGTATAAATAACAAAAATTCAAGTGTAAATAAAATCAACCTTAGACTTGAACATAAATTGAAAAATGAAAACTGACCAATATTGACACCAAAATCTCAATTCCCCATTTTCAACTCCATGTTTCTCAAGTGTTTTAAAACACTCAAAAGCTGGATAAGCATATCCCAGAATCAACCTGCACCCATAACCAAACATCAACTAATCTCACTGATCCCACCAATCCCCTGTTTCCAAACACCAATTTCCCCCAAATTAAAACCAATCAAAACATGAAAATGACTTACACAAGACTGTTTGTTATAAGCTCACCCAACATCTTCTTCTAATCTCCCCCTTTTTGCCGCCAAATTCCCAACCTAAATTAACTGTACAAATATTGACCATAATCAAATTTTTAACCAAATTTATAAACATTTATACATAATTAAGGAGCTGTTTGGCAACTTTAGAATGATTAAGTGCTAAACAGTAAGAGGTCTGAACCGTTAAGAGCCAGTATAATGCTTAATCGTTCAGTGGCAAATGTCTAACCAATTTAGATTAGAGGTCTTAACCATTTAGACTCAATATAATGCTTAACCATTCAGATGCAAATATCTAAATCATTCAGACATCTACTCGCAAAACAAACTGTCTTACAAAATAATTACTCAGCCAGTAAAAAGTCCCATTAAGAGCTAAAAAAACAGCGCCTAACCTAATTTAACTCAAACCCAAATCAATTTACCACAATACCAATCAAGATAAACAAAAGTAAAAAAAAAGATCAATACAGTCAGCAGAGAATAATTCTTTATTAAATTAAAAATCTTTACAGAAAGCATTCATCTAATCATCCTAAATAACCCAAAATCACAATCGAATTCAATCGAATCAAACTACAATGAACAGAACAGAACAGAACATAACACAACATCAAAATTTAATCAGAAAATGAATTTGAAAACACTAAAATTAGAAACAGAGGACCCATTTTGGTGGAATCAAGAACGAGGGTGTTACCTGAGGAAAACGGAAAAAGATTGTGGATTGATGATGGGGTTTTGGAGAAATTAATGGGTTTTTGAAAGGAGTATGAGAAGCTTAAAAAAGAAGCAAAATTGATGAAGAAGAAGAATGGGGGTGATTTATTAAATAAGGAGCATGTGTGTGTGAGAGAGTATTTATAAAAGAGAAAGAAAGCGGTTAGGAGGTGGGGTTTACTTGCCTCCAACGCCTCCTCACTTCTTCCACCCTTTTCATAAATTCTTGTTGCTTATTTGGAAATACCATTTCAATTGCAATATATTGTAATGTAATGTAATGGTTTCATTTTCTTTTAGTGTTATATTGGTAACCATGAGTTTTTAGTATTTTTTTTATATTTTTTAGTTTGTAATGGTTTCAAAAGTTTTCATCGATCACTGTCTATTATCTATATATAAAAAGAAGATGCTAATGTGAGCCATGGGGTTTTTGCTAACTTGCACCTGTTCTTTTTCTTTTTTATGTGTGAAATTGAGTTGTTGTTCGCTCATGAACGAAGCTATTGGGAAGGCGACTTTGATAGTGCTTTCTTAACGAGAGAGATCCTATCGTGGTAGAGCTCTTATTTGTGCTTTGACAAATCCCTATCTGGCGTTATCTACTGGCTGACTCCACACTGCCTGTTGACTGACTATGTTTTTTAGAAAGCAAGATCCCTTCGTTTATGACTCTATAGAAAGAACATCCCATACAGAATCCTTCAACTAACAATTAAGCTATTCGAGCCTTCACTTAAGCTCTCATCGATAGAGCCACTGTCTCTTTGATTCTTGTATACAAGTCTGGTAGTCAATTGTTCTGTCTAACAAGGATGGGCTAGTTGCCTACTCTCGCCTAACCGGCCCCTTTGACTGATGATCAACATGACAAGTAATCTATCTTGATCCTTATATGACGCAATTCATAGATTTGGGCTCCGCTTCGACTCAACTGCCTAGCTAACCCCTTAGAAAAGATCTGATAGATAACAGCTACCTAATTTTTAAGCCCTTCACCAATCAAGGTCTTTCATCTTGCAAGTCCTAATACTATGTTCACGAAGCTCGACTAATAGAATTGACAGACCCTAGGAATAGAATATTGTGTTAGCTTTGCCTTCAAGTGATAGGGGTGAGGGGAACTACTCAGAAATGACTTCGTTGGTTGAGGAGTGACCGATCCGGTCAGTCAAAAAGACATGAAAAGAAAAAAAGAGTAACATGGGGACCCTATTGCCTCTCGTTGCTTACTTTAAATCAAGTCACTTTGTCTATCCCCTTCCATCAACAGAAGTATCGGCTCTAGCTATAAGAAATTGTGGGTATTTATTATCCTGCGCTAACCAATATTTCCAGCATTTAGTGCCTAAAACCACTGAAAGGGTCGATGCAACTCCCATCCCTTCATCATAAGAGCAATTTTAACTGATTTCTTGTCCGCAACCTTTTCTTTTAACCCCGTAATCGGATCAGGAAGGAAGTCCTTGCTCTGTGTTTTGTCAACCGTAGATGAAAACGGAGCAACTGCTAGACCATCCCACACAACTTTTAACAGACGCATTTTAGTTTAGGTTTTTTAACAAACACGTTAATACCGTTTTCGACAAAAATTTTAACTTTTCTTTTTCTTTGCTATAACAAGTGTGCCGAAGGTTTTTTTCGGGTTCGTTTTTTTTAACAAACCCGCCAATGCTCTTTTGAACATATTTTCAACTTTTCCTTTTTACTTTCTATAACGAGTGTATCGAAACCGATCGAGTTCCTATCGTTTTCTTTTTATTTACCCTTTTTACCTTTTCTTATTATTTTGATATTCAAAACTGAGCTACGACGCAAATAGCACTAAAATATTTAGATATCATTTTGATATGTAGCGAATTCCAACTGCGTCATAGCACAACGAGCGGGTCACTATAATCCTAGTTAAAATAATGTATAAGTCTAATAAACTAAAACAACAAAAAAACAAAACATGTGATTGGTTAAAGTACATAAAACCCACTATTCTCCTTCCTCTCTGGCCGGTTAGGTAGGTCACGAAGGGGGCTTTCGCGCCCCTTTTAAACAAAATCAACTTGTTACCTGTTAGAGAAAAAAAGATGATTTTCTTTTTGTTTAATATAAAATTTCAGTCACTTATTGATAAAAAGTAAATAGACACTATTTTAATGTAAACTTTTTTTAACCCATTATAGGTTTATATAATAAGGCATATCTAAAAGAAATGTTAATAGGTCTATATAGATGTTTAGATAAAGCATTTCTAAAAGAAATTATATATCAAAACTTGATATACGTAAATACATAGTGTAAGTTGGTTATATATCAAAACTTAATTATGAACTTTATTGAAGATTGGAATTTTTTTACAAAAGTAAAAATGAAATCAAGTGTTAAATTTCAATTTTAAAATCCGCAAAGAATATAAAAAATAGAAAAAAATCATGGACCAATCCACATCATCTTGTTCGAAGACTACCCCTAAACAACTATTACATTCTCTCTTCAACTTATACATTTTCTCCTTTTCTCTCTTTCACGTAGTATATAGATGAGTCGGGCAGAGCCCGAGCCCGAGCCCAACTAGGCTCGAGCTCAGCTCGCAAATAAAACCTAAAGTTTGAGTTCGGTTTGACTTGACTCGAGCTGTTTTGAAAACAACCTTAAACGAGTCAAAAACTCGGCTGAAGCTAGCTTCAATATTGCTTAAACAAGCCAAAGTTCCGCTCGAGCTCGACTCGTCAATGTTATCATCATCATTATTATATTACATATAAAATAACTAAAATTTTGTTTGGGCTCCGAGCTTTGTATTTCAGGCTTGAGCTTGGGTTCGATAACTAAATGAGCTCTATCTCAGGCTCGAGCTCGGGCTCGGACTCGGGCTCGGTCCCGGCTCGGCTCATTCGAACTTTTAACCAAGTCGATCACAAGTAACTTTCGAGCCTCTGAGCTTATTTACACCCATTAGAAATTGTCTTGAAGTTCACATATGTCTTGTTACGTATATTATGTTTTTATCTCTTGTCTAATTCATCTTTAAATATATACTCTCTTTTTTTTTGAACGGCAAGGAACGTCGTGACACCAGGCGCTATGACCAAGGTCGACTACTTGACCGCCACCCGCCCCTTAGCTCTCCCAGATGCGCGGAAACCCGACCTCCACCCGCCCGAAGGCACGGCCATAGAATAATCTTTAAAACCTCGTCTGCCATCCAATACGAACCGGCACTCATATTCGCCCTTCACCTGAATGACACATAAAATATTAGGAGAGAGTGAGAGTGAAACCTAAATAAAGAAAACATCAAATTTTTCTTCAATCACTCCAAGACTACCTTGGCTGAAATACATATTCTCTAAAATCAAAATATTTAATTATATGTATATTAAAGGTGATATTTACTTCTTGCTAAAACAAGACACGTAACAATAGGAAACAATAAAAGGGCTCTATCACCAATAGTCACCTACTGAAAATTTAACTAATTTATTAATTGTCTCATGAAAGTAGTTTCTTTGATGTTACATCCTGTACGACTATTTAGTGCATATTCCAACCAACAATAGTGGGTTTTTTTTAATAAAAATGGACACTTTACAATAATATTAAATAATAGAGTTTACCCAACAATCAATTATGATTTACTAATAGAGTTTAAGCAAAACTTTAGGCCATGGTATTTTGGCTATTAATTGAACTTAAAATAATCAAATAAAAAATTATCAATCTAATCGAATAAATCAAACTGATTAAATGAAAAGTCGAAAACTAATTGGTTAGTAAAATAGACTAACCAATGACTTCGGTTTCAATTTCGGTTGAGGATAATAGCCGAACCAACCGAACCATGCACGCCACAATTAAATGGGTTAATTGATGACTTTGTTTATGACGCATATACGCCGCAATAATACTACAATAAATATTATACGAACAAGAAAAGTACCAGAAATAAGTACTATAAAGCAAATTGTCATCTCCGCCGCATCATGCAGTTACCCTGTTAATGTATTATAATATATTAAAGATATAAGAGAGAGAATGATATGGTATATAAAATCAGAGAATTTTCAAATAAGTCCAAATGTATAAGTTTCTGCACATCAAATCAAAATTTAATTAATAAAAATAAACCAAATAGCTAAATCACCAACAGTTCCATCAACTCAAAACAAGTCTAAACAAATACAACCAATTCAAAATTGGAACTACAAAAAATATTGACGAAGTTTAATCACAAAACTTGACCAAAACAATACAAACCAATTTAAGGTAGCATTGTTTACTCTAACGCGGAACAAACTACAAACATATTATATTTTATATTACATAAAAATAGTCGTGTATAGGTTTAAATATCAATAGACCCTAGGGGTGTCCAGTTTCCCAAACCTACACCTGTCTAGAGGTGTACAAATTGTTTTTTTTTAAATTGGTCTAGTTTTTTTTGGGGGGAAAACTGGTTTTCAAAAAAACCAGTTAGGTTTTTTAAACCAGTTTTATATGGTGAGAACCTAAACTGGTACTAATCGATTCGGTTAAAAACCGGTTTGGGCCAAAAAACTAGTTCCAAAGATCAAAAACGGTAACCAGTCTATAAACTGGCGGTTCGGGTCGGGTTGAAACCGGTTTCGGTTTTTTTTCCAGTTTCGGTCCAAAAACCAGTTTTTTTGTACACATCTACACATATCTCTAGTTTCTTGATTTAAGGATTTGCGGCCATCATCTCCCCTTCTTCAACTCATGGATTTAAGCGTTAGATAGGTCGGGTATCGGGCACCCTATCGAATATGATTTTTTCGTCATATGAAGTCGTAACATAAACAATTTTGGTTTTTGGGTATTTTTTGGATGTCGATAATTTTTTTTATGGCAAAGTTGTATTTTAATTATCATTATTTATTCTTTATCAGTTTGATTTTAAACTTCATTAATATTTTCTTGGTTGATGACATGAGTTTTGATTAACGTTTAATATGGTTTAAAATTTGCTCCAATGCCAAATAATTATGATGTTTGATATAATTGTTATGTATTTATTTAAATATCAAACATGTTTTAAAAGAAACAAAATAGTGAAACTCTTTAGACAATGATGTAAGACCAAGGGTTGTTGTATTAGGTCAACGTTAAACCAACTTTGGTTTGTAGACCAAACGGATAACTAAAATTAGTTCCCATGTACTACATGTGTATTATTTTCAAATTATAGTTAATTTAAATTGACTTTTCTTAAAACACATTTTATCATATTAGCTTAACAAAAGATTGATTTACATCAATATTATTATGGTTTAATAAAATATTAACCAAACTTTAGCCATGAGTGTAGTCCTTAGTTGTATTCAATGTTTTAAGGAAAATATTTTAATTGTCTACAAGGTATAATGATATGACATAATGTTAAAGAAAGAGATATTTGCGGGATCAGTTTCACATTATTTCCCGATTTAGAGTCCATTAATCAGCTGTCCGGTTGCTGTCTATTTTCCAGCTTTTTAGCATTGCCTTGTTAAGAAGGCTTTCCCTGTGTATTTATAATGATTGTTTTCCCTTTTGTATCGACACACAAAAACAATAAATACAGTACTTCTCTAAACCTTTTTTGCTCTAATTATCATGGTATCAGAGCAGTGTATTTGGTCTTAGGACCTACCTGCTCATCACTTACCCAATCGGTCCTTCACAGCAAAAAAGGGGGACCATCATGTCTGATGAAAACAGCCAGAGCGATGACCTTGCTCTGCAAATCACAAACCTCCTCAAAACCAGCCTAAACAATCAAAATACTCCTCCATAACAGAACCTATCAGATAACCTAGCTTGAAGATCAGTATCAACCTCAACAGCAAGAATTATGCCTTATGGGCCAGAATGATCCGTGTTGCCATCAGTGGCAAATCAAAAAACCACCTCAATCATTTATCAGAAAACCCACCTGATAAACTTGATGCAAAGTATGAACAATGGGAACAAGATGATCTTATAGTGTTCTCATGGTTGATACAAAACATCAAGCCCTCCATTGCAAGCAACCTAACCAAATATCCTACAGCTGTGGGATGCTTTGGTGGTTACTTACAGTAGCGGGAAGGATAAGTTACAAACCTTTGACTTACACGTCAAAGCAAACGAACTCAAACAGAATGGCTCACCGCTAGAAGATTTTTGGATTGTTATACAGGGTATCTGGGGCGAAACTGAGAGAAGGGATCCTAACCCGATGATCTGTGCCGCTGACATAGCAACCTACAATCGCCTCAGATCTGAAAAAAAACTCTTTCAGTTCCTCAATGCCCTCGATCGGAGATATGACAACATTAAGAGAGAGGTTCTCAGGTGGGACCCGCTACCTTCACCGGAAGGCGCCTACGCAGCAGTCAGAAAAGAAATGGCGCACCAAGGGATACTTGGGTCAACCATCGAAGGATCTGGCCAAGATGGCGTGGTGGCGGGATTGGCCGCCAACGGGTCACACACACCAGAGGGGCTAGGGTTTCTGTCCAAAGGCAGATCGGACCAATCGAAGAACAACAATATACCACAACGGGTAGACTAATCCAAACTAAAATGCGACCACTGTGGTATGGCTAAACACACTAAGGAACAATGCTTCCGGTTGGTAGGTTACCCGGAGTGGTGGACTGATGGGCACATGAAAGGGAAGATCGGGGCTGAACAAGGGGGAAGGCAGCATGTAACATCCGTCGAAAAACGGTTTTTAAAAATCCGTTTCGTTTGTTAATCAAATATTCAGTTATAATTTTCGTTGCGTATTTAATGTTCATATTAATTTTAAACAATACATAACTAATAAACATTGTTAGAATTTTAAACCATAATTAATAAATAATAAAAAATAAGTGAATAAAAAATAAATAGGGCTGCCGGTTTCGAACCCGGGTCAGCCGCTCCAACAAACACACAACACACCACTCCGCCACACACTTTACTTTGGAATAATACAGAAATAAATAAAACTTAAAGTAAACCCGGATTCAAACCAGAGAATCACCGCGCGCTCAGAAATCGCAATCACCGGAAATCCGGCAATCCGCGATTTTGGCCAAATCAGTCTTGACTAAAACGCTCAAATTGATGTCGACGTCGGTTATAACCGTTGCCGGCAATCAATTTCCGTCATAACCGACGGAAATCTTAACTCGCGGACCTTGACTCAATTCAGCCTGTTTTCACTATAAATACCCTCTTGAACACTCTGAGAATCTTTTCTCTCAGAACCACGATCGTTTCCGAAGCTTTATTCATCTCAAAACACGTAGCCGGAGATATTTTACAGTCGCCGGACTTTCACCGGAAAACCGAGACTTACTTCAAATCGGTAAAATTCTCGACTCTTTTGTTTGTAATCCATTATTAGACATATATTAACTTCAATCCTTCAACCAGAATCTATCCCAGACTACGCTGCCGGGAAATCCCACACTCGCCGGAATTTCACTGAAACATCAAAGTCTCACTGTCGATCGGTATAATCATCTAAAAACTCTTGATATCTCTTACTCGGTAACTTAATTTCATAACACAAGAAACTAAACTGTCAAACATTTCACTCAGCCGAGAGTCACAAATCAGAGCCGACGACTCCTGCCGGAAATCTGAAGTAAACGCACTGTTTTGGTACATTCTGTTCTTTAATCTCGTTAACTATTACATTCCAACCAATTATAATTTTTGATAATCGAATTAAACAAAACAGTCGGATCTCACTGATCTGAGTTTTTGTAAACGAAGAAGATGAAGTCGAGAATGAATATAAGTATAATTAAAATCATATATTCAAACGGGTTAGACACACAGTCCAGCGGTGGACTGTGTGCGCAAACAACACACACGTCACGAGTTCGAATCGCACAACGTACAGACTTTCAGAAATAAAACCAATATTTTTAGAACTGAATCAGAACAAGTCACAGTATGTTTATAAGAGTAATATAATCCGTGAGTTAAACATATTAGACAACACAGCCCAACTGGTTGGGCTGTGCGCATACGAACCGAAGGACCCGAGTTCGACTCCGGGTCCCTGCAACCGGTTCGGCCATATAAATCCTTTTTAATAAAAACCAAATAGATTTAAACTTAATTAGTATATAAATATAATTAAAACAGAGAATATTTCGGGTTAGACACGTAGCTCAGTTGGTAGAGCTGCGTGCACGCGTACGAGAGGTCCCGGGTTCGAACCTCACTCAGCGCACAATTAACCACAGTCCGACCGGTCAACGGTCAACGGTCAAAAAAGTCAAAATTTTTATTTCTTTTTATTTATTTATTTAATTTAAAAATCAATTAAAAATACTTAAAAATAATATTTTTAAAGTTAGAAAATGTCCTTAAACTCACAAAATAAATCTAAAAATCCTATTAAGATTATGAATTAAAAGTATTAATCTAAATAAAATCCATTTATTTACCGAACCATTTCGTTATTATTTTAGGTTAGTTTTCCTCGTCAATCAAATCCCAAAACTCGTGCGCATCCAACGTCATCAAAGAACGCACCCAATGTGAGTGAATTCTTACAAATTCCCCTTTTTATTCATGTTTTGGGGTGTATCATGTGTCGCTTTAATTAATTCAATTATTCAAACTCGTGCTATTACCATTGTATGATCTAAACTCGAGATGTAAATATTGTTTGTTGTGATGCGTGTTTACATTTTGTCAAGTTGCGTGCAAATCATTCATTAGGCCCATCAGTTCCTCGTTGGAGACGGGTTGAGCATTAGGTGCCTCATTGTTCATCATTTGGTGTGTGCTTGTGCATTGATTGAGATCATGTGATTATGCTGTTGGTTGTGATGTGTGTTTATATTTTTGTCAAGTTGTGTGCAAATCATTCATTAGGCCCATCAGTTCCTCGTGGGAGACGAGTTGAGCATCAGGTGCCTCATTCGATCGGCTCCGTTTGATTGTGCCTTGATCTCATTATTCATCATTTGGTGTGTGCATGTGCATTATTTGATATTATGTGTTTTGTGATTAAATTTACATTTACGTTTATTCATATTTGGTTATGCACAATTTTATTCAAATAACCAACATAACTAATCCTTTCAAATATTTAAATAAGATTCACTCGCCAACTTTTTGTTGACCCAAAACCCTATTTTTACACATGATACAGGTGGACAGGTTGAAGCAAGGAACACGTAGGAAATTGCCTTAGAAGAAAAATAATGAAGTCTTGATAAATGTATAGAACATGTTGTACTTGTATGTTGATTGTAATGTTCTCCTTTAAAAGGAAATAATAAATATGAAACTTTATAGTAAATGTCATGAGCTTTGATGAAAACCCAATCATGCCCCGACTACCATTTCCGTTGCGTGTCGGGGTGTGACAGATTGGTATCAGAGCTTTTGACTATAGGGATATAGGATAGGATATTAGACCCTTAGAGCCTATACTATAGTTGATTAGATTTTAATTGTTTATGTTGTTACATGCAAACTCATGATGTTTATTTGTTTCGTATTTATTACACACACAAATGCATGCAAACACTTCCACTATTATATTGTGTGATACTTAATGAGTTATACTTATTGTCAAACATAACATGCTTACATATACATTCATCACGCATATTTCAAAGTTCACATATTCAAATCATCCTCATATTTCATTTATTCAAGACTTTGTCGCAATTTTCGTTTTTCAATCTCATCAAAGTGAGTTCTACGACGGGCATGTAGTAACTGTAAGGGTACAAGTACCGGTAGTCGGAACGTCCTGTCTAGGTTGGCATTCGTATAAATCCAATATAACGGACCAGTTTGCCTACCTGGGGACTAACGATGAGAGTACGAAAGACCTATTAGGCCAAAAGCATGACACACCAAACGTCGTTCGAACTAACCCCACTTTGAGGTGTCACAGTGTCCACACCTGGATGCACTCCGAATTTCATACGTTACATACATATTTCTCGATTTGCTCCGGGTTTTAGTGTACGTTACCAGGCTAACACATGCGAACCATATGAAAGACCCGGTAATCATGGGGGCCCACATGATTACGAAGGTGAAGTATGGCGGCATGCAAGACCCAATTACGAGCAAAGCCCAAGACATCCTATGGATGTAGTGAATTTATTATTCTTCATTTGTTTTATGAATGTTCATTTCTAAATACGATACATGACACCTAAAACGTCAAACTCATACTTTTTGATACGTATTCCCTGTAGATGTCTTCAAGTCTCTCTCGTAGAAAAATGTGATCAGGAAAATCCCGCGAGCGCATGGCTGCTCAAATCGCTCAACAAATGGCTGCCGTAATACCCAACATCGTAATTCAAGTACAACAGGCCCTTACCGCTAATCCCGTCAACCCAATCAATCAAGAAGATCAAAACGTTGTCAACCCTCCCCCAAAAGCCACTAAATGCACCTTCAAGCATTTCAAATCCTGCGATCCTCCAAAATACGAAGGTACTGAAGGTGTCACCGCTCTCCTCCATTGGTTTGAGGAGATGGAAAACACTTTTCTCAATTGCGACTGTCCCGATGATCGCAAGGTGCGATATGCTACCGGTCGTTTGTTTGGAGTAGCACTTACATGGTGGAATACAGAGAAGGCCAAGCGAGGTACTGAGAATGCTATGACTTTGACTTGGGAAGAGTTGAAGGAAATCATGACAAGACGTTTCTGTCCAAGAAGCGAAATCAAGAAATTGGAAGTTCTATTCTTTGAAACAAAAGGAGGGCGACCACACCACATACAACAAGAGATTCCTTGAGTTAAATCAGATGGTCCCCAACTTGTTCACTCCCCTCTACCGTTTGATCGAGCACTACATTCGAGGTCTTCCTTCAAAAATTCAAGACCCTGTAATAAGTACCACACCTGCAACTTTGGAAGCAGCAATGGAGTTAGCTACAGAGCTCACCGAAAACCGCATACGGAATAAAGACTTCACGGAGGAGAAGAAGAAGGTAAGCATCAACCAAAACCTCAAACTCCACCCAAACCAAATCCTCTTCTCAAACCACTCCTAAGAGAAAACGAGACGGGCAAAATTTCGCTATTACCCAAGGCAATCAACCAGTTTCACAAGCCATACCCCTCCAAGCTATCCCAATCACTCAAGTAGCACCTAACTCTACTTACCCAAATAAGAAACCTTACATTGGACCTCACCCTCAATGCAACACCTGTTTTTGTCACCATCCATCTACCGTACCTTGTCGACCGTGTGCAAATTGTGGGCGTTATGGTCATTGGAGCAAAACTTGTCGTGCCCCACAAAACCAAGCCTCGCCCCCTACTCAAAACATGATCCAAACATATCAACAACCCCAATACCCCATGTTCCCATATGTTCGAGCTTGTTTTAATTGTGGCGACCCTACCCACTTTAGAAACACGTACCCTCGATTGGTCAACATCATAAACGCCCAGGCTCAAGCAAACCCAGTTAACCAAGCAAATCAAGCAAACTCAGCTCCACCACCAGCAAGAGGAAGATCTTACAACATCAACGCCAATCCTGTTGAAGATAATAACGGCCCAAACGAATCACCCAACTAGTTTTCCTCACCAAGAATCAAGACTCAACTCCAACCGTTTAGTTTTTATGTTTTCTTATGTTATCTCAATCTTTCTGTATCCCATTTGTAAATTGGGAATTTATGTATCCAAGAATTTTAATGCGAATTGATATTACAGTTTTGTTTTATACTCATTGATTTAACATTCATATCATCATACATCTCGACGTATCTCAATCTCAATCTCATCATTTAAAGAAGTTGGGTTGTGTCTCACTTTTACATAGACTGACCCCTTCATCATAACAAACGAGTGAGGTACTGTCATCATTCAGTCATGTATCCTTTCAGATTTGAGACTCAAACTTTGGCTGTTGTGTTTGTTTTGTAAATTTTAGAGTCACATAGAACTAATTATAACTTACTGACAAAGCCAATGAAAATTTGACAAGAATATGGTGGATACGCCGCTGGTACTTCCTATATATAAGTATTCTTGTCAAAGGATCAAAAGCATTGTCAGGCGGTTATGAGAAGTTTCGTGTAGGTTTTAATATCGTCATGGTTGAAGTTTTTGTTTATGATATAGCCTTATCTTTCCAAACGTATCAATTCTCTCAAAACTCTTATGCATAAAATCATGCTTAGTCAATCAACTCTGTTTATCCATGTTCCGCATTCTTATACTTTAGGCATCAAAAAGCGATTCCTGTAGCAGGGTATTCAACCATTACTAGGAACGTTACCGCCTCAAATAAGATTTAAATTCTCACCCTCTTCTAATTATGTAATCGTAAAAATTAAAACATCCTCCCTTCAAGTCAAATATACCACTACTACTTAAATTTCGGGACGAAATTTCTAAAAGTAGGGGATACTGTAACATCCGTCGAAAAACGGGTTTTCAAAATCCGTTTCGTTTGTTAATCAAATATTCAGTTATAATTTTCGTTGCGTATTTAATGTTCATATTAATTTTAAACAATACATAACTAATAAACATTGTTAGAATTTTAAACAATAATTAATAAATAATAAAAAATAAGTGAATAAAAAATAAATAGGGCTCCCGGGTTTCGAACCCAGGTCAGCCGCTCCAACAAACACACAACACACCACTCCGCCACACACTTTACTTTGGAATAATACAGAAATAAATAAAACTTAAAGTAAACCCGGATTCAAACCAGAGAATCACCGCGCGCTCAGAAATCGCAATCACCGGAAATCCGGCAATCCGCGATTTTGGCCAAATCAGTCTTGACTAAAACGCTCAAATTGATGTCGACGTCGGTTATAACCGTTGCCGGCAATCAATTTCCGTCATAACCGACGGAAATCTTAACTCGCGGACCTTGACTCAATTCAGCCTGTTTTCACTATAAATACCCTCTTGAACACTCTGAGAATCTTTTCTCTCAGAACCACGATCGTTTCCGAAGCTTTATTCATCTCAAAACACGTAGCCGGAGATATTTTACAGTCGCCGGACTTTCACCGGAAAACCGAGACTTACTTCAAATCGGTAAAATTCTCGACTCTTTTGTTTGTAATCCATTATTAGACATATATTAACTTCAATCCTTCAACCAGAATCTATCCCAGACTACGCTGCCGGGAAATCCCACACTCGCCGGAATTTCACTGAAACATCAAAGTCTCACTGTCGATCGGTATAATCATCTAAAAACTCTTGATATCTCTTACTCGGTAACTTAATTTCATAACACAAGAAACTAAACTGTCAAACATTTCACTCAGCCGAGAGTCACAAATCAGAGCCGACCACTCCTGCCGGAAATCTGAAGTAAACGCACTGTTTTGGTACATTCTGTTCTTTAATCTCGTTAACTATTACATTCCAACCAATTATAATTTTTGATAATCGAATTAAACAAAACAGTCGGATCTCACTGATCTGAGTTTTTGTAAACGAAGAAGATGAAGTCGAGAATGAATATAAGTATAATTAAAATCATATATTCAAACGGGTTAGACACACAGTCCAGCGGTGGACTGTGTGCGCAAACAACACACACGTCACGAGTTCGAATCGCACAACGTACAGACTTTCAGAAATAAAACCAATATTTTTAGAACTGAATCAGAACAAGTCACAGTATGTTTATAAGAGTAATATAATCCGTGAGTTAAACATATTAGACACACAGCCCAACTGGTTGGGCTGTGCGCATACGAACCGAAGGACCCGAGTTCGACTCCGGGTCCCTGCAGCCGGTTCGGCCATATAAATCCTTTTTAATAAAAACCAAATAGATTTAAACTTAATTAGTATATAAATATAATTAAAACAGAGAATATTTCGGGTTAGACACGTAGCTCAGTTGGTAGAGCTGCGTGCACGCGTACGAGAGGTCCCGGGTTCGAACCTCACTCAGCGCACAATTAACCACAGTCCGACCGGTCAACGGTCAACGGTCAAAAAAGTCAAAATTTTTATTTCTTTTTATTTATTTATTTAACTTAAAAATCAATTAAAAATACTTAAAAATAATATTTTTAAAGTTAGAAAATGTCCTTAAACTCACAAAATAAATCTAAAAATCCTATTAAGATTATGAATTAAAAGTATTAATCTAAATAAAATCCATTTATTTACCGAACCATTTCGTTATTATTTTAGGTTAGTTTTCCTCGTCAATCAAATCCCAAAACTCGTGCGCATCCAACGTCATCAAAGAACGCACCCAATGTGAGTGAATTCTTACAAATTCCCCTTTTTATTCATGTTTTGGGGTGTATCATGTGTTGCTTTAATTAATTCAATTATTCAAACTCGTGCTATTACCATTGTATGATCTAAACTCGAGATGTAAATATTGTTTGTTGTGATGCGTGTTTACATTTTGTCAAGGTGCGTGCAAATCATTCATTAGGCCCATCAGTTCCTCGTTGGAGACGGGTTGAGCATTAGGTGCCTCATTGTTCATCATTTGGTGTGTGCTTGTGCATTGATTGAGATCATGTGATTATGCTGTTGGTTGTGATGTGTGTTTATATTTTTGTCAAGTTGTGTGCAAATCATTCATTAGGCCCATCAGTTCCTCGTGGGAGACGAGTTGAGCATCAAGTGCCTCATTCGATCGGCTCCGTTTGATTGAGCCTTGATCTCATTATTCATCATTTGGTGTGTGCGTGTGCATTATTTGATATTATGTGTTTTGTGATTAAATTTACATTTACGTTTATTCATATTTGGTTATGCACAATTTTATTCAAATAACCAACATAACTAATCCTTTCAAATATTTAAATAAGATTCACTCGCCAAATTTTTGTTGACCCAAAACCCTATTTTTACACATGATACAGGTGGACAGGTTGAAGCAAGGAACACGTAGGAAATTGCCTTAGAAGAAAAATAATGAAGTCTTGATAAATGTATAGAACATGTTGTACTTGTATGTTGATTGTAATGTTCTCCTTTAAAAGGAAATAATAAATATGAAACTTTATAGTAAATGTCATGAGCTTTGATGAAAACCCAATCATGCCCCGACTACCATTTCCGCTGCGGGTCGGGGTGTGACACAGCAGCTGACGCAGCAACCAAGAGGCCGCCAGCTCCGGCAGCGATAAATCACTCGAAAACAGGACTGGGGGTTTTGTAGTTATGGCAGCTGGTTATGAAGAAAGTGACCACATGACAGGTACTGGGTTTGGGAGTTTTTTCTCAAACCCTTTAAATGGGCAATCTTTTAATACCTAAAAAACACATGTGGCACAAACTGATTATAAAGATGAGAAACCTTGGATCTTTGATTGTGGGGCCACATATACTATGACTTTTGAGAAATCAGATTTCATTTCTCAGTCAAAACCAAAGAACTAGTGTTCAAACGGCTGATGGAAACGTGATTAATGTTACATGGGGAGGGACAATCGAAATATCACCAACCCTTAAACTTTCAATTTGTCTTTATGTGCCATCATTATCACATAAACTACTATCAATTAGTCACGTAACGAAAGAGTTGAATTGTACGGTCTTGATGCATCCCACCTTTTGTATCTTGCAGGATATCAGGACAGGGGCGATCATTGGGCATGGCACTGAACGCCATGGATTGTACTATGTGGATGAAGTAGAGCAAAATGCTACTGCGATGTTAGCTCATGGAACAACTAGTCGAGAAGCTTGGCTATGGCATAGGCGATTGGGGCACCCCTCTGCTGGTTATTTACATCTTTTGTTTCCTTAGTTGTTTTCTTCGAATACTAAAATAAATTGTGAAACGTGTTTGCTTGCGAAAAGTCATCGTGCAACATTTAAACCCGATAACACAAAGGTCGACTCTCCTTTTTCATTAATCCATTCGGATGTTTGGGGCCCATCCCCAATTACTGGGGGCAAAACTTTAAATATTTCCTTTTGTTTGTTGATGATTGCACACGAATGACATGGATTTATTTTCTAAAGCATAAATCCGAAGTGTTCAAAAAATTCACTATGTTCATGCAATGGTTAAAACACAATTTAAACAAGACATTCAAGTTTTACGATCTGACAACGGCACAGAGTTTATTAACAATTCAATGAAACTTTTTTGTCAAAACCGGGGAATAGTTCATCAAACTTCTTGCACACATACCCCCAAACAAAATGGTGTCGTTGAGCGTAAAAACCGCATCCTTCTTGAAATAACCCGGGCCCTCTTGCTCGACTCCCACGTTCCCAAATCTTATTAGCCCGAAGTTGTAGCTACCGCCGCTTACCTCATCAATCGTCTTCCAACAAACGCCCTAAAACTCAAAACCCCCTTACAAACCCTATCTGAATTTACCAAACTCCCACCAGAGCTTACTCTTGAACCACGTGTCTTTGGGTGTTCCGTCTTCGTCCACATACCCAAAACAGATCGAACTAAACTTGATCCATGTGCGGAAAAATGTGTCTTTGTTGGTTATGGAGTCCATAAAAAAGGTTACCGATGTTACAACCCTCAAACACGTCACATGTTTACTACAATGAACTGTGACTTTCTCGAGACTTCTTTCTACTACACCCAACGTAGTGGTCAGGGGGAGAATGAGCATGACTCACTCAGTTGGTTGGTACCGTCGTCTGAAGAGACCCATCACAGTACCCAAGCAGAACCATCATTAACACAATCCATGGAACCAGGTGCACTCGAACATGATCCTTCCAACCTGACATCCGAGGTAAGTATTTCTCAAGATGATTTATCTAATGGTGACTTGTCTAATGATGATAATGTTGAGAAAAAAGCAGGACAAAAACCAGGTGGTGAAACTAACCAAGGAAGTGTACCTATACAAGAAGAAAATACAAGTGAAACAACAAGTGCAAATGAAATAACTCAAGAACGGTATCTCCTGCCACCAAGGGCGAACAGAGGGGTTCCTCCTAACTCTCTAGAAAAGGAGACTCGAGGCTCGAGATATCCAATGGGGAATATAGCTGAGGGGAACTTATCCAAAGAAGCTAAGGCATTCACCTCATCTCTATATTCTGAGGAAATTCCAAACTCCGTTAAACAAGCTCTCGAATCAATCAACTGGAAGAATGCAATGGAAACTGAGATGGATGCTCTAAAAAGGAACAACACATGGGAGATTTGCACAATTCCATCGGGGAAGAAGCCTGTAGGATGCCGGTGGGTGTTCTCGTAAAACTTAAGCCGGATGGCACGATTGAAAGATACAAGGCACGATTAGTTGCAAAAGGGTACACTCAGACATATGGGATAGATTACTCAGAGACGTTCTATCCAGTAGCAAAAAATTGACACTATTCGGGTTCTTTTCTCAATCGCCGCAAATAAGGATTGGCCACTTCATCAATTTGACATGAAAAGCGCTTTCCTTCATGGGAGCTAAAGGAGGAAGTGTACATGGAAGGGCCTCCTGGGTTCACAGAAGACCTTCGACCGGGAGAAGTGTGTCAATTAAAGAAGTCCTTATCTGGTTTGAAGCAATCTCCACGGGCATGGTTTGGCAGGTTTACGCTAGCTATGAAAGGGTATGGTTTCAAACAAAGCAACTCCTACCATACCCTCTTCCTAAAGAAAAGAGGTAAAGTTGTTACGTGCCTGATTATCTATGTAGATGATATGATCATCACGGGAGATGATGAAGAAGAAATGATGAAGCTAAAAGAGAGGTTATTCACTGAATTTGAGATGAAAGACTTGGGAAGGCTTAAGTACTTCATTGGGATTGAAGTACTAAGGTCAAAACAAGGAATATTTATCTGCCAAAAGAAGTACATTCTCGACTTATTGGCGGAAGTAGGAATGGTTGACTGTAACCCTGCCGATACCCCTATGATCGTTAATCACAAACTTCAAATAGTAGAAGGAGCAGAGCTTGCAAATAAAGAAAGATATCAGCGAATGGTGGGTAAACTGATATACCTCTCGCATACTCGTCCAGATATTGCCTATGCTGTTGGGTTCGTAAGTCAATTCATGCATCAACCCCAAATCACTCACATGGAAGCAGTTCTAAAGATAATCAGATATCTTAAAGGCACAACCGGATACGGAGTTCTATTTAGACCAAACACGAATCTGGATATTCAAGCTTGTACAGATGCAGATTGGGCAGGAGACCAAGGGAACCGTAGATCTACATCAGGCTACTTTACATTGGTTGGTGGAAACCTGGTAACATGGAGAAGCAAAAAACAAAAGGTAGTTGTCCTTTCAAGTGCAGAAGCAGAATTCAGAGGCATAGCGAGAGGTCTAGCAGAAGTATTGTGGATAAAGAAACTCCTGACTGAGATTGGTTTTTCTCCAAAAGGAACGAGCAAGATCATGTGCAACAATTGTGGATAAAGAAACTCCTGACTGAGATTGGTTTTTCTCCAAAAGGAACGAGCAAGATCATGTGCGACAATAAAGCGACAATCAAAATCTCAGAAAATCCGGCACAACATGATCTGACGAAGCATGTGGAAGTTGATCGGCACTTCATTAAGGAAAAACTAGAAGCAAAAATTATCGAGATCCCATTCGTTCGATCAGAAGACCAGCTTGCAGACATTTTAACGAAAGCCACAAATGGGAGAATCCTCAACGACTTTGTAACCAAGTTAAATATTGGAAATCCCACTATTTAACTTGAGGGAGAGTGTTAAAGAAAGAGATATTTGCAGGATCAGTTTCACATCATTTCCCGATTTAGAGTCCATCAACGAGCTGTCCGGTTGCTGTCTATTTTCCAGCGTTTT
Source organism: Scalesia atractyloides (assembly GCA_947069175.1). Taxonomy (NCBI): domain Eukaryota; kingdom Viridiplantae; phylum Streptophyta; class Magnoliopsida; order Asterales; family Asteraceae; genus Scalesia; species Scalesia atractyloides. The sequence continues at coordinate 87,714,826 of CAMTDV010000003.1, forward strand.
AGCATTGCCTTGTTAAGAAGGCTTTCCCTGTGTATTTATAATGATTGTTTTCCCTTTTGTATCGACACACAAAAACAAGAAATACAATACTTCTCTAAACGTTTTTTCTCTAATTATCACATAATACATACATGAATATACGAATATTTTTAGATGCATAAATAGTACAAAATAATATATACATAATTTTGTTTCTAACTCTTATAAACATGGATGCAAAATCATACACTGTCTCTTATAAACATGTATGCGAAATCATATATTAGTTGAATTAGAAACGAATTAATTTAATATGATAGTGAGTTAATTACTAACCAACAAAGCCTGACTATCTGGGACACCCATATGTGGGGTGTATGGTGTGATCGGTAGGAGTGAGTTGAAGGAAGGGGAAACTATGGGGGGAATTGTGTGAGTGGGTGTTTTATTGGGGGCATGTTTAGGTTTTTTAGATTGTGAAATTACCTATATGCCCTTCAACCATTAAATGGTTAATAGATATTATAACTTTGTTAGAGGCTAGGGTGCATGGTGTGATATATTGAAAGCATGAGGGTGTAGAGTGCAAAAAAAAAAACTTTGAGGGGAGCAACCTGCTCCTGCCACCAAGTCACAGGAAAGCAAATTGCATTTTATTCTAAAAGTTATCTATTCGTAGACATACGAATACCGAAAACTGTTGACATAAAGAAAATAATTCTTTGGTCGTTGGTTTAGCTTGACTCATGTACTTCCTAGTCACTTTCGACGTCATACTAAAACAAACAAAACTCTTTTAAAATGGTGATTTATGTACCAATACATAATGAAGCTCACTTGGTTAAAGATATACGTACAACCATGTTGATCACTATCTATTGGTCTATATGGAGTAACTTGGTTGTTTCCGTCGGAATCATGTAATGACCGCGATGCACATCTACCATTGGTGGCCTTTAGTCTCGTCATCTTTTTCCCTCACCCAATTCGTTACATGTATTTAAAAAAAGTCGGACAAGTTTAAGGCAAATGGTAAATGTTATAAATCTTGCATGGTCTAAGTAGTGGAATGGACTTTGGTGGATGTAGTCTTGAAATAGTGCTGAGTTCAAATAATTAGGTCTATTACAAGCCTTATGGCAGCTTCATGACCACGACACGTGACTGTGATAACTCATAAGAACAACGTAGGCAATGCCTTTGTGGCCTGTAACCAGAGGATGGCACAACTTATGAGACGTGAGTGGTAATGATCACTCGAGGGGTGAACGCAACCCTTATAATATGATGTGCATGGTCGGTTTATGGACCATGAGCCATATGGGTTGTGATATGCATGGTCGGCTTATGAATAACGAGCCATATGGGCAATGATATACATCGTTGGCTTATGGACAACGAGCCATAAGGACAATGTTATGATACTTTAAGTCACTTATATGTTTGATTTGCAAAGGTTAAGATTAAACATATTTTGTATCGAGTATAAATGTTTACTGATAACATTGTTCAAAGTTAAAATGTTTCACTACTATATGTTTAGAAATTAATAATTGACGTTGACGTGCATAACTAAAATTGAAACTCACTCTGTGTAGTTAACTTTGGCAGGTTTAACGGGTACTGATGTTTGATTGAGAGTTACGTGACATGGAATGAGGTTACCCTACCCCAAAGATTGGCCCCTACAGACTTTATATGATTTGTCATGTTTATTATTCGTTTTGTTAAAACTTGATGTATTTGAGGTTTTGATGTTACCACTCCTATCATATGACAATAATCAGTTTAAAAACTATATTTTGATGTTTAAACCCAACTATAAGACCTCCCGAGTCTAGGTCCTTACATAGATTTAAACTAATTTCAGTCAATGATTGCTATGATTTGTATACCGTATACAAATCATAGCAATCATGTTAATTTATGACGAAAAAAAAACAAACGATTAATAAAATGTTATTCATAAATAAGATTAATAAAAAATCTATTATATATAACTGATTATTTTATAAAAAAAACTATAAATATAAATTTTGATTTTAATAGTAAAAAACTATAAATATAAATTTTGATTTTAATGTCGTTTCGATTTTAGTTATATATATATTCACGTGTCCATGGTATTATAGTCTAGTAACATCTTCGGGGTGAGATAAGGATTAGGGACCATTAGGTCCTGGGTTCGATTCCTATACGGAGGGTTTTTTCTGGATTTATTGGGGTTCCTCCTAAATTGGTGTATATGCATTATTGACTAGTGGAGATAGATGCTGGTGTCACGATGATACTCCAGTGGTCCGTCAGTGATCCAAATTTGTCGTTCAAAATATATATATATACACACACACGCATGGGCGGAGCTAGTGTATTAAAAGGGATAGCACGGGCTACCCCTCAACCCCGTCTCCGTACCGTTTTTGTAGTATAAAATAAAAAATGAAAAATAAAAATTTTCCGGTTTTATACAAAGGATACCTGTGATCCTAAAAAAATAAATTGGGATGCCTCTAAATTTTTGGGCTAGCTCCGTCATTGTACACACGTAACCACAAATGAAAATCTATCACATAGACTTAACACTATAAGTTCGGTTCAGTTTCACTTATATCGGTTAACCAAAGATTTATAACCATAACCACTCTATCGGTTAAACAAGTTTCATAACCATTGGTCATATCGGTTATTGGCTAAAATCAGATTTGGTTATCAATTTTGACAGTTAATTTGCTCACCCATGCATCATATCTTCTCACACCTAACTAAAACAAGATAAGATATTGATTAAACTGATCAACCGATAACCATGTTGTTCGTTCAGTGAAACCACATGGATTCAAATTCGCTAAAACAAGATAAGATATTATTGTTTTTTTCTTATAGAAGTGTTTTGATTTGAGATCTTAATATATGTAACATTACGTTTTTGGACTTTTAAATATTATAATAGCATATTGTTAAATAATATTTGAACTTTGATGATATTTTTAAAGTACCAATATGAATTTTGATAATATTTTATAAAAAAAACATTTCTTTTCATTTTACACGTAAACCCGAAAATCGAATAACCCGAACCCGAATAACTCAAACCCGACTAACCCGAACTTTAAATGGGTCGGTTATTGGGTTAATTTTTTCTAGACAAAAACCCGAACAACCCGACCCGAAAAACCCGAAACCCGAAGAAAATACCCGATGAACACCCCTATCCACTAGTTAGCATTAATTTTATTCTACAACCGAGTAAAGGGAGAATTATATATATTCTTCTATAAACTTAATAAATTAAATTACATACTTTCTCTTGCTAAATTAAATTGTTTTAGCAAAACTAACTCACTATTTGAAGTAAACAGCAAACAAAAGTCAGTTTGATTAAATATTGAATATTGAACTATTAATATAGAATATTGAATTGTTTCAATTAAGTATTGAACTAATTGAGTTGTGCAGCCTCATGTTCTCGACCCGAATCATTTAAAAATGAATATTATCGTTTCTGATTGAATGAATAAGATGATCATACATCAGTTTACTTGGATCATTTTGATGGAATGAAACGTTGCTGAATGTTGAATGATGCGTCCCCAGTGTCGCTCCACCAGGATTTTCTTCGTGCATCGTTGCGTCTCCGTCTGGGGAATTTTTTTAAGGACATTTGTGACATTTTGCTATTACAAGGGGAAATATGTAATTAACTTTTTGGGTTGGGTAAATATGTAATTAGAGTTTCAAATATGGGGATAAACAATTCTTTCATCCTGAAACAAAACATATCATCGTCAAAACGTATCATCGTTGAAAGAATTTAAAAACAAATCCTGGATTTACACTCAAAATCCGGCAAAAAATATTCGATAACCGACTTAACTCATAAAAAATATCTTAGTAGTCCTATCCGATAAAAAATATCTGTTTATAAAAACGTGATTGTTTAAAACTTGTGACACTAGAAAAAAAATTCTTTGCTCCACCACCATCCTCGAATTTTAAATTTTATTAACTTGTCAAACCTTATGCTTTAGACATATATAGATCACCACAGGATAAACTTAATCTCTCTCAAGTGAATTAGGTACGGTCCTTTAATTACTTCGTAGTGGTCTATTTTTTTGAAACACGTGGTATTCGGGATCGCTGGCATGCCTCTTCATAGCTTAGATATATAAACAAAATTGTAACTGTTCATTATTAGTTTGACGTCGAACTGTTCTAGGAGGAATACAACCAGTTCGTAAAACCCTCTAACTTGTTTCCAGGTAAATTTGTTGGCAACAAGATTTGAACCCGTGTCCGTGTGGAGGATACGGGTGCAAATGAGCCAAGCGGCTCGTGGGCGACTCGAGATCGGCTCGAGAAAAAGCTCGAAACGAACCGAGCCTTATCGAGCCCGAGCAAAGCTTGAGCCTAAATAAAGCTCGTTATTTTTTGAGCCTAAGCTTGAGCCTAGCATGTAAAGCTAATCAGGCTCGTCGAGCCTTATTGTAACATTTGTCGAAAAACGGGTTTTCGAAACCCGCTTCGTTTAATAACCGAACAATCAGTTTTAAATTTTTGTTGTTCAATTACGGCTTATTTTAATTTTAAACGATTCATAATTAATCAACAAATTAAAAGATATAAATTATAATTGTAAATATATAAAAATAAATTAATTAAAAAGGAAAACCGGCTGCCGGGAGTCGAACCCGGGTCAGCCGGATATTCCTCAAAGACTTAACTTTCACACCATCAACCGCTCCGCCACTTTGATTTTCTGATAATACAAGGAATCAATTAATTCAAATAATAAAGTGCGGAAGTCAAATTCAGTCAAATTGCGCCCAAATAGCAGTCGTCGGAAATCCCGACGACTTCGCCGATAATATACGTTTCCGTTCAAGATAACCGAAGAATTAACTCTAACGACGGTTATAACCGACGTCTGAACCCGCGACATCAGTCGTAACCGCCGGAGAACGGCTGACTTCGAATTGAGACCGAATTCAGACCCCATACATCTCGATACTACCCTATAAATTCACCCACAATTCACCAGAAACCTTTTCGCTCTCAAATCGCACCTTTTCTCGACGAAAATTTACTCGCCGGAAAACATCTGCAAGTCGCCGGAAAACCGAGACTTCCACCTACACGGTAATTACTTCGATTTTTCTGGCTCATTCCTTTATTAGACAAAATTCTAATATCAATCCCTCACCCAGAATCCTTTCCAGTCGACGTTGCCGGATTATCTGTTTCGCCGGAGAAATTCTGAGCTTTCAAGGAAACTGCTGTTAATCGGTATGATTCTTCTAATTTACTGATAGTCGTTACCCAGTAGTTCCATTTCACATCTAATCCCTCCAAATTGTTGGTAGATCCTATTAGCCGCAGCTCACCAAGACGGAGCCGACGACCTTGCCGGACGTCTGAAGAAAAACGAACAGTTGGTACAATCAACCCTCCAATCTCTTTCCGTTCATTTTCTTTACGATGGCTCATAACATTCATTGAGCTAACTTAACAAATAACAGTCAATTGGTCGATGTCTGTGTTTTGAACGAAGAAGATGAAGTGTTGTATAATATAAGAGTAATTAAAATCGGTTTAATGAACGGGTTAGACACACAGTGCAGCGGTGGACTGTGTGCAACAAACACACATGCAACGCGAGTTCGAATCCTATCCCAGCTTTACTCACTTGAAATAAAAATCTGCCTTTTTAAACTGAACCGGGTTGACTCACAGTCTATGTTAAGTATAATAAAAACCGAGTTAATAACCAAGTGAGACGCACAGTCCAGCGGTGGACTGTGTGTACGCTAACCCACAGGTCCCGGGTTCGAGACCTGTGGTCAGCACCGGTCCGATACGTTTAAAAGCTTTTTAAAAATAAATAATTTTCGGATTAAGTTAAATAGTATATAAGTATAATTAAAAACAGAATTATTTTGGGTTAGACACGTAGCTCAGTTGGTAGAGCTGCGTGCACGCGTACGGGAGGTCACCGGTTCGAACCTCGCTCAGTGCAACCATATAACCGACCGAACCGGTCAACGGTCAACGGTCAACGGTCTCGGTTAACGGTCAAAGTCAACATTTATTTATTTATTTTTATTTATTTATTTAATTTAAAAATAAATTAAAAATACTTAAAAATAACGTTTTTAAAGTTAGAAAGTAGCCTTAAACTCACAAAATTTTACCCAAAAATCTTATTAAAATAGTTAATAAAATCCACATACTTACCGTACCTTTTCGTTATTTATTTGGTTAGTTATCTCTCGTCGATAAATCCCCTAAACTCGTGCGCATTCAACATCTTCAAACAAACGCACCCAATGTGAGTGAATCTCTACCAATTCCCCGTTTTAATCACATTTTGGGGTGTATCATGTGTCGTACTTATTTATTATAATTAAACATTTGTGCATCCATCATGTTCATGATCAAATGTGTATTCAATGTGTATCCATTGTTTGTGTGGTTGAAGTTTAGATTAATTTTATCATTTCAGTACATACATTTCATAGGCCGCCGCTCCCCATTACCTATGAGCGTGAGCTGTTCCCCATTACCTATGAGCGTGAACCAGGCGTTGCCAACATAAGATCGGCTCCGTTTGATTGAGCCTTGATCTCACATACATTAGCATAGGCCGTCCGTTCCCCATTACCTATGAGCGTGAATGGGACGTTGCCAACATATACATTGTCATTCTTATTTCATGTTTAAGCAAGGTGGTTTGTGATCGTTATGTTTACATACATTTGTTCATATATGATTATTGCACAGTTTTTCTTAAATAAGTTACAATAATAAATTGATAACAAATGTTTTTAACAAGGTTCACTCGCCAACTTTTGTTGACCCAAAATTTCTCATTTTTACACATGATACAGGTGATCAAGTTGAAGCAAGAAACACATAGGGCGGCTTAGAAGAATAAACCAGTTTAGATTATGGATTTATTTTAGTTAATTTTTCCTTTCCTTGTATTGTATGAATTTGACTTGGAACATTGAAATGTAAGTTGGATTTAATAAATATGAAATATATTAGTAAACATCATGAGCTTTGGTGATAACCCAATTATGCCCCGACTCTTATTCCGCTGCGGGTCGGGGTGTGACACTTATAGAGCTTTAGTTTAATATTAGTTTTTATTAATATTTAATTGCATCTACCCCTTATTCAAATTTGTCCCGTAAACGAGCCGAACCGAGCTTATTTAAACTTGTTTACAAGTTGAACCTAACCTAAAAATAAGCTTGTTTAGTAAACGAGCCCAAGCCCGCGTTTCACTTATCAAGCTCCTAAGCCTAAAGAAGTACGTTATTCATACTATTTTTATTACTATATTAACTAATATATAATAAACGAGCCGAGCTCGAGCTTGAGAAACTACAAACCAGCCGACCTCGAGCTTGAGAAACTACAAACCAGCCGATCTCGAGCTTGAGGAACTACAAACTTGCTAGCTCGAGCTCGCCAATATCATCATCATTATTATTGTATTATATATAAAAAACTCAAACTTTATTTGGGCTCGTTTAGGCTCGCGAATTTAAACGAGCTTTGTATTTAAGCTCGAGTTTGGACTCGATAGCTGAACGAGCTCTATTTCAGGCTCGAGCTGGGACTCGTTAAGACTCAGTTCACTCGAGCTTTTAACCGATTCGATCACGAGTAGCTCTCAAGTCTCTGGCTTATTTACACCCCTATTATCGAGCTTGCGACCTAAAGAAAGAGGTTATGGATAAAGGCTTCTTGAAGTTGTACGTTAAGGTACAAGTATGTAATGCTTATGGGTCTGTGTGGAGGAACTTGGATGTTTCCGCCGGAGACTTATTACCGCAATGCTCTCTTTCACTCCCCCAATTCGTTACAGGTATTTTCTTCTTTCAAATTCATCTCAAATTCCAAAAAAAAAAAAAAAAAAAATTACTTCAACATTTTCATCAAGAAACTAACAATTCAACAAACACTCTATGTTCCTCCTAATTTAGTTCCGCAATTGCATCTAGCACCAGTAAGTTTTCTCAAATGGGTCACGAGAAATCACAACTGATTCGCCCCAAATCAGATGCTGTTCCCAATTTCAGATTGTGCAACGTTTCTGGGTATGCAAAAGTTTTGATTTTTATTTTTCATCGGTTTTGTATTTTATGATTGATCTTGAATTTTTTTTTTGATTTGGGGAATGCAGTAGGAAGACAGAGTTAGTTGAGATTCATGCCACAAATCCCAGATTTCATATCCTTTTTGTTCCTGGAAATCCAGGTAAGGTGTACTATAATAGTAATCTTTGTACACAACATTGGATTTTTTAGAAAATAGTATAAGTAGAACAAATGCTGATATTATATTTGATATGATCATATGAGCACACAATCAGTCTCGCAGTTGTCAATAGCGAGCGTAGCGTATAGGTCTAGGCTCGGGTTGTGGCTATAGATAGCGATAATAATGACATTTTATTTTATTTTTGTTTTTTTAATACAAATAGCAATTAATATAGCTATACAATAGATGGATTTCAGGTTTTTGTTAAATATACATGTAAAATAGCATACGTAAAATAGCTGGATTTCGATATAATATACATATACAATTAATTTTTTTCCAGCATACAGGTACTGCTATTTATGAAATAGCCGCCCGATAAATATTGCTAGTCGCTATGTAGCATATAGGTACCTTATCGCTATTTGTCGCTATTCGCCATTAACAACTATGATCAGTCTTGCATTTTAGTAAAGGTTTGATCATAGGAGAAATGTTGGTTTCAGATTTCGTGGGGTTGGTGTCTCTTATGAAAAGTGGTAAGATTACTTTCATAATGAAATGTATCGACGGTACTAGTTCAATAGGATAATAATAATTCACATAGAAAACAAAAACGTGTATGTTGTTATTTAATAAAAAACAGCATACAAGAAATAGACCAAAGATTCATGTTTTAATTGGTTGTTGGTGGTTGTAACGCTTACCGTTGTTTAGTTACATGAGTGGAAAAAACCCTCAGTGGAATTCCCTTTAACAGTAACTAACTCAGTTACCGTTGATCGCTTATATTACCGTTAAAAGTGTGTACTCCACATTTCCCAACTTGTATCAATGTATACTATAGTTTCACTCTGGTCTTAAGTAAATCCTGATTAACCAAAATGGCCTCATAACACTGAAATAATCAACTAAGAAAGATTGAACTATCATATTTGATATAATCATTTAAGCACCCTATCAATGTTTTATGCTTGATTTAATGGAATTATTCTGTTAAACAATCTTTCGGGTAGTAATAAGTTGTTGATACAGGAGTGATTTCATTTTACACTAATTTTTTGGAGTTTCTTTATGAGCAAATGGAAGAGGCCGCTTCTATAACAGAGAGACAAGGTGGTCTCTCTGTGACCAAGCTCTAGCGTGAGAATAAGTATTTTGTGTATGGTATTGGTAGATATCTATCGGGAAGCATACTGACCCAATTTGAGCCTGCAAGTGTTATATACTTATATATATATACTTCAGAGGTAACCAAAAGTCCGAAACGGTTAAGGTGATGTGGCATGTGGTCAGGGGCGGCTAGGGAAATAAAGTAAAGGGCTTCGGGCCGTTAATTTTCTAGGGCCCGCAAAATTCTTGGAAGAAAATTATATTTTGGTAAATTTGGCTTTGGATTGTTGGCCGTAGGTTTTTTGGCCTATTATTTTGCATACACCTAGATGATTTAGAAATCATAGGATCAAAAGCAAAATTTATTTATTTATTTATTTATTTTGATGAAAAGTGGTATGCATCGAATTGGGTTTGAACCAATTTAGGAAGAAGAGGAACAGAAAGAAGCAGGAAATAACTGAGAGTTTTAGGAGATCAATGCATAAGATTAATGCCTGCAAATAAAATAAGCTGGCCAGCCATACAAAAAACAACTACCCACTATGAATCTACTAATTAACTATCACAAAACTAACTGCTAGAAATCCATGCCATGTGCATGAGGAGGGTGCATAGAATTAACGTGTCTTCATGGGTTGCACGGCGCACACAACAATAACGAATGTGCAATTACGCCCGGCTCAACCATGTACACTTAAGATGCTGACGTCGGATGATCACGGTAGTTTAATCAAGTCATATTAGTAGGTAGTTCATTTGAGTCAGTATGGCTTAGATTAGTGGGATAGTTCGTTGCGTGATATCAAGTTTACGAGATAGTGGACCGTCAGTTATGTTTCTTCATAATTGTTACTTGGTTGTTCACAGTTAGTCAGTTTGTTATTGGCAGTCCCTAGTTAGTTGAGGCGCATTGGTCAGCATTCACATTGGAACCTCTATATAATATAGAGGAAGATATAGAGGAAACAACAAAAACACCACTACATTGGAATCTCTATAATAGAGAAAGTTTTATAGATATTAAAGTAAACCTCTATATTTAGAGGCTCATATCCATGCCTCTATATTTTTATTGTGAGTATGTAGGAAAGAGAAAGAAGTAATAAAATAAGTGACTGTGAGTATGATAGAGAAATAGATAGAGAGTTAGATGTGAGAGGTTTTTGAAAAGTAAACTTAATTTAGAGAAAAATGTGTTTTTTGATTAAATTATATAGATGGAGATAGAGGCTCCAATGTGAATGCTCGGACATACGGACTCACCTTCATATTATCCGCACCTGGTCCTGAATATCTCGTGCCTGAATTGGACCATTTGGGGTGTTACCTGATATGATCACTTGAGCACCCAATCAATGTTTTATTTTAATATTAATGAATTATTCTGTTTAACCATCTTTCGGGTAGTAATAAGTTGTTGATACAGGAGTGATTTCGTTTTACACCGATTTTTTGGAGTCGCTTTATGAGCAAATGGGAGAGGCTGCTTCTATAACGGGTAAAATTTGGCTCCTTTTCTTGGTAATATGTAGTATTTACCTTCATTTTTTTCAAATTTTAAAGATCAAGTCGGTTTTTTATTAGTTTCTTAGAGATCATATTTGTAATTTGATTGCTTGTGTCTTCTTGTGTTTATGGTCAGCAATTGGGCATATATCTCACTCAGAAAAGGTATTGTTTATAGTTTTACACGCCGTAATTTTATCCAATGTGTGCATCTTTTTCAGTATCCGGTGTTTGGAAATTGGAACGTATATACAACTTGTTATGTTTTATTGTGAAACACTTCTGTTTAGCTACATGCTCAGCTAAATGATGAATCTTTTTCAATGGAATAATATTTGGTATTTGGCTAAAAAAATGTTTTTAATTATGTCATGGACAAAGTTATTAACAATGAACAAACTTTTTCTTTCTTGCAGCAAAAAAAAAAACAAATACAAAATTTTTAATTCAGTCGTGTGTTATATTTCTTGAGATCTTTTCTAACCCGAATTCTTCGTTATGAAAATACATGTTTACCCAATGATCCAGTATGGTTTGAAATCTTCGAGATATTTACGTGATTATGTTTGATTTTTTAAGGATTGGGAGCACGGAAATGTGTTCATACTAAAGGAACAAATTGATCACAAGGTAATCTTTCTCATTATTTTAAAATAATGCGATAGCGTTTGGATAATTGGATGCGCTTTTGCTGTTTGAAGTTGTAATGGTCCAATAATCATGTGTGATGTCAGCAAATTCTAATTGTTTAATAAAATAGGAAAATTGGATTTTAATAATCCCAACTTTGACCTGTTGGCCGGGATTAATCCCAACTCAGGAAATTTTACCAACAATCCCAACTTTGAATATATATTCCTTCATTAGTCCCATATTAACTGAAAGTAACCCAGTTAGTTTTTGCTGACGTGGATAGCTTATGTGGCAAAAAATTTTGATGACGTGGACTACTTATTCGGCAAATAAGTCAAAGTTTTGATGACGTGGACCGCTTATGTGGCAAAAAGCCAATGCATTGATGATGTGGATTACATGATAAGTCAAAGTTTTGATGACGTGGACTGCTTATGTGGCAAAGTTTTGCTGACGTTGACCGCTTATGTGACAGCCCACGTTAACCAAAATTAATTGGGTTAACCTTCAGTTAGTATGGGATCAGGAAAATATGGTCAAAGTTGGGACTGTTGGTAAACGTTAGTTAGGATTAATCTCGGCCAATAGGTCAAAGTTGGGATTATTAAAATCCAATTTTCCAAAATATTAATACGTAAAAGTAGACTCTGTTTATCTAGACATTAATAACCGCTTATCGACATAATAACCTGATTAATCTTTTTTTTTCTTCTTGTTTTGTCAGATCAATTTCATCCAGCAGGAATTACAGGAACTTGAGGTCCCTCTTATTTTGGTGTGTTTTATTGTTTCTTACATCAAGTTTTGTTCTTTCTCCAACTCTGAAAGCTAATGGGAAACGGTGAAGTGAGATAAAATATATATGAAATATTTTATATTTTATGAAAAATGATATTGCTTATTTTCTTATTTCACTTGCATTTTATTGTAAATGAAATAATGAACTCACTTATTGCGTCAACTACCTAAGTTCGGTACATCATGTCTTCTCTACAGGTGGGACACTCAATTGGGTCGTTTATGTCTTTGGAAATATTTAAACAAATTCCCGAAAAGGTGATCACTTAAGAAACCGCCATTTTCTTACGAATGGGTCAAGTTTGAGTGGTGGTTAATTTTAACGGGTCGGATGAAAAAAATTAGCTAAAACGGGTTGAAAATTGCCCAAAGTTTATTTTCAATGCATAAGACATAAGACCTCCACAGTTGTTTTGTTGTATTTTTTTTTAATATTAACAATTTTGTTTAGGGCTGCAAATGGACCGAACGAACACGAACAACACTTTGTTTGTGTTCGTTTGTTAACGAAATGTGTTCATGAACTGTTCATGAATACTTACCGAACGAGATTTATTGTTTGTGTTCTTTCGGTAAGGAAATGAACGTGTCCGTGTTCGTTTGTTAATTTTCGGAAACGAACGCAAACGAACGACCATGAACACAAAAGAACACAAACTAATGTTCATGAACACAATTGGAAACAAACGAACACAAACAAGCGTTCATGAACAAAATATATAATACATTGATACCTATTAAGTATTTTATTTGTCGGAATTTTGAGGTAGTTAAATAAAATATAAAAACTAAAAACACTAATGAACTATCGAACACAAAGGAACACGTTACCAAACGTTCACGAACATAGATGAACGAACGTGGCCTCTGTTCGTGTTCGTTCATTTATTAAACGAAAGAACACAAACGAACTTCCCGCCAAACGGTTCACGAACTGTTCGTTGAACGTTCTGTTTGTTTGCAGCCCTAATTTTGTTATTTGTAAAAAATATTCTATAGAAATGAACAAAGATGACCCGTTTGTGAGTCAACGCAACTCAACTTAGACCGCTTTGACGACCGTACCATAACGACCCGTTTTGGCCGAACCCGTTACCTGACCCGCCAATCATGACACCTGTAATATTGAATGATATGGTAATTCTTACGAGCTGGCTTCTGATGCTTCGTCTTGTACAACAGGTTGCGTATTTTATTGCTCTATATCCATTTTTGGCAGTGAATGCAAAATCTCAGCAACAGTCTATTATAAAGAAAATTTCGAGGTAAAACATTTGTCACCATCATCATACCCCACCACTAAATTACCATTTATGTCTCTGCTGTTAAAACTTCTGATCTTTATCTTTCAGTAAAATGTCATTTTCGTCCCTGAGGTTTGACCACTTTTGCGACGTTCGTCCAAAGGTTTGCTTTTCCGCATCTGGATCCAAAAGGTTTAACAATTAAAATCATGCCATTTTCATCCGATTAGTTAACTCCATCCATTTTTTAACGTTAAGTCAGGGGTATTTTCGTCCTTTTACCTATTTGTTAATGTTTATAAGAAAAGTCATAACTAGAAAGTCAACAAACGTGGATCTTTATTTCTCAATCGTGTTTTTTATTTTAATAAAAATGTCTAAAATGCTAGAAATACCCCTCGTTTAACAGAGAAAATTGGATGAAGTTAACGAGTCGGGTGAAAATGACAAGATTTCAAACCTTTTGGATCTAGACGCGGAAAAACAAACCTTTGGACGTAAGTCACAAAAGTGATATATAGTCAGGATTAAACTAATAACTTTATCTCACTGTATATGTTTAATGATCTCTTAATTATCATAATTAATGTTCATATCAGGTCCCGGCTTCAATCTAATCTGATCAGTGCGACAGTCGCATTGTTAGGATTCCTACCAATTTCCGTATCGAGATTTATAGCAAAAATGTCGTTGGGGAAATCGTGGTCCACTACTGCTATCGATGCTCTTTGTACAGGCGTTCTTAAGGTGAAATTAATTTATTATAAGATTATATAATTGGTATTATTGTTTATGATAAGTATGTGATATTATTAATAAGTATGAAACATCTATAATTATGCATTCAAACTGAGAATTATTGTGTCAGTTGGTATGGGACCTATTTTCTTCTTGTTCAAGTGGTCCTTTTAGTCCTTTCTGACTTCATTTTAAAAAGTTTATATCCACAAAATGGAATGTTTGTATGCATATTTTTTAATGGAGATGATTAATTGTTGTTATGTTAATTATTATTTGTCTTGTTTCAGTATCATACAATGTGCAATGTGCTTTATTTGGCCATGACTGAATTTGAAGAGGTACATAATCTTTCTTCCCTGAAAAAAAAATAAAAAAAATTAAAATTACCATCTTTAAAAAAATAAAAAATACGGAGTTGTTTTAAACAAATAAAATAATAGAAAATCACGAGAATAATCATTTTATAGGGTATATTTATACGCCACTGTTTATGTCGGACAAAATTTTACCTTTATATATCCATGAAATACGCAAACAAATTTCACGCATCCACTTTCTGTTGGCGTTACAAAAGTTGGGGAAAATGCGTTACAAAGTGCAAACCACAGGGATCATTCGTGTAGTTTTGGAATGATAGGGACTAAATCCAAAATTTTGGTCAATCACGGAGACCATCCATGTACTTTACTCTTTTTTCTTTAAGAAAATAACGTACAGCATAATAATGTATCTAGTGATTTTTCTACGATACACGAACATAAAGTAGATAATTTCACGTATTGCATAACTATATAGGTGAAAACTTGTCTGACATGGATACTAACGTATAAATATACCCCAAAAATGATTATTCTCATGATTTTCTTGTAATTAAACTAAACAAAAGTAGAAGAAATGGAGTTGATCAAAAGATAAACTGCATTCTAATCTTGTTTGCTAAACATAATCTTTATTATATAGCTTGTAAAGGTACCAGATTGGGAATTTATGAGAAAACAGAAAAACAGGATTGCATTCTTGTATGGTGATGATGATCATTGGGCCCCATTGTACATGCATGATGAGGTAGGTGAACTATTGATGCCATTGGCATGCATACTTTTTAATAGCTTTTCTTTTCAGGATATTTGTCTGGGCTAATTGCATAAAAATATGACAATCTTTTTATTTTTTCCTAAAAAGGTACAAGCTTCAAATTATTTATTTTTCTTTTATAAATGTTAAACTTGAAGTAGATGTTGAATTGAAAATTTGAAATGACTGTTTTTGGCTATGCACCTACCTACCCAAAGGAGTAAAGGGATGAAATTTGGTTACCATAAAACTAAACAGTTGAAAGTTGGTTACTCATTAAGAAAATACAAAGTTTCTTACTTTCTTTACCCAATATATTTAGAAAACCAATAAACTGTTTTGTTTTTAACAAAAAAAAGTCCTTCAACTTAATTTTTGGTTTGTAGAAAGCCCCTCAACTTGTAATAAACACGCGAAAAGTCATAAACTATTTTTTTTACATTTAGTCACTAAACTTGTCCATAATGCACGTACTTTTGGTATCTTTTTTATAAAAAGTAATGACTTGTCAACGGTTAAAGTCTAAACCTGTTAAAATTTGATAAAGTGACATTCAAACGGTTGTGAAAAAAAAAAGATTATACCATCTTCTAATGAGCAATTAAAAAGTTAACAGGTTTTATTTTTTAATTCTTTTTTAACAAATCTTCATCTTAGACAAGTTTAGAGACATTAATAACAAAAATTGTTTAGTAAAGGGCTGTTTGACAACTTCTGAATGGGTAAGTGCTGAACCAGTAAGAGGTCTGAATCATGAAGTGCTGAACTAGTAAGAGGTCTCAAACATTTAGAGCCGGTATAATACTTACGCGTTCAGAGGCAAATGTATGAATCATTCAGACATTTGTTCGCGAAACAAATAGTCCGAACCATTAAGTGATGAACCAGTAAGAGATTTGAATCATTAAGAGCTAAACAAACAACCTCTAACTTTTCGTGTATTTATTACAAGTTGAAGGACTAAACCCTTAAAATTATTAAGTTAGATGATATATTTCACAAAAAAAAAGAAAACATAATTGTATTTATGATATCATCCATATATCATTTTCTTAAAAGTTTGTACCATTGTGAGAACATATGCCAAAATCCACAACCCATGTTATAATGACTTGTACCTCATTCAATAACGCTTATTACTTTTGACAATAACATTCTAACAATTTATATTATTATTTTAATAAAAAAATGTACTAGGTGGTAAAGCAAGTGCCAGATGCTATAGTGGAAGTGGAAAAGGACGGTCACACCCATTCTTTTTGCTGCACCGTGTCTGGTTCAGTGTGGGTGGCTCGTCATGTTGCAACCTTGATCAATAAAACTATAGTTTGATGGGACCCATGGTTGCATCTTTTGTAGCACCAATAGCCTATAGGCTTAGCTCACATGAAGCTTGTGAATAAATGTATGTGTGTGTGTACGTTTGTTATTAATTGTAAATCAACGCATTGTGTGTTAATCTGTCACACTCTACCATAATATGCCCATTTATGCATCCTTGATAGGTATCATGGAAATCCCATTTCCATCATTAACCTATAGATGGTTGAAGTTCGCTTGATACACTTGTACCATATGCATAAAAAGTTGTACCCTTCGACTGTAACGTGGATTGTCGAAGTACGAGTCTTGATTTGAGATGTTTGATGTAAGGGTGTGTTTTTTTTTCTTATTTTTGGAGAGTCTCTTTGTCCCACTCTGGCCAGCCTATGTTGTTTTAACCAGGCCCACGTTGGCTTTAGAGTTTGGCTTAGCTGTTCCTCCGAGAAACCATACCGTCGATTGCCACTTGACAAATATCATGCCACCACAAGAGCTGAACACTCTTTGGTGTAACACAGAGTGGAAGAAAACTCGGGTGGGCTCAGGATAGAACATGTCACCTTTGCAAGGAGGCTAGACTCTATCCATCATTGTCTAATCCACTAAAGTGATACAAGTAAGAGTGTGTTTTGCGTCGTAAAGTGTTACAAAAGTGGTTATGTGATATGTAATAATTAGCTTTAGATAACAAGTTAAGAACATCTTATGCACAAAACTTTGTTCATAGAATCATAGTGTTGCTTTCTAGGGATAAATCTACATGGATATGTGTACATACATAATTACTTTTTGTATAAAAAGAGTATTAAATAATATGATTATGAGTGAGTGTGGAGTGTGTAACCCACCAAGTTGTCCTTGGGTAAGGACGAGCCCCTATGGATGACCGTGTCGCTCGGTTGGCAAGCGATGTCATCTTCGTCACTAACAAATGCATAACTGTGACGCCTTAGACGAATTCAATATCGTTTTGTGTGTTTTGTTAACAAGAGACGGGCCAAGCCACAAGAAACTTTTGTCTCAAATGTCACCAACGCGTAAGAGAATTTCAATCATAGATGACACTCTTTAGAAAGTCTCAACCGCGACAACAAAAAACAAAGTTGTAAGCTCCCAGGGGTAGAGCGGACCATATTGATCGATACGACACATCTTATGTTACAACAAATATCCTTGAGATACCATTGCAGGCCCTTAAGTAATAATTAGTTTCAAACTATAATGTGAAACAGCTTGTATTATTAGTGGGGATTTGAAATAGTGGAACTGTTGTGGGGTCAGGAGTGTTGTTTGTATAGATTCAGAGTTTGGAAGATATGATTATTGAGTGGTGATATTAAGTTTTGAGGCTGAACAATCTTTAAATGTTGAGAGTAAATGCATATTTACACTATTTTTGAAGAGTCATGATGCCCATTTTTAATTTTTACTACAGTCTGCAGGGTGGATGAAATGTTTGTCATGTCTTTCATATAGCCTTTAATTTCAATTACTAACCTCAAATTTTGTCAATGGGCTCTAATGAAGAGTACAAGTCTTGATGCATGTGGTACAACATTGTGTTATGTTGGTTTTTATTTTCTGTCTTAACCACTATTCATATCTTTTGAATAGTTTTGATAAGGCAATTCAGCTAAAAAGTGAAGGAACAATTATCACTTTAGGATATCTACCATGTTATGTACGAACCATCACTTCACGCGTAAGTTGCGACTTCAAAAACGTCACATTAGTACATGGCAAACGTTACGCTTTGTCATTTTATACATTTTATAACAGTGGTCTTCTTTAATCTAAACTATTTAAATGCAACATATAAGCGTATGAGTTACTCGCTGAGTCATTCTATTACTTATGTCTTTTGTAGTTGAACATTATATGCACTTCTAATTGTAGTGTAAATTGGCCGTGTATCGGTCATATCATACATATGATGCTTCCTCATAGACGCGTCATTACTTATGTAGACAGTTGTTTATTTTCGGTTAGTATTCATGACTCACCATGTTATCAAACCATCTACATGACAAACCCAAAGACAATCGAGTTAATGCGACATTTTCTTTTAAACCCTTTTGTTAGACATTGTTAAATACATAAAAAATATGTAAACATGTTAAATCCTTGTTTTAATAACATATGTTGTATAAATTAATTGCCCTTTTACTTTCTTTTGTGCTAAATAGTTATTAGTGTATAAGAAGAAGAATAATAATAAGAAACTTATAAATAAGTTAAAAAATCATAAGATAAATTATGTTTCATAAAATAGTAAAATTTCAAAGTTTCGAGTGTTTCTAAACTTACCAATATATATATAAATATAGCAAATATATGTCATGAAAACATGAAAGCATGAAATTAACGAGTAAGCACATGTGTATCACCCCAAATCATTTGAAAACGTAAAAGAGGGGACTATGTACTCACTTGGGATTGCAAAAGTATCCTTGTTCAAGATGGATATAAAAAGCTCAAGAGTCCGGGAAAATCAAGTGAGTCCTAATGTCGGATAACTATATTAATGTCGTGACCTTAATCGGAAGATTCAGACAGAATGAATCCTTATAAAACAATAGAAAATAAATGGAGCGTGTGAAATTGATGTTATCCTGTGGGATCTGGGCATCTCGGATCCATTGGAGTTAAACCCGGCGGGTTATATGGGTTTATTTCTTTATAATTTATTAAAATAAAACTTATTTTTTTTCTAAATTAATTAATGCACACTTTCTAATTAGTAAAGCATATTTTTAAATTAATCCGGAATATAATCTAATCACTTACTGTCATGCCAGCTTCCATACTCTTCCGATTATACCTTGTTATTATTTTTTTATTTTATTTTTGGCAGCATCTACATAACTTACAATATAATATTTCTGTGATTCAGTTCCCAGAAAATAAATTTAATAAGTAATTTCCAAAATAAAATATTGATTAAACCTTTAATGTCATAAATATTTCCTTACAAACTTATTGGTTTTGTATATTTATCTGGCCATTATAATCATTTTAAATTACACCATGCGTACTTATTTCCTTCAAAATCATATCTCACATAAAAAAAATATATATTATATACATATTGTTTCTGCAATATCTCTTAAAATAATGTATAGTTAAAAAAAATAGAAGTTTAAAAAGTAAAAAAAAAAAACTTTAACAGGTTGGGTGGTTAGTTTTCCAAGTTAGATGAAGTTAAATATCACTCTGAAACCTGTAAGGTAAAGTTGTTTTTTCTTTATAATATATTTAACCTAGAGTATACTTTAATTTATTATTTAAAGAGTATTTTAATACCATTACTTCCAAATATCCAAAAGTATAATTTGTTTTTACGTTATCCTTAAAGTTGATTCTTTAAAGTCTCATACTTATACTTATTAATTATTAATTATTTATACAGCAAATGTAATATGTGCATATCATATTAATCTCAAATTTATTTTTATCTTGCATACATTAGACTTTAAATCACAAGCATATCTTATTCTTATTAATTATTTATACATCTCTATACTTATTAATTATATATATACATCAAATGTAAAATGTAAAATGTGAATATCATATTCATACTAAATTTATTTTTATCTTGCATACATTAGACTTTAAATAACAAGCATATTGTATGCCTATTACAACCTTACTTAGTAATATTTTTAAAAATAATTACCTTAAGACTTAATAGCCTATTCATTTATCAAATATACTTTTCAAATATGTATTATTTTTACAATAAAAAGAGTAAAAACTATAAAAACTATTTTCTGTTTTCTATTGGCATGAAAGGGTTATAAATTCTAATTATAATCTATTATCATGATTGGTCTGTCACAAAACCCTAAACAAAGGTACGGTAACCCTAGCACAACATGTTACCAATATATATACATACACACATATTATTTATCAAATGACTCAACTTCCCTAACCTTAACACAAAATGCCAACCATCAACAAAAAACTATTGCCCAACACCACCGCGGTCGAAGTGGGCTGCGGCGGCGGCTGCAGCGGTATCAAACTCTCGAAAATCTTCCACCCGAAACCGAACAAATACAAACACCACCGCCGCCGTTACCACCACAACCATTCCTCCACATCCACATCATGGAACACCACCCCTTCAACAACAACTACTACTACCACTACTACTACATTCTCACCGGACTCTACGGTGGATGAGTCTGAAGTGAGGAGTTTAAGGGCGGTTCAAGGGTTCGGGCCGATCGGTGACAACAGTTTGGCTGTGGAGAAAGATTCTGATGATCCTTACGTGGATTTTAGAGACTCAATGTTGCAAATGATCATGGAGAAACAGATTTATGGGAGAGATGATTTGAGGGAGCTTTTGAACTGTTTTTTGCAGTTGAATTCTCCTTATTATCATGGGATCATCATTAGGGCTTTCACTGAAATTTGGAACAATGTTTTGGCTTCAAAACTCATGCATGGTGATTGAAATATTGAATAATTGATTCATGGATTCATGTGCAAGTGATGTGTCACCCAACTCTCTTCCTTTTTTTTTTATGTTTAGTTTGGTTTTGTTGAATTAGTGTGGGGGACAAAATCAAAGTATGGTTTGGTTGGGTTGGGTTGGAGTATGTGATGTTATTAGCACTTGAAGTAAAAATGGTTTTTGGAATATGTTTATTTCAAGTGCTAATAACATCATTTCTTATAGTATTGTAATGTAATGATTTAGTTTGTGTTAGTGTTAGTGATGTTTTAATCTGTGTAACTTTGATTGTTAACATCTTATATATAACTAATGCAATGTTCTTAATTTGTATTATTGTGTTTTTTTCCTGTCTTATGTGCATCTCCACTTTGTATATCACCACCACTTTTGCGTTATTTTTTCACAATTAAATTGTCTTTTTATAACAAATCAAACTTTTTACAAAAGTTTACTCAACTTATCATAATAAATAAATGCATATTTGTTATTAAAATAATTTATATAAAAGAAAATATTGTTTAAGAGATATAAAAGTAGTGTAATAATAAGTTATTTAAATGAATGTTTCTAAAACTAAAACATTATATAACTTTGTCATTCTACCCAATTACTACATACTACATATATAATGATTAAAAATTAGATATGATGTACAAGTTACTAACGCATATGAGTTCATAGACCCGATAAAAAACCACTTCACATAAAATTAAAACAAAAACCATAAAAAAACCAACCCAACTCCGTCCAAAACCTCCCTTCCCCAAGGGATTCAATCTCCGGTCATTAACATAAAAATATTTACATAATGATTTTATAGATAGAAAATAATAAAATAATAAGTAAGTAAATCTCAAACTGAGTACAAGCTTGTAAAACTATACTCAAGTCAAATTTTAACATCATATGTGGTTTAGAACAAGATAAGCTAACCCGTTTCCTTTACATCCCTAAATTAAACATGAAGGAAAGACACACACGAAACCCTACAAAGAAACAAGTATTTACTTAAAAAAAACTCAAGAGTTTAAACTATACTTGGGTCCAACTCATATAAGATCTATTTTAAATTTCTCATAAGGGTTCACATCTAATGGTCTTATCCTACAACTTCTACTTATCCCATAACATTCCACTCCGATTGATGAATGGTATATCATTAAATATTCACAAACATTGGATGATAGACAAACAAATATATTATTTATATCTTCAATGTTATTTCTCTAAAGAAAAGAAAATGAGTGGGTGTGTTGGTCAAACGTCAAAGATGCACAACATAGGGTTTGGAGAGCCACAGTTATCTTTAAGTGGAAAAACCATCGAGATTTGTAAGTTTTTATAAAATATAAACAAGTGCAACTCAGTGTGGTTTAATGCAATTTAATGACAAATTTAAATATTTAAACATTCATAGAATTCAACGTTATAAACATAAATAAATTCACAATCGGCTAAACATAACATATATATATATATATATATATATATATATATATATATATATATATATATATATATATATATCACAGATATATAAAGATAACATTTTATAGAATTTTCATATTGTGTATTAAAGTGTTTTAATAATGCCCGCTTGTTTCATGTAGATTGTACCGCATCAAATGAAATTGATGATGGACTTCAATTTTTAACATTGAATTAAGTTGTCAGTGAAATGAATACTCAAAAACACTTGCTTTGAAATTTGCTTTTGAGGTAGGTGCATTTATAATCGTATGCATATTGTAACGAATCAATGTGTATACAGTACCGAGTTCATGTAAAAATAGAATTATCATATAAAAAAAAAAGAAAAATAATATATAGCTCTAGTTACTTATGTTCTAACTTCTATACAGTTGTATTGGTCATGTACGTATATAAATGTTACAAAAGTGGTACAGTATAGCAACCGCGCTAGTTGCCTAAGAATGGTTATCTTCGCGACTTCCCCTTTGCCTAGCTATAGACACTTAGATCAAAATACATTATAACCATAAGAACCGTCTTATGTATTAGAGTTAAAAATAAAAAATAAATTGTTGTGTTCACCAAATATAATGAGAGAGACCGAGTGAATTATCCAATTATATATACCCGTCTTATGTACACAATTAAAGTATAAATTAAGCATACTTTTTAGTGTTGTTCTAGCACTTATCTAACAATGTATCTTGCAACCCATTGTCTAAGCAATAATCATTATAATAGCGACGACGGTTGTTTGTTTATCTTTTAATTAGTCTCTTAATGGTTCAACTCTCTTAGTGGTTTAGCATTTAAGGGTTCAGACTGTTTGTTTCGCGAGCAGATGTTTGATTGATTCAGACATTGCCTTTGAAAGATTAAACATTATACTAAGTTTGAATGGTTAAGACCTCTTATCTGAATTGGTCAGACATTTTTCTCGGAATGGTTAAGCATTATACTGGTTTTTAATGGTCTAGACCTGTTACTGGTTCATCACTTAATAGTTCAGACCTGTTACTGATTCGATACTTATGTATTCAGAAGTTGCCAAACAACCTGGAAAATCACTTAATACACTTCCAATGAAATAACACTTTGTATTTAAATTTCTTGTGATTTGTTGTGTGTGCATAAGTGTACTAAATTATGTCTGTACATGATGAAGCCCGGACTCAGTATTTATTTGGGTCATGTGTAGTCTTAAAGCTTTTTTTAGAGGTATTATGCAATAAGTGGTACGCCATGTCATAGATGGGCTTTATGGGACGTTATATCACAAGAGAGTGTAATCATAAAGCCACTACCTCATCATTACTCAATTATTAATTTCCAGTTTTGCATACTTAATTTCTAACTTTATAAAATTAAAAACCATTTCATTAAACTAAAAAACATTACACTAAAAAAACATTACCGTAAAATAAAAAAACTTAAATATTATATTTTTTTTATTCGCTCATTTTGTGCCAACGCCATCTTCAATGCTTTTCCAGTTAGGTGGTCGTGCGGTTTCGAGTAGAATTCAAAGTCATGAGCCCATTATCTATCCCGCAAAATCTCGGTCATTTCCCTGTTCTCTTCCATACGTTTAGTCTTTAGTTCGTGTATGTCTTGAAGGCATCGGTTTATCTCCGAAAATGCATTAGTCCTGTCGGATCCCATCGACGATGACTCAGGCCTTCTCGATCTTTCACCGCTTCTTCTTCCAGCGGGTCGTGGTAGCTCTTCCGCCGGCTCTTACTCCGGAATATCATTGTTTACGTCGGTGTTTCGAGCATCGGAGGTTGGCGTTTCGGGTTCATCTGACTCGTTGGCTTTTGATCTCTTCGACGGCCTTTTATTTGTCGACCGACCCGAAGGAGTTCCTACCGTAGGGACGTTGGCCCATTTGGGCTATTCCGAATAATTTGCCAACACTTCAAGTACGGGAAACTACTTTGAACGGCTTGATACTCGATTAAGGCGGCTTATATAACATCCTCGTTGTTGTGACCACTTTTCCATCCGTTTTTTACCCGTTGGTGACGGATTGAAAATTTGTACACTTCTTGTTAATATCGGTCCACTTGCCCGATACTGAATCCTCCGGCCGGTAGCTATCTCCCCTACCCATTAGCCCGAAAAAAAGATCTCAGATTTGGTTCCAAAAAACGGATTTATTTTGGTTGTTTGCTAAAAATAAGAAATAATTAATACAAAAAACTAAAACAAAATAAAATTATACAAAAATATTACCTATTTCAGGGTCCTTTGACACGTTGAGCCAAGATCGGGTTAACGCGTACTCCTCTGCATCATCCCACGGTTGCATGTTTTTTTTTTCGCTTGGGTTTCGGTTTTCTTTTTATGGGGGCGTTTCTTTTTCCTTTTTTCGTCTCCTCTGCTTCCGGTTGTGTATCTGAAACGACCTTGGGCTGGCGTAGTGGCGAGCCGAAGGCTTGAGACGACCCCCTTCCGCCCATGTTTTAATTCGGGTTCCAACCAAATAGATTTAGGTCCCATGAGAGTGGTTAGTTCAATAGGTTCATGAACTCGGTTTGATGTTGATTGTAATCGACAAAACCGGATCCATATGGGGTGGGTCGAGTGGGAACAGGAGAAACGGGACGGCTAGGATTGCTCGTTTGGTTCGTGTCCGCACTAGAATGTGGAGGAATAAAATCGCGGTTGAAGGGATGTATTGTATAAAAATTCTAGATTTTTATAAAAAAAAGTAGAGATAAAGGGTTTGAGAGTGTGTTAAGTGTGTTGAATTTTAAAAAAATAGGAGAGATGGCGAATGTTTATAGATATTAAAAATTAATTAATTTTTTTTTAATTTTGACCGTTCCCAACGGTCGAATTTTAAAACAAATCATCCATCACGCCGCTATGCTAATCACGGGGATCAAAATTTACACCCTCATAGCGCTGCCTGTAGTGGTGTTCGACGGCGCTATGAGACTCCATGCCGTATTCCACACTACATTGGGTCTTGTTATTTAAAATGAGAAAGCGTTGGTGAAGACAAAGAAGAGTGAATGTGATAATTAAGTCTCCATGGGGAAATATGGAAAATTAATCATAGTCGTCAACCTGCTAACCTCTACCTTTGTAATCATGAACTCCTATGCTGTCAATGCACACAAGAGAGGGGGGGGGGTATGCCGTCATGTGATTCCTAGAGCTCACAATGAGTGTTGGTTTTTGGTTTTTGTATAATTCATAATTGTCGCTACCCTTCCTTCTTGCATAGTTATATTGGTTTTTATTACTAAATCTATCACTAATTTCATTATCATTTTGACAAAGAGATGATATATGTTTGTTTTCTTAATAATTATCCTTGTAAATAAAGTATACTAGCTAGCTGATTTTCACATCCGTGCGCTACCGTGGAGATCCAACATAGTAAATTAGTAATGTTAGTTATCCTAAAAATGAGGCCTTTTAAATAAAGTTTGGGTTATGATAAACTAAAAAAATTTAAACGTTAACAAAAAAAAAGGCATAAACTAAAATGTCAAATAAACAAAACTTGAAGGACGTAGGGGTGTTTGTTTAGTTTTTAATTAGGCTCTTGATGGTCCAGACCTCCTCTTACTGGTTCAAGACTTAATGGATCAAACTGTTTGTTTCGCGAGCAGGTGTCTGAATGGTTCAGACATTTGCCTCTAAAGGGTTAAGCATTATACTAAGTCTGAATGGTTAAGACCTCTAATCTGAATTGGTCAGACATTTGCCTCTAAACGATTAAGCATTATACTAGCTTTTAATAATTCAAACCTCTTACTAGTTCAGCACTTAGTGGTTCAGACCTCTTACTCGTTCAGCACTTAACCATTCAGAAGTTGCCAACAGGCCCTTAAAGTGTTTAAAAACATGGGGACTATTTAGCTGATTTTATGTGAAAAAAAACTTAAAGAAAGTTTAGTGACGTAATTAATAAGAATGAAATTTTACTAATCTTAAAAAAGTTAAGAGTAAACTGCACTTTTACCCTATGTGGTTAGGGCGATTGATACCCTTACACCATATTTTGAAAATATTGTAGTCTTATTCCCCGACGTTTCCTGATTGCATCAATGTACCCCACTCAAAGTGAAAAGACGTTTTCCCCTGATAATAAAAAAAATGTAAAGAGTAAACGACACATTACAATCTATGTTTTATCTCCGTTGACACTTTTATACCCTATTTTATTAAAGTCATCTTCTCCGGGGATATTCCGATCACTCCAGCGACATTCCGACCGCCGGAGCAAGTTGGGTTTATTATGTTACAATGGCACACGTGCATTTGAGTATCGGGAATTATGAAAAGGCACTACATATAATGCAACAAATGAGATCTAAAAACGTAAGTTTTTTCGCAATGCTATGTAATGAAGGAGGATGCAGAAGCCGCTGAACATACGTTTCAAGCTATTTTGGAGACCGGTTTTCCTGACTGTCGTTCATGCACAGACGTGTTGACTTTTTATATGAAAGGGCTTACTTAGAAGGCAAAAGACTTGATCGTCCATATACGAAAAAATAAAGTAAAATTTGACAAGGTGCTTCTGAAAACGGTTATGAAGGTATATTGTAAGGAAAACATTTGTATGGGGAAAAGCAAAAAGTAACGATACCGAAGAAGACAACAAAGACGAGTTAAAATCACGGTGTTCATAGTGGTAGTAGTAGGTGTTTACTGGAGAAGACGAGTTGTAGGTTTTGCTTCGGTGGTTGAAATGTCGCCGGAATGGTTGGAATATCGCCGGAGAAGATGACTTTAATAAAACACGGTGTAAACGTGTCAGCGTAAGTAAAACACAAGATATACAACTGAGGTTTACTATATACATATGGGTAAGATTACGAAAATGCCCTTTGGGTAAGGTTACACTTTTATCCCTGAAGGGTACATTGATGCAATTGGCCAGACACAGGGGGTAAGACAATAATATTTTTAAAATAGAAGTAAGAGTGTCAGTCCCCCTAGCTAAAAGGGGGTAAAATTACAATTTAAATTAAGTGAAAAAATGAAAGTATATCATTTCTAAAGTTACTTTTTAAATTATTTACATAATAACACATAATAACAGAAAAGGCAACTTACTGCATGTATTTTGCCTTTTTGTTTATACATTTTATTTTTAAAGCAAACAACTATAAACTAGGTTAGTTTTATATATATATATATATATATATATATATATATATATATATATATATATATATATATATATATATATATATATATATATATTAGAGAGTTCAAATGAGAAGAAAAATTTTATAAGAATAAAAAGAATAACTTTTAAACCAATAGAAATTCTACATTTACTTCATTTAATGTGTGTATTTAATGTTAAGAAAAATAGCATATAGGTAAATCTATAATTGTCATTAATTAGCTAATTAATTAAACTTTGTAACTCATTTTTTTTTCATATACTCTTTCAAGATAAAATAATTTATGGTGTAAGACAATTTTCAACATGTGTAGGATTAATTTTAGTATGTGTAGGATAAATTTTGAAATGTGTTGGGTAAATTTAAATGTGTGTAGGGTAAATTCTGGTAAATGTGAGACGTATGTAGGATAAATTTTGAAATGTGTAGGATAAAATGTTTTTGCTTTATTAATGAGAAATAACATAATGAATTAGAGGAGTTATAAACTATTTAATGTTTTACCATTATTTCCTTTCTTCTTTTTCTTCTCACACTAAATTTTTCTTAAATGAACCTTCCCATATATACATAGGTAAGGTTCATGTAAGAAAATATAAAAGTGTGAGAAAGATAAGAAAGATTTTGGAGGTGACACGTGTCCTTTTTTATTTTGGTAGTTTATGAGTATAAGTGTAATTTAATTAATAAAATCTAATTATGGAATGAATATATGTAACTGATTTTTGGCAGTTATTGTAGAGATTTTCGAATTTGAAGGCATACATCTTATAAAGAAATAACACCCTAACTCATAAAAACACCACCACATGTATATTGAAGGCATGCATCTTATAAAGAACAGAAATATAACAAAAACAACACCCTAACTCATAAAAACACCACAGCATGTATATTGAAGGCACACATCTTATAAAGAACACCCTAACATTGAATATAACAGAAATAACACCGTAATAAATCAAGGACCTTTGTCCTCATATTAAATATAACAGGAATAACACCCTAACTTATAAAAACACCACGGCATGTATATTGAAGGCATACATCTTACGAAGAACAGAAATATAACATAAATAACACCCTACAATTAAAACACTATTGTATGAACATAGAAAAAACACCATGGACTAAAACATCCAAGCGAGACGTAATTTTTCTCTACATAAGTATATTATTATACTTCTCATATTAAAGATAAAAAAACACTCGTTATTATGGTTAATTTTTTTAACAAAAGAGTTAAGTATAAAAAGTTATTGACGTTTAAAAAAGGAGGAGAAACTTGCATGTGCATTAATGTTAGTTTCTTAATTTAAAAATGTAAATTTACCTTTATACCCTTAATATAGAAATTAATTAATTTAATAGTCAACACTATTTACAAAATTGTCATTAATATCTCAACCACTAGATTAAATATCTAATGGTTTAGATTTTTTTTATCATTCTCACACTTTTATATTTTCAACTGAGTTGGGTAGTCACCTCTCCAGCCCATCCGGACGTTGCCCCAACATAACCTCACCCTATATATATATACATATATATATATAGAGAGAGAGAGAGAAAGATATTCAAGTTTCGGTACAAATGAACCAGACATATGAAGCGTACAGATTGAATGAAACTAACAACTATTATGGTGATAAAATAGTAAATATTAGTTTGTATAACTAGAATAATTATCATAATTACTCTAGTTTTAGGATTAGTGATAAATAATATAGTTATAAGTAGCATAGTTGCTCTAATTATATAAACAATTACTCTGTATATAACTATAGTAATTACTCTACATATAATCAAAGTAATTACTTTGTATAACTAAAATAATTGTTTCTACAAGTAGAGTAATTATGAAATCACCTATTTTGAAGTTGATAAAGTTTTGCTTGTAATTTGTATAATTAGAGTAATTTTTTAATCATAACTAGAGTGTCTATCTAATCACTTATTTTGAATATGCTAAGTTTTGTGTATGTATTTGTATAACTAGCATAATTATTCGTATAAGTAAAGTAATTATTTAGTCGAGTAATTTTGAACGACCTTATTTGAATCTCATGAAGTTTTGAGTATGTATTTATATAACTAGAATAGTTATTTATATAACTAGAGTAATGATGTACCTGGATATAATTTGAGTGGTTATGTAACTAGATATACATAGAGTAATTGGTTAGCTCATTTTAACATCCTTTTTTTACAACTTTGCCACCACGTCACTATATATACATGAGTTTTTCCTGGATTTTAAAACTCAAGTGGGTTTTTTTTATATATCTCTTGATATGTGCAAAACCTAAAATGTATTTTATATCAAATGGAGCATGTTTTGACCTTTTTCTTGTATTAATTTTGGAAATAAGTCGTTATTGTTTGCTTTTGATTTTTAGGGTAAAAATGCATAAACCGACAAAAAAGTAAATTCATAGCGAAAAACAAGACTTTTACAAGAATGCATAAGAGTATATGCCCCTGTGCTTCATCCCCTTAGAAATAGTAAAAAAAAACACTCTCTGACATGGGGCCGTGCCCGATCAAAGACTCCCCCATGTCACCCCTGCAGCAAAACAAGAGAAAATAGACCACCACGCATGGGACATGCCTCCCTGATACGCCCCAGTGTCAAGCTTCATCAGAATAAGACAACATAGGCCACCATGCACGAGGTTGTGCTTCTTTGGCACATCCCCGTGTCATATCTTTAGAAGATTTGGAAATCTTTACACAATGGGACCCATAAAGTATCTCACATGGTTCGTGTCTATGTACAAA
This sequence comes from Scalesia atractyloides, assembly GCA_947069175.1. Lineage (NCBI taxonomy): Eukaryota > Viridiplantae > Streptophyta > Magnoliopsida > Asterales > Asteraceae > Scalesia > Scalesia atractyloides. The sequence goes on from CAMTDV010000003.1 coordinate 87,745,392, forward strand.
CCTGATTAGAAAAGAAAAAAGGAGTTCAAAAGACCATTCACACGGGGTTGTGCCCCACCTCAGAATTAGCCTGTAAATAAAGTGCTTGGGGTACCCTTCTCTTTCATCCTTTGGAACCAACTCTCTCTCACTCACCACCACTATCCATCACCATTTCCATATTGTATAGAGTTTGGTTTGTCTTAGGATTCAAGATTATAAAAACTTATATTTGTAACAATTCAGTCTTGTTGATTAACATGTTTATTCATCATTATTGGCTAAAGTTCTTGCATCACTTGGTGAAGACAAACCTTAAAGTGTCTTTCTAATTTATGAGTTTTGGATTTTTTTTAGTGTCTGTTAATGATTTTGAATATGATTTAGTTATATTAAAAGTGAACTTTAATCCATTCATTACTTTGTGTTTATTGATTCAAACATTCGTGCCTTTACGTCTTTAAAAATACACGTTAACTGTCTGGAAAGGGTTAAAAATATGGTTTGGGCTGTGTTTTTGCCTTGCACGGAGAGGTAGTATACTCGATGTGCAAGAACTTGGTTTTTCACATTTCTACTACCCTCGAGGAGATAGCACCAAATCGAGGGAGTCATAGTAGAAAATAGGTCTAATCCCTTATAAGCAAACCTTGCAAGTGTTTAAACTATAGAAATGAACACTAGAACAAAATGGTAATGATAAATCATGTGATAAGTTACGTATGATATGATATAAACTATGTGCAAGTATTTAATAGTAGATGTGTCATATTGAATGCCACGTATATTATAGTAGTAACAGATGTCAGATTATACCGTATCATAGTACGAAACTATATATCTTAAATTTATTGTTGCTTGCTAAATTAAAACTCACATAGCGTATCTGATTTTTTGTATAGACATCAGCTTTGTGTAGGTAAGCTGTTATGGGTTGGACGACGTAGCTCTAAAAGCTATCTTGCACATGATTAACATCCATTAGAAGTCTTTATTGAGACGATGTTTGATGTAATAGACTACGTTCACTTTTGTATGACAATCATGTTTCATATGTTTTCCGCTACGATAATGGAATAAAATTCTTAGGTTATTGATTATGTCTCGGTCGAATAAAAAAATTTTAAGATTTTTTTTGCTTAAACGTTTGTAGAATTCTACTAAAGACGTAATCTCTAATGCTAGGTCGGGTCATTAGTTGATTCGGGTTACCATACAATCTTAATTTTAATTTATGGTTGATGCCTTATATTCTCATAACGTGCTACTTTAGACATGTTTAATATATATTTTTATATTATCACTCATAAGACGAGAAATAAAGTAATATACATGTTGGTTGAAGCATTAAAGCATCCATAAATCCGTATAAATATCTTTGAAATTAACGTTTGTTTCTGGTTAGCTTTTTAATAATCATGCCATGTGAAAGGAGCATGTGCACGTGCTTTCGTGGTATGAGTCACGTGTTTCCTAAAATGGTAGGGAGCGTTTCCTTTTTCATGACTAAACATAGCATAATCATGAGTTTGGTCAATGGGTTCGACGAAACGTCGTCCTATAGGCTGATGTAATCAATAGCTTAAGATGGCTTTTTCATTAATACATACTTTTAAGTAGCATAAAGAAATAACATAGTTTTATAGAATGTATAAAACTCATCCACTAACAAGCTGCCACGTCGTCATGGGCGTAACATAGTTGGGGCCGGGAGGGGCACCCGAATTTTTCGCTCCGTAGTGTCATACCCTGGCTTTCCACAGTCAATCAAACACCGGTGGGCCCGGGTGGGGAATATCGTGACGTAAAGTTGATATCATCATAGTCAATTAAACACATCACAGTGGAAGTCTTCGATTTAAATTACTATTACAAACCAAATGTTCGAAATACAAAATAGTATACATGCTCGTAATAGAAGATCCACAGGCGGATCAGAAATTGTACAAAGAAAGAATATAAAACAGACTTTGGGCAGATCTAGGATATGCAAGATCCTCTATCCCTACCGAGCACTTCCAGCCTATTTTCGTATTGTACCTGCAAGCTTAGTCTTTTGAAAATACGTTACACCCAACTGACTCATTTTGAAAACATTTAAAATATGTTTTAAGTGCGTATCAGCACAAAATCTTTTATAACTTGGGAAAGTTGACCGTCCAACCTTGTTAACAGATTTACATGTTTGTTCATACATACAGGGCCCGTACGGAGACCGAGACATGGTTAACGTACACACCACTTTGGACTCACGAAAGAGCCATTTCTTCCTAACCTTGTGGGTAATGCATATTGAGCGTCTATCGGGTGTATTTCTACACCCGCGCTAAGGTCGTGGGCATTTTCTTTTGTAATGAGCCGAGGATATCCAGGACACGGTAGTTAATCCCCGATGTTTAAGTTATCAAACAAAATTGATTAAAACAGAATATGCGGATTTACTAGCCACAATCCGGCATTCGATTGATCCCATTTCCGACCAAGCGGTAATAACTTACCGTAGCCCAAGCCCGTATATGGGAAATAAGTCGAGAGTATTTACCTGAGCTAGTCTTCTTTTAATTTAATAACTCAGCCGTACACAAAACTACTAATTGCAGATAGCATTTACCGTCAAGTCTCTATTCTGGATTATGGCATAAACTAACCAATTAAATACTAACGGTCTTATTTAAGTCGTAGACTTAGACCGACTAGCGTTCTTGATCAAAACGTATAACGCTAGATTAAACGATGATTGGATAGAATGTAGTTTAATCCCAACAAGTACCGTGACTTGTGTAATATGGATAAACTATAAACATTCTGGATTTTGAGACTTAAATGACAAGGTTAGACCCGTTTCGGTTAATTTTCGTAAACTAGTTACATATGCTTAACCGTATGTATCTCAGCGACATCGGGTAACCGGATAAGTCATGGACAAGTTCTATATGCCATTATACTTTAAATAAGCTGTAATATCAGTAGGATATCAACTTATATGCCCGTTAAGGTTTTAAAATGAAACTATGCCTCATAAGGGCATTTTGGTAATTTTATACCTTATAAAAGGAACTTGAATATAATTGGATGTTATAACTATAATTGTTCTGTAAAAATAACTTATTTATGATATAATATCAGTAGGATATCAATTACATGGGTAATTTATCTTTTATGACCAAACTATGCACCGAATGGGCGTTTTGGTCATTTTACAAATAGTTTATAAATTATTTGGGATTCTGAGTTTATATCTTGTGCCTACTGTAAAAATATTTAAAATAAGTTTTAAAATCATTAGGTAACAAGTCTTGGTTGATAGTTATGGTTTAAAACCACATTATGCGTCGAAACGACGCTTATGTCGTAAAATGACGATTTGTGTGACGTTTAACGAAAACCGATGTTAAGGTCAGACGAAAATTTCTTAGATATGTTATTTAATATAACATGTCAGTAGGTAAAAGATTTACCTTGAAAAGATATGATTAAAACCATTTTATAAGCCATAAGGGCTTTATCGTCATTTACCGACATATTACAAGGACTTGTTCATAAACTCAGTTTATAATATGATTTAACATCCCAAATAATCCTACTTATAATATTACATCAGTAGGAAACTTCTTTTCAAGTTCATTATCTTTTAAACCTTATTTTATGCAAAAATGGCATTTTAGTCAAAATGGCATAATTACGGAACTTGTCCATAAACTTAGATTCTGATTATGATCATGTAATATAACCTCAGAGGGTTAGACTACATTATATTACGATCATAATGCAACTTTAGATCAGTAGCTAACTAATCCAAATCGGGTCAGAATCGTAAGTCAAAGCAGAAGTAAAACTTCACGACTTTCGGTTGCGAACCGACCCTAGAACTGAAATTGACGAGCCGAACATGTTATTACATGTTCTAATAATCATTTCCAACTTGTTTAAGTGTCAAAACAGGTTTCATAACATATATAAGATCAAATTATAATATTTCTGAAAAATGGTCTTTTTGACTTTTTTATATCATAATCTTGACCCGTCAATTGATCTAGCAAACGTGGTCTTCAGGAGGTGCTCTTTATAGGGACTAACACCTACCTTATTATGATCACTTAGCCATGTTCATTACGAACAATGGCTGGACCATAATGGTCTTAACCGAAAGTCAAGGCATTTTTCGTAAAACGCTTGCCTTTTGGCTATAAAAGCCTATAAACGAAAATGCTAGAGCAAGGAACACTTATAAGATGTTCCTAGAATGCAATAGAACTTAGTTGGATGCTTCTTTCAGATAGGAACTTCCAGAGGAGGGAGATAGAGTTGTGAATGAAAAGGTGCAAGTTCAAATGGTGAACCTTGGCACCTATTTATAGTTAGAGAGCTTGAAGGAGGTGATGCCAGGTGTTAAGGGGTGTAAGAGGAAGCTTACAAGTGTCCCAAAATGTGGCATAGCTGTTTAAAAATCCTTGGTTTCGAATACATGGTTTTTGGAACCTTTGTGTGGTGGCCAAGTTAATTTTCTGCAGACACAGCCCTCTCGCACCCCGCGAGAGGCCAAGCCTTAGCCTCTCGCGCCCCGCGAGCGCCCTTGTCAGTTTTTAAAATTTGCCACATTTAGCCCCTCAACTTAATAAACCCCTATAACCTTCCTAAAACACCTTTTTAGCATTTTTAGTCTTCCATAGCCAATACTTGGCATATCCGGAATAATGCCCGGACATTGTCGAGCTCTTCAGTTCGTTAAAAGGTCACTCAAAGGTATAAATTAACATGTTGACACTTTTAACCCCTCCATTATCCAACTTTCACATTTTTACAGAATTAACCTCTCTCGTCCAACAACAGGCACGCATAAGAGTTAGGACTTTGTAAAGGATCATTCAGAGGCTTATTTTATGCATGTTGACATATCAGTCACTCAGAGGCTAGGCATGTTGACACATCAGTCACTCAGAGGCCAATGCTTAAACTTGTTGACATATCAGTCACTCAGAGGCTGGGCATGTTAAAATATCAGTCACTCAGAGGCCAAGTTTTGAGCATGTTGACACCTTTAATCCTTATTGGTCTTTAATAGACGAATAACAAAAATACAACACGTGTCACTATACTATTGGGCACGATTTTACGAGGTGTTACATCCTCACCCCCTTAAAAGAAATCTCGACCTCGAGATTTTATTCAAAAAGATGGGGGTACTTTTGTCGCATAGTGGACTCAACCTCCCACGTATACTCTGGACCTCTAAAGACGTCCCACTTAACCTTTACTATAGGTATCAATTTCCTTCGGAGCTTCTTAACCTGTTGATCCTCGATCGAAATTGGTTTCTCAACGAACCTCAGGTTTTTAACTATTTGCACATCCTTGTGTGATATTGCTAGCGACTCATCGGCTAGACATTTTTTAAGGTTAGATATGTGGAATACATCACGGATTCCACTAAGCTCTTCTGGTGGCTTAAGCTTGTAAGCTACAGCGCTGACACATTCGACTATCTTGAATGGTCCTATATATCTTGGGCTCAGCTTGCCCTATTTTCTGAATCTCATTACACCTTTCCAAGGTGATACTTTCAGCATGACTTTGTCCCCTACTTGGAACTTGAGAGGTTTACGCCTCTTGTCAGCATAGTTCTTCTGCCTATCACGGGCAGTCTTGAGACGATCACGGATTTGCACAATATTTTCCGTGGTCTCCAGGACAATTTCCGGTCCTGATAGGTGGGCTTCCCCAACTTCTGCCGAACACACAGGCGTTCTACATTTTCTCCCATACAAAGCCTTAAAAGGAGCAGCCTTAATGTTTGTATGATAACTATTATTGTAGGAGAATTCTATTAAGGGTAAGTGGTCATCCCAACTTCCACCTAAATCAATCACGCATGCCCTAAGCATGTCTTCCAACGTCTCGATAGTACGCTCACTCTGACCATCAGTCTGTGGATGGTAAGCCGTACTAAAATTTAATCTTGTGCCTAAAGATTGTTGGAAACTTTTCCAAAAATGAGAGGTGTATCTAGTATCTCTATCAGATACAATAGATACTGGCATACCATGTAGGGACACAATCTTGTCCACATACAACTTAGCCAATTTGTCTGAATTATACGTTTCCTTAATTGGCAAGAAATGCGCTGACTTGGTCAGCCTATTTACAATGACCCAAATCGTGTCATTACCATGTTTGGTCCTAGGTAACTTGGTAATCAAGTCCATAGTTACCATTTCCCATTTCCATGTGGGAATTTCCAATTGTTGTAGAAGTCCTGACGGTTTTTGATGTTCGTCTATAACTTGCGAACACGTCAGACCCTTAGCTACATAAGTGGCTATGGATTTCTTCAAACCCATCCACCAATAATTCTTTTTTAGATCCTGATACATTTTATCACCTCCAGGGTGAACTGAGTATCTCGTGTTATGCGCTTGTTGAAGGATTAGATCTCTAAGTCCTCCAAAGACTGGAACCCAGATTCTTCCATTAAATCTAAGGATTCCATATTTTTCAGGCGCTAACTGATCAACAGTTCCGCCTAATCCTTCATTAGGAATGTTAGCCACTAATAGGGCTTGCTTCTGCGCATCTAATAGCTTCTCACTTAAGCTATTTCTGAGCTCAATGCTCTTCGCATTAATCCTAATGGGATTAAATCTTTCCTTGCGACTTAAGGCGTCAGCAACAACATTTGTCTTGCCGGGATGATAGTGAATTTCGCAATCATAGTCATTAAGTGTTTCCATCCAATGGCGCTTTCGCATGTTCAATTCTTTCTGATTGAACAGATGCTGGAGACTCTTATGGTCAGTGTATATAATACACCTTGTGTCATACAAGTAATGTCTCCATAGATTTAGTGCAAATACAACGGCACCCAATTCCAAATCATGGGTGGTGTAGTTCCTTTCGTGCACCTTTAACTGTCGTGATGCATAAGCAATTACTTTGCCTTTTTTGCATTAGCACACAACCCATGCCATTGTGCGAAGCATCACAATAGACTACAAAATCCTCAATACCCTCAGGTAGAGATAACATAGGAGCATTGCTCAACTTGTGTTTTAGAATCTCAAAGGATTCTTGTTGTTTTGGACCCCAATTATACTTAACATTTTTACGGGTCAAGGTAGTTAAAGGAGTGGCTATCCTTGAAAGTTCTCAATAAACCTCCTGTAGTATCCAGCCAATCCTAGGAAACTACGAATCTCTGATGGGGTCTTGGGCACTTCCCAATTCTTTATGGTTTCTATTTTGGCGGGATCCACTTGGATACCATGCTCACTTACAACATGTCCAAGAAATTGGACTTCTCTAAGCCAAAATTCACACTTAGAAAATTTAGCATAAAGCTTCTTCTGCCTTAGCAATTCTAGATGCACCGAAGGTGTTCTCGTGATCAACTTGATTACGAGAATAGATAAGTATGTCGTCTATGAAGACAATGACAAACTTATCCAAATACGGTTTGCAGATTCTATTCATGAGATCCATGAATGCTGTAGGTACATTTGTGAGCCCAAAAGGCATCACTAGAAATTCAAAATGACCATATCGGGTTCGAAAGGCAGTTTTAGGAACATCCTCGTTCCTAACCTTCAACTGATGATATCGTGATCTTAAATCAATCTTAGAGAAATAACTAGCCCCTTGAAGTTGGTCGAATAAATCATCGATCCTGGGCAGAGGATATAGATTCTTAATTGTTAACTTGTTCAGCTCTCGGTAATCAATGCACATGCGCATTGAACCGTCTTTCTTCTTTACGAATAAAATAGGAACTCCCCAAGGCGATGAACTGGGCTGAATAAAGCCTTTCTCTAAGAGTTCATCTAACTGTAATCTCAATTCCTTCATCTCCGTTGGTGCTAATCGATATGGAGCTTCGGCTACCGGTGCTGATCTAGGTAGGATACCAATTCTAAACTCCACTTGCCTACCTGGAGGTAAGCTAGGTAATTCTTCAGGGAAAACGTCGGAATACTCTGAGATAGCCGGAAGGTCTTCAATAGTTGGCTTAGGCTCATTGATAATGAGTTGCGCCATGTAAATGACACAACCTTTCCTTAAACACGTGGATGCCTTAAATAACGACACCTTGTCTGGCAATCCATAGAGCAAATCTCAAGGGATGGTGATTGTTTCACCAGATGGGGTTTTAATTTCGTAAGTTTCTTATCGCAGGCAATGCAGGCTTGGTTATGGGATAACCAATCCATGCCTAAAACTAGATCAAACCCCGCCAATTTCTTTGGCAAAAGAGTGATGGGGATAGAATGATTCTTAATGGATACAGAGCATCCATCAATGACGGAAGATGCTATCTCTAACATTCCATCAGCGAGTTCTACTTCATAAGTTATATATAGAGTTCTTATGGGCAAGTTTAATAGTTCACTAAACTTATGATCAACAAATGATTTATCTGCACCCGAATAAAAAAGAACTCTAGCATATACATCATTGATGAGGAATGTACCTGTTATGACATTATTGTCATTAACGGCCTCCCTGGCATTCATCTGGAAAGCGCGAGCATTCCCTTTCTTAGCCTCTCCAGGCTTTGCATCATTACTTTTGGGGTTCTTGGGGCAATTGAACGAAATGTGCCCTTTTTCATTACAGTTGTAGCAAACTGCATCCTTAAGATCCTTGCACTCTAGGGTCTTATGCCCTTTCCTCTTGCAGATACCACAGGGTTTGGTCTGTAGATTTATACTACATTGTCCCCAATGTCTATATTTACAGTTTTTGCATAGAGGTTTGTCATTAGACGCATGCTAGTTCTTCTTGAACCCGAAATTTCCTTTCTTTTTAAACCTTTGGGAGTTACTATCCTCCAGTTTCCTTTTTCCGTCAATATCAGTCTTAACTAACCTTTGCCTTACTAAATCTAAGGTGAGGGAGAGAGATAGGTCTACAGCGGACCTATAGGTACTAGGCTGAGCAGCCTTTACCATGTCCGTTATCTCAGGCGCTAACCCATTAATAAAACGCACAATGCGTTTGGATTCTGGGGTGATTAGATATGAAACATACCTAGATAGGGAATTGAAGTCAGAAACGTACTTCCGACAATCTAGGTTCTTCATCGAAAGAGTCAGAAAATTTGTCTCTAATTTCTCCACCTCATGAGGTGAACAGTAAGTCTCCTTGACTAGTTCTACAAACTTAGACCATCCTAAGTTGTACAGGTGTATCTTACCTGTAGATTGAACCATTGCCTTCCACCATATCAGGGCGTCGCCCTTGAAGGACTGTGATACATATTTGACCACATCCTTATCAGCACAGCCGTTGATATCCACAATTGTTTCCATTTCGTCAAGCCACTTCAAGGCCTCTACTGCTCCTTTTCCCCATTAAAATCTTGGGATTTGCAGGAGACGAAATATTTATAGTGTAACATTCGTCGAAAAACGGGTTCTAAAACCCGCACCATTTTTTCTATTTTATCAAGTTTATATTATGGTCCTTTCGTTACAAATTTATGTTAATCATTTAAGAGATTCGTTATGTTAATAATATAAATAAAGATAATAATATTAATAATAAATAATATATATAAGAGTTATACAATCAAAAAATAAATAAATAAATAAAAAGGGGTAGACCGCGGGAATCGAACCCGGGTCTCACCCCTAACCAAACACACTTCACACCACTCCGCCACACACATTTATCTTTTTAAATTCTAAACTAAACAATATTAATACAAGTCTCGAAATTGAATTCCTGAACACCCGCCCTGTAACAGCCGAACTCGAAATCAGGAATCAATCAAGCATCCGTTTCTGTTCTTTGCGATCAAAAGACTAAAACCGTTTTCAATCAAGTAGTCAGACTCAATCATGGAGTCCATAACGATCGATCAGTTAAAATCAATCCCGGAAATCAAGTCGGCCGAAACTTTTGAAACCGAAATCAGTGATCGACTTGTTACTCTATAAATACAAACCCAATCTCTCACAAAGAGAACTCGCACACTCACTTCTTCATCACTCAAATCCTCGGACTCTCTGTTCAAACTTACTCGCCGGAATTCTCTGTTACTCGCCGGAAAACCAAAGAATCCATTCCATTATTGCCTTACTCTAAAATAAGACTTCTAGAGCTCAGACAGAAATCACCCACACTCACCTCAAGCTCCCTGAGGAGCCTCTGTCGCAAGTTAAACTTCGCCGGAATTTCTTTCAGTCGCCGGAGTTTCTGCACATTACCGGAATCCAACCGGAACTTCCATCGGTATGAATGCTTAATCTTTTCTGTCAGTTCTATTCGATTCATTTGTTTAATCTAAAACAGTAGATCAGTAAAATCAAAATGTTTAACAAATCTGTTTTCAGTTCTGAGTTATTGAAGAAGATGAACATCGAGTCGTATATGAATATAATTAAAATCAGTATTTTAAACGGGTTAGACACACAGTCCAGTGGTGGACTGTGTGCATTTCATACTATCGATACCGAGTTCGATCCTTGACACAACCCCTATCCACTGTAATAAAATGTTCTTTTTAAAAACCGAAACCATATTAACTCTCTGTAAGATGTTAAGTATAATAAAATTACAATATATAACGGGTTAGACACCCACCCCAGTTGGTTGGGCTGGGTGCAACACAACACTAGGAACGCGGGTTCGAGTCCAGGCTCTCACACCGGTTCGACAGCTTAAATCCTTTTTAAAAAAATTGAATAATTTCTGAATAATCTAAATAGTATATAAATATAATTAAAATCAGAAATATTTCGGGTTAGACACGTACCTCAGTTGGTAGAGCTGTGTGCACGTATACGAGAGGTCACGAGTTCGAACCTCACTCAGCGCATAGAAAACACAGTCTGACCGGTCAAGACCCGGTCAACGGTCAACCAGTCAACCTTTTTATTTCTTTTATTTATTTATTTAAATTGAAAAAATCAATTAAAAATACTTAAAAATAGGATTTACCGAATCATTTCGTTATTATTTAGGTTAGTTTTTCCCTCGTCGGTTGAATCATAATATTCGTGTGCATTCATCGTCATCAAGGAACGCACCCACTGTGAGTGAATCCTTACAAATTCCCCTTTTTATTCATGTTTTGGGGTGTATCATGTGTCGCTTTAATTATTTCGTTTATTCAAACTTGTGCTATTACCATTATATGACTTAAACTTATGATGTAAATATTGTTTGTTGTGATGCGTGTTTACATTTTGTCAAGTTGCGTGCAAATCATTCATTAGGCCCATCAGTTCCTCGTGGGAGACGAGTTGAACATCGCGTGCCTCATTAGATCGGCTCCGTTTGATTGAGCCTTGATCTCATTGTTCATCATTTGGTGTGTGTGCTTGTGCATTAATTGATATTATGTGTTTTGTGATTAAATTTACATTTACGTTTACTCGTATGTGGTTATGCACCTTTTTATAACCAATATAATAAATTCGTTCAAATGTTTTTCATAAGATTCACTCGCCAACTTTTGTTGACCCCAAAAACCCTATTTTTACACATGATACAGGTGATCCAGTTGAGAAAAGAAACACGTAGGATGGCCTAGAAGAATAAACAAGTTAATGCTTTGGAATGGACAAATTAGTTTAGTTTCCCTTTGTAATTGTATGATTTTTTGTTGAATACTTTAGTTTGTAATGAAAGTGTATTTGAACATCTTATGCTTGTAAGTCTATTGTAACTTCTCCTTTAAAGGGAAATAATAAATATGAAACTTTATAATAAATGTCATGAGCTTTGATGAAAACCCAATCATGCCCCGACTACCATTTCCGCTGCGGGTCAGGGTGTGACATATAGGTACATCCGTCTTTAAAAGAACGGGACCTATCAGCGAATTCTATTTTCTTTGGTTCACTCTTCGCATTTGAAGAGTGAACTGAGCTCTCCTTATGAGGTGAGGATGGTGCGATTGATAATGGTCTGGAGCGAGTAGCACTCGGCTCCCTAAGCTTTTCTATGGCCTTTTCCATGGCCTTTCCCACAGCTGTATCTATGCGAGCTTGGAAATCATCATTGTTAACGGCTATATTGTCATCCTTGTTAGAGCGAATCTCTCGGTGGCTACTCTGTGCCTCGTCCGAGTTTACCATATTGCAGCTTTGGCTCTAAACATCAAACAAATTTCTCTTAAACCATGGTATAACAAACATATTGGCTTTAAACATTGGATATAACAATCCATTGCCTATTTAAGCTAACATCACAACTCTTAGGCTTATCATATCTATATTTGGCCTAGGTCTTATTAAGACCATCAAAGGCAAATTACAATCTGGACAGTCCATATATTATTAGACAGTGGATCGTAATGTCACAACCGTCATTGTCATAATTGACAATTATATGTAGCTCATAAGCTTTTCACTAATGGACATAATAATTGGGCACATTGGCCGGTCACATTAGACATTTAAAAATTGGGCACATTGGCCGGTCACATTGGACATAAATTGGGCACATTGGCCTACATCTAACAGATGTAAATTCATGGCACCTTGGCCTACATCATAACAAATATAATCCATGGCATATCAGCCTACATCATAACAGATGTAAATTTATGGCACATTGGCCTACATCATAACAAATGTAAATTCATGGCATATCAGCCTACATCATAACAGATGTAATTCATGGCATATCATTCTACACCATAACAGATGTAATTCATGGCGTATCAGCCTACATCATAACAAATGTAATTCATGGCATATCAGCCTACATCATAACATATGTAACTTTATGGCACCTTGGCCTATCACATTGGACATAAAATTGGGCACATTGGCCTGTCACCTTGGACATAAAATTGGGCACATTGGCCTGTTATTTGTCATTGCATTGATGACATTAGCCGGGATCACATTGATCACATAGGCTTTATAATAGGTCTTAGGACATAGTCCTTTTCACCTAGACGGCTAGTGTGGTTCCTCAAGTCACTCTACCAAGAGTTGGAAGATTCTTAACGTTAACATATGAGTACCTTATGGTTGATTATTGTCCGGTCACCTTCGACCTTAACGCCCTTGGAGGTTGAACCTAGTTCCCCCTTGGATAGAAGGATAACTTCCCTTAACTAATTCTTGATAGAAGGCTATTGTCCTTAACTATCATTTCCTTGGCCATGTAGGTCATAGCCACTTGGCATAATCAAATCATTAAGGTTTTGGAATTATGTCGCAGAGCATAAATTCGAATAAATCGAGACGCTCGCTTGAAGAGGATGAATACTTATATAATCAAAAACACTTCATTATATTCAAAGAGAAATTACATACTAGCAACAATGAAATAAATTGTCCTCAAGGACTACAGAAACAAAAATGTCCACGCAGGGACTAAAGAAATAACAATGTCCTCGCAGACTACATATATTAGAAGAGACTTCACTCGTCCTTCTTTCCTTAACCAGCTTGGGGAGTTTCTAGAAGATTTGTTTGTCTATTCTCCGTTTTCTCGCTTGTTGTTGCATCTCTTTCATTCGTTTAGGGCCTGTTAATGGCCTCAAGTGGTGCGGAGGTTGTCGTTGTGTTGTGGCATAACTGGATATGGTACCATAACTTGGATATCCAGTAGGTGGATAAGCAGGTGGGAAGGAGACAGGTAAAGTGCGTTATGCATGACCGCTTGATGTAAAGGTCATGGACCATGCTTGGTAATCAACAGGTCGATGGGGTTAAAAGGATCATATCTAGGTACCCGATATGTTGGATAGGTTATTATAACCCGATGGTGGTGGTTGAACCGTTGGTAGTGTGTTGGTTCCACACAATGACGCATTAGAGGTCTCGTGATAGTTAGGTAGGTTTGGGCAAGTGGCAGCGATCCGACCGTTGCCTGCACTACTGACATACGTGCTCCTCTTTCCTCGTTGGCGATTTGGTAGCGATTGGATTGTTCCACCGGTTCCATGTGCACATCTTCTTGCATGGGAGGTGGTTGGGAGTGATGGGAAGAGTGTTGGCAAAGTAATTGGTTCCAATATGTCCCACTCATTAGACCTTGATACGGCGATCCGGCATAGAGTTTGAATCGCTCGATATCTCAATCGGGTGCGTATTTGAATCTGACGGCGGCATCTCCGGATCGAGTCATCGTCCATTGGGTTTGGCTGATCCAACTGATTCTGATCAGTGGGGGTGTGTTAAAGTATTGTTTGGTTAAACTCATCTGTAAGAATGATTAGAGTGTGGAGTGGTGTGAATGGTACGAGTGTATGAAATTTGAGTGTGGGTAGGCGAATGTTGTGGTAGTGGCATGAATCCTGAATCTTCATAAGGGTTCGGGTGATGGGGATGTGAAGGGATATGTCCTGAAGGTCCTCCCCTCATTGGTCCTTTCCCTCTTCCTTGTACACGTGGCGGCATTTTCCTGTTAAAAATCAATTTAAAAACAATACTAATAACTTAATAATGAAATGAGTAATCCTAGGTCAATGCCTAGACTCGGAAGTCTAAGGAATGTGCTTGTTTAAGTTTGAGATTAAACACAAAAGGCTAGTGTTTAATTCTCTCAAACATTGGCTCTGATACCAACCTGTCACACCCCGGCTTTCCACAGCCAATCAAACACCGGTGGGCCTGGGTGGGGAATATCGTGACGTAAAGTTGATATCATCATAGTCAATTAAACACAGCACAACGGAAGTCTTGGATTTAAATTACTATTACAAACCAAATGTTCGAAATACAAAATAGTATACATGCTCGTAATAGAAGATCCACAGGCGGATCAGAAATTGTACAAAGAAAGAATATAAAACAGACTTTGAGCAGATCTAGGATATGCAAGATCCTCTATCCCTACCGAGCACTTCCAGCCTATTTTCATATTGTACCTGCAAGCTTAGTCTTTTGAAAAAACGTCAGCTTTCACTGGTAAATACACCCAACTGACTCATTTTGAAAACATTTAAAATATGTTTTTAAGTGCGTATCAGCACAAAATCTTTTATAACTTGGGAAAGTTGACCGTCCAACCTTGTTAACAGATTTACATGTTTGTTCATACATATAGGGCCCGTACGGAGACCGAGACATGATTAACGTACACACCACTTTGGACTCACGAAAGAGCCATTTCTTCCCAACCTTGTGAGTAATGCATATTGAGCGTCTATCGGGTGTATTCCTACACCTGCGCTAAGGTCGTGGCCATTTTCTTTTGTAATGAGCCGAGAATATCCAGGACACGGTAGTTAACCCCGATGTTTAAGTTATCAAACAAAATTGATTAAAACAGAATATGCGGATTTACTAGCCACAATCCGGCATTCGATTGATCCCATTTCCGACCAAGCGGTAATAATTTACCGTAACCCAAGCCCGTATAGGGGAAATAAGTCGAGAGTATTTACCTGAGCTAGTCTTCTTTTAATTTAATAACTCAGCCGTACACAAAACTACTAAGTGCAGATAGCATTTACCGGCAAGTCTCTATTCTGGATTATGGCATAAACTAACCAATTAAATACTAACGGTCTTATTTAAGTCGTAGACTTAGACCGACTAGCGTACTTGATCAAAACGTATAACGCTAGATTAAACGATGATTGGATAGAATGTAGTTTAATCCCAACAAGTACTGTGACTTGTGTAATATGGATAAACTATAAACATTCTGGATTTTGAGACTTAAATGACAAGGTTAGACCCGTTTCGGTTAATTTTCGTAAACTAGTTACATATGCTTAACCGTACGCATCTCAGCGACATCGGGTAACCGGATAAGTCATGGACAAGTTCTATATGCCATTATACTTTAAATAAGTTGTAATATCAGTAGGATATCAACTTATATGCCCGTTAAGGTTTTAAAATGAAACTATGCCTCATAAGGGCATTTTGGTAATTTATACCTTATAAAAGGAACTTGAATATAATTGGATGTTATAACTATAATTTTTCTGTAAAAATAACTTATTTATGATATAATATCAGTAGGATATCAATTACATGGGTAATTTATCTTTTATGACCAAACTATGCACCGAATGGGCATTTTGGTCATTTTATAAATAGTTTATAAATTATTTGAGATTCTGAGTTTATATCTTGTGCCTACTGTAAAAATATTTAAAATAAGTTTTAAAATCATTAGGTAACAAGTCTTGGTTGATAGTTATGGTTTAAAACCACATTATGCGCCGAAACGACGCTTATGTCGTAAAATGACGATTTGTGTGACGTTTAACGAAAACCGATGTTAAGGTCAGATTAAAATGTCTTAGATATGTTATTTAATATAACATATCAGTAGGTAAAAGATTTACCTTGAATAGATGTGATTAAAACCATTTTATAAGCCATAAGGGCTTTATCGTCATTTATCGACATATTACAAGGACTTGTTCATAAACTCAGTTTATAATCTGATTTAGCACCCCAAATAATCCTACTTACAATATTACATCAGTAGGAAACTTCTTTTCAAGTTCATTATCTTTTAAACCTTATTTTATGCAAAAAAAGCATTTTAATCAAAATGGCATAATTATGGAACTTGTGTATAAACTTAGATTCTGATTATGATTACGTAATATAACCTCAGAGGGTTAGACTACATTTATTATATTACGATCATAATGCAACTTTAGATCAGTAGCTAACTAATCTAAATAGGGTTAGAATCGAAAGTCAAAGCAGAAGTCAAACTTTGCGACTTTCGGTTGCGAACCGACCGTAGAACTGAAATTGACGAGCTGAACATGTTATTACATGTTCTAATAATTATTGCCAACTTGTTTAAGTGTCAAAACAGGTTTCATAACATGTATAAGATCAAATTATAATATTTCCGAAAAATGGCATGTTTGACTTTTTAATATCATAATTTTGACCCGTCAATTGGTCTAGCAAACGTGATCTTCAGGAGATGCCCTTTATAGGGACTAACACCTACCTTATTACGATCACTTAGCCATGTTCATTACGAACAATGGCTGGACCATAATGGTTTTAACCGAAAGTCAAGGCGTTTTCCGGAAAACGCTTGACTTTTGGCTATAAAAGCCTATAAACGAAAATGCAAGAGCAAGGAACACTTACAAGATATTCCTAGAATGCAATAGAACTTAGTTGGATGCTCCTTTCAGATAGGAACTTCCAGAGGAGGGAGATAGAGTTGTGAATGAAAAGGTGCAAGTTCAAATGGTGAAGCTTGGCACCTATTTATAGTTGGAGAACTTGAAGGAGGTGATGCCAGGTGTTAAGGGGTGTAAGAGGAAGCTTGAAAGTGTCCCAAAACGTGGCATAGCTGTTTAAAAATCTCTGGTTTCGAATACATGGTTTTTGTCACCTTTGTGTGGTGGCCAAGTTAATTTTCTGCACACACAGGCCTCTTGCGCCCCGCGAGAGGCCAGGCCTTAGCCTCTCGCGCCCCACGAGCGCCTTTGTCAGTTTTTAAAATTTGCCACGTTTAGCCCCTCAACTTAATAAACCCCTTTAACCTTCCTAAAACACATTTTTAGCATTTTTAGTCCTCCGTAGCCAATACTTGGCATATCCGGGAGTATGCCCGGACATTGTTGAGCTCTCGGTTCATTAAAAGGTCACTCAGAGGTATAAATTAACATGTTGACACTTTTAACCCCTCCATTATCCAACTTTCACATTTTTACAGAATTAGCATCTCTTGTCCAACAACGGGCACGCATGAGAGTTAGGACTTTGTAAATGATCATTCCTAGGCTCATTTTATGCATGTTGACACATCAGTCACTCAGAGGCCAATGCTTAAGCTTGTTGACATATCAGTCACTCAGAGGCTGGGCATGTTGACATATCAGTCAATCAAAGGCCAAGTTTTGAGCATGTTGACACCTTTAGTCCTTATTGGTCTTTAATAGACGAATAACAAAAATACAACACGTGTCACTATACTATTGGACACGATTTTACGAGGTGTTACAAGTAGTGTCTGATTTTCGTATAGTATTTTTTTAGGTATATACATTTTCGACCCTTCGGTTTTATAACTTTTTAGGTATAATTTTAGATTCGGTGACTTCCGACCCCCCGGTCGAAAATCTCAAGCTTCGCCATTACATGTTGCCTAGCCAAGCCCTCCACATCGGTGAGAAACTTACCAATCCCATCACCATGCCACCACCACACCTACCACACTGTGTGATCTTAGGTTATACATTATGGTATTCGAGGAAGGAATCAAGGGATGCCACCTTGGATTGGGACAAAGAGTAACAACCCCCCCCCCCCCCCCCCCCTCTCAAACTGTTTGATCCCGATGGAAATTTTGGTGAAATCGTCAGCTCCTCACAGATCTCCATGCTTTGATCGTTGAGGGTGTGGTCCAGTTATTAAAAAAAATAAGTCACCATATATTTTTATAACTATTTAAGCAAAAAAAAGACCCCTTGTTCTTTACACCACATAATTTCCACATTTTTTTTTCTACGCCACTTAAATTTCTTCCTATTTCTTTCTATACAAAATTCAACCATGGATCCGAACAACCCAAACCAACCACCATTTACATCACCCGGCTATCTACCCATTGGAGATCCATTATGGTCCGTCCCCATGATTATCATTTGCGGGATATAATCAAACTCCAACATTCCAACAACTATAACAATTGCAACAACTACAACAATCTTAAGAAGTCGAACCCGGTGTCGTTCCTCAAACCCTAGAAGATGAAGAGGAACTTGTACTCGAAACCACCCACAACAACCAAAGATATTAATAATGGGTTGGTGGTTCGGAGGTGCGTTGCTACATTAATATTAATAATGAACCAGAGTTCGACAAGGATGTGCCATTTCCAGAACCGTAACGACCATCGGGAGGGACAAAGCAACAAAATACATCATCATTAAAAGATCAATCTCAATGACAAACCGGATTAGATAAGTTAATGAGTATATTCTCTGAATTTCACGAATTACAAGCGGAGAGGCTTCGGATGGACAAACAAACGGCCAAGAGAGAAGAATTCAATTTAATGACAACGATCTTCCTTCTAGAAGCTACTCAATCTCATAGATACATATAAAATTTTGCGAAAAGCCGTATTCGATGAAAGTCGACAATAATGAAATAAAAGGTTGCAAAAATAAGGTGTTTAATTTTTTTAATTAAGCAGTTTTTTTTTTCCTTTACTTATGCACTTTTAAAAAAATAATAATTATCAATGAAAAATTGGATTTTATTTATCAGGTGTTTTAACAAAATTAAAACAAACTAAGTGTTTAAAGAAATACAAAAAAATGGGGAAGAAGATGACCATAACATAAGCTCAAGGAAAAGTGGGAAAGATGTTGATGTGACAATGAGTTGACAATTGAGAATAAAGGGCATTATAAGCAGCGTGTAGCTAAGATTTTTTTTCATACGGGTTTAGAAATTTTTAAGGAATGGACGACCGATTGTTTATCACAAACTTTCAACCTTTCCTGACCGTCCGGTTAAGCGATTTGGGTCGAGTCACATAATAAAAATAGCAAAAATCGAATTAAGATGCAAATAATAAATATAAATACGTTAATAGATATTAAAAGTGAATGATAGAAATTCATTAAAGTTGCTTTTATAGGGTTTCATTCTTTGTAAGCTATCCATTACATCCATTGTCGAAACCTTTTTAAGCAAATCATTTTCTATAAAGATAGATGCAACCATCACTTAAATGTTCATCAATAATCCGATTACAAAAATCGGATTTCATGTATACTTCATTGCTGAATCTCAACGTTGCAGCTAGGACTGGTAAAACGAGAGCTTAACTTCAATAATCGGTAAACCAACGTAAAATTAATATGGGGTGGGCGGTATACCGATAATCAGTAAACGAGAGCTAACTCTGACTCCGACATGGGCGGTGGAGACCGAAGAGCGATGCCCGACGAGGTAGTTGGTGTGAAGCTGTTTCTGCATGACTGACTAAGTGCGTCGATTCTTCCCTATTTCTCTTCAATAGTTTATTTGTTACTTCTCTTTTAGTTTGATTTAAATGGTTTATGAGCTTTTGTGATGGGCTTAAACCTTAATAGTTGATTTTTTAATTGAATGTGGGCTAAATGACTTGACGGGTTACTTTTTTCTAATAGAATATGGGTTTAACAGATTATTATTTTTAAATTGAAATGTGGGCTAAGGTTCTCTGTCAAATTTTCTAAGAGTCGGTGTCATGTTTTCTAACAGTACGGTGCCAAGATTTCTAAGAGTTCGGTGCCAAGATTTCTAAGGGTTCAATGTAAAGGTTTCTACGTGTTCGATGTCGAAATTTCTGCGGATGCAATGTCGAAATACACATATAACACTAAAATAAGGGTTCAATGTAAAGGTTTAAACAAACCCATACCCTTCTCTTCTATGTAGCTACGCCTCTTGCTACAAATCTAAAATCCGTGGCATAGGGTATCCTTTATTCACTTGTTATGTTTGTTGATTTAGTTCTACAAAGTGAAGTGTAATTCTTTGATATATGATTAATAAGCTATTATGATTTATTATTACACTTTAAGCGTTTAATGAACTATTGGGCTTTTAATAGCCAACGATTGCTTATTATTCAAATACTATATACTTGGGGCCAGCCCATTAAGCCATTTACTTAATGGAGTTGGACTTTGTAGAAACTATACGAAGTCTTGAAACAATCAAGATGTCATGTTATGTACGCATGTATAAGTATAACTTATAAAATAACAATGCTGACCCACATTTTTTAGCAAAAATTAGTTTATAATTATTATTTTTTTAAAAACAAGCTTAAATACTGTATTTGTTTTATATTTAGTTTTTAGTGAAAGTGTATCGTATAATTTTACTTAACGTACACTGAGTACGTTGTGAAAATATAACATGCGTGATTAGATTTATAACATGCGTGATTAGGTTTTTTACCCCATACGTGATTTCCAATTTTGTACATGTGTGATTATGTTCATGCGTGATTATGGTTTTCAACATGCGTGATTAGGGTTTTGAGTTTTATAACGTACGTAATTTCATCTCATACACACTGTATGTTAACCAACCCCTAGTTTTTATACGTAAATATTCATAAAACAACAACAATTAAACACAAAACTAAATATCCAAACAAAAAGCAGTCTTTAGCTTAATCCCGTACAACCCATGCCAAATTATCAGTTTTGAACCATTACCCAACCACAAAACCAACCAATTTCGATGACCCGACCTAATAAAATACAGACCGAAAATTACAACACCTGTGAAAAAAGTTCCAAGGTCAACTCGCAACATAATGAGTTCAACAAAGCCTCGAAAATAACTAAATCGAATATAGATTTTGCAAACCAATACATATATTAAGCACGAACACGAATCCCATTAATCAAACAAGTCCACATTTCTGCCATCAGATGGCTTTTTCTTTCAAGACATCCATAAACCCATTAAAATTCCATTTTTGATTCAATTAAAGTGTCACAACTTTCTTAAAGATCCCTAGAAACAAGTACCTTCTGGGGTTGGACAAGCTTGCGGTTATGTGGTGATGCCATCTCTTTCTTCAACCGAACAAGTATATCTTCCATTGTGTACTCTCTTTGCCAGTTGCCCAGTATCCCAAACTTCTTTGGTTCCACCTGTAAATAAAAAAAATGCAACCTTATTAGCAAAGAAATAAAATCTTGAAATCTCAACATCTGAGTTAGAAGGGATGTTTGGATGTGCGTCTTGAAATTGATTTTCTGTTTTAAATTACACAGAATTAAGTGTGTCAATTGTATTGGGTGCGGATTGAATCGTCGAACCAGAACACAACCCATATATTTATTCATGTCAAAGATATCAACCGTAAGCCAAACACTTAAAATCATGTGGCCCTACAATGGCCCTATTAATTAAACGGATTAAACAGGCCAGCCTAAACACAACCTGTTTTTTAAACAGGCAAGATATGACAACCCACAACTTATTTATGTTCGTAGCGTGCCAAGAATTGCCAACCCTACGCAGAGATGTTGTGTAATGTGCATGACAAATTTTGAGTATTTAAGAAATTAATACGTTTAATGACCAAAATTGACATTCTCGTGAAACATAAGATGCTTCTTGTTACTCTCGAACTAGGCTAAACAAAGGAGTAATCTGGTAATCTTATTATGCTTGATACACATTCAATTTTAGTTTACCATTGATAATGTTGCAGCTAGTATGAAACAAACTCTCTGACTTCTAAAAAATACATAAACAGAAGCAGAATCTATTTATCCAAATGCTAAAATTTAATTCTAGTGACATGTCACAACGATCGACAGTTATGATGCAAGATAATTGAACAGCATTGATTTTTACCACTCCAGTTTCATGGTTGACACAAGTCATGTTGACCCGAGAATGAAAACGAACAGTAGGCGGCTTTTCTGGGTAATCCTTGTCACAAAAGAGCTTCAACTGGTAGATGCGGCCCTCGTGTACAGACTAAAAACCCACAAAAACAATAGTATTATACATTTTTTTAGATACTGAATAACATATACATGATCTCAAATCTCAAGTTCGAAATCTAAATCATGTTTTTCACAAAGTGAAGCAACCAAACCAAGGGTGTGCAATAACCAGCCCAGACCAACAAAACCGAATCAAACGCGACAAAACCGGTACTACTAGTGGTTAGTTACATTCGCTTTGTTCTTGGCTTGGTTTTAAAAGGCGCGAATAGCGTGATGCGCACGATGCACTGATGAGATCGCATCAGGCGATGCGCTCCACTGCGATTACATGATGCGAGGATGATGCGCCCTAAATCGCATAATGTGCTCCTGATGCGCTCGCATGATGCGAACATTTTTCTGAAATCGACAGTAAAATTGTACAATGAGCTTGTAGAATGTGCTTAACAAGCTTGTGCAATGAGCTGATGAAGTTGTTAAATGAGTTCCTACATAGATTACTTGTACCTTTTGCATAGACTACTTGGACACTTAAGCGTTCAAGGCTTATTTTGGTTATATTAAACTTCTTTCATGGTACTAGAGCTATTTTGTTGTAATTATTTATTTTAATCTCCAAATTTATAGTGTTTAAAGTTATAAAGTTAAAATATTATCTATAAATATTTTTTTAAATAACAAAGTCCTCACATACGTGATGCGCTCGCATCATGCATTGCGCATCGGGTTCAGGGTCAAAACGCATCAGAGCGCATCACGCATTATATAACCAAGATTCTTGGTTCTTGAAATTTTAAAGATCATACATTGTGAGGGCCAATGATGGTTCCGGTCCAAGACCGCATGTAAATGTCATCTCCATCATCCATTCCATAACTCACAGTGCCATCTCCGATCCCCTTTTCTCCGCGCTCAAGCTCCTCGAGCAACCTGAAATTTCTAGGCACTGCAAGAAACCTTAAAATATTAAAACCAAATCTTCACACTCCATTGAAACATACAGCAATAAAAAAAAACATTTTTCAGTTTCAATTCATCATAAATTACAAGATCCATAAAACAGTTCTAATTACTAAACCATACAACCTCTGATCTTAAATCAAATAAACAAAAAATCAAAACAATCAATCTTCTAACAACAATCAAGACTGCATTATGCAATAATTACCTTCAAATTTAAATCTGAGATTCATAATAATAACAACAACCTATTCATGATCTATCAATAGCACAATAATAAAACCTAACTGACCTAGGGTTAACTAAATTTCTTAACTAAAAAACAATTAAAGAATCAATTTGCAAGCTCGCTAACAGCAATCGAGATTCTCGTGATCTTATAGATGAAATTTTACGATGCAATAATAAGCAAAATTTGGGAAAACCCTAAAAGTTGAAATTGAGATTGAAATTGAGGAAGTTTTTGCAGTAAAAGCTTACCAACAACACTCGATCCACCTGAGCCAAGCGTCATGGATTGATTATGCAAAAGTTTGAAGAAAATCGATTTGATTTGAGAGAGAGAGAGAGAGAGAGAGAGAGAGAGAGAGAGAGAGGAGAGAGAAAGATGATAGAGATGATGAGTGAGGAATAAAGAAGAAAAAACAGGGTTTATGTCGTAAAAGTTTTATTCCATAACGCTTACGCTAATTTAGAGATAAATACGCGAATTTGTTTTTACTCGCCAGAGAGATAAAAACAAAAATATGCGTATTTGCTTTTACTTGTGTATCAGACTGCTAAAATGTAAAATTTGTTATGAACAAAATATGACTAGATCTGTGGGGGCTTTAAAAGCTTACTCATCACCGTCTATTTTCTCTTTGTTCGCTCTCTCTTTTTCTCTCTCTTCTCGTAGACTACGTTTACACTGACCTTTTAGGGCTTTTAGGTAAGGGTTTTATTGGGTTTCTTGTTGTATCTTACTTGATCGTGTGGTTCTTTTTCTCCATGTTTCTACGGCAAATGCACATCTCTATCGATTCGGGAGTGAGTCTTGTTCTTTGAATCGACATTACCTTGCCATTAAGAGAAAAAATGAATTCAGAAGCTACCGTAGAAGCTTGGATAGTTAGTAAATCACGTGCCATTGTGGATAGAATCAGATATTCTTTTTCCTTTCCACTAACCCAATATATCAAAGTTATTATAATCTTTGGTAGACAGTCGCTACATCTTATATACTATAATGAAAACTTTGTAAAGGAGATAGTTGGGACAAAACACTTTCAAACATGTGACAAGTTGAATTCCAACAAGTTGGTACACCTCAATTAGGACTTAAATGTTTGACACCGATATCGGCACAATGGGCTATATAATCTTGATATCTTTTTTCCACTTTTAAACACATTGTGTAACACTATTTTAATAGTTTTTATATAGTTGTTAACATGTTTATTTTCTAGCCGGTTTGCACAATTAAGTTAATAATATGTAACACAACGGGTATGAAAAAACCGCCTCCACAAATCGGTCTATATTTTGATTTAAAATTTTCTATCCCGCGGTATTGTTCAAGGCATTATCGAATGATATTGAAAATAATTTATCTTGTAAATTATTTGTTACTATTTTATGGACTATAATTTTAAATAAGTTATTTACGGTATGCGGAGACGGAAAACCATCAAACACCATGGTATGTTTCATCATTTGCCATGGGATCTACCCAATGGACGGTGACACAAATGTACGATTACGTTAAACCATGTGTAGCCGACCAAACATCACTAGTTAGGTTTACATTGATTTCTAAATTTTCAAAAAATACAACAGAATTAGTTTAGCTTGTCAAACCCCGGCTTTCCACAGCCAATCTAAACACCGGTGGGCCGGGTGGGGAATATCGTGACGCAAGTTGATATCATCATAGTCAATTAAACATGACACAGCGGAAGTCTTTGAGTTAAATTACTATTACAAACCAAATGTTCAAAGTACGAAAAATAATATACAGACGACTTGTAATGGAAGATCCACAGGCGGATCGTAAAAATGTACAAAAATGTAACACCCTGTAAAATCGTGTCCAATAGTATAGTGACACGTGTTGTATTTTAAATACAGTCTATTAAAGACCAATAAGGACTAAAGACGTCAACATGCTCAAATAGAGCCTCTAAGTGACGGTCCAATATCAACATGCATAAATAACAGCCTCTGAATGACTGATATGTCAACATGCTTAAATCATTAGCCTCTGAGTGACTGATATGCAACATGCTTCAAACTTAGCCTCTGAGTGACTGATATGTCAACATGCCCAACCTCTGAGTGATATCGGAATCAACATGCTTATAATAAGCCTCTGAGTGATCCTTTACGAAGTCCTAACTCTCATACGTGTCATTGTTGGACAAGAGGGTTCAATTTTGTAAATATATGAAAGTTGGATATTGGAGGCATTAAAAGTGTCAACATGTTAATTCTTACCTCTGAGTGACCTTTTAACGAACCGAGAGCTCGATAATGTCCGGGCATAATCCCGGGTGTGCCAAGAATTGGCTACGGAGGGCTAAAAGTGCCAAAAAGGTGTTTTAGAAGGCTTTAGAAGCTTTATAAAGTTAAGGGGTTAAAAGTGTCAAAGTTTGAAACTGGCCATGGGTCGGTCGCGGGCCGCGAGGAGACCTGGCCTAAGACTCTCGCGGGGCGTGAGAAGGCCTCTGCTGCAGAAAGTTTTGCTTGGCTCCCAAACAAAACTTCAAAACCATTAAAATCGAAACCATGGCTTCCCAAACTGCTATGCCACGTTTTGGGACACTTGTAAGCTTCCTCTTACACCCCTAAACACCTGGCTTCACCTCCTTTGCGTTCTCCAACTATAAATAGGTGATCAAGTTCACCATTTGAACTTGCATCTTTCTTATTCACACTCTTCTCCCTCCTCTGGAAGTTCCTAGCTAAAAGGAGCATCCAACATAGTTCTTTTGCACCTTAGGAATCACTAGTAAGTGTTCCTTCATTGTGCATTTTCGTTTATAGGCTTTTATAGCCAAAAGTCAAGCGTTTTATGGAAAACGCTTTGACTTTTGGTTAAGACCATTATGGTCCAGCCATTGTTCGAAATGAACATGGCTAAGTGATCGTAATAAGGTAGGTGTTAGTCCCTATAAAGGGCACCTTCTGAAGATCACGTTTACTAGACCAATTGACGGGTCAAAGTTAAGTTATTAAAAAGTCAAACATGCCATTTTTCGGAAAAATCATAAATTGATCTTATATATGTTATGAAACTTGTTTTGACACTTAAACAAGTTGGTAATAATTATTAGAATATATAAGAACATGTTCGGCTCGTCAATTTCAGTTCTAGGGTCGGTTTGCAACCGAAAGTCGCGAAGTTTGACTTCTGCTTTGACTTTGATTCTGACCCGATTCAGATTAGTCACCTACTGATCTAAAGTTGCAATATGATCGTAATACAATATAGTATAATCCTCTGAGATTATATTACATGATCATAATCAGAATCAGAATATAAGTTTATGCGCAAGTTCCATAATTATGCCATTTTTTACTAAAATGCCCTTTTTGCATAAAACAAAGTGTTAAATGATAATGAACATGAAAATGAGTTTTCTATTTATGTAATATTATAAGTAGGATTATTTGGGATGTTAAACCAAGTTATAAACTGAGTTTTCAAACAAGTCCTTAATCTATGTCGATAAGTGACGATTTTAGCCCATGTGGCTCATAAAATGGTTTTAATCAAATCTTTCAAGGTAAATAATTTACCTACTGATATGTTATATTAAATAACATATTTAACATTTTAATCTGACCCTAATGTCAGTTTTCATTAAAAATCGCATAAAACGTCATTTTACGACATAAGCGCCGTTTCGGCACATAGTATGGTTTTAAACCATATTATTGACAAAGACTTGATACCTACTGATTTTAAAACTTATTTTAAAATATTTACAGTAGGTACATGTGATAAACTCTGAATCCCAAATAATTTATAAACTATGTGTAAAATGAACAAAATGCCCATTCGGTGCATAGTTTGGTCATAAAAGATAAATTACACATATAATTAGTATCCTACTGATATTATATCATAAATAAACTATTTTTCCAGAATACTTATGATTATAAACTTAAAATATGTTCAAGTTCCTTTTATACGTTATATAATTACCGAAATGCCCTTATGAGGCATAATTTCGTTTTAAAACCATAAGGGGCATACAAGTTGATATCCTACTGATATCTTAACTTATTTAAAATATAATGGCATATAAAACTTGTCCATGACTTATCCGGTTACCCGATATCGTTAATATGCGCACGGTTAAGTATATGTAACTATTTTACGAAAATTAACCGAAACGAGTTTAACCTTGTAATTTAAGTCCAAAATCCAGAATGTTTATAGTTTACCCATATTATACAAGTTAAGGTACTTGTTGGGATTAAACTACATTCTATCCAATCATCGTTTAATCAAGCGTTACACGTCTTGATCATGTACACTACTCGGTCTAAGTCTATGACTTAAATAAAGACCGACAATATTTAATTGATTAGCTTATGCCATAATCCAGACTAGAGCCTTGCTGATAAATGCTATCTGCAGTTGGTACTTTTGTATACGGCTGATTTATTAAAATTTAAAAGAAGACTAGCTCAGGTAAATACTCTCGACTTATTTTCCCTATACGGGCTTGGGATACGGTAAACTATTACCGCTTAGTCAGAAATGGGATCAATCGAATGCCGGACTGTGGCTAGTAAATCCACATATTCTGTTTTAGTCAGTTTTGTTTGATAACTTAAACATCGGGGGTTAAATTACCGTGTCCTGGATATCCTCGGCTCATTAGATTAATTAATGGTCACGACCTTAGCGCGGGGTGTAGACATAGACCTGACAGGCGTTCAAATGCAAATTACCCAAGACGTTGGGGATAGCTCCTCTGTGAGTTCTAAGTGGTGTGTATTTAATCATGTCTCGGTCTCTATACTAGGCCCTGTATGTATGGACAAACATGGGAATGTGTTAACAAGGTTACAAAGTAACTTTCCCAAGTTATAAAAGATTTTGTGCCTTGTGCACTTAAAATCAATTTAAAATGTTTTCAAAGTGAGTCATTTGGGAGTATTTACCAGCCAAAACTGACGTATCGTCCAACGACTAAACTGCAAGTACAATACAAAATACGCTGGAAGCTGCTCGGTAGTGAATAAGAGGATCTTGCAAATCCTTAAATCTGCCCTAAAGTCTGTTTTATATTCTTTCTTGTACATTTTATGATCCGCCTGTGGATCTTCTATTACGAGCCTGTATATTATTTTATTTGGAACATTCGGTTTGTAATAGTAATTTTTACTCCAAGACTTCCGCTGTGCCGTGTTTAATTGACTAAGATGTTATCAACTGACGTCACAATACTCCCCACCGGGCCTACCGGTGTATGGATTTGGGTTGGAAATCCGGGGTGTGACAAAAAATGTATAACAGACTTTAGGCAGATCTAAGGATTTGCAAGATCCTCTTATTTCACTACCGAGCAGCTTCCAGCCTATTTTCGTATAGTACCTGCAAGCTTAGTCTTTTGAAAATACGTCAGATTTCACTGGTAAATACACACAACTGACTCATTTGAAAATAATTTTAAATGTACATGGCACAAAATCTTTATAACTTGGGAAAATCAGCCTTGTAACCTTGTTAACAGATTCACATGTTTGTCCGTACATACATGGCCTGGTACAGAGACCGAGACATGATTAACGTACTCACCACTTAAGAACTCACGAAGGAGTTATCCCCAACCTTATGGGTAAAGTATTTAGCATGACCGCCTGTCAGGTGTATGCCTACACCCCGCGCTTAGGTCGTGGCCATTATCTAATGTAATGAGACGAGGATGTTCAGGACACGGTAGTAAATTCCTGATGTTTAAGTTATCAAACAAAACTGATTAAAACGGAATATGCGGATTTACTTGCCACAATCCGGCATTCGATTGATCTCATTTCCGACTAAGCGGTAATAGTTTACCGTAACCCAAGCCCGTATAGTGAAATAAGTCGAGAGTATTTACCTAGTCTTGGTTTAAATGCAAGATTTAATATCTTAGCCGTACACAAAACGAACTAGGTGCAGATAGCATTTACCGGAAGGCTCTAATCTGGATTATGGCATAAGCTAACCAATTAAAATGCTAACGGTCTTACTTAAGTCATAGACTTAGACTGGCTAGCGTACAGGATCAAAAACGGTATAATACGCTAAATTAAGCGATGACCGGATAGAATGTAGTTTAAACCCAACAAGTACTTTGACTTGTATAATATGGGTAAACCTTAAACATTCTGGATTTTGAGACTTAAATGATTAGGTTAAACCTGTTTTGGTTAATTTCTGTAAACTAGTTACATATACTTAACCGTACTCATATAAGCGATATCAGGTAACCGGATAAGTTATCAATCTACATGCATGTTAAGATTTTAAAACGAAACTATGCCTTATAAGGGCGTTTCGGTAATTAAATACCGTATAAAAGGAACTTGAATATATGTTGATGTTATAA
Source organism: Scalesia atractyloides (assembly GCA_947069175.1). NCBI lineage: Eukaryota > Viridiplantae > Streptophyta > Magnoliopsida > Asterales > Asteraceae > Scalesia > Scalesia atractyloides. Next base: position 87,775,296 of record CAMTDV010000003.1, read on the forward strand.
TTATAAGTATTCTGTAAAAATATTTAATTTATGATATAATATCAGTAGGAACATAATAATATGTGTAATTTATCATTTATGACCAAACTATGCACCGAATGGGCATTTTGGTCATTTCACACATAGTATGATAACTTATTGGGATTCTAAGTTTATATCATCTACTTACTGTAAAAATATTTTAAATAAGTTTTGTAATCAGTAGGTAAAAAGTCTTGGTTGATAAATATGGTTTAAAACCATACTACGCACCGAAACGGTGTTTATGTCGTAAAATGACGATTTTAACTGATGCTAAGACCAGGTTTATATGTTTTAGATATGTATTTAATATAACATATCAATAGGTAAAAGATTTGTTATGAAAAGGTATGATTAAAACCGTTTTATGTGCCACAAGGGCGTTATCGTCATTTGTCGACATAATACAAGAACTTGTACGTAAACTCTGTATACAGTCTGATTTGACATCCCAAATAATCTTACTTATGATATTACAACATTAGGAAATTCCTTTTCAAGTTTGTTATCGATTAAAACCTTATTTTATGTAAAAAAGACATTTTTGTCAAAATAGGCATAATAACGGAACTTGTGCATAAACTCAGATTATGATTATGATCATGTAATACAACCTCAGGGGGTTATGATACATTATATTACGATCATAATGCAACCTTAGATCAGTAGCTAACTAATCTAAATGGAGTCAGAATCGAAAGTCAAAGTAGAAGTCAAAATTTACGACTTTCGTTGCGAACCGACCCTAGAACTGAAATTGACGAGTTGAACATGTTCTCACATGTTCTAATAATTATTATCAACTTGTTTAAGTTTCAAAACAAGTTTCATAACATATATAAGCTCATATTATAATATTTTCAAAAACTGGCTTGTTTGACTTTTAAATATAATAAAACCTTGACCCGTCAATTGGTCTAGCAAACGTGAACTTTAGGTGGTGCCTTTAATAGGGATTAACACCTACCTTATTACGATCACTTAGCCATGTTCGTTACGAACAATGGCTGGACCATAATGGTTTTAACCGAAAGTCAAGGCGTTTTCCGTAAAACGCTTGACTTTTGGCTATAAAAAGTCTATAAACGAAAATGTAAGAGGAAGGAACACTTACAAGTGATTCCTAGGATGAAATAGAACTAAGTTGGATGCTTCTTTCAGTTAAGAACTTCCATAGGAGGGAGATAGAATGAGAATGAGAAAGGTGCAAGTTCAAATGGTGAACCTTGGCACCTAGTTATAGCTGGAGAGCTTGAAGGAGGTGATGCCAGGTGTTAAGGGGTGTTAGAGGGAGCTTAGAAGTGTCCTAAAATGTGGCATGGTAGTTTGGAAGTCCATGGTTTCGAATCAAATGGTTTTTGGCAACATGTGTGGAGGCCAAGCAAAAATTCTACAGATACAGTCCTCTAGCGGGCCGCGAGAGGCCAGGCCTGTGCCTCTCGCACCCCGCGAGCGCCTCTTATGAACTTTCCAAACTTGTCACATTTAGCTCCTCAACTTATAAAACCTCATAAAACACCTTTTTAGCATATTTAGCCCTTCGTAACCAATATTTGACGTACCGGGAGTATGCCCGGACATTGTCAAGCTCTCGGTTCGTTAAAAGGTCACTCAGAGGTATAAATTAACATGTTGACACTTTTAACCCCTCCATTATCCAACTTTCACATATTTACAGAACTGAACTCTCTCGTCCAACAAGTGGCACGTATGAGAGTTAGGACTTCGTAAAGGATCACTCAGAGGCCCACTATAAGCATGTTGACTCCGATGTCACTCAGAGGCTGGGCATGTTGACATATCAGTCACTCAGAGGCCAAGTTTAAGCATGTTGACACTAATTGTCATTCAGAGGCTAAGTTTTAAGCATGTTGACACTAATGGTCACTCAGAGGCTTGGTTTATGCATGTTGACATCAGAAGGTCACTCAGAGACTTAGTTTGAGCATGTTGACGCCTTGAGTCCCTATTAGTCTTTAATAGACTTATTTAAAAAGTACGACACGTGTCACTATACTATTGGACACGATTTTACGAGGTGTTACATAGCTTTACTCCATAATTTTAAACATTGACGTCTAAGTTTATTACGACTTACATGAGTGTAGTGAGGTTGAAGCGTATCTTGAATCATGGATGTTATCTGAGGCTTGTCAAAGTGGTTGAAAGGCAAAGCTTCTTGAATCACCAATTTTGCCATTCTATCACAAACTACTTCCGAGTTGTAACGAAATATACTGTCATCAGTACTCAATTCGACTTGTTAGCCTTCGGTATTTCTTTCAACGGCTTGCAAAAATTATAATTAATATGTTTTTTCAAAGTAGAGTTTGAGTCACTTTTTAACGAAGTGCTACAAAACTTGCAACGCGCCTTGGTAGAAGCGTCACTCATCTCCACCAAATCAATTGCATCAAGTTTCATTGTTTCAATTATGTGGAAGAACCCCAACAACGAATGGGGCGGCTGAAGAACTGATCCCAATGGATGATTGTAGTTTTCTCGCCATTTCGAGTGTATTAGATAAGAAGAAAGTGTAGAATCTTGAAAGTATGAAACAAGAGTAAATCGAGAGTACTTTTTTTTTGCATTTTTTGAATGTGTTTAAGCGTTTTTTGAGTTGAGTAATCAACCCATACAACACATCACTATTTATAGTTGGTTTTTAGGGCTAAAAAATCGACCGCAACGGCTATATAACCGTTTGGAACGACTAGAAACGGTTCCCGCCTTTTGCAACGGCATGAACCGGTTAGGACCCAGTTAAAAAAATATGTGGAATCGTGTACGACCTATCAGGTTCAAAAGGGTAGGGACCGGTTCTTTCCCGAAAGGAATCAGAACCGGTGGTTATTTTGTGCATCTCTATTTTGTGTTTCCCTTTCACTTTGGCTGGGTGGTGTGGTCTCATGTCCCTAGGGGCTTTATCACGCCACGTAGGCGACATATAAGTGAGATGTTTTATCGTTAACTTGCATAGTGTGGAATAACGCTCTCTATAAAACCCCTTTTAACGATGTCAAAAATATAAAAATAAATAAATAAACTCAAATATGATTAGTTCAAGCAGCGGGCCACATCCCGTTCTTCCTCTTCACTTCCGCTATGGCTTGGCGGAGGCGGGATACATAAACAATGGATAGGACAAAAAATGAATCGATTGTAAAATTTATAAAACAAGTAACATAAACAAACAAATTAAGACAACCCAATAAAAAAAAACAGAAAAAGTAAATGTAAATGTAAAGTAATGTAAATGAAGCAGAAAAAGTTAAAAAAAAGAAAGAAAAAAAAGGAGGATTTAATAAATAAAAAAAAAAACTAGAAAAAGGTAAGAGCATCTATGATGTAGTGATTTGCACCGATTTGGTTTTACGGACCAGCCTTGCATTGTGAGGTGGTTAAACACAAAGAGGTAATGTAAAGGATGAACAAACACTTTGAATATATATATATATATAATTGGACTCCTCTTCTCATTTATAAATTATTCTTTTAACACTTTTTTCTAGATTTGAAAAGGTTAATTTTTTTCCGTGGTTTAACGTACCGTAATGATATCATCCTATGAATATGTGTCCATATCCTTTTGACATATTTTTTCGATTGCTATGCTATACTGAGTGCCACTGTCATACCAAACCGAACTTATAACGACCTAATGCCCGGTGCATAGCATGGTATTTTTACGAGTATATGTATATGTCTGTATTGAAAATAAAAGGTTGCCACCAAGAAATCAAGAGTGGATTTGGTATTCTTGTAAAATGAAAAGGTTGGATATTTTTCAACATATATAAAATTGTATTTCAAAATCAAATTTGTTACTCACAGATTTCCTACTTTTGACTTTACTAAAATTCAAACTAGGCATTAATTAGATTTGGTGTATACTCCAATTGAATAAAAGAAAGCTTAAATGTAGAAAATATACTTGTAAATAGAAAATAAAATAATATTACATTTCTTTTATTGCGTATAATAAAAAGGGTGTTTTAAGAGCAAGAACAATTACATATAAAGTTATATTTGGTTTTAGTTATTACAGACACATGATCAATATAATTCAAGGAATTTCACATACTTTTTCACTTAATTATAATGCATTTTTGTTCATCCACAAAATTATCCATGTGAACTGTTTTCTTTGACCTTTTGAATTCATATTAATTGGTCAAACAGTTGACCGTTGACTAGTCAACTACCATAGAATAGTACTTGTGTGGTAACAGAAAACAAATTTAGCCCAACTAACATTATAGACCAAAAGTAGAACTATTTATATAAACTTGAGTAATTAGGTGCTACTATTATATTTACAATTCATGTATGTGTTAGGTTTAAAAGAAAATGCCCATTTTTATGTTTCTTTATCTTGTGCTCCATTTGGTTAAACCACCAACATTGGTACGTTGGTTTGGTTACGAGCTAATGATCTAAACACAAATAGAACGTTTGACTTTAAGCCAACGATACAACATTTAACGATTACCTTCTTTTATACGCCGCCAGATTCTCAATCTCGCCCGTTTGATTGGACCAGTAAACCGTTGAACTTGTCAGTTTTTAAAAATCGTTCAACAAATCACTTTTTTCTAAAGAAAGAAAGTAAGAGCCATAAAATCATTCAAACGCCATCTTTCATCACCTATCAAACAAAATTACACAAGAGTGCAAGTTAACATTACATTACCTATCAAACAAAAATTTAAAAATCGAAAAAATAGATAAAACCTAACCCCTTCTAACTCTAGAATTCTAAAACATTCAAACTAACTTAACTAATTTCTTATTTTCTTGATGGGTTTGTCAAACACAACATCAAGAAGAACAGTGCTCTTGCATTTAGGACACTTAGGGTACTCTCCAGCAAGCATAACATACATCAAACACCGTGGGCACCCGATAAGCATCATCGACGTCGTTTCTGGGCTGCTTGAATACCTGAGCTCCCCACTCTCATCCTCATCTTGCTCCAATGACACACATGAGTTGGTTGGGGAAACAGACCGGTTTGGTGATTCGGTCACTGGCCAACGAGTTCTCGGTGGTGACAAGTTCAGTTTGAGCTCTAGCTTCACTCCATCACTTCTTCTGCTCATTTTTCCTGCTTGATTATTCTTGATATATCCTTGTCAACTTCCTGAACATAAAACATGAAATATGTTAAAAAAAAAGGTTACACTTTGATCATGATAACCCATGATCATATAACACATGTGTTACCTTAAATTTGATAGCTTCTGTCAGGTGGTTAACAATACCAGAAGTGAGATGTGTTTGTTGTTTGCAAGGTTGTGAGGCCATTTATAGGGGCAGAAAAAGGGGGGAGGGGGAGGGGAGGGGGGGGGGGGGGGGGGGGGGGGGGGCATGTGGGTGATGTAAATAGAGGGGCGGATATAAGTAATAAATGATGAAAAAGATCCCAAGAAGGGTATATAGTAAAGGAAATCAATTCTTCATTTTAAAGCATTTGTCATTCATTTAGTTATTCTTGGTGTGTAATTATAACTTTCATGTATCAAATTTATTTCTAGTAGGCTTAACTTTAGGTAAGGTGGTGTAGTATTTGTTTATGCTATTGCATGAAACTAATATAATTTTTCCTATATGAATTGAGCCATGTGTGGCAAGTGGATCAATAAAAATAAAGTGACTACTTAAATACTAATCAAAGTGACTTGCTAAATAGATAATTAAATACTTAAATAAAAATTACACACATTTTTAGAATTACTAAAATCGAGGAAATAATATGTATTGTCTAGGCGATGGAATTGGGATAGTTGTGACAGACCACCTATAGAAAAAGTTGATTTAAAGAATGATTACACTCAATTTGTTTGTGTAGAGAAAGTAGATCGACATGATTTAAGAGGAGAAAGATTGAGCAATCTATTCTTGTAGACGAGCAAGATGATTAATGATTCAATGGTAGCTTCGTTGCTCGACAAGGTCCAGTTAATCTCCTTCACTTTCTTTGTTGGGCGGTTGGTTAGAATTGCATAACACCTATTTTGTCAATTTATCTCCTACACTACTACACTCTCGGTGAGGAGTTTCGTTTGTCAAGGTTTTGAAACCTCTTAAAGATCATATCTCCTCCATGAGTCCATGGTTACCAAGCCCTAATTTCATCAGTCATTTTCTCAATCGAGCCAACAATAGACAATCCTACAAGTCAAGCCAGCTCGTGGGTTGGCAAGTTGACTCATTTTCTCAAATTTGAGGATTTTTGTATGTTTGTTAAAAATTCAAATATACATTACGAAAGTTACAATATACAAGGAAATAACCAAGATAGTTGAGCCAAATCAGCTCGAGTGTTATACAAGTGAGCTACATTCAGCTCGAACTTAACTTATACATTTATACGAGACAATTAGTTTGAACCAAATGAGCTCAGAGTTATTATAAAGCGACTTTATCTATATGAGTTTGCGCCATACTCCCTCACAAGAACATCCATACTTATTCCGTGTAACACATAAGAATAAAACCCTCGAAGAAAAGTGTGGTCTTTATTTTTTATTTAATTTATATGTGGATTCCATGTTAACAAAATAACTCAATAGAGTGACTCATTTCTATATTGTACGGAATCTTGATAACTAAAACAGAAAATACCAAACGTTATTAACTACTTAACGGTCATCAGATGATATAAAAACCTAACTTTTTTTTGTCACCAAGAATCCCTATCATTGAGCTATAGCTACCAATAAAGAACAATATGTACATATATTCATGCACAATGTACAAGCCTTTACAACCACATCCTTTGAGCATCAAGCATTAACTTGTAGCTACCAATACACATGCTCATATTAACACCACTTGTACAATACAACCTAATAAAGCTGTAGCTAAATGCTTTAAATCCAAAACTAAATTCCTAACGATCCCAACCACATTCTTTTTGAATTCTTAATGTTAAAGTCATAAACATTCAATTTCAATTATATATGATAGGCATGGAGTTATTAAATTTATACTGCTTTTTTTATAATTAAAAAATAAATAAAAATATATCTGTCCTTTTACTGCAATGTTTTCTTTATTTTTCATTGTTTAACAAAAGGAAACATTAAAAAGTTTATTCGAATGTATAAAATTTTTCCTATATAAAGGGTCGGTTAAGATCGTATTTTGTTCATAATAGGTTAAGTAAGATAATTATATTATTAATTTTAATACATAGATACATAAAATAGGAATAATAAATTTTAATAATCGCAACTATTATCCGTTGGCTGGCAACGGTCCCAACTTAAAAAATAATCAATGGTGGTCCCACATTTTAACATATTGTAAACAAATGGACCTTTACTAAACCGAAAAGGATAAAGGGACAAAAAGAAATTGAAGTTTTGTAAAAATAAAAGTCCATTGGTTTACAATATATGAAAAAGTGGGACCACCACTGGTTATTTTTTAAATTGGAATCGTTGCTGGCCAACGACTAATAGTTGGGATTATTAAAATCCATTATTCTCATAAAATATTTATTTCTCGCTATCTTTAATTAGAATAATATCATTTATTTAACTAAAACTTTATACCATTTATAAAATTTACAAAAATGATATTTATTATTTTAGTTTCTTATTCAATTAATCATTTATTTATATATATCTACTTATTTATCTGTTTATTTAGTTGTTATAATACCTCAACTGTCAGTTTGGATTTCAATAATGTTATTAGCCACCATAACCTAATAAAGATAGCAGTATGTAGACTATAATCTCAAAACACATGTAGACTATTAAGTTTTTTTAGTTAGCAAACTAAATACACAAATTAACTACCAACTACTAATATAATTGCATACATTAACAATACATTTATACGGACACCAACAGTTGGCATGTATTCAAGGGTTCTACTTAACAAGAAATCCTGCGATATTGATCAATATGCAATTACTATTACAATATATTACAAAGGATTAGTGTTAGGCTGCTACCTGATATTTTCTTATTAGCCCGAATAAAATACGATTTTATTGTTCCTTTAAAATGTCAAAGAATAGTGCGAAGGCCAAGCTGCTGCTGCCTGACACTCTCTTTTGGTCGGAACAAAATACGATTTTACCCCTACTTTAAAATTACGAATATGCTCTCTGTTAAAAATTACGATTCTGCTCCACTTAAAAATTACATTTAGAGTATTGCAATCTTTTTAGCTTTTGACAAATTACGATTTTACCAGCAGTTCAAAATTACGTTTTTGCCCCCAGTTCAAAACTACAGTCTTGCTACCGTTTTAGTTTTTTTTCATAACCATGGAAGTGTTTTTTTAATTTTTTTTTTTGAACAGCAAAGAATGTCGCGTGTAAACTCATCCTGCTCCAATTCGTCCCTTCACCCAGATGTCCTTCGAAAATGGCTCAAGTGGGAATCAAACCTTCGTCTCCACTAGAGAGGGCAAACATTTTGACCACTAGACCAACATCTCAGGACAAGTTTTTTTTAATTAGTCGACTTGATATAATCTTTATAAATGCCAGGCGGTTGCCTAGCACTTGCTCATTGATCTTGATAAATTCAATTTTGCTCAGCTCAAAATTACAGTCTTGCTTTCCTTTTAGTTTTTTTTTCCAGCAAAACTATAGTAGTGTTTTTTTAAGTGGTTGAGAAATATTCGCCTAACACCCTGCAACGCAGGCGAACATAAAACTAGTTTGACACAAAGCCAAAGTTGTATTAGTTAATAAATTACCGCATCAGTAAAAACTATAAAAAGAATAGGATCATGCCAAGAAAGTTTGGAGTAAGCTGAAAATCCAGCTAATCTGCCGTTAAAAAATATAGATATTAATCTTACCGTAAATAACATGGAAATTATCTGTTTTAGAATTTTTTTATTTAAATTTATTACATAATAAATATGTCACACACCCTGCAACTGTGGAAAGCAAAAGCTCCTATGTTTTCAAGGATTCAGTGTGCAAAACAAAAAAGTGACAAAGTTACTGGCATCTAATAACAGAGGTAGTTGTTTCATATTTCATTTTTTACAGTGGATAGAAAGGGTTGTTGTAAAGATTAAATTGTAGTTATATTTTGTTTTCTTTGTTCTAGAATTGCATACAGACATAATTGTATACACATTTTTTTTCTTCTAATTTTAAGTATCAAATGGTTGTGGAGTACACCTGAGAAAAACTTGATAAAAACATATAAAATGATGTTTTACTAACCAGTTGGATATTGAGTCAGTTATCTTATTGGTCCACCAATTAAAGCGATTTCAAAACTGAATGTCATCTTAAATAATATAACTATTAAAAATATATATAGCGAATTTAAAACAAAATACAGAGCTAATTTATCTTTGAATGTATATTTGCAACAATAATAAAATACAAAGTATGAAGTAGTAAATGAATTAGCAAATGAGATTTTAGAATATTAAAAAATATATAACTAATTAGAAACGAAATTACGTTTCATTTGCAACCAAAATGTCTGTTCATACCTTGTTTGAGCCGTTCAAAAAAATAATTTTATACAAAATTGAAGTGCATATTCTTTACGTTTACATTAAATTACACTGTACGTCCTTTATGTATAAAAGTTTTAGTGCATGTTCTTTATCTTTATTTTTTGTTGTAGTGCACGTCCTTTACCACAAACTTAGTTAGTTTTCTTAGTTAACTTAAACACATGCCTAGCATATGATGGGTAAATTAGTCATTTTAAGAAAACTTGTGGGTTACACCCGTGCTCTGCATCGGGGCGACCCAATTTATAATGGAAACATAGACGCAATAGTAAAAATAACGTTAATGGTAGTAATTCGTTTGATATTAGTTCGGTTCATTAAGATATCGACACTTACCGAAAAAGAAAAATAAAAGTCATGATACGACAAAAAAATACTAAGATGTGTTTACATCGATCGAAACAATAAAAACGAATATCAATTTCGATACTAACGTTGTTCGGTCAGTATAGACCGTTTGTTTTGTTACGTGTACTACCACACCAGGTTCGATTAAAACTTAAAAAAGAAAAAGAAAAACCATAAAATAAAAAAGAAAAAGGAAAGTTGAAAAAAAAATTCAAAAAAAAAACAAAAATCACAAAATAAAAAAAATCTCTATAGCTAAGAAGTTCATAAATTATATATAATAATAATAATGATAATAATAATAATAATAATAATAATAATAATAATAATTAATAAGGTGTAGAAAATAATTGTTGATAGGGGTAACAAGAGAGTTGACAAAGCTAAGTAGACTGTTGAAAAGGGTAAAAAGCGAGTTGACAAAGGTAAGAAAAGGTAAGAAAATTGTTGACAAGGATAACAAGAGTGTTGAAACATGTCAAAGGGGTGTAGACAAGAATAAAGGATTTTAGAGTCTATACCTTTTTTTTGCTAATTGTGTTTTTCGGCCATTTGGGGATGTATTTTGTCATAAGAGTTTGATTACTTGTTTTGGTACTATTATGTAATGACTATTATGCTTGATTAAGATTTATTTGGTCATGATTTGATCTTCTTCTTTTTTTTGCATTATATTTGCATTTTCTTATGAATATGATTTGCAGTTTATTTTGACATGGTTTGATTACTTTAAAGCTCCAATATGAATAAGGTTTGGATTTTATTGCACATCATAATTATTTTCTCAAAATGCCTATTATGCTCATCATGTGTTATGAATGTGTTTATGTTAACTAAAAAACTAACTAGGTTTATGGTAAACGATGTGCAATGCAACAAAAAATAACACGTAAAGGACGAGCACTGAAACTTTTAAACATAAAGGACATACAATGCAATTTAATGTAAACATAAAGGACACACATTGCAATTTTGTCATAATTTAAGCAATAATAAACAATATACAAAGCTTGAATTAGTAAAAGATTAACAAATGGGATTTTGGGAGAGCAAAATATCTTGGTGATTTAGTATATCAAACTATTTTGGTTAATTGGGTTTTACTTAATATTAAAGAAGAAATCTAGATAAATATTGATACGAGTTAGGACTCAAAAGGCGTAGTTTACACACTCGTTCAAGACTATACTGATTTCACTTATGAACCTTAAGGGTTACAAGGGTGAAGCTCCCATAGGCCATGGCGGGTTGAAAGGGGGTGTCACCACCTTAGGAGGGTTCGGGGCAACACCAATGTAGTGTCCAAGAAGAAGAGCCCCCTGGAGGGGGTCGCGTGTTAGTAGTAAGTTGCGACCGGATATGCATTGCATATAAGATCAACAACAACTTGTCTCATTAGTGGCAAGTGAGATTAGTGCTAACTGATTGGTAGCAATTGGTCAGCAACAACTTGGTCATAACTCATCAATGGCAGGCCTTCAGTACCACCTGAAAGATCAGTCGTAGCCAAGTTACTTCTAAGGGTGGAAGGGGCACCTTCAGTGACCTCTTCGGGAGCCCGTTTTGCCGAACGGCAAATGTACCACCGCCACCATTGTCACACGCGGTGAGTAACCAAATCGGTGACTACTCACCGAGAAGAAAGAAGTCGACCGTTGTAAAATTCGACCGTTGTGTGCGTGTGCCGTAATACAAAATAAAAAAATTCTTTATTTAAAACCCACACATTTCACTAATCTCCAACACCATTTTTCACTTCTATTCCACCAAATCTTTTCTTTTACATTCCAAAAAATTAACCCCATTTATAAAATAATGGCGGATGACATACCATCGTTATTCATTCCATTTGATATTAGTGAAGATGATGATTCTTCTTCAAGCGATGGTAGTTCAATTTTTTTCCAAAATCTTATTAAGGAAGCCGCCGCGCTAGAAGACATCGGTACTTCTAGAAAAAGGAAAGTTGTCCGTCGAGATCGAGAGAAAGGCCACGAAACCCTTGTGGCAGATTATTTTGCCGAGGAGCCCAAATTCAACGAAGATGTTTTCCGTCATAGGTTTCGTATGTCGAAAAGGTTGTTTTTAAAATTGTGAGCGACGTGCAAGCAAATAACTCGTGGTTTCAAGAGGGTCTGGATAGGAGAATGAAGAAGAGTTTTACACCGTTGCAGAAAGTTACATTGGCGATTAAGTAACTTGCAACCGGTAACCCTCTAGACGAGAACGACTAGTATTTAAATATGGCTGAAAGGACTTCTCGTGAGTGTCTAGATTATTTTTGCGAAACGGTATGTAATTTATACGCTTCCGAGTACTTACGTAGACCAACAAGCCACGACATCGCGCTCTTGTATCAGGCTCATGAGGATATACATCACCTTCCGAGGATGTTGGGTAGTCTTGATTGTACAAATTTTGTTTGGAGAATGTGTCCAACAGAGTTGCGCGGCCAATATCTGAGGGGGAACCACAGGTACCCCACAATTATGTTCGAAGCGGTGGCCTCTCAAGATTTGTGATTTGGCATGCTTTTTGTGGTCTACCAGGTTCACAAAACGACATCAACGTGCTCCATCAATCTCCGTTATTTCTTACTCAACGGAATGGAACTGTACCAAAATGCCCATTTTACGTGAACAACCACTTGTACAAGCATGGATACTATCTTACCGATGGAATCTACCCTACATGTTCCGTGTTTGTGAAATCATTTCCGGATCCTCACATTGTGAAAGAAAAGAAGTTCAAGAGGCAACACGAGGCGGCAAGAAAAGATGTGGAATGGGCTTTTGGTGTTCTAAAGGCAAAATGGGGTGTACGAAATCGACCAATGCGTGCTATGAGTGTAAAAATGATTAGGAATGTCGTGTATGCGTGCATTATTATGCATAACATGCTTCTAAAAGACGACGGAAACGCGATTGCGCCGGTACATATTCGTGATCCTCCAGTTGAGCCCGTTTTCGATGAAAATGTTTATAACGAGCATATTGATGAAGACACGTATTATAGACTAAAATATGATCTTGTGGAGCATCTTGGAGAACAAAATTTTGCCCCACCTTTTGGCGGATTCCGACGACGATTAGTTAAATTATGAAGAAACCCTAGATCAACTAGACCGGAGTCAAGGTAGATCTATGGAATGGGCTCTGCATAAAAGGGTTAACCCTCCGTTTGGTTTCACGATGGATGTTGAATAGAACAATACTCGGCTTATCCTGCAAAACAGAACACCGTTAGCTCGCCACGGGGAGAAGGGGGGTTCTCTCCGTGACCACCCTTCGGCGTGAGAATAAGTACAGGTAGTCCGAAGTAAGTATTGTAAGTGAGAGAGTAGTTGAGTGTGAATACCTTTCCTTGAACTCCAAGTTACTTATTTATAGCCGGTGTTTGGCGCCAAAAAAGATAGATTGTTAACGTTAACGGAATCTTTTGTTATTCCGTCAACGTTTGTTGGCGATCTGTTAGTGCACACGGATCGTGAGCTCATCAGCGGTTAGGGAGGTGCCACGTGTCAACATGAGATCACTACATCTTATAAATGTGAGCATGCCATCACCGTGATCTTCCTCAGCCGTTCAGATGCTGCCATGTGGCAATTGGTTATAACCGAAAAGATGCTTGCACGATCGGTAATGGCTTCTAGAAGGTTTCACAGCTGTTACCCATCTATTATTCGCCACGTGTACATTCTGTTATGAAAGAAAAGATTCCCTTTGCTTTTGCACCAAGGATTTTGCTAAGGGAAAGTTTCTCAGGATTTACTGTTTCCTTGCGCGGGAAGCGCAAGTTAGTTAACTGATCTTCCTTCCTTTCCTTGCTGCTTAACGCAACGTTTGGTGGATGCTTGCTTTGATATAAATATTTGCGCAAGATTTATGCATGGAGCATTATCAAACAAGAATGTTCAAGGTTAACTTTGAACCTTGCGCGAGCCCGCGCAAGGTAGTTAAATGAAGCATTATCAGACAAGAATGTTCAAGGTTAACTTTAAACCTTGCGCGAGCCCGCGCAAGGTAGTTGAATGAAGCATTTATCCAAAGAGAGTGTTCAAGGTTAACTTTAAACCTTGCGCGAGCCCGCGCAAGGTAGTTAAATGAAACATTTATCCAAAGAGAGTGTTTAAGGTTAACTTTGAACCTTGCGCGAGCCCGCGCAAGGTAGTTAAATGACGCTTTCCTCTCTTGGATACTTGGCGTAAAGTTATAATAAATCTTATTTTGGCAAAGAAGTCTGCGCACAGTTTTCTTAGAAGTTATTAATGGGTATGGTTTCCTTGATTGGCGCAAGGTTTTTGGGACCATACCCCTTCAAATTAGTTTTAGTTTGAAATATACTTTTATATTTTAATGTTTTGTTTTGTTTAATATATGTTTTATTTATTGATGCATATTTTCTAGAAATAAAAAATAAAAAAAAAATCACACATCCAATGTGTTTGAGCACCCCTAGTGATTGAGTGCAAAATGAGAATTAAAGTTGTGAGTTGATATAACATGATATTATTGGTTAAAAAAAGTTTACCACTCTTTATTTGGAGAGTGCCACTTCCACTCTAATCGAACATTCTGCTAACATAACTGAAAAATTGCTAGACAATTATAAGTGTCAATCACCAATCACTATCTAGAACCTTTGATGATTCCCATAGTGTAAACTATAAGGAAAATATTTGGTACGATGAATATTTGTTATTGTTTTTTTTTTTGAATTATCTCATTGAAATTCGAGAGTATCATCGAAGTGTTTTAGTCTAAAAGTGATTTAACACAATTCAAAAGACATGTCCATGCATTTGTATCATCGAACCGTATTTAATGCTTTTTAGTGACACTCGTACGCGTGGGGCGGTTACTGTTCCCTACTCGCCCATGCGGTTACTTGGAGAAACATGACGGCCGTAAAAGTCGCTGTAATCAAATCGTGCATTAATTGCGGTTAGTATATAAAGGGATCAACGATCCATTTGCTTCCTCACCCAACCTTGAGAGAAATTTGCGTTCAAAAATTCCGGCGACCCTCAAAGCTTTTTAAGTTTTCTTCAAAGATCGAGTTATGGCCGCTGGTGCAAGCTCTGCTGAGATGTCGTTGTCAACTTTGCCACCGCTAAAGTGGTCGAAGAAAGATTTTGATAATCTTTCCGCCAACTTCCTTTTCGCTCCGTCCTGGAAAGCGTTTTTTCCGGAGGCGAATGCCACGGCGGCTGATGCGCCGGTCGGCTATATTACATTATTTTACGACTATTTTGCCGAAGGGAACTTCCGGCTGCCGGTGACCCATTTCTTGCTGGAAATTCTTGGTTTTTACAAGATTCACATTTCTTAGTTGAGCCCGATGGTAATGGTGAGGATCCGGCATTTTGAGTTCGTTTGCCGATCGATACAAATCTTGCCGTCGGTCGAGAAGTTTAAAGTTTTCTACCAGCTGCACTGCTCGTTGGGTTTTTATTCGTTCCAACAGCGTGCGCAAGCCAAACGATTGCTGTTGGTGCCGCCTAAGTCCTACCATGACTGGAAGCAGAAATTTTTCTTTATCAAGGCGGCGGTGATCCCGATGAAGATGTCATTCCGGGACAGTGATGAAATCGAGCTGGAGACCCTTCCCATACCTGCCGACGAGGTATGGTATCAAGACATTAAAGATGTGCCTATTATTGTTTTACCGGAGAGGGCCCTCATCGCTGCCGGGATGAGTATTTTCTAGAAGAAGGAACGCCGAGAAAAACCGGTGTATACAGAAGATGGAACTGGTATGTAACCCTTTAACTTCTTAGCAATATCTTTCAATAGATATGTACTGATGCAAAAATGCTTGTTATGTAGCTGCGCCTCTCTACTTGGTCTCTTTCAAGAGAGAGAAGGGAAAAATGGCCGCCGTACCTATTACTGATGATGAGGACATTGGTTCTCACAAATCTTGGGGAACTTTGAGTTGCCCAAGCAGGAGGATCTGGAGGCGCAACCATGTTCGAAGACTGGTAAATAAGTCTATACAAAGCCTAAGTTGATATTGCAATATAACTTAATGGCGCAACCTTTACTCAATATGATTGATTATGAAGGTGATTTGCTTAACTTGCGTAGGCCCTGATTCGAAAAAGAAGAAGAAACCAACTGCTGCTGCAGCTGCTGCGCCTCCCCCTTCCAACCCAGAGCAAAAAACCAAGCCATCAGCTGCTGCGAAAGCTGAGGGCAAGAAAGGTACACTTCCCGTATCTGACTCTTGGTGCAATTATGTGTTGGTGTCGGACTCACTAGAGGGTCTTGCGCCTGTAGGTTTGAAGAAACCGAAGCCAGAACCCGTTGACACCTCATCTCTTCCTGCTGCAAACCCAGATGATCCTTTGGAATTACTGTCACACCCCGACCCGCAGTGGAATAAGAGTCGGGGCATAATTGGGTTATCACCAAAGCTCATGATGTTTACTAAAATGTTTCATATTTAATAAATTCAACTTTCAACTTAAATAGTCAAATTAAATCCATACGGTTACAAGGAAAATGAAACTAAGTAATACAATCCCAAAGCTTAAATTGAATTATTCTTCTAGGTCCTCTTATGTGTTTCTTGCCTCAACTGGATCACCTGTATCATGTGTAAAACGGGGGAAATTTTGGGTCAACAAAAGTTGGCGAGTGAACCTTGTTTAAAAACATTGTTATTGATTTCTTGTTGTATTTAATATTGAAAAGTTGTGCAATATTCATATGTGAGCAAACATATATAAACAAACAATCACAAACCACCTTGAATGAGCATATGACATGAATGATAATGTATTGTGAGATCAAGGCTCAATCAAACGGAGCCGATGGTATGAAATGTATGTGAGATCAAGGCTCAATCAAACGGAGCCGATCGAATGATGCACCTGTACTCAACCCGTCTCCCACGGGAAGCTGTTGGGCCTATGAAATGTATGTACTGAAAATGATAACTTTAATCTAAACATCATCCACACAACAATTGATACATATTGAATACACATTTGATCACGAATATGATGGATGCACAAGTGTTTATAATATAATAAATAATTAAGCGACACATGATACACCCCAAAAATATGATTAAAACGGGGAATTGGTGGAGATTCACTCACATTGGGTGCGTTCTTTTGATGTTGTTGGATGCGCACGAGTTTTGGGATTTGATCGACGAGGAAGAACTAACCTAAAATATTAACGAAATTGTTCGGTAAATAATTGGATTTTATTGGAGACTAATACTTTTAATTACCAATTTTAATAGGATTTTAGATTTATTTTTTTGTGAGTTTAAGGTCATTTTCTAACTTTAAAAATATTATTTTTAAGTATTTTTAATTGATTTTTAAATTAAATAAATAAATAAAATAATAATTTTTTTTTACTTTTGTTGACCGTTGACTTTTGTTGACCGTTGACCGGACCGTTGACCGGTCGGACTGTGGTTGAGTGTGCAATGAGTGAGGCTCGAACCCGAGACCTCTCGTACGCGTGCACGCAGCTCTACCAACTGAGCTACGTGTCTAACCCGAAATATTTCTGATTTTAATTATACTTATATACTATTTAGATTATTCAGAATTCTATTTAATTTAAAAAGGTTTTTAAATCATTGAACCGGTGTGAGGGCCTGGACTCGAACCCGTGTCCATAGCCTTGTATTGCACACAACCCCACCAACTGAGCTGTGTGACTAACCCGAATGATATGCGATTTCAATTACATTTATTTACTATCTTCACAAAAAGGACAGGCGCACCCCAAGGCGATGAGCTAGGACGTATGAATCCTTTGTCAGTCAGCTCTTGCAGTTGGCTGGCTGGCTCTTGCATTTCGGATGGGGCTAACCTCTAAGGAGATTTTGCAACTAGTGTAGTTCCAGGTATAAGATCAATGCAGAATTCGACTTCTCTCACGGGAGGAAGTCCTGAAATGTCGCCAGGAAAAACTTGCAGAAAATCTTTTACTACTGGGATGTCTTCGAGTTTCTTCTCCTTGGTTCCCTTTTTGACGACGTGAGATAGGAATGCGACATAATTCTTGCGGAGATATTTTCGAGCTTGAAGACAGGACATTAATTTGAGTCCTTTCGAAGGGGTTTCCCCAAAGATTCGTAGAGTCTGACCGTCTGCAAGAGGAATGCGAATGAACTTTTCGCGGCATACTACTTCAGCATGATGTTGGCTGAGCCAGTCCATACCGATTATAATGTCGAAATTTCCCAACTTCATAGGAATGAGGTCAACTGGAAAATCGTGATCGTTTAGAGTGAGGGTACAATTTCGTATAATAGAGTTTAATGAGACCGGTTTTCCGTCAGCAACTTCCACCGTTATGGATTCCATGAGATTATCACGAGTTCGGTTGAGGAGGGGTTCAAATTCTAAGGACACAAAACTCTTATCCGCGCCAGTATCAAATAACATGGATGTATAACTACCATTGATGAGAAACGTACCGTTAACCACGTTATTGTCAGCCCTAGCTTGATTGGCGTTGATGTTAAAAGCTCTTCCTCTAGTAGGTGGAGGAACTTGGTTAGCTTGGTTCACCGGATTTGCTTGAGCTTGGGCATGAATAATGTTCACCAAGCGTGGACAAGTGTTTCTAAAGTGGTTTGGGTCTCCACAGTTGTAACAAGCTCGCATGGGTTGCATCATGGGGTAGTTGGGTTAGTAGTAGGATTGGGCTATATGTTGAGCAGGTGGTAGGAGTAAAGGTTGTTGGGCTTGACCCACTATCTGATGGTGGGTTTGGGTTGTGGGTTGATTGCGGTTTATTCGCTGAAGTGTGCGACAGGTTTGGGTGGTGTGACCCGCTCGGCCACAGCTGGTGCAATGTTGGCAGGGATGTTCAGGAAGGTGATGGTATTGACAACGGTTGCATTTTGGGTATGGGCCGGAATATGGCTTTTTGTATGGTGCAGCAGAGGGAGCAACTTGGGTGATTGGTGCGGCAGTGATTGGATGGTTTGTTTGGGTGACAGCAAAATTTCTGTTGTTTCGTTTCCTCTTACCAGTAAATTTCGAAGAGGAAACGGAATGGTTTGAAGTTTGGGCCTCAATGGGGGCTTTCTTTTTCTCATCCTTAAATTTGCCGTTTCGGATGCGATTCTCAGTAAGCTCGGTAGCTAGTTCCATAGCGGCTTCAAGTGTTGCAGGCGAAGTGCTTAGAACCGAGTCTTGAATTTTCGAGGGGAGGCCTCGAATATAGTGTTCAACTAAATGGTGTGGTGAACAAGTTGGGGATCATTTGGTTCAACTCTAGAAACCTTTTGTTGTAGGAAGTATGATCTCCTTCCTTTTGTTTTAACGAGTGGAATTCATCTTCTAACTTTTTGATCTCGCTTCTTGGACAGAAGCGTCTCGTCATGATTTCACTTAACTCCTCCCATGTTAAGGCCATTGCATCTTCGATTCCTCTCTTTCCCTTCTCTGTATTCCACCAGGTAAGAGCTACCCCAAACAGTCTCCCGGTTGCGTAACGTACCTTGCGATCCTTGGGACAATCGCAATTGAGGAAGGTGTTCTCCATTTCCTCACACTAGTGGAGGAGAGCAGTGACACCTTCGGTCCCTTCATATTTCGGGGGACCGCAAGACTTGAAGTGTTTGTAAGAGCACTTTTTGGAGGGAGGGTTGCCGACGTTCTAGTCTTCTTGATTGGGAGGGTTGATGGGATTCGCGGTGAGAGCTTGTCGGACTTGAATTACGATGTCAGGAAGCACCGCGGCCATTTGTTTTGCGATTTGGGTGGCCAAGCGTTCGTTTGACCTTCCTGACTTTCTACCTCCACGTTGCTGCCTAGCCGACATCTACAGGAACATACATAAGAAGATTGTGAGTTTAAGGAGTCTTTTTAGGTGTCATGTGTCGTCAAATGAATAAAAATAACATAATTATCAATAATGCAACTACATCCATAGGATGTCTTGGGTTTGCTAATGTTTGGGCCTCCAATGTCCCCCATACCATCGCATGTATAGTCATGTGGGCCCCCATAACTATTGGCTTAGTAGGATTCACATTGGTGTTGGCGGTTTAATACTCGCATCACCGAATGAAAACCATGAAATATGATTGCGAGATGTATGGTAGGAGGGTGTCCAGGTATAGACACAATGACAACTCAAAGTGGGGTTAGCTCACACGACGTTTGGTATAGCATGCTTTGGCCTAATAGGTCCTTCGTACTCTCATCGTTAGTCCCCAGGTAGGCAAACCGGTCCTTTATTTTGGATTTATACGAATGCCAAGCCTAGACAGGACGTTCCGACTACCGGTACTCGTACCCTTCCAGTTACTACATGCCCGTCATGGGAACTCACTTTGATGTGATTTGAAAAATACAAAAATCGTTGCAAAAATCATAGGAATTGTGAGGTGTGTGCTCTCATGGATATGATATGTTATGAGGATATGATTCATGATGAGCATTGTATAATAATATGTACTTATGAACATGCTTGCATAACATTGAATGTAACAATAAACATAAAGCATATAAACATCATGAATTTTGTATGTAACACATAAACAATTTAAAAATTCTAATCAACTATAGTATAGGCTCTAAGGGTCTAATAACCTATCTTATATCCCTATAGTCATGGCTCTGATACAAATCTGTCACACCCCGACCCGCAGCGGAATAAGAGTCGGGGCATAATTGGGTTATCACCAAAGCTCATGATGTTTACTAAAATGTTTCATATTTAATAAATTCAACTTACAACTTAAATAGTCAAATTAAATCCATACGGTTACAAGGAAAATGAAACTAAGTAATACAATCCCAAAGCTTAAACTGAATTATTCTTCTAGGTCCTCTTATGTGTTTCTTGCCTCAACTGGATCACCTGTATCATGTGTAAAACGGGGGAAATTTTGGGTCAACAAAAGTTTGCGAGTGAACCTTGTTTAAAAACATTGTTATTGATTTCTTGTTGTATTTAATATTGAAAAGTTGTGCAATATTCATATGTGAGCAAACATATATAAACAAACAATCACAAACCACCTTGAATGAGCATATGACATGAATGATAATGTATTGTGAGATCAAGGCTCAATCAAACGGAGCCGATGGTATGAAATGTATGATGATGTATGTGAGATCAAGGCTCAATCAAACGGAGCCGATCGAATGAGGCACCTGTACTCAACCCGTCTCCCACGGGGAGCTGTTGGGCCTATGAAATGTATGTACTGAAAATGATAACTTTAATCTAAACATCATCCACACAACAATTGATACATATTGAATGCACATTTGATCACGAATATGATGGATGCACAAGTGTTTATAATATAATAAATAATTAAGCGACACATGATACACCCAAAAAATGTGATTAAAACGGGGAATTGGTGGAGATTCATTCACATTGGGTGCGTTCTTTTGATGTTGTTGGATGCGCACGAGTTTTGGGATTTGATCGACGAGGAAGAACTAACCTAAAATATTAACGAAATTGTTCGGTAAATAATTGGATTTTATTGGAGACTAATACTTTTAAT
The DNA here is from genome assembly GCA_947069175.1 of Scalesia atractyloides. Lineage (NCBI taxonomy): Eukaryota > Viridiplantae > Streptophyta > Magnoliopsida > Asterales > Asteraceae > Scalesia > Scalesia atractyloides. Next base: position 87,796,686 of record CAMTDV010000003.1, read on the forward strand.
TACCAATTTTAATAGGATTTTAGATTTATTTTTTTGTGAGTTTAAGGTCGTTTTCTAACTTTAAAAATATTATTTTAAGTATTTTTAATTGATTTTTAAATTAAATAAATAAATAAAATAATAAATTTTTTTTGACTTTTGTTGACCGTTGACCGGACCGTTGACCGGTCGGACTGTGGTTGAGTGTGCACTGAGTGAGGCTCGAACCCGAGACCTCTCGTACGCGTGCACGCAGCTCTACCAACTGAGCTACGTGTCTAACCCGAAATATTTCTGATTTTAATTATACTTATATACTATTTAGATTATTCAGAATTCTATTTAATTTAAAAAGGTTTTTAAATCATTGAACCGGTGTGAGGGCCTGGACTCGAACCCGTGTCCATAGCCTTGTATTGCACACAACCCGACCAACTGAGCTGTGTGTCTAACCCGAATGATATGCGATTTCAATTACATTTATTTACTATCTGTGCCTTAATATATATCAGTATTAAAAATGGCTGGAAATTTGTAAGAACCGGGCAGCGTGTTAGGACTCGAACTCGGGACCATGATATTAAATTTGCACACAGTCCACCACTGGACTGTGTGTCTAACCCGGTATAATATTCAGTTTTAATTAAACATATACACATATCGCCTTCGTCTTCTTCATTTATAACGACACAGACAAAAATGTCCGACTGTTCTTGCTTAAATCGTTCGTCTAACATATAAATGATTGAAATGTAATGGATAAAGAGGGTTTTGGAAATGAATGTACCGAAAAGGATGTTGTTCTTAGAACTCCAGCAAGGGTCGTCGGCTCTGATTTGTGATTTCCGTCTGATCGGATCAATTAACAGTTTTGATCAATTAGTTGTGAAATTAAGTGACTAAACAAGAGATATAGAGGGTTTAGATGATTGTACCAATTTATAGTGTGATTTCAGAATTTCCAGAGGTTTTCCGGCGAGTGCAGAATTTCCGGTAACGTCGTCTGGAACCGATTCGGGTTGAAGAATTGAAGTTAGTATATGTCTAACAATGGGTTGAAAACGAAAGAGTCTAGAAATTTACCGATTTGGTGTAAGTCCCGGTTTTCCGGTGAAAGTCCAGCGATAGCAGATAGTGATTCCGACGAACAGAGTGAAAAATTGAGGGTTCTGCGAGTGTTTCCGAGATATGAGGCGATGGTATTATTAGTGTAAATTGGAAGTAAATTTCATTTCGGTTTCAATCTCAACAATCATTTGAATCGAGGCATTGAAGATTGAATTGATTAGAACGTGGGTTGTAACTGGCATTGAATCATCGGTTATACTCAGAAACTCGCGACCACACCAAAGGTCTCTGGATATTTGAAAGCCGATGAGTGGTTTCAGTTCTTGACGCAAACAGATGAATTCACGGGTGGAACTTAAGTTTTATTTGATTCATTGATTACACAAACGAGTCAAGTGGCGGAGTGGTGAAATGCTTGTTTGTTGAATGAACCGGCTGACCCGGGTTCGAAACCCGGCAGCGGCATTTATTTGTTTCTTCGACCGATTTTATTGTTTATTAGTTATAGTTTATAAATTCTAATATATTTATTAATTATGTATTGTTTAAAACTAAAAAGAGCATTAAATAAGCAACGAAAATTGTAACTGACTATTCGATTTATAAACGAAGCGGGTTTTGAAACCCGTTTTTCGACGGATGTTACAAATACCTTCTAGCCCGGAAGAGGCGTTGAAGCGTACTAAGAAGAGGAAGGAGGTGGAGACTAAAACTCCTGCGCCAACCAAAGTTGCGCGCCCGCGCATTGGTAAGAAGGGCAATCTCGATGCTTTTGCAAAGAAGTTCTCACCTGGTACGTTTAGTTTGTTGCGCATTTCTGTCATAAAAGTTGCGCAGAATCTGATACTTGGTATTTGTTGATATGCTTTGTAGAGAAAATGGTGAAGGCTGCGCCGGCCACCTCATCTGCTATACCATCGCCGCGCAGGCCTGAGAATGTTGAGGGAGATGCGGGGCAAGAAACTCCTGTTCCTGAAGCCGACCCCATCGTCCCTGAACATATTGAGAAGGTGGCTCCAAAAGAAGAGCCTAAAAATTTTGATACTGGGAATCCTGCTGGCGAGCAGGTTAAAGATACGGCTACAGATGTTGGGGAACCGTCAAGGTTGATATCTAAGGGAGCCGGACCCTCAACACAAGGCGAAGGCTTTGTGTTTGTTGAGGATTCGGAGGGGGAATTGCCCATTCGCCCAGAGGAGACGCCTGGGGACTATTATTATCGCTCTTATTCTGAGATGCGAGCCTCTGCGATTCATCAGCCCGTGTGGAAGGTTAAGCAGGGCGATGTTTTTACCGATTGGCACTCCTGTAGGGAGTGGTATAAGGGCATCTTCCCGCCGGCGGAGGTGAAGCGCCAGGAGGAAAAAGACCATGAAGCTACTTACGAGTCATATCTACAAGAGTCTGCCCTTGCCTAGTCCACCATAAATAGAATTGTGCGCGAATGGCGCAGTATGAACAAGGAGTGGGACGAGGTTGAGCTTGAGAAAGCGAGGGCTAAGCTTGAGAAGGAGAAGACGCTGAAGATGCTTGTCGATTTTGAGGCGGAAAAGACCCAATTTGAGAAAGAGAAGAAGACCGAAGAATGGGCTGCGCTATCTTGGAAGCGCAAGTGTGAGGTTTCTGCTGCGCAATATGCGGACGAGCGCAAGCGCTTTGTGGAGGCTTGCGAGCGTGATAATAAAGAAAAAATTTCTCTGCGCAACGAGATTGAGAAACTCAAAAAAGAGAAAGCTGATGCAGTTGCGGCAGCAGAAGAAGCGCGCTCACACAGAGAAAGAAGTGAGCAAAATGAGGTATCAACCAAAATGACTCTCCTTCTTAAGAATAAAGAAATTGATGATCTAACTGCTATGCTTTTTGACCAGGAGCGGTTGTAAGCTGAGGTTGACAATTTGAAAAAAGATGTCAACTTGCACCGAACAGAGAAAGCCTAGTTGATCCGCCGTTTGACTGAAGGCGAACAAAAACTTAATGACACGGAGGTCGCTCGCGCTACTGCAGAAAGCTTGACCGAATCCTTCATGAACCAGCTTACCTGGTTGCGGGAGTATGGGATTGTGGAGGTAATATTCACTTTTCTTTATACGTCTGGTTTGATTGTCGCAACATATACTGATTGTATTTGTGTACAGATCGCAAATGCCATCCTTAACTCTACGGAGTTGGATGAGAGAGTGGCAGAATTGATGATGGCGGCGCGCAGCGACGGTCATGCCGAAGGCTACAGAGAATGTACTTTGCACGTGGCCCATGCACTGAAGACTGAATGGGATACTAGTCGTGCTGCCACGCATGGGCTAAATACTGGCGCCATTTATTCTGCTGCCAAGGAAAAATATGATCAATTGCAAATTCCGATTATGGACCTTGTGGACGCCGCGCTGCATCAAGACGATTTTGTTGATAAGCTAAAGGAGATCTTTTCTTCAGCAGAGAAGCAGGCGGGAACCAAGTCCATAGAATAGGAAATTTGTAATTTTTACTGTATAATAACTTGTAACGTTGCGCTACTGCGCAAGTATTGTGGATATAATATATTTCAGTTTTACAATGTTTGCATGGAACCAATTACTTGTGTAGGATAGACAAATGAACAATTTCTTCTCATGTGTGAGCGTAAGTATTAAATTAGCTTGTGGCTCATGAGTTTGTGTTTTTGTTTATCCAAAGGAATTGCATGCATTTGTAAATGAACATATATAAGAATGTAAGTAGTGGCAAATTATTTTATTCATACTGACAAAGCGCAAGGCTATGGCTGCCACTAATATTACATAACAACATAAAGTAAGCAGTCTCGTTATGCAACAGTCAGAAGTTGCTTAGAGGACTGAGATTACATATAACATCGAGTTGCTGGACGTTCAAGGTTCGAGGAACGTTGGATCCGTCCATACGCTTCAGAGTGTACGCGCCTTTTCCCAATACTTCATGTATCACATATGGACATTCCCATCGCGGGGATAACTTCCTCGGTTTTTCGGCATTCGACGCTTCATTATCTCGAAGAACAAAGTCACCAGGCAAAAAGGAACAGATGCGCACCCTTTTGTTGTAATACTTTTCAAGCTGGGACTTGTATTTAGCTTCGCGAATCGCTGCATTTTCTCTGCGCTCTTACAATAAGTCTAGGTCGATGCGCCGTTGTTTTTCGTTATCTTGTTTTTCCAAAGCTAGCATTCTTGGAGATGGTAACCCAATTTCGGCAGGAATCACAGCTTCCATGCCGTTTACAAGGCTAAAAGGAGTTTCTCCAGTGCTAGTCTTGGGCATAGTTCGGTGTGCCCACAAGATGCTAGGCAGTTCGTCAACCCACCCCCGTCGTGCCGTTCCAAGGCAGGCCTTGCTACCGTCGACCAACTGTTTGTTTATGCTTTCAACTTGACCATTTGCTTGCGGGTGCGCAATAGAAGCGAAAACATGCTGGATTCCCATTTCGGTCATCCATGTTTGTAGCTCTTGAGCCGTTAAATTTGGACCGTTGTCTGTAACAATGCGCATGGGCAGACCAAAACGGCAAATAATATATTCCCAGATGAATTTGCGAATTACAATCGCTGTAGTAGAAGCTAAAGGTTTGGCTTCAACCCATTTGGTGAAGTAATCGACCGCAACGATGATAAATTTTACTGCGCCGGGCGCATCTGGAAATGGTCCCACTAAATCAATGGCCCATTGTTGAAATGGCCAAGCTGTTGTGACGGGTACAAAGGATGCTTTGGGCGCAACGTTTTAGGGGCATGCCTTTGGCAGGACATGCACTTGCGCAAGATGTCTACCGCGTCAACGTACATTCCGGGCCAATAATACCCTGCGCTTTTTACTTTGGCTACGACCATGCGCGACCCAGAATGTATGCCACATAGTCCCTCATGGATCTCCCTAATCAGGTATTGCGCGTCATGCTCGTCAACACAGTGGAGCGAAGGACCCATGTAAGAGCATCGGTACAGAATACCGTTAATCATTTCATAATTGAGGGCTTTGCATCGCAATTTTCGTGCTTGTGCTCTTTCTTCTGATAAAGAACCATGCAACATATACATCATTATTGGAGACATCCATGATGGATCTCCTACTTCAACCATTGTCACTTGCCTGAGAGGGACTGATGGATAACTTAAAACCTCGATGCGAACCTCTTTTGCTAAATGCTTGAAGCTAGTTGCAGCAAGTTTACTTAGAGCGTCAGCATGTTTGTTTTCGCTTCGCTTGACGTGTATGATTTTAAATTGTTGGAACTGTGCTATAAGAGCCTTGGCTTGCGCCAAGTATAGAGCCATGATATCTCCCTTTGCATCGTATGTTCCAACTACTTGTTCAACAACTAATAATGAATCAACATGGGCTTCTAAATTTGTTGCGCCCATTTTGATAGCGAGGATTAAGCCTGCTAGGAAAGCTTCATATTCGGCCTCGTTGTTTTTGCTTTTAAAATCCAATCGAATTGCGTATGTGAACTCTGCTCCCTCTGGACTCATTAATCGAAGACTTGCTCCAGCCCCATCACTGTTTGATGCGCCATCTGTAAACAATGTCCAGGCTCTGTTGTCGATGACTGGGACTGGATTTTGGATTGCTTGACATTCTTCAAGCTTATTAGCAGGAATTTCAGCGATGAAATCTGCTAAAACTTGGCCTTTGATAGCTGGTCTAGGTTTATAACAGATGTTATAACCTCCCAATTCTATTGCCCATTTCGCAAGTCGTCCAGAAACGTCTGGTTTGGCCAGGATTTGGCCAATGTGAAAGTTTGTTGAAACTGTAATAACATGTCCAGAAAAGTATCTTCGTAGCCTGCGCGAAGCATGGACCAATGCTAAAACTAATTTCTCCATGATTGAATACCTTGTCTCTGGATCATTCAACATCTTGCTGATATAATAAATTGGAGATTAGACCCCTTCGCATTCTACCAACAGAACAACACCTACTGCTACCTCAGATGCAGCAAGATATAAGACTATGGGTTCTTTTTCTCGGGGAGCAGTAAGTGTGGGAAGTTGAACTAAACAATCTTTCATCTGCTGGAAAGCTTGATCAGCTTCAGGAGTCCATGCGAACTCTTTGCTCTTTGTACAGTTGCGCAAGGTTCGAATAAATGGATAAGATTTTGCAGCATGATTGGCGAGGAAGCGGTTTAGCGCAGCTAACCTTCCAGCCAAACGTTGCATCTCTTTGATGGTAGTAGGAGACGACATTTTTTTGTATTGCACCGACCATTTCGGGATTAACTTTGAAATCGTCTTTGGTGACGATGAAACCCAAAAATTTGCCCTCCTCCATGCCGAAGGAGCATTTGCTGGGATTTAACTTTAGATTTACTTCGCGCAGAGAATCAAAAGTTCTTTGGATGTTGTCTAGCATATTGTCTTCTGAATTACTCATAATGACCAAATCATCCATATAGACTTCCACAATTTTCCCAATGTCATCTCCATACACTGTATCCATCAATCTTTGATAAGTAGCTCCCGCATTGCGGAGACCAAAAGGCATCTTGGTATAACAAAAAATGCCCTTCTCCGTGCGAAAAGCAGTTTTATCTTCGTCTTCTTTTTTTACCAAGACTTGATGATAACCTTTATAACAATATAGAAAACATTTCCAGTGAAAGGAAGCTAATGAGTCAACCTTTTTGTCAATCTCAGGAAGAGAATAACAATCTTTCGGACACGCTTTGTTCTTTAAAATCTATGCACATCCGCCATCCTCCATTATGTCTCTTAACCATGACTGGGTTTGCCACCCAGGTCTGGTATTTGACTTCGCGCAGAATACCAGCATTTAATAACTCGGTGACTTGTTCGTTCATTGCCGCTGTCTTTTCTGACCCGAGGCTGCACTTTTTCTGCACAACTGGCTCTGCTGATGGAAATACATTCAGGCAATGTTCTGCAACGTCGTGCGGGACACCAACCATGTAGGCAGGTGTCCAGGCGAAAATGTCTTTGTTGCGAAACAACAGTAGTTTAAGCTTTGCGCGAACTTCAATACTGACTGCGGTCCCTAATAAGATTGTCTGCTCAGGGTACTTATTGTTGAGTACCCACTTTTCTGGTTCATTGCTTGGTAATGTCTTGCCAGCCTTCATAACTGGTTCTTCAATTGACATGATTTCTTTCCGTGCATAAAGTATAGCTACGTCATTAGGTATCAGAAAACCACAAGCAGCATGTGGAGCGGAAGTAATCATACTAAAATCACGTTGCGTGCGGCGTCCCAATAGTACATCGTGACGGGAATTTGCCGGCATCACCATGAAGTTGACATTACTCGTTCGAGAACACCTCCCATCGGATAACGTAACAGGAAAGAGGATTTGACCTAGAGGAAAGACAGCCTCATTGCAGAACCCAGTTAATGGAAAATCAACTGGTTCCAAGCGTGCCTTATCCTCAGGATCTAGTTGCTTGAAGCACTGCTCATACATGATATCCATGGAACTACCCGGATCTATAAACATATAGTCTGTTTGGTAGTGCCCAAAGATACCGGTGATAACTACTGGCCGGTCTTTTTGAGGACCGCCTGGAACGATAGGAAAAATGACTTGCTGTTCGCGCCAAGTGTTGTTTTGAAAATGTTGAAGGCTACGCTTGCGCGATGATCCACCTTGAATCATGGAAACGTGCTGTTTCATTTTCTTGTTGCTTGGCCCTTCGTTCTCGCGCGTGATTTGCTTAATCTCTTTGCGCACATTCTGGACTAGATGTGTCAGTTTCCCACTTTTTAATGCTTTTTCAATCTCCGTGCGCAGACCGATGCAATTATCTGTTGTGTGGCCTGTGTCTCTATGATAGTTACAGAACAAATTTGGGTCTTGCCCTTTTTTGTTTTTCATTGGTTGTGGCTGTTTAAACTGATAATTCTCAGTGCTGAGAACCTCAGTCGGAGATTTCGTTAAGGGAGTCCACTGACGTTCCCTATTCTCCTATTTAATCGCTTTTTGAGTTGTTATCTTGTTGATTGTTGCTCGCGCATCAATTGGTGAGTACGGAGAATACGAATTCTGACTTGACTCTTTCCAGTTTCTCTTATACTTGCGACTACCCCTACTCAGGTCTTGCGGATGGTTCTGAGGTAGAGGTGGCCGGTTAGAACTTAAGTTGCGCTCAGTCTGGGCGTAAACCTTGGCTGCCGCTATGAGTTTATCCCAGTTTTTTGGAAGGCCAGTTGTACCGGACAACACTTTAATCATTTCATCGCACCTTACCGCATACTTGAACTGCGCGCGTATAAGTTCTTCATGGACATCTCCAATCTCCAACACCTCTTTATTGTAACGTGTTATAAAATCTTCGAGGCTTTCATCGTCCCTCTGCCAAATGTTCATTACATCTGAGGAGTCGCGACGTATCGCCGTTGCTGACTAAAGTGTGTAAGAAATGTTTCTTTTAAGTCATTCCAAGAGGAAAGTTTACCTGCCGGCAAATTATCAAACCAAAGGCGCGCAGCGCCAGTAAGGGTTTGTACAAATAAGTGACACCATATTGGCAGTGTCCAGCACCCAAGTAACCCTGCACCGGTAAAGAGGCGCATGTGATCATCGGGATCGGTCAAACTGTTAAACTTTTCGACGTTGGATGGCAATTCCCTCGCTCCAACGGAGCCAGTGCTATCTCTCTGGTAAACTTTGATTGTTCAGCTGCTTTGGTTGGGCGATACACCAAATTGTAATTATGCTCAGCTTCTGGATTGTATACTGCGCGTACTTTTGGCCTGTAACTAGCATGATCTGCAGATATTCGATTAAAAATACTTGCACTATCCCATTCCTCATAGGTTCTATCGAGCTCATCGTGTTGGGTGTCCCGTTTCTGCGAAGATCGCGGGCCCAAACGAGAGTGAACAGATACACGACGCTGAACGTTGTCCTCTTGCCTTCTATTACCAGAATGAACAGGATAATGCATTTCCGTTCCATCTTCAGGCATGCGCGAAGGGGAACGAGCATGACCTTGAGTATTATAACTCAAAACTCGAGGTGCCGGCGAAGCACGGACCTGAGGAGCGCTAACCGGAGCTTGAAAAGCTGGAGTTCCGGTTTGGGCACATAACTGAGCATACATAGCGTTTAGAGTCGCTTGAGATTTAATTAACCACGATAATGGAGTCTCTCCAGGTGGTAAAATCGACGCAACATCAACCTGAGGAGCCGCCGGCGTTACAGGAATATTCGCATGATTAGGATCATACTGAGCATTAGCTTCGCTGGAAGAATCCTCAACTATTTGTCCGTCGACCTGAGGTCCGACAGCAACGCGTCGAATCCCTGATCGAGGACCTTGAAAAGATGATCCGTCAGCCATGGCGCTGCAGATCTAAGTGAAACGAAACGAAAGGTGAGAGAATCGAAATCGGTGGGCGCCAATGAAGAAACCCTAGATCAACTAGACTGGAGTCAAGGTAGATCTATGGAATGGGCTCTGCATAAAAGGGTTAACCCTCCGTTTGGTTTCATGATGGATGATGAATAGAACATTACTCCGGCTGATCCTGCAAAACAGAACACCGTTAGCTCGCCACGGGGAGAAGGGGGGTTCTCTCCGTGACCACCCTCCGGCGTGAGAATAAGTACAGGTAGTCCGAAGTAAGTATTGTAAGTGAGAGAGTAGTTGAGTGTCAATACCTTTCCTTGAACTCCAAGTTACTTATTTATAGCCGGTGTTTGGCGCCAAAAAAGAGAGATTGTTAACGTTAACGGAATCTTTTGTTATTCCGTTAACGTTTGTTGGCGATCTGTTAGTGCACACGGATCGTGAGCTCATCAGCGGTTAGGGAGGTGCCACGTGTCCACATGAGATCACTACATCTTATAAATGTGAGCATGCCATCACCGTGATCTTCCTCATCCGTTCAGATGCTGTCATGTGACAATTGGTTATAACCGAAAAGATGCTTGCACGATTGGGTGTTAATGGCTTCTAGAAGGTTTCACAGCTGTTACCCATCTATTATTCGTCACGTGTACATTATGTTATAATAGAAAAGATTCCCTTTTCTTTTGCACCAAGGATTTTGCTAAGAGAAAATTTCTCAGGATTTACTGTTTCCTTGCGCGGGAAGCGCAAGTTAGTTAACTGATCTTCCTTCCTTTCCTTGCTGCTTAGCGCAACGTTTGGTGGATGCTTGCTTTAATATAAATATCTGCGCAAGATTTGTGCATGGAGCATTATCAAACAAGAATGTTCAAGGTTAACTTTAAACCTTGCGCGAGCCCGCGCAAGGTAGTTAAATGAAGCATTATCAAACAAGAATGTTCAATGTTAACTTTGAACCTTGCGCGGTTGCGCGAGCCCGCGCAAGGTAGTTAAATGAAGCATTATCAGACAAGAATGTTCAAGATTAACTTTGAACCTTGCGCGAGCCCACGCAAGGTAGTTAAATGACGCTTTCCTCTCTTGGATACTTGGCGTAAAGTTCTAATAAATCTTATTTTGGCAAAGAAGTCTGCGCACAGTTTCCTTAGAAGTTATTAATGGGTATGGTTTCCTTGATTGACGCAAGGTTTTTGATAACATACCCCTTCAAATTAGTTTTAGTTTTGAAATATATTTTTATATTTTAATGTTTTGTTTTGTTTAATATATGTTTTATTTATTGATGCATATTTTATAGAAATAAAAAATCTAAAAAAAATCACACCCCATGTGTTTGAGCACCCCTAGTGATTGAGTGCAAAATAAGAAGTAGAGTTGTGAGTTACATAACATGATGTTATTGGTTAAAAATTTTTTACCACTCTTTATTTGAAGAGTGCCATTTCCACTCTAATCAAACATTATGCTAACATAACTGAAAAATTGCTAGACAATTATAAGTGTCAATCACCAATCACTATCTAGAACCTTTGATGATTCCCATAGTGTAAACTATAAGGAAAATATTTGGTACGATGTTTTAATAACATAAATGAATATTTGTTATTGGTTTTTTTTGTGAATTATCTCATTGAAATTCGAGTGTATCATCGAAGTGTTTTAGTCTAAAAGTGATTTCAACACAATTCAAAAGACATATCCATGCCATACAAATTTTGAAACTTACAAATAAATGAAATATCAGTCTAATCATAGATGTTAATCGTTTCAACTGGTTCAACCTGTACCTGACAGGCCTGATAAAATGTTCAAAAGTATATGGTTAGAGTGTTTATGCAGCTGATTTTCTATCTAAAGAGACTAAAAAGAAATATTGGATTTTAAATAATCCCAACTATTTGCTGTTGACCGTCAACATCTCAACTTAAAAAATAACAACTGTCAGTCCCAACGATTAACATATTGGCCTCCAATAGATTCTAACTAATAGAACCCTAATGTCGTTAGTATCTGGTTGCCGAAAAAATGTTTTTGGCTAGAAAAAGGTTCCAAAAAGTCCGATTTAAGGTTACAAAGAGGTTTGAGACGAAAATGTTGAGTTTTCCGGACAGAAAGATGTTTTCCGGCGAAAAAGGAGTTTTTTGACGACCTCAATAATTGTGGCTTTACTACAAAAAGTTCCTAAATGTCCGTAATAAGATTACAAAGAGGTTTGGGACGAAAAAGTCGAGTTTTCCAGCAACCGAATAGTAACGACGTTAGAGTTCTGTTAGTCAGGGTTCATTGAAAGCCAATATGTTAATAGTTGAGACTACCCGTGGTTATTTTTGAATTTAAGATTGTTACCAGCTAACAACAACTAATTAAGATTATTAAAAATCAAATATTCTAACAAAAAGGATAATACCACACATAAAAAATACTAAAAAGATCCTACAATGAATAAACTTCTTAAATGCACCGTGCACGCCATTTCTCCTCTGTTTCTAAAAACCAAATAAAGTAAAAAATAACGGATAATATCCACATTACTATAAAACAAATATACACCCTCCCGATTCTTCTCTTAGGTTATGTTTGAGTTGTATTATTACTACATCACTGCGTATATATACGTTGTTGATAAATGAAAGGATTACACACTTCTCATTTCTCAATTATTTCTCACGTGGGAGAGATAGAGATCACGGCCGTGGCCATGGACGGAGACGACGAGAATCTTAAAATTCTAAATCTCATAGTGACGAATCGAGTCGACAGAACACAGGACGACCTCCAAGAGGGAGAACTAGTGGGAGCCAGAACAATATATGTTATACATGTGGAATGTCAAATCATTGGTCCCGCACGTGTCGCACCCCCAAATATATTGTGAAGCATATCAACGGATGATGAAAGGAACAAGAAAAAATGTTAAGACAAATCTGATTGAGAATGCACCTAATCTGTCATCTCCTACACCACTATCAGACACTCATCTGGATGCGTCTGACTTCACTGAAAATTAGTGACATATTATGGTTGAACTTTATGTGATGTTTTTTTAGATTGTGGTTTCTTTTCTTTGTTTTGGATTTCGTTTTAAACTCTTATGGTATTTTGTTTTTGAACTATTGTTATGGTTTCATTTAACTTGTGATGTTTGATTCATATTTGTGTGATGTTTTTTTATCATGCTCAAGCAAGTAGTTTGTTATATTAATTTGTTTTATTATTTCCAGAGGAAATACGTTTACAAGCTCCAATACTATCAACACTATTCTCAAACATAAGAAAATTTTCTCTGAGTTGTCTGTAGTCCTGCAGAGACACTTGTTGGTACTATTTATGGTGTGTGTGATCTTATAGAAGGCTATGGAAGAGCAAGCATCATATTACCATTGGGTACTAAACTAATTATAAATGATGCATTATACACTCTAGTAAATCAAGACGAAATTTACTTTGTTTTAAAAGTATTCGACAAAATGGTTACCACTCAAGACAACATCTGAAAATAATATTGAATACTTACAAATTACTTCAAATGAAAATGGCAAAGATACCATTTTAGAAAAGATAAAAGCTTTATCATCTGGATTATATTGTACTAATATTACTCCAATTGAATCATACATGGTGGTGAGTAACCATAAGTTACTAGATAAACACACATTCACAATATGGCATGACCGACTAGTCACCCTAGCAACATAATGATGAGGCGAATAATTAAAAGTATAAATGGGCACCCTCTAAAGAATTTAAAAGTCTTGTTATCACAAGATTATTCATGTGCGGCATGCTCTTTATGCAAACTCATTACTCGGCCCTCACCAACTAAGTTGACAAAAGAAAACCCCTCATTTTTAGAAAGAATACAAGGAGACATTTATGGGCCTATACATCCTCCTTGTGGTCCATTCCGCTATTTATTAGTCTTACTTGACGCCTCATCGCGATGGTCACATGTGAGTCTTTTAGCTACTTGAAATGTAGCTTTTGCCCGACTTTTAGCTTAAATCATACAACTTAGAGCTAATTTCCCGGACAATCAAACTAAAAACATCCGGGTGGAAAATGCAGGAGAATTCACATCCCAAGCTTTTAATGACTATTGTATGTCGATTGGGATAAATGTTGAACATCCAGTAGCTCATGTTCACACACAAAATGGTTTAGCTGAATTATTAATTAAACGATTACAAATAATCGCTAGACCTCTCCTGATGATATGCAAATTGCCATCTTCTGCATGGGGGCATGCTATTCTACACGCTGCTGCACTAATCCGATTAAGGCCAACCGCCGATCATGAATACTCCCCATTACAGCTGGTCTCCGAAAGAGAATCGAATCTGTCCCACCTCAAATATTTGGTTGTGTGGTATATGTACCGATATCACCACTACAACGTACCATTATGGGACCACAGAGAAGACTGGGCATTTACATTGTTTTTAACTACCCGTCTATTATTAAATATTTAGAACCATTAACGGGTGACATGTTTACAGCACGCTTTGCTGACTGTCAGTTTAACGAGACGGTATTCCTAGTAAATGAAACCCTAGAACAGGTAAATGTCCCAGAAGAGATAAATATAGTTCCAGAGGAAAGTGAAGTTCCGGAAGATAATCCGTTACCAAATGAAAATGAGATCTTTATCAATCATGTACAAAATAGTACAATATGGAACCAAATTTAAACACGTGTTATTCGGATATGATATAGCAACGAATGTAATCAATGAAAATGTATACATACCTAAAACTCTAGAAGAGTGCATGCAAAGAGAAGATTGGCCATAATGACAAGATGCCATAAAGGTTGAGTTAGGTTCACTCGAAAAGCGAAATGTTCTCGGACCTGTAGTCCAAACACCCATAGATGTCAAACCAGTAGGTTATAAATGGGTGTTTGCTATAAAAAGAAACGAAAAGAATGAGATTGTATGATATAAGGCACGCCTTGTAACACAAGGGTTTTCCCAACTCCTAGGAGTTGATATGAGGAAACGTATTCCCCTGTAGTGGATACGATTACCCTTAGATTTCTAATTGGTTTTGCAATCTCACAAGGATGTCAAATGAGACTTATGGATGTTGTCACTGCATACTTGTACGGGACACTTGAAAATGACATCTACATAAAATCCCTAAAGGATTAAAAATGCCCGAAGCATTAAAATCAATACCTCAAGATATGTGTGCTATAAAGCTAAAAAGTCTTTATATGGTCATAAACAATTTGGTCGTATGTGGTACAATCAGCTTAGTGAATATCTTGAAAAATAAGGATACAAGTCTGATGTAATCAACCCATGTGTTTTTATAAAAGATCACTCTCAAAATTCACTATAATAGCAGTCTATGTTGATGTTATAAACATTATCGGAGCTCCCGAAGAGATAGAAAAAACAGTTAATATATTAAAGAGAGAATTTGAGTTGAAAGACCTTGGTATAACAAAATTATGTCTCGGCCTGCAGTTTGAGCATTTGCTCAACGGTACATTCATCCATCAGTCAAACTACATCCAGAAGATGTTCGTGTGTTTTAATATGGACAAAGCTCATCCGTTTAGCGTACCCATGATTGTCCGACCGCTAGATCCACATAAGGATCCTTATTGCCTTCAAGAAGAAGGCGAAGAAGTACTTGGTTCAAAAGTACCATACTTAAGTGCGATCGGTGCCCTTATGTATTCTACAAATAACACGAGACCCGATATTGCGTTCTCGGTACATGTACTAGCGAGATACAGTTCGAATCCAACACACAGACAATTGAATGGAATAAAACACATATTCCAATATATTTGCGGGACACAAGACTTAGGTCTTTTCTACTAAAAAGATCAAAAGTCCAAGCTTGTTGGGTATGCTGATGCTGGATATATATCAGATCCACATAAAGCAAAATCTCAAACAAGTTATGTATTCACATATGGTGGCACAACAATTTCTTGGAAGTCAACTAAGCAAACTCTTACAGCAACATCATCAAATCATGCCGAATTGATAGCACTATATGATGCCGGTTGAGAATGCGTGTGGCTGAGATCAATGATTAATCACACATAGGAAGCATGCGGAGTAGAACAAATCAAGAAGGAGCCGACAACTTTTCATGAAGACAATGTTGCTTGCATAGCTCAAATCTAGAAGGTTACATCATGGGTGATCGAACAAAGCACATCTCACCAAAGTTTTTCTCAACATATGACTTGGAGAAAGAAGGGGAAATTGATGTTCGTTAGATCAAGTCAAGTGAAAATTTAGCTGATCTATTAACAAAATCTTTACCTAGAAGCAGTTTCGAGCAGCTATCACACAAGATCGGTCTCCGTAGATTGAAAGATGTTTGTTGAATTCAGGGAGAGAATTATACACGCTGTACTCTTTTTCCTTAACTAAGTTTTGTCCAATAAGTTTTCTTAGTAAGGTTTTTAATGAGACATCATAATTGATCCAGTAGTATCAGTTTATTTATTTAAGTCCTGAAGTACATGTTTAACATCATCATGAAGTGTATTGTTAACTGTGTATAATAAATAGTAATATATATCTGAAGGGGAGTGTTATAAATACAAATATATACTCTCCTGATTCTTCTCTTAGGTTGTTATGTTTGAGTTGTATTCTTACTACATCATTGTGTATATATACGTTGTTGATAAATGAAAGAATTACACACTTCTCATTTCTCAATTATTTCTCTCACACATATGGCTCAATTAGTCAATTTCATATTTCCATTATCATTTTTAGCTGCACGCAACACACTTTGATATTTTTTAATTTAAAGAAAAACAAATTATGTATAGTCAATGTTGGATAGTTCACTTGGTAGAGTCGCTTTTTAGAGGGGAGATCATAGATTCAAGTATATGCAAAAGAGTATTTAAAGATTATTATAAAGTAAAATAGAGTAACGTTTTGATGTCCAAAAAGAAAATACTATGTATAAATAAATTTAAAATTCAGACTACAACTCAAGGGTTGCCTACCAAAAGAAGCCAATAAAGTTTAAAAAATATCTAGTTTAAGATAATCACATAACATAATTTCATTTTTCTCAGGTGTCGCTGCTCTGGATGGCCATTTAGGACTGGTTTTATTCTTGGAGCAACCTCTTACACTCTTCGCAATCAACAAGTTTAGACTTGTTTTGTTTGTTTGTTTTTATGGTAGGCCAGAGCCTAGACGGGTTTCAAAATTTAGGCTCGTCTTAATTTACTCGCTGCATTGTTTTATATAAAAAATAATGAATGTGTGATAGTTTTAAAAAATAAGCCATGATCTAGTTCCTTTGAAAATGTTGGAGGGTTAGCTCTCCTTGTTCAACTTGATTAATAATAGTGGCAAGTCATTTGCAATTTTTCTTAGATTTTCGTTGTCTAAAAATAGACCATGGCATAATTAGTTTCATGCAATTTGAAAATAGTCAAAATGGTTATGGTTTGTCACCATTAATACTAACCGGAAATTTATAGGGGGTGTGCATTGGGTAGTTTTATGCTCAAACTGAACAAACAAACAAAAAAAAAAAAAACCCACAAACTCAGATTTTAGGTTTTTGAAAAGCATTTGGTTTCGTTTTTTCAATATGGGTTGGGTTTGTTTTCGGTTTTGCCATTTGAGCTTGAAGCTTTTGGTCTGAAAAAATGGCTCAAAATAGTAAATTTAGACCTGAAACTTTAGACCTAATTTTGTTTGTTAATTAATAATTACTTGATTATTACACATCCGAGTTTATAGTTTTTGGGCTACACAATTTATTGATTTTTTTAAGTTTGTTAACATTTAAAACTAAAAATTATAATCCATAAATCTAAATCCGAATTCTTTTTGGGTTTTTATGGGTTCGATTAGGTTATAAACATCAGTTTGGTGTTCACGAGTTCATTTCTAATTTTTTTTAAAAGTTTTGTACATGCAAATCAAAACCGATTGGAAATTCAATTTTTGAAAAAAAAACATATGTAAAACCAAACTGGTAGTTTTGCGTTGTTTTAGTTCGGTTCAATTATGTCGTTTATTTCAATTAGGGTTTGACGATTTAAGTTTCATGCACAACCTTATTAATTAGTTCAAACTAGAATTAGTACCCGCCGCAATGTGACGAGGTTTGGTACAAACAATGACAAATTTTAAACACAACATATTTAAAGACAAACTACTATTGTAAACACTTCTAAAAAGATACAACGACAACAATTTTTCTTTCTGCCTAACCTATGCTTATGCATCATTTTGATACAACTGGTTACCTTGTATTTGTTAAGTGGTTGGTCGTCCAACTGGTCTAGTCGGTCGCGCTCATTTTGCACCTCTGCCTTCCTTCGTCGGTCGGTCTCCTTTTGGACCACAACCTTCCTTTGTAGTGAAATATAAGTCCATCGACGTTAACCATGTTAACTTTGAAGTCATTGCTAAAAGTTGGTTTTTTTTACAAGACCCCTCTAGTCCATAGACAGATGCATGACCTTCTTCTTGCCTTCTGAATTAGCCTTGATTGGAACATTTTTTGGAACAAGTGGTGGTTACGGGGTAAAGCATCTGCAACGCCAATATTGCATGCTTCTGAACTCATATCATGAGATTACTATAAAAAAACAAAACGAAGGAATATGTCAAAAAATCATAAACGATATTCAAAGCCCCTATCATGATGATATAATTCCCATAGCATACAAAGTAACCGACAACATATATTAGGAAATATCAAAGATAGATATAAAAATCTCATGGACCTTAACCAAAGGCCAGCGTGGGTTCGCATGCCAACATTGAACTCCATAAATGGGCACATAGAAAACATGGTTGAAAAGTTTAAAGCCTACGAATGCGTCAAAATAATAGCTTCCAAATGAAGTCGGCAACCAAAAACTACAACATGAGATAAAGAAAATAATTAATCATCATGCATACTTAGACGTAGGCTACCTATGTTGAAAACTGAAATAAACAAATATAGAAACATCAAACTGTTCGAACAAAGAATCCTGACCTCTACGACATATATACAACCTAATAGTTTCAGGTTTATGTATAAACAACTATATTAAAGTGTTCCAAGAAGCCAACGTATTGAGAGACGACACGACTATTATGCATTACACTATCACATGACCAAGTCAAATGCCCCGCCTGTAACATCCGTCAAAAACCGGATTTACCAAACCCGCTCCGTTTATTAACCGAACAATCAGTTAAAAATTTCGTTGCGTATTTAATGCCCAAATTAATTTTAAACGATACATAATTAATAAATATATTAGAATATAAAAGTTACATTTGAAAAAGTATTAAAAATAATGAAATAAAAATAAAAGGATGAAGCCGGGTTTCGAACCCGGGTCAACCAGTTATAAGCCAAGTCTTAACTCCCACACGCTCAACCACTCCGCCACTTGTGTTGTTTGTGTTCATATTGAAACAATTAATACATAACATAAATCTCGAATTCAAACTGACGCGCCCAATAGCAGTCATCGGAAATCCCGACGATTTCGCCGAGATTGGACGGTTTCTTCTGATTTAACCGAAGCATTAACCTTAACATCGGTTATAACCGATGTCCAGTCCGTGACTTTGGTCATAACCACCGGAAAACTTATTGACCGACGAATCAAGACTGAAATCAGACCACATGCATCTCGATTCTTTCCTATAAATGCACCCTCTAACCTCTGATAGCCTTTTCGCTCACAATCACACCCATTCTCGACGTAATTTCACTCGCCGGAAACTTTCTGCAACTCGCCGGAAAACCGAACCCCTTCACCTCTGTGCCTTACTCTAAAAACAGAACACCTAGAGCTCATACCGAAGCCACCCACACTCACCTCAAGCTTCCTGAAGACCCTCTGCCGCAAGACACACGTCGCCGGAATAACCTGTTGTAATCGGAAACTCGTCGGCGACCCATTCTCGACGTAATTTCACTCGCCGGAAACTTTCTGCAACTCGCCGGAAAACCGAACCCCTTCACCTCTGTGCCTTACTCTAAAAACAGAACACCTAGAGCTCATACCGAAGCCACCCACACTCACCTCAAGCTTCCTGAAGACCCTCTGCCGCAAGACACACGTCGCCGGAATAACCTGCTGTAATCGGAAACTCGCCGGCGAAACAGGGGATCTCTGTCGGTATATCTTATACCTAATCTCTCTCATTCTTTTTATTAATCTCATATGTAATTAATCACAACACACTAAAGAACTTGATTAAATCGTCGAACCAGTCGGACATTGGTTCTGGATTAAGCTTAACGAAGAAGATGAAGTTTTCAGTAATATATATGTATAATTTAAATCAAGTTATATCTCGGGTTAGACACACAGTCCAGCGGTGGACTGTGTGCAAATAAACACGCATACGTCCCGAGTTCGATTCTTGTCACACGCACACTCGCCTTAATAAAAATGTTCCTTTTTAAAACTGAACCGGATTCACTCGCAAATAGGTTTTAAGTTTAATGAAAACCGGCATAATAACCAAGATAGACACACAGTTCAGTGGTGGACTGTGTGCGCGTTTAAATCATACGTCGCGGGTTCGAGTCCAGACTACCGCACCGGTTCAGGCAATTATCAAACTTTTTATATAAGGACAGAAATGAATTTATCCAGTTTGTATATAAGTATAATAAAAACCAGATTATTTACCAAGTTAGACACACAGTCCAGCGGTGGACTGTGTGCCAAACTAACCCACAGGTCCCGGGTTCGAGACCTGTGGAGAGCACCGAGCGATACATTAAAAATCGTTTTTAAAATAAATGATTTTCGGATTAATTCAATTAGTATATAAATATAATTAAAAACAGAAATATTTCGGGTTAGACACGTAGCTCAGTTGGTAGAGCTGCGTGCACGCGTACGGGAGGTCACCGGTTCGAGTCTCACCCAGCGCATATCACATACACGACCGAACCGGTCAACAAGTCAACGGTCAAACAAGTCAATGGTCAACAGTCAAAATAAACATTTTTTTTATTACTTTTATTTATTTATTTAAATTAAAAATACTTAAAAATAACATTTTTAAAGTTAGAAAATAGCCTTAAACTCACAAAAATATATCCAATAATCCTACTAAAATTGATTAATAAAATCCGCTTATTTACCGAACCATTATGTTATTATCTAGGTTAGTTTCACTCGTGGTTAAATCAAACTTCGTGCGCATTCAACATCATCAACCGAACGCACCCAATGTGAGTGAATCTTACAACTCCCCTTTTTAATTACACGTTTTGGGGTGTGTCATGTGTCACTAAAATTAACTCGTTTATTTAAACTTGTGCCATACCATATTGTGATCTAAACTTAGAATGTATATATTGTTTGTAGTTATGTATTTTATATTGTCAAGTTGTATGCAAATCATTCATTAGGCTCATCAGTTCGTAGAACAACGCGTGCCTCAAAACTCATTCATTAGGCCCATCAGTTCCTCGTGGGAGACGAGTTGAGCAACGCGTGCCTCAAAACAATCTATTATTGTATGTGTGTGCATTATTTAATATTAAGTGATTTGTGAATAAGTTTACATCTATATTTACTCATATGTGGTTGTGCACTTTATTTTATAATCAATTCAATAAACTTGTTCAAATGTTTTCATAGGATTCACTCGCCAACTTTTTGTTGATCCAAAAACCATTTTTACACATGATACAGGTGAATAGGATGAAGCAAGGAAAACATAGGAAATGCCTTAGAAGAAAATAATGAAGTCTAGAATGATGTGTAGGACATGATGTAATTATGATTGTATGTTTCCCTTTAAATTGTAATAATAAATATGAAACGTTATAATAAATTCATGAGCTTTGATGATAACCCAATCATGCCCCGATCACCTTTTCCGCTGCGGGTCGGGGTGTGACACCGCCAAGATACGTATTATCTTAAGTGGATAAATAGGCCATGGCTGCATATTTAACGACGACAATGTGAACAACAAGTAAAGCACGTGACTTTGTATAACAATGCACCAAATATGTACAAATAATCATGACCCTCAACAAAACACTTAAATAACAAAGCTCAGAGGTGTAGGATGGTGAGAGCATACAACACTAACCCAAATCCTCACGAATATCACAACTTTGGCTCTCGGAAGAAGGTTGTTTTGACCACTTAGTTGATACGAGTTGTACATCAGCCAACAAGAACATAATAGGACCAACAACGAGCATGCAAATAACATTTCACACCAAATGGCGTAATGAACATCACCTTCACAGACCTTTAAAACAAACAACCAAACAAAAGAATGTTTAAGTAATAGACAGTTGTAGTCTAGGTTACCAAGGCCAGCCTAAAGGCACATCTTAGACTGTTTTGAAACACTAAGGATTAGTGAGTATACATCAGCCAACAACAACAGAACCCAAATGGCCATAATCAACAACAAAACAACCATAAAAACAAAGCTCATAAGTAATAGACAGCTGCAACTTGCAACATAAGTTACCACGCCAAGCCCAAAGCGACATTATAGCCATGGGCTCCGATGAACCATAGGCTATCTTCATCGACCCAATAACCAAACATCACAAACATAAACAACAATTATAAAACCATAAAGGATCTCCAAAGTACATTATCGTTACACGATCACAAACCATTAAAAAACTCCAAAAGGTCGCATGCAAACATCGTAAAACAACTAGAAACAAAAAAAATCAAACTTAAACAACAACATCAGATGTTCAAGAACGAGACCCCAAATCACACAAAAAGTAACACATGCACCAACAGATCATTCACAAATACACAAAACCCAAACCATAAAATCGAAAATCAAACGACGAACCGCAAGCTGTCGTCTTCAAGGACAGAAGAACACCCCCAAAATAGACCATGCAACAACAACTCGTTAAAAGCAACACAAAGCCCCAACATTAAACTCTAAAAAGAACCTCTGAAACGTAATACATAGTTTCTAACTACGTGAAATCACGTAAACAAACATAACAAATACAACAACAACAAGAATCAACTTGTAAATATCATGTAGGCCAACGATTGGAGCGAGTCCGGCCATCATAGGCAGATGTCGTCAAATAGGCGATGGTAGTTCGTTATTCTTAGGTAGCGTTTGGTATGAAGAAATAGAAGGTGGAATGGAATGGATCATTCCGATTGAATGAAAAGAAACGTGTTTGGTTACCATGTGGTAATGGAATGGTAATGTTTGATTAAATGAATAGTAACTTTCGATCGGGAAAATTTACAGTTAAAAAATATGAATTTTCCAAATACCACCTCAGGTTAAAAATCATTTACACATCAAACCCAATAAGTTAAGTTATAACCTAAATTTATAAATTCTACTTTTATTAGTTGTTTTAAATGTTCATTTTACATTAATTATTTTCATTTTTTAGTTTATTGATTTAATTTAGTTTATATTAAAAAACTTATATAATTAAATGAGCAATGGGTAAGAAAAAAAGAGTGAAAATGGTGTGATGACGTGTTAATATGACAAATACTTATAAAGTGACAATAAAAAAAATATAACACCTGTTAATTCAGATGTACTAACTTGAATATATGACCCACTTCTAGTAGCCTCATGATTGGACTTTTTAGAATCCAAAATGCATTTCGTCCAACATCTTTTATGCTTGGTAAAATGCTATAAACAAATGTGATTCCGAATTGGCGATTTCTCTCTCTCCCCTTTCTTGCCTCTTTAGAAATCAATCCTCCTTGGGCCACTGGCTGCTATCATGGTTGATAATGACTATATATATATATATGTTGCATTATGTTTCTCTTGATTATGTATGTGGTGGTCAACAACTACAACTGCAAATATAAAGTAAGGGCCAACTTGTAACACTAACATTAGTGAAAGAAGCTAAAAGTTGAAAACTAACAACTGTTTCATTAACTACTCTATGCTAAACTTCTCTAGCTTGCCTCGTCAAGTGGAACGTTCACAACAACATGAACCTTGGACCGAAGAGTAGAGACAAAGCTTCAGATGCTTGTAAGAGAAAATAAACTCGAGTCATTTGATGATGTGTTTATTGCATATTTTTTTGTTTGTACGCTTGATAGGTTTAGAGAAGAATATGGTTCTCACGGATGGAGAAGAGATGTTTTATATACACCGTACTGCATTATGTTTGTATCTAGTAAAGTAGATGTTTATGGAGAGAGGAAGAAAGGGGGTGAGACAATCTTGGGTGAGTAGGATGTGTGCAGAGAGAAACAGAAGAAATAGAAACAATTAGAGAAGAACAAGTATGTCGAGACCTTAACTCCAATAGTTTTGCCATTTGGTCCTAACCCCACACCCTATTATAAAAATATTAATTATACAAATAACAAAAATTACAACAACAACTTATTGCAAGATTATGCAAAAATGCCTCACCATTGAAGGGAACAAATGTTCGATGACTTCGAACAGTGGTGAGCATAGTTTAACCATCACTAGAAATAACCGACAGTCGTGCAAAACCATAACCAAAACTGACTTTAACCTGTGGTTTTGGAAATGCCAAGCCTTTAATTGAGCTATTCGGTTATGGTTATGGTTATGGTTATGGTTATGGTTATGGTTATGGCATGGAAGTATCAAGCCATTAACCGACCAAAACCGAACTGAACATATCTGTTGTTCCATCTTCACTTTTCCTGAATACATACAATTACAAATATATATACACACACACCTGCAGATATTTCCATGTACATATATGCACCTGCATATGGAGACAGGATCAAATACAAATATATGTTAACCTAAGAAACGTAGGAAACCGGGTCAAACGAACTCCAATTGAACTCATTTCAACGACGTTAGAACCGGCTCGTCGAACCATATATAAATATATTTAGGTCTTAGAGCTTAACTTCTAGGATCTAGCTTTAGAATTTAGCTATAAGGTTTAGTTTTATGCTTTAGCTCTAGAGTTTAGGGTTTAACATAGAATTTAGCCTTTAAGGTTTAGCTTTTAAGGTTTATAGTTTAGATTTAAAGAGTTTAGCTTAAGGTTTAATTTTAGGGTTCAGAATTAAGGTATGTGGTTTCTGGTTAGGGTTTGACGATCCGGTTTCAGCACCGGTAAAATGAGTTTAATCCAAGTTCCTTTGACCCGATTTCCTACATCAATGATATTTTCGGCCGCTTTTATTCAAATTACAAAATTTCTTTTGGAAGCAGTGGTTATGGGTGGGTCAACACTCCTCCCCTGCAGCAGTTAATTCAATCCCACTCCCCCGTTATTCAGGGAATGGTCGCTCCCCCTCCCCACTTCTCTCCGCCAGTTTTTTTAAACCTTTATCGATCTCTGATACCTTCCATATTCAATATCAGAACTGAAATCGAGTGTGCATTCCAAAATCAGAGCGGCAAGTTCCAAAAATTGCACTCGGGTTTCATTCCAAAATTGAAGTCAATAAAAATCAATTTTTCCCCTACGTTACTGAAATCACGTTTGTGCTGAAATCGTTTATTGAAGCAAATCTGGCGAATGCATAAATAGACACAAAGGGATTTGAAAAGCTGATTCAAGTGGTATGATCAATCTTGATATATGATTTCAATACATAACATCTATTTTTTTGTATAAATGTGAAATAGTTGACTCCAGATGGCCACATACAGAAAGAAAGCACATCAAATGATAGTTTGGATCTCTATAGTGGGTTGTTCATACACAACAGGTTTGCCAACCAATAGGTATTTTAAGCATTGTATATCTAGTGTTGTGACAGATTTATTTGCGAGACTAACATGATATGTGGATGGAACAGATGAAGAATTTGATAAGCGCACTTGAGAGAGAGAAGTGGTCGCTAGAAGATGGTATATTAACAAATAATATATGATCAGCAAACATATCTGAAACCGATGCTCCCCCAATCCACCAATAATTTATACGTCTATCCATCACTATAAATTGCTCTTTAAAGTGACTCTTTAGTTGACTATTAAGATTGAATGATATGCAACTTGAATCTTTTTTTTTCGGCAAATGTATAGGTGTTCTGCTGAAACTATCAGCACACTCATATTCGACCATTGGGCAAAACTTATGCACAATAATGCGGTACTATTAGCACACTCAGAAAGTGTTGTTAATGATCTCAAGGATCAAACTCATGAACTGAAGGTATTTTCTTTTCTACTTAAAATTACAATTACTTTTCGGTTTATTTTCTAATAAGTAATAAACACCGGTCAACCTGATTTGATTATAGGAAGAGCTATTACGAAGAAAAACATATTTTATTTGCTTATGATGTTGTTGGTTGCATGGTGTTTACAAAGAGAATCCCTAGGCCCCACTCATTGGAAGTAGACTTGGATGATCTTTATATCGTACTATGACCATGACTTGGAGAGGTAAGTCGTCTAAAGTTTAAGGTTTTACACCATTAAAAGTGGTTGATACACTTGTAACCTGGAAACCGCGTACATGAGTATTGACTGTTGATTAAATTTTTACCAAAACATCAAAATAACTTAAGACACTATGCTTCAAACCAGTATTATTAAAACAAATATTTCTTGCAAGGATATGACTCGTGATTACCTCAAAGGCACCATACCTTTTGAATAGGCTTCAACCAATCTGGAGTACTTGTAAGCCATTTCTCATTTACATTTACTACAAGTTTTTGTTGAATATCAATTTGGATTTTAACTTCTTACAGAAGAAACCTACTGTAATCATCGAGGTCTATTATTGTGAACCGTTTGTCTAGAGTAATTTCAACATACTTGGGCAAAATAACATCACTTGTATATCTGTATGCATGCAAAGAAATACGACTCATGTCATTATACCATTAATATGCCCGTTCACCGAACAGGTATAGAACTAATTATTTAATGTTTTGAAACCAAAAGACGTGGCCGATTAATACTTTGGTCAAATAAAGAAAAGGGAGCCATGGTCGGCAATACGCAACCCTTATTTTCAGATATTAATGATGTGCCAAATTTGCAAAAACATTCGATGAAAATGTGTACGAGGCTTTGTCAGTTATCTTTACACTTTAAGCTTGATGTGTGACACAAAGTTGTCTTTTCAATATTGTCGCCTAATTCTATGAGAATCCGAGTTCATGTGAATAAATTCTGATAATAAATGCACATAGCAGTGAGGGGAAGAACTACTAACAAAATACAATTTTCTTTGGGTTAAACCGGTCCAAGTTGTGAGCCATCTCATGAAAGGAATGGTGTAATTTTGATTTATCGGCTATTAGTTTATTAATGTTTTGGCTATGCATTTGTGATTGGGTGTGGGATAACATGTTGTTTTTGTTGGCCGTTAAAAAAATAATATTAATAAGATTAAACGGTATAATATAACGAGAAAACAGGCACACAACATACAATGGTGTGATCGAGGAAGGGGCATTGGCATGCACGTGATGTAATGTTTCCAAGGACCCAAAAAAATGTTTGGATTTTTACACTACATACAAATTTATTGTTAAACTATTTTTTTAAATTATTTATTTTCCTAACAAATGTAAATAATGCATAGCAAGAGATAGTTTTTGGATTCGCGTTACAGAGTGATTTCATGTGTTTATGCAACAAGAAACATACTAACAAGTCCATTCCATTAGCTCGAGGTGTAGAGACATGAACATGACGGTATCATGGTTTTCTGGTTATTACGACAATGCATACGTCCGTCGACCTAGTTGGATAAGTGGTTATGTTGTTATCACGAAGACTTTTACAAAATACGCGTCAAAAGATAATGGTTCGTCTCTGCACGTACGGGTGTGGGAAATTTTGAGGAAGGGTTCGAAGTGGGCATCAGTGTCGAAGAAGATGGCAAGTTAATGAGTAAGTTCTTCAAATTTCACGATTTACAAGCGGAAAGGTTTTGGTTGAAATAAGAACAAAGCCAAAAGTGGCCTAGAGGAAAATGAAGAGGCTTTATATGGACACATAAGCCCCCGAGAGGGAAGAATTCAAATTATTGACTACTAACATCGACAGTCTTTCGCTTAGAGAATGGAAAGTCGCGACAAAGATGAAGGAAAAAAAATGATGTTTTAGTTTTTTTTTTTCTTTTTTAAAAAATGAAAAGTTTTATATTAGCTATTAAACGTTTAATAAAATCCAAATAAATTAATTGTTTAATAAATAAAAAAAGTAACGTGATAATCATAACATAGCTATGAGAATAGATGAGATGGGGATCTGACGCTAAAGTAACAATAAGACTATGCGTTGTGGAGCCGTGAGTATGGGCACTAGCCACGCAGCTGCCACGGTGGCTCGCGAACATCACAACGGCCAAGCTCCAGCGGAGGCGTGAGGGTGGTGGCTGGCGCTATTGATGAATTCACCACAATAGGCTCAAGTGAGGGGGCGCGAGTGGACAAGGTGATAAGCAAGCGTGTAGTCAGCACCATATGTCACAATATTAGAGGATAAAACCACAACACATAGTCTAAATAGTAAAGGAGAAAGGGATGAGCTAAGGGGGAAATGATAACTCGCTCAAAGGGAGGGAAGGAGCATATTCTAGTGAGGTCAAGTGATGAGGTGGTTTCATTGTTAACACTGATTCTTAGAAGTGTTTATAAGATTGATGGGTGTGGTTCACTAGTGAACCCTCATCAGTATCATTCTTTCATTTCATTATTTTTTTTCTTCATCATCCATGGATGTGATTCACTATCATCCACTATCACCTCTCTTTATTTTATTAGTTATATACTTTTAAAATGTATGTTTTCCATGACTCGGGGCCTTCGTGGAAATCTTCTTGCCCTTCACTATCACTAGTGAGGGAGACAATCTTCCACTAAAGTCCACCATGCCACCTTACCTCCAGGATTCCTTTTCATGATCCATATCCTTTGGCCTAAATGTATAGAGCTAAGTGTCATGTCAACAAAATATCTCTTTCATTTACAATGTGTCATAATTCATAAAGACAAACATCCTTCAATTTTACACATCATCAACACATTTTACATTTATTTATCATAACTAAATTATAAATTGTAATAAACTATTTACTTTTTTAATATTGTGTTTGTAGAAAGGATATTAACATTATATATATTATAAATATATATTATAAATTAGTAACATTTATTTATATGTTATAAATTAATAACACAGTTAGGCTTTACCAAGTTGTACTTCATGCTTTGACGGTGTAAATTACAGAATTCTGTTGTACATTATTGTTTTAGGGTTGTACGGTTTTAAACATGACGTGTGTCCTTGTTGGCTTACCACGCATCTCCACAACTTTTGATCCCAACGTCCCACAAAAGCTCAGTGTCTGATTTAAAATTTGTTACCTCTAAGAAATCTTTCTTGTCACTTCTCTCTCTCATCGAGAGAGAAGACGGTGGTTTTGTGATAGCACAGTTGTGATGATGGTGCTACGTTCATAGTTGTGATGACGGCTGTACTATTTAAATAAATAAAACAATAATCTATTTAAAGATTATGTAAAAATGCCACGTCGTTGAAAGGAACATGTCACAATTACAATCATTTAAATAAGACACAAATGCTCGATGACTTTGTTACAAAAAGTAGTTTAGCAGCTTTAGTGACCAAAAAAAAATGTTCTTACGTTTTTCATCAGGTTCTTCCAACAGCTGTGCAATTATTATCATATTCACAATCTTATTTACTTTTCTTAGTCATAATCACAAATTAAAACAAACTAATATAATTAAATTTTAAATTGAAAAAGTGACAATTTGGACCAAATTCCAGTGGTAACGCAGTTTCAATCAATAAATCATCGATGTATTAGAACATGGTTTAAATTCGGTGAAGCACCCCAAAAGAAAAGAAACAATTTATGCAATATGGACCTGCGAGAATGAAAAAGTATTTAAATAAGTGAATTCTACTGCTTTTAAAGCGGTTGAGGATGTAAAGGAGACGATGTTTTAGTGGATGAGAACAAGAACAAGACGATGTTGTATTTGGCGTTGTGTTGGTTATCTTGTAACATTTGAATCTTGGTGTATGTTATATCTTAGTAGCTTGTTGAGATAGATTGGTTTTGGTGGTAATAAAATTGCTTCTTGTGGTTGTTAAAAAAAAGATTAATACTTTGAATGGTCAAATAAAGAAAAAGGGGGCCCTGGCAAGCAATTTGCAACTCATCTTTTCCATATATTAATGATGTGCCAAATTTGCATAAACATATGATACTATTCGGATGAAAATGTGTACTATGCCTTATCTCTTGTCTTTACAATTTAAGTTTCATGTGTGATAAATTGTTAGTCTTTTCAATATTGTCGCCGAATATTATGAGAAACCATGTTCATGTGAATAAATTCAAATAGTATGTCTTGGATATACTTTTATCTTTCCTTAACTCCATCTAGGTGACACATCATCCGTTTTTCCTCTTTTCACTTTAACTTACCCTAAGGAAATGGTCTAATCCATTAACTTTACGTAACCTTATTTTTAGTGGGTATTGGTTAAAAAAAAAGAAAACTAATTCAGTCTCTTAACATTTGGTTAACATGTTAATAAGTAGCCCCTTTAACCCGCCTCTTAACACAAGGAGGGAGTGGTTTGCAACGCCAGTTAACCTGCAATATTACCTTTAACGTCCCGTGTGGTAGGGTACGCCCAAGGCCTAAATGCACATTAGTAATGAGGCAATAACTACCATAAAAATACAAAGTTTTATCTATTAATATAAATGTTAACTTTTTTTGGAAGGCCAGTTGTACCGGACAACACTTTAATCATTTCATCGCACCTTACCACATACTTGAACTGCGCGCGTATAAGGTCTTCATGGACATCTCCAATCTCCCACACCTCTTTATTGTAACGTGTTATAAAATCTTCGAGGCTTTCATCGTCCCTCCGTCAGATGTTCATTACATCTGAGGAGTCGCGTACATATCGCCGTTGCTGACTAAAGTGTGTAAGAAAATTTTCTTTTAAGTCATTCCAAGAGGAAAGTTTACCTACCGGCAAAAAATTTTTGGCTAGAAAAAGGTTCCAAAAGGTCCGATCTAAGGTTAAAAAGAGGTTTGAGACGAAAATGTTGAGTTTTCCGGACAGAAAGATGTTTTCCGGCGAAAAAGGATTCTTTTGACGACCTCAATAATTGTGGCTTTACTAGAAAAGGTTCCTAAATGTCCGTAATAAGATTACAAAGAGGTTTAGGACGAAAAAGTCGAGTTTTCCAGCGACCGAATAGTAACGACGTTAGAGTTCTGTTAGTCAGGGTTCATTGAAAGCCAATATGTTAATAGTTGAGACTACCCATGGTTATTTTTGAATTTAAGATTGTTAACAGCTAACAACAACTAATTGAGATTATTAAAAATCAAATATTCTAACAAAAAGGATAAAACCACACATAAAAATACTAAAAAGATCCTACAATGAATAAACTTCTTAAATGCACCGTGCACGCCATTTCTCCTCTGTTTCTAAAAACCAAATAAAGTAAAAAACAACGGATAATATCCACATTACTATAAAACAAATATACACCCTCCTGATTCTTCTCTTAGGTTATGTTTGAGTTGTATTCTTACTACATCACTGCGTATATATACGTTGTTGATAAATGAAAGGATTACACACTTCTCATTTTTCAGTTATTTCTCTCACGTGGGAGAGAGAGATCACGGCCGTGGCCGTGGACGGAGACGACGAGAATCTTAAAATTCTAAATCTCGTAGTGACGAATCGAGTCCACAGAACACAGGACCACCTCCGAGAGGGAGAACTAGTGGGAGCCAGAACAATATATGTTATAAATGTGGAATGTCAAATCATTGGTCCTGCACGTGTCGCACCCCCAAACATATTGATGAAGCTTATCAACGGATGATGAAAGGAGCAAGAAAAAATGTTAAGACAAATCTGATTGAGAATGCACCTAATCTGTCATCTCCTACACCACTATCAGACACTCATCTGGATGCGTCTGACTTCACTGAAAATTAGTGACATATTATGGTTGAACTTTATGTGATGTTTTTTAGATTGTGGTTTCTTTTCTTTGTTTTGGATTTTGTTTTAAACTCTAATGGTATTTTGTTTTTGAACTATTGTTATGGTTCATTTAACTTGTGATGTTTGATTCATATTTGTGTGATGTTTTTTTTATCATACTCAAGCAAGTAGTTTGTTATATTAATTTGTTTTATTATTTCCAGAGGAAATACGTTTACAAGCTCCAATAAAGCTATTATTGGTGATGAATGTCTCGTAGATAGTGGTACTATCAACACTATTCTCAAACATAAGAAAATTTTCTCTGAGTTGTCTGTAGTCCTGCAGAGACACTTGTTGGTACTATTTATGGTGTGTGTGATCTTATAGAAGGCTATGGAAGAGCAAGCATCATATTACCATTGGGTACTAAACTAATTATAAAGGATGCATTATACTCTAGTAAATCAAGACGAAATTTACTTTGTTTTAAAAGTATTCGACAAAATGGTTACCAGCTCAAGACAACATCTGAAAATAATATTGAATACTTACAAATTACTTCAAATGAAAATGGCAAAGATACCATTTTTGAAAAGATAAAAGCTTTATCCTCTGGATTATATTGTACTAATATTACTTCAATTGAATCATACATGGTCGTGAGTAACCATAAGTTACTAGATAAACACACATTCACAATATGGCATGACCGACTAGGTCACCCTAGCAACATAATGATGAGGCTAATAATTTAAAGTATAAATGGGCACCCTCTAAAGAATTTAAAAGTCTTGTTATCACAAGATTTATCATGTGCAGCATGCTTTCTATGCAAACCCATTACTCGGCCCTCACCAACTAAGTTGACACAAGAAAACCCCTCATTTTTAGAAAGAATACAAGCAGACATTTGTGGGCCTATACATCCTCCTTATGGTCCATTCCGCTATTTATTAGTCTTAGTTGACGCCTCATCGCGATGGTCACATGTGAGTCTTTTAGCTACTTGAAATGTAGCTTTTGCCCGACTTTTAGCTCAAATCATACAACTTAGAGCTAATTTCCCGGACAATCAAATTAAAAACATCCGGGTGGAAAATGCAGGAGAATTCACATCCCAAGCTTTTAATGACTATTGTATGTCGATTGGGATAAATGTTAGACATCCAGTAGCTCATGTTCACACACAAAATGGTTTAGCTGAATTATTAATTAAACGATTACAAATAATCGCTAGACCTATCCTGATGATATGCAAATTGCCATCTTCTGCATGGGGGCATGCTATTCTACACGCTGCTACACTAATCCGATTAAGGCCAACCGCCGATCATGAATACTCCCCATTACAGCTGGTCTCCGAAAGAGAATCAAATCTGTCCCACCTCAAATATTTGGTTGTGTGGTATATGTACCGATATCACCACTACAACGTACCATTATGGGACCACAGAGAAGACTGGCCATTTACATTGTTTTTAACTACCCGTCTATTATTAAATATTTAGAACCATTAACGGGTGACATGTTTACAGCACGCTTTGCTGACTGTCAGTTTAACGAGACAGTATTCCTAGTCTTAGGGGGATATAAGACTAAGAAAGACTGGTAATACAAGAGTTAACATGGAATGCATCATCGTTATCAAATCTCGACCCCCTAAGTGGTCAGTGTGAATCTGAAGTCCAAAAGATTATAATTTGCAAAGAATCGCAAATGAATTACCAGATGCATTTACAGACACAAATAAAGTGACAAAGTCACAATACCAGCATCAAATGCACTTGCTCGAGTTGAAGTAATCCCAGAAGTGATTACCATACAAAAAAAACGTGGGAGACCAATAGGTCCCAAAGATAAGAACCCACGTAAAGGAAAAGAGCATTATAAGCCATTGGTGAAAACTAAGTAAATGAAACCCAAGAACAGGTAAATGTCCCAGAAGAGATAAATATAGTTTCAGAGAAAATGAAGTTTCGGAAGATAATCCGTTACCAAATGAAAATGAGATCTTTATCAATCATGTACAAAATAGTACAATATGGAACCGAATTTAAACACGTGTTAATGATATATTCGCATATGATATAGCAACGAATGTAATCAATGAAAATGTATACATACCTAAAACTCTAGAAGAGTGCATGCAAAGAGAAGATTGGCCAAAATGGCAAGATGCCATAAAGGTTGAGTTAGGTTCACTTGAAAAGCGAAATGTTTTCAGACCTGTAGTCCAAACACCCATAGATGTCAAACCAGTAGGTTATAAATGGGTGTTTGCTATAAAAAGAAACGAAAAGAATGGGATTGTATGATATAAGGCACGCCTTGTAGCACAAGGGTTTCCCAAATCCTAGGAGTTGATATGAGGAAACGTATTCCCTGTAGTGGATACGATTACCCTTAGATTTCTAATTGGTTTTGCAATCTCACAAGGATGTCAAATGAGACTTGTGGATGTTGTCACTGCATACTTGTACGGGACACTTGAAAATGACATCTACATGAAAATCTCTAAAGGATTAAAAATACCCGAAGCATTAAAATCAATACCTTGAGATATGTGTGCTATAAACCTAAAAAGTCTTTATATGGTCATAAACAATTTGGTCGTATGTGGTACAATCGGCTTAGTGAATATCTTGAAAAATAAGGATACAAGTCTGATGTAATCAACCCATGTGTTTTTATAAAAAGATCACTCTCAAAATTCACTATATTAGCAGTCTATCTTGATGTTATAAACATTATCGGAGCTCCCGAAGAGATAGAAAAAACAGTTAATATATTAAAGAGAGAATTTGAGATGAAAGACCTTGGTATAACAAAATTATGTCTCGGTATGCAGTTTGAGCATTTGCTCAACGGTACATTCATGCATCAGTGAAACTACATCCAGAAGATGTTAGTGTGTTTTAATATGGACAAAGCTCATCCGTTTAGCATACCCATGATTGTCCGACCGCTAGATCCACATAAGGATCCTTATCGCCTTCAAGAAGAAGGCGAAGAAGTACTTGGTCCAAAAGTACCATACTTAAGTGTGATCGGTGCCCTTATGTATCCTACAAATAACACGAGACCCGATATTGCGTTCTCGGTACATGTACTAGTGAGATACAGTTCGAATCCAACACGTAGACACTTGAATGGTATAAAACACATATTCCGATATATTTGCAGGACACAAGACTTAGGTATTTTCTACTAAAAGATCAAAAGTCCAAGCTTGTCAGATCCACATAAAGCAAAATCTCAAACAAGTTATGTATTCACATATGGTGGCACAACAATATCTTGGAAGTCAACTAAGCAAACTCTTACAGCAACATCATCAAATCATGCCGAATTGATAGCACTATATGATGCCGGTTGAGAATGCGTGTGGCTGAGATCAATGATTAATGAAGACAATGTTGCTTGCATAGCTCAAATCTAGAAGGTTACATCATGGGTGATCGAACAAAGCACATCTCACCAAAGTTTTTCTCAACATATGACTTGGAGAAAGAAGGGGAAATTGATGTTCGTTATATCAAGTCAAGTGAAAATTTAGCTGATCTATTAACAAAATCTTTACCTAGAAGCAGTTTCGAGCAGCTATCACACAAGATCGGTCTCTGTAGATTAAAAGATGTTTGTTGAATTCAGGGAGAGAATTATACACGCTGTACTCTTTTTCCCTTAACTAAGTTTTGTCCCATTAAGTTTTCTTAGTAAAGTTTTTAATGAGACATCATAATTGATCCAATAGTATCAGTTTATTTATTTAAGTCCTGAAGTACATGTTTAACATCATCATGAAGTGCATTGTTAACTGTGTATAGTAAATAGTAATATATCTGAAGGGGAGTGTTATAAATACAGATATATACTGTCCTGATTCTTCTCTTAGGTTGTTATGTTTGAGTTGTATTCTTACTACATCATTGTGTATATATACGTTGTTGATAAATAAAAGAATTACACACTTCTCATTTCTCAATTATTTCTCTCACACATATGGCTCAATTAGTCAATTTCATATTTCCATCATCATTTTTACCTGCACGCAACACACTTTGATATTTTTTAATTTAAAGAAAAACAAATTATGTATAGTCAATGTTGGATAGTTCACTTGGTAGAGTCGCTTTTTAGAGGGGAGATCATAGATTCAAGTCTATGCGAAAGAGTATTTAAAGATTATTATAAAGTAAAATAGAGTAACGTTTGATGTCCAAAAAGAAAATACTATGTATAAATAAATTTAAAATTCAGACTACAACTCAAGGGTTGCCTACCAAAAGAAGCCAATAAAGTTTAAAAAATATCTAGTTTAAGATAATCAGATAACATAATTCATTTTTCTCAGGTGTCGCTGCTCTGGATGGCCATTTAGGACTGGTTTTATTCTTGGAGCAACCTCTTGCACTCTTCGCAATCAACAAGTTTAGACTTGTTTTGTTTGTTTGTTTTTATGGTAGGCCAGAGCCTAGACGGGTTTCAAAATTTAGGCTCGTCAATTTACTCGCTGCATTGTTTTATATAAAAAATAATGAATGTGTGGTAGTTTTAAAAAATAAGCCATGATCTAGCTCCTTTGAAAATGTTGGAGGGTTAGCTCTCCTTGTTCAACTTGATTAATAATAGTGGCAAGTCATTTGCAATTTTTCTTAGATTTTCGTTGTCTAAAAATAGACCATGGCATAATTAGTTTCATGCAATTTGAAAATAGTCAAAATGGTTATAGTTTGTCACCATTAATACTAACCGGAAATTTATAGGGGTGTGCATGGGGTAGTTTTGTGCTCAAATTGAACAAACAAACAAAAAAAAAACCCACAAACTCAGATTTTAGGTTTTTGAAAACCATTTGGTTTCGTTTTTCAATATGGGTTGGGTTTGTTTTCGGTTTTGCCATTTGAGCTTGAAGCTTTTGGTCTGAAAAAATGGCTCAAAATAGTAAATTTAGACCTGAAACTTTAGACCTAATTTTGTTTGTTAATTGATAATTACTTGATTATTACACATCCGAGTTTATAGTTTTTGGGCTACACAATTTATTGATTTTTTTTAAGTTTGTTGGCATTTAAAACTAAAAATTATAATCCATAAATCTAAATCCGACTTTTTTTGGGTTTTTATGGGTTCGGTTAGGTTATAAACATCAGTTTGGTGTTCACCGGTTCATTTCTATCAATTTTTTAAAAGTTTTGTACATGCAAATCAAAACCTATTGGAAATTCAATTTTTGAAAAAAAAAAACACATGTAAAACCAAACTGGTAGTTTTGTGTTGGGTTAGTTCGGTTCAATTATGTCGTTTATTTCAATTAGGGTTTGATGATTTAAGTTTCATGCACAACCTTATTAATTAGTTCAAACTAGAATTAGTATCCGCCGCAATGCGACGAGGTTTTGTACAAACAATGAAAAATTTTAAACACAACATTATTAAAGACAAATTACTATTGTAAACACTTCTAAAAAGATACAACGACAACAATTTTTCTTTCTGCCTAACCTATGCTTATGCATTTTTTTGATACAATTGGTTACCTTGTATTTGTTAAGTGGTTGGTCATCCAACTGGTCTAGTCAGTCGCGCTCATTTTGCACCTCTGCCTTCCTTTGTCGGTCGGTCTCCTTGGGTAAGAAAAAGAGTGAAAATGGTGTGATGACGTGTTAATATGACAGATACTTATAAAGTGACAATAAAAAAAATATAACACCTGTTAATCCAGATGTACTAACTTGAATATATGACCCACTTCTAGTAGCCTCATGATTGAACTTTTTAGAATCCAAAATGCATTTCGTCCAACATCTTTTATGCTTGGTAAAATGCTATAAACAAATGTGATTCCGAATTGGCGATTTCTCTCTCTCCCTTTCTTGCCTCTTTAGAAATCAATCCTCCTTGGGCCACTGGCTGCTATCATGGTTGATAATGACTATATATATATATATATATATATATATATATATATATATATATATATATATATATATATATATTGCATTATGTTTCTCTTGATTATATATGTGGTGGTCAACAACTACAACTGCAAATATAAAGTAAGGGCCAACTTGTAACACTAACATTAGTGAAAGAAGCTAAAAGTTGAAAACTAACAACTGTTTCATTAACTACTCTATGCTAAACTTCTCTAGCTTGCCTCGTCAAGTGGAACGTTCACAACAACATGAACCTTGGACCGAAGAGTAGAGACAAAGCTTCAGATGCTTGTAAGAGAAAATAAACTCGAGTCATTTGATGATGTGTTTATTGCATATTTTTTTGTTTGTACGCTTGATAGGTTTAGAGAAGAATATGGTTCTCACGGGTGGAGAAGAGATGTTTTATATACACCGTACTGCATTATGTTTGTATCTAGTAAAGTAGATGTTTATGGAGAGAGGAAGAAAGGGGTGAGACAATCTTGGGTGAGTAGGATGTGTGCAGAGAGAAACAGAAGAAATAGAAACAATTAGAGAAGAACAAGTATGTCGAGACCTTAACTCCAATAGTTTTGCCATTTGGTCCTAACCCCACACCCTATTATAAAAATATTAATTATACAAATAACAAAAATTGCAACAACAAGTTATTGCAAGATTATGCAAAAATGCCTCACCATTGAAGGGAACAAATGTTCGATGACTTCGAACAGTGGTGAGCATAGTTTAACCATCACTAGAAATAACCGACAGTCGTGCAAAACCATAACCAAAACTGACTTTAACCGGTGGTTTTGGAAATGCCAAGCCTTTAATTGAGCTATTCGGTTATGGTTATGGTTATGGTTATGGTTATGGTTATGGTTATGGCATGGAAGTATCAAGCCATTAACCGACCAAAACCGAACTGAACATATCTGTTGTTCCATCTTCACTTTTCCTGAATACATACAATTACAAATATATATACACACACACCTGCAGATATTTCCATGTACATATATGCACCTGCATATGGAGACAGGATCAAATACAAATATATGTTAACCTAAGAAACGTAGGAAACCGGGTCAAACGAACTCCAATTGAACTCATTTCAACGACGTTAGAACCGGCTCGTCGAACCATATATAAATATATTTAGGTCTTAGAGCTTAACTTCTAGGATCTAGCTTTAGAATTTAGCTATAAGGTTTAGTTTTATGCTTTAGCTCTAGAGTTTAGGGTTTAACATAGAATTTAGCCTTTAAGGTTTAGCTTTTAAGGTTTATAGTTTAGATTTAAAGAGTTTAGCTTAAGGTTTAATTTTAGGGTTCAGAATTAAGGTATGTGGTTTCTGGTTAGGGTTTGACGATCCGGTTTCAGCACCGGTAAAATGAGTTTAATCCAAGTTCCTTTGACCCGATTTCCTACATCAATGATATTTTCGGCCGCTTTTATTCAAATTACAAAATTTCTTTTGGAAGCAGTGGTTATGGGTGGGTCAACACTCCTCCCCTGCAGCAGTTAATTCAATCCCACTCCCCCGTTATTCAGGGGAATGGTCGCTCCCCCTCCCCACTTCTCTCCGCCAGTTTTTTTAAACCTTTATCGATCTCTGATACCTTCCATATTCAATATCAGAACTGAAATCGAGTGTGCATTCCAAAATCAGAGCGGCAAGTTCCAAAAATTGCACTCGGGTTTCATTCCAAAATTGAAGTCAATAAAAATCAATTTTTCCCCTACGTTACTGAAATCACGTTTGTGCTGAAATCGTTTATTGAAGCAAATCTGGCGAATGCATAAATAGACACAAAGGGATTTGAAAAGCTGATTCAAGTGGTATGATCAATCTTGATATATGATTTCAATACATAACATCTATTTTTTTGTATAAATGTGAAATAGTTGACTCCAGATGGCCACATACAGAAAGAAAGCACATCAAATGATAGTTTGGATCTCTATAGTGGGTTGTTCATACACAACAGGTTTGCCAACCAATAGGTATTTTAAGCATTGTATATCTAGTGTTGTGACAGATTTATTTGCGAGACTAACATGATATGTGGATGGAACAGATGAAGAATTTGATAAGCGCACTTGAGAGAGAAGTGGTCGCTAGAAGATGGTATATTAACAAATAATATATGATCAGCAAACATATCTGAAACCGATGCTCCCCCAATCCACCAATAATTTATACGTCTATCCATCACTATAAATTGCTCTTTAAAGTGACTCTTTAGTTGACTATTAAGATTGAATGATATGCAACTTGAATCTTTTTTTTTCGGCAAATGTATAGGTGTTCTGCTGAAACTATCAGCACACTCATATTCGACCATTGGGCAAAACTTATGCACAATAATGCGGTACTATTAGCACACTCAGAAAGTGTTGTTAATGATCTCAAGGATCAAACTCATGAACTGAAGGTATTTTCTTTTCTACTTAAAATTACAATTACTTTTCGGTTTATTTTCTAATAAGTAATAAACACCGGTCAACCTGATTTGATTATAGGAAGAGCTATTACGAAGAAAAACATATTTTATTTGCTTATGATGTTGTTGGTTGCATGGTGTTTACAAAGAGAATCCCTAGGCCCCACTCATTGGAAGTAGACTTGGATGATCTTTATATCGTACTATGACCATGACTTGGAGAGGTAAGTCGTCTAAAGTTTAAGGTTTTACACCATTAAAAGTGGTTGATACACTTGTAACCTGGAAACCGCGTACATGAGTATTGACTGTTGATTAAATTTTTACCAAAACATCAAAATAACTTAAGACACTATGCTTCAAACCAGTATTATTAAAACAAATATTTCTTGCAAGGATATGACTCGTGATTACCTCAAAGGCACCATACCTTTTGAATAGGCTTCAACCAATCTGGAGTACTTGTAAGCCATTTCTCATTTACATTTACTACAAGTTTTTGTTGAATATCAATTTGGATTTTAACTTCTTACAGAAGAAACCTACTGTAATCATCGAGGTCTATTATTGTGAACCGTTTGTCTAGAGTAATTTCAACATACTTGGGCAAAATAACATCACTTGTATATCTGTATGCATGCAAAGAAATACGACTCATGTCATTATACCATTAATATGCCCGTTCACCGAACAGGTATAGAACTAATTATTTAATGTTTTGAAACCAAAAGACGTGGCCGATTAATACTTTGGTCAAATAAAGAAAAGGGAGCCATGGTCGGCAATACGCAACCCTTATTTTCAGATATTAATGATGTGCCAAATTTGCAAAAACATTCGATGAAAATGTGTACGAGGCTTTGTCAGTTATCTTTACACTTTAAGCTTGATGTGTGACACAAAGTTGTCTTTTCAATATTGTCGCCTAATTCTATGAGAATCCGAGTTCATGTGAATAAATTCTGATAATAAATGCACATAGCAGTGAGGGGAAGAACTACTAACAAAATACAATTTTCTTTGGGTTAAACCGGTCCAAGTTGTGAGCCATCTCATGAAAGGAATGGTGTAATTTTGATTTATCGGCTATTAGTTTATTAATGTTTTGGCTATGCATTTGTGATTGGGTGTGGGATAACATGTTGTTTTTGTTGGCCGTTAAAAAAATAATATTAATAAGATTAAACGGTATAATATAACGAGAAAACAGGCACACAACATACAATGGTGTGATCGAGGAAGGGGCATTGGCATGCACGTGATGTAATGTTTCCAAGGACCCAAAAAAATGTTTGGATTTTTACACTACATACAAATTTATTGTTAAACTATTTTTTTAAATTATTTATTTTCCTAACAAATGTAAATAATGCATAGCAAGAGATAGTTTTTGGATTCGCGTTACAGAGTGATTTCATGTGTTTATGCAACAAGAAACATACTAACAAGTCCATTCCATTAGCTCGAGGTGTAGAGACATGAACATGACGGTATCATGGTTTTCTGGTTATTACGACAATGCATACGTCCGTCGACCTAGTTGGATAAGTGGTTATGTTGTTATCACGAAGACTTTTACAAAATACGCGTCAAAAGATAATGGTTCGTCTCTGCACGTACGGGTGTGGGAAATTTTGAGGAAGGGTTCGAAGTGGGCATCAGTGTCGAAGAAGATGGCAAGTTAATGAGTAAGTTC
The DNA here is from genome assembly GCA_947069175.1 of Scalesia atractyloides. Lineage (NCBI taxonomy): Eukaryota > Viridiplantae > Streptophyta > Magnoliopsida > Asterales > Asteraceae > Scalesia > Scalesia atractyloides. The sequence goes on from CAMTDV010000003.1 coordinate 87,838,070, forward strand.
TTCAAATTTCACGATTTACAAGCGGAAAGGTTTTGGTTGAAATAAGAACAAAGCCAAAAGTGGCCTAGAGGAAAATGAAGAGGCTTTATATGGACACATAAGCCCCCGAGAGGGAAGAATTCAAATTATTGACTACTAACATCGACAGTCTTTCGCTTAGAGAATGGAAAGTCGCGACAAAGATGAAGGAAAAAAAATGATGTTTTAGTTTTTTTTTTCTTTTTTAAAAAATGAAAAGTTTTATATTAGCTATTAAACGTTTAATAAAATCCAAATAAATTAATTGTTTAATAAATAAAAAAAGTAACGTGATAATCATAACATAGCTATGAGAATAGATGAGATGGGGATCTGACGCTAAAGTAACACTAAGACTATGCGTTGTGGAGCCGTGAGTATGGGCACTAGCCACGCAGCTGCCACGGTGGCTCGCGAACATCACAACGGCCAAGCTCCAGCGGAGGCGTGAGGGTGGTGGCTGGCGCTATTGATGAATTCACCACAATAGGCTCAAGTGAGGGGGCGCGAGTGGACAAGGTGATAAGCAGGCGTGTAGTCAGCACCATATGTCACAATATTAGAGGATAAAACCACAACACATAGTCTAAATAGTAAAGGAGAAAGGGATGAGCTAAGGGGGAAATGATAACTCGCTCAAAGGGAGGGAAGGAGCATATTCTAGTGAGGTCAAGTGATGAGGTGGTTTCATTGTTAACACTGATTCTTAGAAGTGTTTATAAGATTGATGGGTGTGGTTCACTAGTGAACCCTCATCAGTATCATTCTTTCATTTCATTATTTTTTTTCTTCATCATCCATGGATGTGATTCACTATCATCCACTATCACCTCCTCTTTATTTTATTAGTTATATACTTTTAAAATGTATGTTTTCCATGACTCGGGGCCTTCGTGGAAATCTTCTTGCCCTTCACTATCACTAGTGAGGAGACAATCTTCCACTAAAGTCCACCATGCCACCTTACCTCCAGGATTCCTTTTCATGATCCATATCCTTTGGCCTAAATGTATAGAGCTAAGTGTCATGTCAACAAAATATCTCTTTCATTTACAATGTGTCATAATTCATAAAGACACAAACATCCTTCAATTTTACACATCATCAACACATTTTACATTTATTTATCATAACTAAATTATAAATTGTAATAAACTATTTACTTTTTTAATATTGTGTTTGTAGAAAGGATATTAACATTATATATATTATAAATATATATTATAAATTAGTAACATTTATTTATATGTTATAAATTAATAACACAGTTAGGCTTTACCAAGTTGTACTTCATGCTTTGACGGTGTAAATTACAGAATTCTGTTGTACATTATTGTTTTAGGGTTGTACGGTTTTAAACATGACGTGTGTCCTTGTTGGCTTACCACGCATCTCCACAACTTTTGATCCCAACGTCCCACAAAAGCTCAGTGTCTGATTTAAAATTTGTTACCTCTAAGAAATCTTTCTTGTCACTTCTCTCTCTCATCGAGAGAGAAGACGGTGGTTTTGTGATAGCGCAGTTGTGATGATGGTGCTACGTTCATAGTTGTGATGACGGCTGTACTATTTAAATAAATAAAACAATAATCTATTTAAAGATTATGTAAAAATGCCACGTCGTTGAAAGGAACATGTCACAATTACAATCATTTAAATAAGACACAAATGCTCGATGACTTTGTTACAAAAAGTAGTTTAGCAGCTTTAGTGACCAAAAAAAAATGTTCTTACGTTTTTCATCAGGTTCTTCCAACAGCTGTGCAATTATTATCATATTCACAATCTTATTTACTTTTCTTAGTCATAATCACAAATTAAAACAAACTAATATAATTAAATTTTAAATTGAAAAAGTGACAGTTTGGACCAAATTCCAGTGGTAACGCAGTTTCAATCAATAAATCATCGATGTATTAGAACATGGTTTAAATTCGGTGAAGCACCCCAAAAGAAAAGAAACAATTTATGCAATATGGACCCGCGAGAACGAAAAAGTATTTAAATAAGTGAATTCTACTGCTTTTAAAGCGGTTGAGGATGTAAAGGAGACGATGTTTTAGTGGATGAGAACAAGAACAAGACGATGTTGTATTTGGCGTTGTGTTGGTTATCTTGTAACATTTGAATCTTAGTAGCTTGTTGAGATAGATTGGTTTTGGTGGTAATAAAATTGCTTCTTGTGGTTGTTAAAAAAAAGATTAATACTTTGAATGGTCAAATAAAGAAAAAGGGGGCCCTGGCAAGCAATTTGCAACTCATCTTTTCCATATATTAATGATGTGCCAATATGATACTATTCGGATGAAAATGTGTACTATGCCTTATCTCTTGTCTTTACAATTTAAGTTTCATGTGTGATAAATTGTTAGTCTTTTCAATATTGTCGCCGAATATTATGAGAAACCATGTTCATGTGAATAAATTCAAATAGTATGTCTTGGATATACTTTTAACTTTCCTCAACTCCATCTAGGTGACACATCATCCGTTTTTCCTCTTTTCACTTTAACTTACCCTAAGGAAATGGTCTAATCCATTAACTTTACGTAACCTTATTTTTAGTGGGTATTGGTTAAAAAAAAAGAAAACTAATTCAGTCTCTTAACATTTGGTTAACATGTTAATAAGTAGCCCCTTTAACCCGCCTCTTAACACAAGGAGGGAGTGGTTTGCAACACCAGTTAACCTGCAATATTACCTTTAACGTCCCGTGTGGTAGGGTACGCCCAAGGCCTAAATGCACATTAGTAATGAGGCAATAACTACCATAAAAATACAAAGTTTTATCTATTAATATAATCTGACTTTTGATAGAATACTAAATACTAAATGCACATTACTAATGAGGGAATGACTACCATAAAAATACAAAGTTTTATCTATTAATATAAATGTTAACTTTTTATAGAAACGGTATAATATTAAATATTCATGTGCCCAAAAAATAATAGGACCCGATTTGTTCCCAATTAATATCATTACATATAATGTGGTTTCTTACATGCATCAAGATTTTATTAGTTTCTATGTAACAAACTGAGTGGTAGAAACTGGGTTTTGGGTAACATTTGGCTTCTCACACAACATATTTCTTGTCTGCTTTGCTCACTGATATAATTTTGGTTGGTCGAGTGGAGACTTCCTAAGAAGTCATCATGTGTACGCTTAACCATAGAGTTCTCCTCCCAGAACCATTGCACCAATAACACATTGTGATATATGATGTCAAATATCCTTGTTGCCAAATATTCCTTAACCACAAATGATATATGTGAATGAACTCAATATTAACCACATGTTGGTCTAACCTAGGCATACACCATAAATTCCGACATATATGTGCACTAAACAAATGCAAGAACCATCATTCTTTTCACCATTAACCAAATGAAAGTTACCTCATATATGTGAGGACTTGCCATTAAATCCAAACTTGGAAGCTCAAAGTGGAAGTGGAACACCCTTTCACATGGATATCCTATGTTTTGAACCAACACATCTAAACCAAAATCTTCAGTGGAAGCCATATCTATGTAGTCACACTTACCTACATACTTTCTATCTATCAGGAGAGTTGATAAATTCACTACCTTGGAAATTTTATAATAAGATGAAATGAAAACACAAAATTTGAAACAAATTTGCAGAAACAACCAGACAACATTAAAGTTTCATAGGATCGATAAAAACACTTACATTAAACTTCTCGTGGGTCGAAATAAAAAAAAGGTTTGCACCACGAAGCATCCATAATGATGCACACATTGCAGTAATTATCTCGAAACTCTGCTTGTTCCAGACGAATCGTGCGATTGGGATGAAATTAGATAGTCACAGAACAAATTTGGGTCTTGCCCTTTTTGTTTTTCATTGGTTGCGGCTGTTTAAACTGATAATTCTCAGTGCTGAGAACCTCAGCTGGAGATTTCGTTAAGGGAGTCCACTGACGTTCCCTATTCTCCTGTTTAATCGCTTTTTGAGTTGTTATCTTGTTGATTGTTGCTCGCGCATCAATTGGTGAGTACGGAGAATACGAATTCTGACTTGACTCTTTCCAGTTTCTCTTATACTTGCGACTACCCCTACTCAGGTCTTGCGGACGGTTCTGAGGTAGAGGTGGCCGGTTAGAACTTAAGTTGCGCTCAGTCTGGGCGTAAACCTTGTTGCCGCCATGAGTTTATCCCAGTTTTTTTGGAAGGCCAGTTGTACCGGACAACACTTTAATCATTTCATCGCACCTTACCGCATACTTGAACTGCGCGCGTATAAGGTCTTCATGGACATCTCCAATCTCCCACACCTCTTTATTGTAACGTGTTATAAAATCTTCGAGGCTTTCATCGTCCCTCCGCCAGATGTTCATTACATCTGAGGAGTCGCGTACATATCGTCGTTGCTGACTAAAGTGTGTAAGAAAATTTTCTTTTAAGTCATTCCAAGAGGAAAGTTTACCTACCGGCAAATTATCAAACCAAAGGCGCGCAGCGCCAGTAAGGGTTTATACAAATAAGTGACACCATATTGGCAGTGTCCAGCACCCAAGTAACTCTGCACCGGTAAAGAGGCGCATGTGATCATCGGGATCTGTCAAACCGTTAAACTTTCCGACGTTGGATGGCAATTTCGCTCGCTCCAACGGAGCCAATGCTATCTCTCTGGTAAACTTTGATTGTTCAGCTACTTCGGTTGGGCGATACACCAAATTGTAATTATGCTCAGCTTCTGGATTGTATACTGCGCGTACTTTTGGCATGTAACTAGCATGATCTGCAGATATTCGATTAAAAATACTTGCACTATCCCCTTCCTCATAGGTTCTATCGAGCTCATCGTGTTGGGTGTCCCGTTTCTGCGAAGATCGCGGGCCCAAACGAGAGTGAACAGATGCGCGACGCTGAATGATATCCTCTTGCCTTCTTTTACCAGAATGAACATTGTAACATCCGTCAAAAACGGATTTACCAAACCCGCTCCGTTTATCAACCGAACAGTCAGTCAAAAATTTCGTTGCGAATTAAATGCCCAAAATAATTTTAAACGATACATAATCAATTATTATACGGGAATATATAATTAGTTTTTGAAAAACTGTCAAAAATAAGAAAATAAAAATATTTTATTCCTGCCGGGTTTCGAACCCGGGTCAATCGCCGAGTCGTTTCAGCGACTTAACTCTCAACACACAAACCACTGCGTTTTGTTTGTTAAATATTAGAATCATTTAATTGATATCATGACCTTACGAATTCAAAACCGGCGCCCAATAGTTCAGTCGTCGGAAATCCCGGAAATCTCGCGAGTTTTAACGATGTTTTCAGTTATAACGTAAGCTATTATTAGGACATCGGTTATAACCGATGTTTGAGTCCGCGACCAAAGTCATAACCGCCGGAGTCTTTATAATTTATGAATCCAGTCGGAAATCAGACCAAATTCTTCGACGATTTGCCCTATAAATTCACCCACAACCCACTGCAAACCTTTTCGCTCAAAACCACACCTTTTCTCGGCGTAATTCCACTCGCTGGAATTCTTCTGTTTGTCGCCGGATAACCGGGTTCCCCATTGCCGAGCCTTATTGAACCTCCTAAGCTTATACCGAAGTCACCCACACTTTTTGTAAACTTTCTGAAGGCTCGATGCTGCAAGACACCTGACGCCGGAGCCTATTGCTGTCGCCGGAGTTCTGCCGGAAAACAAAGAGTCCAGTCGGTATACCTCTTCGCCTAATATCTTTATCTTTTCACTCATATCTCACCATAATGAACTGAAACACACTAAAGAACATGTTTTAAACCTCGAACCAGTCTGTTGTCGAGTCTGGTTAAAACTCATCGAAGAAGATGAAGTTCGGTATCTTATAAGTATAATTAAAATCAACTTATTACTCGGGTTAGACACACAGTCCAGCGGTGGACTGTGTGCACAATAAACACAGAAAGGTCTCGAGTTCGAATCCGGTTTCACACACGCTGCCTTAATAAAAATGATTTTTTTGATTAACTGAACCGGAGTCGCCACATGTATATGTTAAGTATATTAATAATCGGAATAATAACCAAGTTAGACACACAGTCCAGCGGTGGACTGTGTGTATGTTTAAGTCGCACGTCACGAGTTCGAGTCCGGTCTTCTGCATCGACCCGGACAATTATTAACCTTTTTAAATAAAGTCAGAAATGAAAACAAATAGTTTGTATTTAAGTATAATAGAAATGGGATTATATAACATGTTAAACACACAGTCCAGCGGTGGACTGTGTGTTAGTTTAAGCCACAGGTCCCGGGTTCGAGACCTGTGGAGCGCACCGTCCGAATTGATTTAAACTGTTTTTAAAATAAAATGATTTTGGGTTTAAACTAATTAATATATATATAATTAAAATCAGATATATAACGGGTTAGACACGTAGCTCAGTTGGTAGAGCTGCGTGCACGCGTACGGGAGGTCTCGGGTTCGAGCCTCACTCAGCGCATCTACATTCCGACTCGAACCGATCAACGGTCAGGTCAACGGTCAGTCAACGGTCAACGGTCAGAGAAAAAAATCAAAATTTTTTATTATTTTTATTTAATTATTTTAATTAAAAATCAATTAAAAATACTTAAAAATAACAATTTTAAGGTTAGAAAATAGCCTTAAACTTACAAATATACACCCAACAATCCTACTAAAATAGATTAATAAAATCCGTTTACTTACCGAACCATAATGCGATTTATCTAGGTTAATCTCACTCGTGGTTAAAACCACTTCGTGTGCATTCAACATCATCAACCGAACGCACCCACTGTGAGTGAATCTTACAACTCCCCCTTTTAAATTACACGTTTTGGGGTGTGTCATGTGTTATAAAAATAATTAACTTGTTTATTTAAACTTGTGCCATACCACATCATGATCTAAACTTAGATTGATTATATTGTTGTGATTACTTATTTCCTTTTGCCAAATCATATGAAACTCATTCATTAAGCCCATCAGTTCCTCGGGGGAGACGAGTTGAACAACGCGTGCTTCAAATCAAATTCATTATTGTTCATGTGTGTATCATTGAGTTTATATTGGTTGTAGTTGTGTCATTCATATTATCATGTTATGCAACTCATTCATTAGGCCCCTCAGTTCCTCGTGAGAGACGAGTTGAGCATCGCGTGCCTCTAAATGTTCCATTATTGTTCATGTGTGTTTTATTTAATATCTTATGATTGTTGAATAAGTCTTACATCTATTTTTATTCATGTTTGGTTGTGCACATATTTCATAATCAATTTAAATAAACTTGTTCAAATGTTTTCCATAGGATTCACTCGCCAACTTTATGTTGATCCAAAAACCCTTTTACACATGATACAGGTGAACAGGTTGAAGCAAGGAAAACATAGGATATGCCTTAGAAGAGAACAAAGAAGCTTAGATTGATAGTTAGAACATGTTGTAACATTTATTGTAAATTTCCATTAAATTGTAATTAATGAATATGAAACGCATAATAAATGTTATGAGCTTTGATGATAACCCAATCATGCCCCGATCACCTTTTCCGCTGCGGGTCGGGGTGTGACAAACATGATCATTCCTGGTTTTAGAATGCATTTCCGTTCCATCTTCAGGCATGCGCGAAGGGGAACGAGCATGACCTTGAGTATCATAACTCAAAACTCGAGGTGCCGGCGAAGCACGGACCTGAGGAGCGCTAACCGGAGCTTGAAAAGCTGGAGTTCCGGTTTGGGCACATAACTGAGCATACATAGCGTTTAGAGTCACTTGAGATTTGATTAACCACGATAATGGAGTCTCTCAAGGTGGTAAATCGACGCAACATCAACTTGAGGAGCCGCCGGCGTTACAGGAATACTAGCATGATTAGGATCATACTTAGCATTAGCTTCGCCGGAAGAATCCTCAACTATTTGTCCGTCGACCTGAGGTCCGACAACAACGCGTCGAATCCCTGATCGAGGACCTTGAAAAGATGATCTGTCAGCCATGACGCTTCAGATCTAAGTGAAACGAAACAAAAGGTGAGAGAATCGAAATCGGTGGGCGCCAATGAAGAAACCCTAGATCAACTAGACCGGAGTCAAGGTAGATCTATGGAATGGGCTCTGCATAAAAGGGTTAACCCTCCGTTTGGTTTCACGATGGATGATGAATAGAACAATACTCCGGCTGATCCTGCAAAACAGAACACCGTTAGCTCGCCACGGGGAGAAGGGGGGTTCTCTCCGTGACCACCCTCCGACGTGAGAATAAGTACAGGGAGTCCGAAGTAAGTATTGTAAGTGAGAGAGTAGTTGAGTGTGAATACCTTTCCTTGAACTCCAAGTTACTTATTTATAGCCGGTGTTTGGCGCCAAAAAAGAGAGATTGTAACGTTAACGGAATCTTTTGTTATTCCGTTAACGTTTGTTGGCGATCTGTTAGTGCACACGGATCGTGAGCTCATCAGCGGTTAGGGAGGTGCCACGTGTCAACATGAGATCACTACATCTTATAAATGTGAGCATGCTATCACCGTAATCTTCCTCAGCCGTTCAGATGCTGCCATGTGGCAATTGGTTATAACCGAAAAGATGCTTGCACGATTGGGTGTTAATGGCTTCTAGAAGGTTTCACAGCTGTTATCCATCTATTATTCGCCACGTGTACATTCTGTTATAACAGAAAAGATTCCCTTTGCTTTTGCACCAAGGATTTTGCTAAGGGAAAGTTTCTCAGGATTTACTGTTTCCTTGCGCGGGAAGCGCAAGTTAGTTAAGTGATCTTCCTTCCTTTCCTTGCTGCTTAGCGCAACGTTTGGTGGATGCTTGCTTTGATATAAATATCTGCGCAAGATTTATGCATGGAGCATTATCAAACAAGAATGTTCAAGGTTAACTTTGAACCTTGCACGAGCCCGCGCAAGGTAGTTAAATGAAGCATTATCAGACAAGAATGTTCAAGATTAACTTTGAACCTTGCGCGAGCCCGCGCAACGTAGTTAAATGAAGCATTTATCCAAAGAGAGTGTTCAAGGTTAACTTTGAACCTTGCGCGAGCCCGCGCAAGGTAGTTAAATGATGATTTCCTCTCTTGGATACTTGGCGTAAAGTTCTAATAAATCTTATGGCAAAGAAGTCTGCGCACAGTTTCCTTAGAAGTTATTAATGGGTATGGTTTCCTTGATTGGCGCAAGGTTTTTGGGACCTTCCCCCTTCAAATTAGTTTTAGTTTTGAAATATATTTTTATATTTTAATGTTTTGTTTTGTTTAATATATGTTTTATTTATTGATGCATATTTTCTAGAAATAAAAAATATAAAAAAAATCACACACCCCATGTGTTTGAGCACCCCTAGTGATTGAGTGCAAAATGAGAAGTAGAGTTGTGAGTTGACATAACATGATATTATTGGTTAAAAAATTTACCACTCTTTATTTGGAGAGTGCCACTTCCAATCTAATCGAACATTCTGCTAACATAACTGAAAAATTGCTAGACAATTATAAGTGTCAATCACCAATCACTATCTAGAACCTTTGATGATTCCCATAGTGTAAACTATAAGGAAAATATTTGGTACGATGTTTTAATAACGTAAATGAATATTTGTTATTGTTTTTTTTTTTTGTGGAATTATCATTGAAATTCGAGAGTACCATCGAAGTGTTTTAGTCTAAAAGTGATTTCAACACAATTCAAAAGACATATCCATGCCATACAAATTTTGAAACTTACAAATAATTGAAATATCAGTCTATTCATAGATGTTAATCGTTTCAACTGGTTCAACCTGTACCTGACAGGCCTGATAAAATGTTCAAAAGTATATGGTTCGAGTGTTTATGCAGCTGATTTTCTATCTAAAGAGACTAAAAAGAAATATTGGATTTTAAATAATCCCAACTATTTGCTGTTGACCGTCAACAGTCTTAACTTAAAAAATAACAACTGTCAGTCCCAACGATTAACATATTGGCCTCCAATAGATTCTAACTAATAGAACCATAATGTCGTTAGTATCTGGTTGCCGAAAAATTTTTTTGGCTAGAAAAAGGTTCCAAAAGGTCCGATCTAAGGTTACAAAGAGGTTTGAGACGAAAATGTTGTGTTTTCCGGACAGAAAGATGTTTTCCGGCGAAAAAGGATTCTTTTGACGACCTCAATAATTGTGGCTTTACTAGAAAAGGTTCCTAAATGTCCGTAATAATATTACAAAGAGGTTTAGGACGAAAAAGTCGAGTTTTCCAGCGACCGAATAGTAACGACGTTAGAGTTCTGTTAGTCAGGGTTTATTGAAAGCCAATATGTTAATAGTTGAGACTACCCGTGGTTATTTTTGAATTTAAGATTGTTAACAGCTAACAACAACTAATTGAGATTATTAAAAATCAAATATTCTAACAAAAAGGATAAAACCACACATAAAAATACTAAAAAGATCCTACAATGAATAAACTTCTTAAATGCATCGTGCACGCCATTTCTCCTCTGTTTCTAAAAACCAAATAAAGTAAAAAATAACGGATAATATCCACATTACTATAAAACAAATATACACCCTCCTGATTCTTCTCTTAGGTTATGTTTGAGTTGTATTCTTGCTACATCACTGCGTATATATACGTTGTTGATAAATGAAAGGATTACACACTTCTCATTTTTCAATTATTTCTCTCACGTGGGAGAGATAGAGATCACGGCCGTGGCCGTGGACGGAGACGACGAGAATCTTAAAAATCTAAATCTCGTAGTGACGAACCGAGTCCACAGAACACATGACCACCTCCGAGAGGGAGATCTAGTGGGAGCCAGAACAATATATGTCATAAATGTGGAATGTCAAATCATTGGTCCCGCACGTGTCGCACCCCAAACATATTGATGAAACTTATCAACGGATGATGAAAGGAACAAGAAAAAATGTTAAGACAAATCTGATTGAGAATGCACCCAATCTGTCATCTCCTACACCACTATCAGACACTCATCTGGATGCGTCTGACTTCACTGAAAATTAGTGACATATTATGGTTGAACTTTATGTGATGTTTTTTTAGATTGTGGGTTCTTTTCTTTGCTTTGGATTTTGTTTTAAACTCTTATGGTATTTTGTTTTTGAACTATTGTTATGGTTTCATTTAACTTGTGATGTTTGATTCATATTTGTGTGATGTTTTTTTTATCATACTCAAGCAAGTAGTTTGTTATATTAATTTGTTTTATTATTTCCAGAGGAAATACGTTTACAAGCTCCAATAAAGCTATTATTGGTGATGAATGTCTCGTAGATAGTGGTACTATTCTCAAACATAAGAAAATTTTCTCTGAGTTGTCTGTAGTCCTGCAGAGACACTTGTTGGTACTATTTATGGTGTGTGTGATCTTATAGAAGGCTATGGAAGAGCAAGCATCATATTACCATTGGGTACTAAACTAATTATAAATGATGCATTATACTCTAGTAAATCAAGACGAAATTTACTTTGTTTTAAAAGTATTCGACAAAATGGTTACCACCTCAAGACAACATCTGAAAATAATATTGAATACTTACAAATTACTTCAAATGAAAATGGCAAAGATACCATTTTTGAAAAGATAAAAGCTTTATCCTCTGGATTATATTGTATTAATATTACTCCAATTGAATCATACATGGTGGTGAGTAACCATAAGTTACTAGATAAACACCAATTCACAATATGGCATGACCGACTAAGTCACCCTAGCAACATAATGATGAGGCTAATAATTTAAAGTATAAATGGGCACCCTCTAAAGAATTTAAAAGTCTTGTTATCACAAGATTTATCATGTGCGGCATGCTTTCTATGCAAACTCATTACTCGGCCCTCACCAACTAAGTTGACACAAGAAAACCCCTCATTTTTAGAAAGAATACAAGCAGACATTTGTGGGCCTATACATCCTCCTTGTGGTCCATTCCGCTATTTATTAGTCTTAGTTGACGCCTCATCGCGATGGTCACATGTGAGTCTTTTAGCTACTTGAAATGTAGCTTTTGCCCGACTTTTAGCTCAAATCATACAACTTAGAGCTAATTTCCCGGACAATCAAATTAAAAACATCCGGGTGGAAAATGCAGGAGAATTCACATCCCAAGCTTTTAATGACTATTGCATGTCGATTGGGATAAATGTTGAACATCCAGTAGTTCATGTTCACACACAAAATGGTTTAGCTGAATTATTAATTAAACGATTACAAATAATCGCTAGACCTCTCCTGATGATATGCAAATTGCCATCTTCTGCATGTGGGCATGCTATTCTACACGCTGCTACACTAATCCGATTAAGGCCAACCGCCGATCATGAATACTCCCCATTACAGCTGGTCTCCGAAAGAGAATCAAATCTGTCCCACCTCAAATATTTGGTTGTGTGGTATATGTACCGATATCACCACTACAACGTACCATTATGGGACCACAGAGAAGACTGGCCATTTACATTGTTTTTAACTACCCGTCTATTATTAAATATTTAGAACCATTAACGGGTGACATGTTTACAGCACGCTTTGCTGACTGTCAGTTTAACGAGACGGTATTCCTAGTCTTAGGGGGAGATAAGACTAAGAAAGACTGGTAATACAAGAGTTAACATGGAATGCATCATCGTTATCAAATCTCGACCCCCTAAGTGGTCAGTGTGAATCTGAAGTCCAAAAGATTATAATTTGCAAAGAATCGCAAATGAATTACCAGATGCATTTACAGACACAAATAGAGTGACAAAGTCACAATACCAGCATCAAATGCACTTGCTCGAGTTGAAGTAATCCCAGAAGTGATTACCATACAAAGAAAACGTGGGAGACCAATAGGTCCCAAAGATAAGAACCCACGTAAAAGAAAAGAGCATAATAAGCCATTGGTGAAAACTAAGTAAATGAAACCCAAGAACAGGTAAATGTCCCAGAAGAGATAAATATAGTTTCAGAGGAAAATGAAGTTTCGGAAGATAATCTGTTACCAAATGAAAATGAGATCTTTATCAATCATGTACAAAATAGTACAATATGGAACCGAATTTAAACACGTGTTAATGATATATTCGCATATGATATAGCAACGAATGTAATCAATGAAAATGTATACATACCTAAAACTCTAGAAGAGTGCATGCAAAGAGAAGATTTGCCAAAATGGCAAGATGCCATTAAGGTTGAGTTAGGTTCACTTGAAAAGCGAAATGTTTTCAGACCTGTAGTCCAAACACCCATAGATGTCAAACCAGTAGGTTAAAAATGGGTGTTTGCTATAAAAGAAACGAAAAGAATGGGATTGTATGATATAAGGCACGCCTTGTAGCACAAGGGTTTTCCCAAATCCTAGGAGTTGATATAAGGAAACGTATTCCTCTGTAGTGGATACGATTACCCTTAGATTTCTAATTGGTTTTGCAATCTCACAAGGATGTCAAATGAGACTTGTGGATGTTGTCACTGCATACTTGTACGGGAAATGACATCTACATGAAAATCCCTAAAGGATTAAAAATGCCCGAAGCATTAAAATCAATACCTTGAGATATGTGTGCTATAAACCTAAAAAGTCTTTATATGGTCATAAACAATTTGGTCGTATGTGGTACAATCGGCTTAGTGAATATCTTGAAAAATAAGGATACAAGTCTGATGTAATCAACCCATGTGTTTTTATAAAAAGATCACTCTCAAAATTCACTATATTAGCAGTCTATCTTGATGTTATAAACATTATCGGAGCTCCCGAAGAGATAGAAAAAACAGTTAATATATTAAAGAGAGAATTTGAGATGAAAGACCTTGGTATAACAATTATGTCTCGGTATGCAGTTTGAGCATTTGCTCAACGGTACATTCATGCATCAGTGAAACTACATCCAGAAGATGTTAGTGTGTTTTAATATGGACAAAGCTCATCCGTTTAGCATACCCATGATTGTCCGACCGCTAGATCCACATAAGGATCCTTATCGCCTTCAAGAAGAAGGCGAAGAAGTACTTGGTCCAAAAGTACCATACTTAAGTGTGATCGGTGCCCTTATGTGTCCTACAAATAACACGAGACCCGATATTGCGTTCTCGGTACATGTACTAGTGAGATACAGTTCGAATCCAACACGTAGACACTTGAATGGTATAAAACACATATTCCGATATATTTGCGGGACACAAGACTTAGGTATTGTCTACTAAAAGATCAAAAGTCCAAGCTTGTTGGGTACGCTGATGCTGGATATATATCAGATCCACATAAAGCAAAATCTCAAACAAGTTATGTATTCACATATGGTGGCACAACAATTTCTTGGAAGTCAACTAAGCAAACTCTTACAGCAACATCATCAAATCATGCCGAATTGATAGCACTATATGATGTCGGTTGAGAATGCGTGTGGCTGAGATCAATGATTAATGAAGACAATGTTGCTTGCATAGCTCAAATCTAGAAGGTTACATCTTGGGTGATCGAACCAAGCACATCTCACCAACGTTTTTCTCAACATATGACTTGGAGAAAGAAGGGGAAATTGATGTTCGTTATATCAAGTCAAGTGAAAATTTAGCTTATCTATTAACAAAATCTTTACCTAGAAGCAGTTTCGAGCAGCTATCACACAAGATCGGTCTCCGTAGATTAAAAGATGTTTGTTGAATTCAGGGAGAGAATTATACACGCTGTACTCTTTTTCCCTTAACTAAGTTTTGTCCCACTAAGTTTTCTTAGTAAAGTTTTTAATGAGACATCATAATTGATCCAGTAGTATCAGTTTATTTATTTAAGTCCTGAAGTACATGTTTAACATCATCATGAAGTGCATTGTTAACTGTGTATAGTAAATAGTAATATATATCTGAAGGGGAGTGTTATAAATACAGATATATACTGTCCTGATTCTTCTCTTAGGTTGTTATGTTTGAGTTGTATTCTTACTACATCATTGTGTATATATACGTTGTTGATAAATAAAAGAATTACACACTTCTCATTTCTCAATTATTTCTCACACATATGGCTCAATTAGTCAATTTCATATTTCCATCATCATTTTTACCTGCACGCAACACACTTTGATATTTTTTAATTTAAAGAAAAACAAATTATGTATAGTCAATGTTGGATAGTTCACTTGGTAGAGTCGCTTTTTAGAGGGGAGATCATAGATTCAAGTCTATGCAAAAGAGTATTTAAAGATTATTATAAAGTAAAATAGAGTAACGTTTGATGTCCAAAAAGAAAATACTATGTATAAATAAATTTAAAATTCAGACTACAACTCAAGGGTTGCCTACCAAAAGAAGCCAATAAAGTTTAAAAAATATCTAGTTTAAGATAATCAGATAACATAATTTCATTTTTCTAAGGTGTCGCTACTCTGGATGGCCATTTAGGACTGGTTTTATTCTTGGAGCAACCTCTTGCACTCTTCGCAATCAACAAGTTTAGACTTGTTTTGTTTGTTTGTTTTTATGGTAGGCCAGAGCCTAGACGGGTTTCAAAATTTAGGCTCGTCTTAATTTACTCGCTGCATTGTTTTTATATAAAAAATAATGAATGTGTGGTAGTTTTAAAAAATAAGCCATGATCTAGCTCCTTTGAAAATGTTGGAGGGTTAGCTCTCCTTGTTCAACTTGATTAATAATAGTGGCAAGTCATTTGCAATTTTTCTTAGATTTTCGTTGTCTAAAAATAGACCATGGCATAATTAGTTTCATGCAATTTGAAAATAGTCAAAATGGTTATAGTTTGTCACCATTAATACTAACCGGAAATTTATAGGGGTGTGCATGGGGTAGTTTTGTGCTCAAATTGAACAAACAAACAAAAAAAAAACCCACAAACTCAGATTTTAGGTTTTTGAAAACCATTTGGTTTCGTTTTTCAACATGGGTTGGGTTTGTTTTCAGTTTTGCCATTTGAGCTTGAAGCTTTTGGTCTGAAAAATGGCTCAAAATAGTAAATTTAGACCTGAAACTTTAGACCTAATTTTGTTTGTTAATTAATAATTACTTGATTATTACACATCCGAGTTTATAGTTTTTGGGCTACACAATTTATTGATTTTTTTTAAGTTTGTTGGAATTTAAAACTAAAAATTATAATCCATAAATCTAAATCCGATATTTTTTTGGGTTTTTATGGGTTCGGTTAGGTTATAAACATCAGTTTGGTGTTCACGGGTTCATTTCTATCAATTTTTTAAAAGTTTTGTACATGCAAATCAAAACCGATTGGAAATTCAATTTTTGAAAAAAAAACACATGTAAAACCAAACTGGTAGTTTGCGTTGGGTTAGTTCGGTTCAATTATGTCATTTATTTCAATTAGGGTTTGATGATTTAAGTTTCATGCACAACCTTATTAATTAGTTCAAACTAGAATTAGTACCAGCCGCAATGCGACGCGGTTTTGTACAAACAATGACAAATTTTAAACACAACATATTTAAAGACAAACTACTATTGTAAACACTTCTAAAAAGATACAACGACAACAATTTTTCTTTCTGCCTAACCTATGCTTATGCATCTTTTTGATACAATTGGTTACCTTGTATTTGTTAAGTGGTTGGTCATCCAACTGGTCTAGTCGGTCGCGCTCATTTTGCACCTCTGCCTTCCTTTGTCGGTCGGTCTCCTTGGGTAAGAAAAAGAGTGAAAATGGTGTGATGACGTGTTAATATGACAGATACTTATAAAGTGACAATAAAAAAAATATAACACCTGTTAATCCAGATGTACTAACTTGAATATATGACCCACTTCTAGTAGCCTCATGATTGAACTTTTTAGAATCCAAAATGCATTTCGTCCAACATCTTTTATGCTTGGTAAAATGCTATAAACAAATGTGATTCCGAATTGGCGATTTCTCTCTCTCCCTTTCTTGCCTCTTTAGAAATCAATCCTCCTTGGGCCACTGGCTGCTATCATGGTTGATAATGACTATATATATATATATATATATATATATATATATATATATATATATATATATATATATTGCCTTATGTTTCTCTTGATTATGTATGTGGTGGTCAACAACTACAACTGCAAATATAAAGTAAGGGCCAACTTGTAACACTAACATTAGTGAAAGAAGCTAAAAGTTGAAAACTAACAACTGTTTCATTAACTACTCTATGCTAAACTTCTCTAGCTTGCCTCGTCAAGTGGAACGTTCACAACAACATGAACCTTGGACCGAAGAGTAGAGACAAAGCTTCAGATGCTTGTAAGAGAAAATAAACTCGAGTCATTTGATGATGTGTTTATTGCATATTTTTTGGTTTGTACGCTTGATAGGTTTAGAGAAGAATATGGTTCTCACGTGTTGAGACGAGATGTTTTATATACACCGTACTGCATTATGTTTGTATCTAGTAAAGTAGATGTTTATGGAGAGAGGAAGAAAGGGGGTGAGACAATCTTGGGCGAGTAGGATGTGTGCAGAGAGAAACAGAAGAAATAGAAACAATTAGAGAAGAACAAGTATGTCGAGACCTTAACTCCAATGGTTTTGCCATTTGGTCCTAACCCCACACCCTATTATAAAAATATTAATTATACAAATAACAAAAATTACAACAACAATTTAGTGCAAGATTATGCAAAAATGCCTCACCATTGAAGGGAACAAATGTTCGATAACTTCGAACAGGGGTGAGCATAGTTTAACCATCACTAGAAATAACCGATAATCGTGCAAAACCATAACCAAGACTGACTTTAACCGGTGGTTTTGGAAATGCCAAGCCTTTAATTGAGCTATTCGGTTATGGTTATGGTTATGGCATGGAAGTATCAAGCCATTAACCGACCAAAACCGAACTGAACATATTTGTTGTTCCATCTTCACTTTTCCTGAATACATACAATTACAAATATATATACACACACACCTGCATATATTTCCATGTACATATATGCACCTGCATATGGAGAGGATCAAATACAAATATATCTTAACCTAAGAAACGTAGGAAACCGGGTCAAACGAACTCCAATTGAACTCATTTCAACGACGTTAGAACCGGCTCGTCGAACCCTATATAAATATATTTAGGTCTTAGAGCTTAACTTCAAGGAT
Organism: Scalesia atractyloides; assembly: GCA_947069175.1. Taxonomy (NCBI): domain Eukaryota; kingdom Viridiplantae; phylum Streptophyta; class Magnoliopsida; order Asterales; family Asteraceae; genus Scalesia; species Scalesia atractyloides. The sequence goes on from CAMTDV010000003.1 coordinate 87,856,178, forward strand.
CTAGCTTTAGAGTTTAGCTATAAGGTTTAGTTTTATGCTTTAGCTCTAGAGTTTAGGGTTTAACATAGAATTTAGCCTTTAAGGTTTAGCTTTTAAGGTTTATAGTTTAGATTTATAAAGAGTTTAGCTTAAGGTTTAGTTTTAGGGTTCAGAATTAAGGTATGTGGTTTCTGGTTAGGGTTTGGCGATCCGGTTTCAGCACCGGTAAAATGAGTTTAATCCAAGTTCCTTTGACCCGATTTCCTACATCAATGATATTTTTGGCCGCTTTTATTCAAATTACAAAATTTCTTTTGGAAGCAGTGGTTATGGGTGGGTCAACACTCCTCCCCTGCAGGAGTTAATTCAATCCCACTCCCCCGTTATTCAGGGAATGGTCGCTCCCCCTCCCCACTTCTCTCCGCCAGTTTTTTTAAACCTTTATCGATCTCTGATACCTTCCATATTCAATATCAGAACTGAAATCGAGTGTGCATTCCAAAATCAGAGCGGCAAGTTCCAAAAATTGCACTCGGGTTTCATTCCAAAATTGAAGTCAATAAAAATCAATTTTTCCCCTACGTTACTGAAATCACGTTTGTGCTGAAATCGTTTATTGAAGCAAATCTGGCGAATGCATAAATAGACACAAAGGGATTTGAAAAGCTGATTCAAGTGGTATGATCAATCTTGATATATGATTTCAACACATAACATCTATTTTTTTTGTATAAATGTGAAATAGTTGACTCCAGATGGCCACATACAGAAAGAAAGCACATCAAATGATAGTTTGGATCTCTATAGTGGGTTGTTCATACACAACAGGTTTGCCAACCAATAGGTATTTTAAGCATTGTATATCTAGTGTTGTGACAGATTTATTTGCGAGACTAACATGATATGTGGATGGAACAGATGAAGAATTTGATAAGCGCACTTGAGAGAGAGAAGTGGTCGCTAGAAGATGGTATATTAACAAATAATATATGATCAGCAAACATATCTGAAACCGATGCTCCCCCAATCCACCAATAATTTATACGTCTATCCATCACTATAAATTGCTCTTTAAAGTGACTCTTTAGTTGACTATTAAGATTGAATGATATGCAACTTGAATCTTTTTTTTTTCGGCAAATGTATAGGTGTTCTGCTGAAACTATCAGCACACTCATATTCGACCATTGGGCAAAACTTATGCACAATAATGCGGTACTATTAGCACACTCAGAAAGTGTTGTTAATGATCTCAAGGATCAAACTCATGAACTGAAGGTATTTTCTTTTCTACTTAAAATTACAATTACTTTTCGGTTTATTTTCTAATAAGTAATAAACACCGGTCAACCTGATTTGATTATAGGAAGAGCTATTACGAAGAAAAACATATTTTATTTGCTTATGATGTTGTTGGTTGCATGGTGTTTACAAAGAGAATCCCTAGGCCCCACTCATTGGAAGTAGACTTGGATGATCTTTATATCGTACTATGACCATGACTTGGAGAGGTAAGTCGTCTAAAGTTTAAGGTTTTACACCATTAAAAGTGGTTGATACACTTGTAACCTGGAAACCGCGTACATGAGTATTGACTGTTGATTAAATTTTTACCAAAACATCAAAATAACTTAAGACACCATGCTTCAAACCAGTATTATTAAAACAAATATTTCTTGCAAGGATATAACTCGTGATTACCTCAAAGGCACCATACCTTTTGAATAGGCTTCAACCAATCTGGAGTTCTTGTAAGCCATTTCTCATTTACATTTACTACAAGTTTTTGTTGAATATCAATTTGGATTTTAACTTCTTACAGAAGAAACCTACTGTAATCATCGAGGTCTATTATTGTGAACCGTTTGTCTAGAGTAATTTCAACATACTTGGGCAAAATAACATCACTTGTATATCTGTATGCATGCAAAGAAATACGACTCATGTCATTATACCGTTAATATGCCCGTTCACCGAACAGGTATAGAACTAATTATTTAATGTTTTGAAACCAAAAGACCTGGCCGATTAATACTTTGGTCAAATAAAGAAAAGGGGGCCATGGTAGGCAATACGCAACCCTTATTTTCAGATATTAATGATGTGCCAAATTTGCAAAAACATTCGATGAAACTGTGTACGAGGCTTTGTCAGTTATCTTTACACTTTAAGCTTGATGTGTGACACAAAGTTGTCTTTTCAATATTGTCGCCTAATTCTATGAGAATCCGAGTTCATGTGAATAAATTCTGATAATAAATGCACATAGCAGTGAGGGGAAGAACTACTAACAAAATACAATTTTCTTTGGGTTAAACCGGTCCAAGTTGTGAGCCATCTCATGAAAGGAATGGTGTAATTTTGATTTATCGGCTATTAGTTTATTAATGTTTTGGCTATGCATTTGTGATTGGGTGTGGGATAACATATTGTTTTTGTTGGCCGTTAAAAAAATAATATTAATAAGATTAAACGGTATAATATAACGAGAAAACAGGCACACAACATACAATGGTGTGATCGAGGAAGGGGCATTGGCACGCACGTGATGTAATGTTTCCAAGGACCCAAAAAAATGTTTAGATTTTTACACTACATACAAATTTATTGTTAAACTAATTTATTTAAATTATTTATTTTCCTAACAAATGTAAATAATGCATAGCAAGAGATAGTTTTTGGATTCGCGTTACAGAGTGATTTCATGTGTTTATGCAACAAGAAACATACTAACAAGTCCATTCCATTAGCTCGAGGTGTAGAGACATGAACATGAAGGTATCATGGTTTGCTGGTTATTACGACAATGCATACGTCCGTCGACCTAGTTGGATAAGTGGTTATGTTGTTATCACGAAGACTTTTACAAAATACGCGTCAAAAGATAATGGTTCGTCTCTGCACGTACGGGTGTGGGAAATTTTGAGGAAGGGTTCGAAGTGGGCATCAGTGTCGAAGAAGATGGCAAGTTAATGAGTAAGTTCTTCAAATTTCACGATTTACAAGCGGAAAGGTTTTGGTTGAAATAAGAACAAAGCCAAAAGTGGCCTAGAGGAAAATGAAGAGGCTTTATATGGACACATAAGCCCCGAGAGGGAAGAATTCAAATTATTGACTACTAACATCGACAGTCTTTCGCTTAGAGAATGGAAAGTCGCGACAAAGATGAAGGAAAAAAAATGATGTTTTAGTTTTTTTTTAAATTATGCAGTTTTTCTTTTAAGTATATAGTTCTTTTTTAAATAATGAAAAGTTTTATATTAGCGATTAAACGTTTAATAAAATCCAAATAAATTAATTGTTTAATAAATAAAAAAAGTAACGTGATAATCATAACATAGCTATGAGAATAGATGAGATGGGGATCTGACGCTAAAGTAACACTAAGACTATGCGTTGTGGAGCCGTGAGTATGGGCGCTCGCCACGCAGCTGCCACGGTGGCTCGCGAACATCACAACGGCCAAGCTCCAGCGGAGGCGTGAGGGTGGTGGCTGGCGCTATTGATGAATTCACCACAATAGGCTCAAGTGAGGGGGCACGAGTGGACAAGGTGATAAGTAGGCGTCTAGTCAGCACCATATGTCACAATATTAGAGGATAAAACCACAACACATAGTCTAAATAGTAAAGGAGAAAGGGATGAGCTAAGGGGGAAATGATAACTCGCTCAAAGTGAGGGAAGGAGCATCATTCTAGTGGGGTCAAGTGATGAGGTGGTTTCATTGTTAACACTGATTCTTAGAAGTGTTTATAAGATTGATTGGTGTGGTTCACTAGTGAACCCTCATCAGTATCATTCTCTCATTTCATTATTTTTTTCTTCATCATCCATGAATGTGATTCACTATCATCCACTATCACCTCCTCTTTTATTTTATTAGTTATATACTTTTAAAATGTATGTTTTTCATGACTCGGGGCCTTTGTGGAAATCTTCTTGCCCTTCACTATCACTAGTGAGGGAGACGATCTTCCACTAAAGCCCACCATGCCACCTTACCTCCACGATTCCTTTTCATGATCCATATCTTTGGCCTAAATGTATAGAGCTAAGTGTCATGTCAACAAAATATCTCTTTCATTTACAATGTGTCATAATTCATAAAGACACAAACATCCTTCAATTTTAAACATCATCAACACATTTTACATTTATTTATCGTAACTAAATTATAAATTGTAATAAACTATTTACTTTTTTAATATTGTGTTTGTAGAAAGGATATTAACATTATATATATTATAAATATATATTATAAATTAGTAACATTTATTTATATATTATAAATTAGTAACACAGCTAGGCTTTACCAAGTTGTACTTCATGCTTTGACGGTGTAAATTACAGAATTCTGTTGTACATTATTGTTTTAGGGTTGTACGGTTTTAAACATGACGTGTGTCCTTGTTGGCTTACCACGCATCTCCACAACTTTTGATCCCAACGTCCCACAAAAGCTCAGTTACTCTATTGTCTGATTTAAAATTTGTTACCTCTAAGAAATCTTTCTTGTCACTTCTCTCTCTCATCGAGAGAGAAGACGGTGGTTTTGTGATAGCGCAGTTGTGATGATGGTGCTACGTTCATAGTTGTGATGACGGCTGTACTATTTAAATAAATAAAATAATAATCTATTTAAAGATTATGTAAAAATGCCACGTCGTTGAAAGGAACATGTCACAATTACAATCATTTAAATAAGACACAAATGCTCGATGACTTTGTTACAAAAAGTAGTTTAGCAGCTTTAGTGACCAAAAAAAAATGTTCTTACGTTTTTAGTGAGGTTCTTCCAACAGTTGTGCAATTATTATCATATTCATAATCTTATTTACTTTTCTTAGTCATAATCACAAATTAAAACAAACTAATATAATTAAATTTTAAATTGAAAAAGTGACAGTTTGAACCAAAATTCCAGTGGTAACGCAGTTTCAATCAATAAATCATCGATGTATTAGAACATGGTTTAAATTCGGTGAAGCACCCCAAAAGAAAAGAAACAATTTATGCAATATGGACCCGCGAGAACGAAAAAGTATTTAAATAAGTGAACTCTACTGCTTTTAAAGCGGTTGAGGATGTAAAGGAGACGATGTTTTAGTGGATGAGAACAAGAACAAGACGATGTTGTATTTGGCGTTGTGTTGGTTATCTTGTAACATTTGAATCTTGGTGTATGTTATATCTTAGTAGCTTGTTGAGATAGATTGGTTTTGGTGGTAATAAAATTGCTTCTTGTGGTTGTTAAAAAAAGATTAATACTTTGAATGGTCAAATAAAGAAAAAGGGGGCCCTGGCAAGCAATTTGCAACTCATCTTTTCCCTATATTAATGATGTGCCAAATTTGCATAAACATATGATACTATTCGGATGAAAATGTGTACTATGCCTTATCTCTTGTCTTTACAATTTAAGTTTCATGTGTGATAAATTGTTAGTCTTTTCAATATTGTCGCCGAATATTATGAGAAACCATGTTCATGTGAATAAATTCAAATAGTATGTCTTGGATATACTTTTAACTTTCCTCAACTCCATCTAGGTGACACATCATCCGTTTTTCCTCTTTTCACTTTAACTTACCCTAAGGAAAAGGTCTAGTCCATTAACTTTACGTAACCTTATTTTTAGTTGGTATTGGTTAAAAAAAAGAAAATTAATTCAGTCTCTTAACATTTGATTAACATGTTAATAAGTAGCCCCTTTAACCCGCCTCTTAACACAAGGAGGGAGTGGTTTGCAACGCCAGTTAACCTGCAATATTACCTTTAACGTCCCGTGTGGTAGGGTACGCCCAAGGCCTAAATGCACACTAGTAATGAGGCAATAACTACCATAAAAATACAAAGTTTTATCTATTAATATAATCTGACTTTTGATAGAATACTAAATACTAAATGCACATTACTAATGAGGGAATGACTACCATAAAAATACAAAGTTTTATCTATTAATATAAATGTTAACTTTTATAGAAACGGTATAATATTAAATATTCATGTGCCCAAAAAATAATAGGACCCAATTTGTACCCAATTAATATCATTACATATAATGTGGTTTCTTACATGCATCAAGATTTTGTTAGTTTCTATGTAACAAACTGAGTGGTAGAAACTGGGTTTTGGGTAACATTTGGCTTCTCATACAACATATTTCTTGTCTGCTTTGCTCACTGATATAATTTTGGTTGGTCGAGTGGAGACTTCCTAAGAAGTCATCATGTGTACGCTTAACCATAGAGTTCTCCTCCCAGAACCATTGCACCAATAACACATTTTGATATATGATGTCAAATATCCTTGTTGCCAAATATTCCTTAACCACAAATGATATATGTGAATGAACTCAATATTAACCACATGTTGGTCTAACCTAGGCATACACCATAAATTCCGACATATATGTGCACTAAACAAATGCAAGAACCATCATTCTTTTCACCATTAACCAAATGAAAGTTACCTCATATATGTGAGGACTTGCCATTAAATCCAAACTTGGAAGCTCAAAGTGGAAGTGGAACACCCTTTCACATGGATATCCTATGTTTTGAACCAACACATCTAAACCAAAATCTTCAGTGGAAGCCATATCTATGTAGTCACACTTACCTACATACTTTCTATCTATCAGGAGAGTTGATAAATTCACTACCTTGGAAATTTTATAATAAGATGAAATGAAAACACAAAATTTGAAACAAATTTGCAGAAACAACCAGACAACATTAAAGTTTCATAGGATCGATAAAAACACTTACATTAAACTTCTCGTGGGTCGAAATAAAAAAAAAAGGTTTGCACCACGAAGCATCCATAATGATGCACACATTGCAGTAATTATCTCGAAACTCTGCTTGTTCCAGACGACGAATCGTGCGATTGGGATGAAATTATATAGTCACAGAACAAATTTGGGTCTTGCCCTTTTTGTTTTTCATTGGTTGCGGCTGTTTAAACTGATAATTCTCAGTGTTTAGAGCCTCGCAGGCGAAGTGCTTAGAACTGAGTCTTGAATTTTTGAGGGGAGACCTCGAATATAGTGTTCAACCAAGCGGTACACTGGTGTGAACAAGTTGGGGATCATTTGGTTCAACTCTAGAAACCTTTTGTTGTAGGAAGTATGATCTCCTTCCTTTTGTTTTAACGAGTGGAATTCATCTTCCAACTTCTTGATTTCGCTTCTTGGACAGAAGCGCCTTGTCATTATTTCCCTTAACTCTTCCCATGTTAAGGTCATAGCATCTTCGATTCCCCTCTTCCCCTTTTCAGTATTCCACCAGGTGAGAGCTACCCCAAATAGTCTCCCGGTGGCGTATCGAACCTTGCGATCCTCAGGACAATCACAGTTGAGGAAGGTGTTTTCCATTTCCTCAAACCAGTGGAGGAGAGCAGTGACACCTTCGGTCCCTTCAAATTTAGGAGGATCGCAAATGTTTGTATGAGCACTTGCTGGTAGGAGGGTTGCCGATGTTCTGGTCATGTTGCTGGGGAGGATTAGTGGGATTTGTGGCGAGAGCTTGTTGTACTTGAACCACAATGTCAGGGAGTACCGCGGCCATTTGTTTCGCGATTTGTGTGGCCAAGTGTTCGTGAGACCTTCCTGATCTTCTACCCCCCCGTTGTTGTCTAGACGACATCTACAGGAACATACATAAGAAGATTGTGAGTTTATGGAGTCTTTTTAGGTGTCATGTGTCTCAAAGAAAATGAAAATAACATAAATATCAATAATGCAACTACATCCATAGGATGTCTTGGGTTTGCTCATGTTGGGCCTCAAATGTCCCCCATACCTTTACCTGTATAGTCATGTGGGCCCCCATGGCTATTGGCTTGGTAGGATTCACATTAGTATTGGCGATTTAACACTCGCATCACCCGAATGCAAACCACAAAATATGTTTACGAGATGTATAGTCGGAATGTGTCCAGGTGTAGACACAATGACAACTCAAAGTGGGGTTAGCTCACACGACGTTTGGTATAGCATGCTTTGGCCTAATAGGTACTTCGTACTCTCATCATTAGTCCCCAGGTAGGTAAACTGGTCCTTTATTTTAGATTTATACGAATGCCAGCCTAGACAGGACGTTCCGACTACCGGTACTGGTACCCTTCCAGTTACTACATGCCCGTCATGAGAACTCACTTTGATGAGATTTGAAAATACAAAAATCGTTGTAAAAGCAATCATGAAAATGATGTGATGTGTGCTTTCATGGATATGATATGTTATGAGAAGATGATTCATGATAGGCATTATATGATAATATATACTTATGAACATGCTTGCATAACATTGAATGTAACATTTAACATAAAACATATAAGCATCATGAAATTTGGCATGTAACACACAAAAATCTTAAAAATTTCTAAACAACTATAGTATAGGCTCTAAGGGTCTAATAACCTATCCTATATCCCTATAGTCATGGCTCTGATACCAATCTGTCACACCCCGACCCGCAGCGGAATAAGAGTCGGGGCATAATTGGGTTATCACCAAAGCTCATGATATTACTATTATGTTTCATATTTATTTAAATCAAAATTACATTCTCAATAATCCAAACATGTCCATACAAATACAAAGAAAATAACCAATTAAACAATTCCAAGCTCTAAACCATTTTATTCTTCTAGGCCAATCCTATGTGTTTCTGGCTGCAGCTGGTTCACCTGTATCATGTGTAAAAATGGGGGTGGGTCAACATAAGTTGGCGAGTGAACCTTGTTAGATAAACATTTATAATTGATTTTCTTGTTATTTTATCAAGGAAAAATTGTGCATAATCATAAGTGAGCAAATGATAAATAATCAATAAGTAACAACGTTAACCACAAATTATAACATACAATAACATACCAACAGCATACCATAACATATCAACTTGCATAAATATTTAACATGAATGAAAACTGTGCGATCAAGGCTCAATCAAACGGAGCCGATCGTATTGCATGTACTGAAAATGATAAATGTCTGTGCGATCAAGGCTCAATCAAACGGAGCCGATCGTATGTTGGCACGCCAGGTTCACGCTCATAATGTAATGGGGAACATGCTCAACGCTCATAATGTAATGGGGAGCGGCGGCCTATGAAATTGCATGTACTGAAAATAATGAATTAAATCTAACAATAACCACACAAACAATTGAATCAAACTAAATACACATTTGTCCATGGTATGATGTATGCACAATGATTTAAGTATAATAAGTAGCAAGACACATGATACACCCCAAAACGTGATTAAAACGAGGAATTTGTAAAGATTCACTCACATTGGGTGCGTTTGATTGGAGATGGTGAGATGCGCACGAGTTGGAAGAGTTGAACAACGAGAATTACTAACCTAAATAATAACGGAAAATATGGTAAATGAGTGGATTTTATTATTAATTTTAATAGGCTTTTTAGATATATTTTTGTGAGTTTTAGGCTATTTCCTATCTTTAAAAACATTATTTTTAAGTATTTTTAATTGATTTTTAAATTAAATTAAATAAATAAAAATATAAAATGTGTTGACTTTTTCGCTGACCGTTGACCGTTTGACTTGTTGACTGTTTGACCGGTTTATTGTGTAGATACATGCGCTGGGAGAGGCTCGAACCCGAGACCTCCCGTTCGCGTGCACGCAGCTCTACCAACTGAGCTACGTGTCTAACCTGAAATAATTCCGTTTTTAATTACTTATATATTAACTCAGCTTATCCAAAATTCTTTTATTTTCAAAAACATTTTAAATCATCGAACCGGTGACACTAACAGGTCTCGAACCCAGGACCTGTGCTTTAACGTTACACACAGTCCACCGCTGGACTGTGTGTCTAACTTGGTTAATATACGACTTTTTATTATACTTAACAACTAACGTAAATTAACCCGGTTCAGTTAGAAAAATAAAACGTTTTATTACCGAGAGGGCGTGTGTAACAGGGATCGAACTCGCGGCGTGTGCGTATTATTTGCACACAGTCCACCGCTGGACTGTGTGTCTAACCCGTTTAAAATACCAATTTTAGTTATCCTTATTATGTTAGCCAAGTTCTTCTTCCCCGTTAGTTTTTACAGACAGTAGATTACCCTTCTGTTTTCTTGTTTTAAAACTATTAACACATTCATAAGACTGAGATGAAATGACAAAGACTGTGTTGGAAACAAACATACCGGAGGAATGATTTATCACAGAAATTCCGACAAGGTGTCGGCTCTGTTTTTATGAACTGTCACTGGGCGAACAAAGTAACCGATTTGATTAGCTAAACGTGGAATTGAAGTGCTAAACAAACGTTAACAGAGTGTTTGAATGTCCTTACCGTTTCACAGATGGAAGTAAGGATTTCCAGAAGTTTTCCGGCGAACTGGAATTATCCGATAACAGCGTCTAAATTCGATTTCAATTATTTTTCTTCTAGGCAATTTCCTAGAAGAAAAACAAACGTTAACAGAGTGTTTGAATGTCCTTACATATTTCATGACTTCATTATTTTTCTTCTAAGGCAATTTCCTATGTGTTCCTTGCTTCAACCTGTCCACCTGTATCATGTGTAAAATAGGGTTTTGGGTCAACAAAAAGTTGGCGAGTGAATCTTATGTAAACATTTGAAAGGATTAGTTATGTTGGTTATTTGTATAAAATTGTGCATAACCAAATATGAATAAACGTAAATGTAAATTTAATCACAAAACACATAATATCAATAAATGCACAAACACACACACCAAATGAATGATTTTGAGGCACGCGATTTTCAACTCGTCTCCCACGAGGAACTGATGGGCCTAATGAATGATTTTGAGGCACGCGATGTTCAACTCGTCTCCCACGAGGAACTGATGGGCCTAATGAATTGATTTGCACGCAACTTGACTAAATGTAAACACACATTACAACAAACAATATTTACATTATAAGTTTAGATCATATAGTGGTAATAGCACGAGTTTGAATAAGCGAATTAATTTAAGCGACACATGATACACCCCAAAACATGAATAAAAAGGGGAATTTGTAAGAATTCACTCACCGTGGGTGCGTTTATTGGATTGATGATGAATGCGCACGAATTTGGATTTAACCACGAGAGAAACTAACCTAAATAATAACATAATAATTCGATAAATAAATAAACTTTTATTTAAGATTAATATTTTTAATTAGTGTTCTTAATGGGATTGTTAGATTTATTTTTGTGAGTTCAAGGAAATTTTCTAACTTCAAAAATATTATTTTTAAGTGTTTTTAATTGATTTTTTAAATAAAATAAATAAATAAAAAGAAAATAAAAATTTTGACTTTTTGACTTTTTGACCGTTGACCGTTGACCGTTGACCGGTCGGACCGCGTTTAATTATGCGCTGAGTGAGGTTCGAACTCGTGACCTCTCGTATGCGTGCACGCAGCTCTACCAACTGAGATACGTGTCTAACCCGAAATATTTCTGATTTTAATTATATTTATATACTGTTTCGATTATTCAGAATTTTATTTAATTTAAAAAGAATTTTAATTATTGAATCTGGGAAGGTTACGAGTCTCGAACCCGCGATCAAACCAACAACTTGCACCCAGCCCAACCAACTGGGCTGGGTGTCTAACCCATAATAAACTGAATTTATTTTATATTTATACACATACTGAAGCGAATCTGATTATGCTTGTTTAAAAAGGAACATTTTATTTCAGAAGTCGAAGCAAGTGTGGCTCGAACCCGGGATGTGCGCGTTGAAGTTGCACACAGTCCACCGCTGGACTGTGTGTCTAACCCAGTTAAAATACTGATTTTAATTACATTCATAAACAACTCGATATTCATCTTCTTCATAAAACTCAGATCGAACACAGATTAGTTAAACATTTGATTTTACTGCTCTATTGTTTTAGAGTTTGAACAACTAAATCGAATAGAACTGACAGAAAGATTAAGATTGCATACCGAACACAGGGGCTTGGTTTTCCGGTGACTAACTCCGGCAGTTTCAGTAATCTCCGGCGACTTGCAGGTTGAGCAGAGAGTTGAGCCGAAGGTTCGAGAGCAGTTTGGGTAATGTTTTGAGACAGTATGCGAGTGCAATTGAGATGAGATGCATCTATATTTATAGTGCCCATTATCAACACTTGATTTCGGTTTCAAAAGTTCGGTCAAGATGTAATTGTCTAACTGATTGCATAACCGATTGGGGATTGTTGATTCCTTGATTGAGTCTATCGGTTACATTCGAGGATTGACGAGGAAATTCGGTTTCCTTGATGATAGCCGGCGACTTCGCGCGACTGTTTCTGATTTGAATCCAGATTAAAGGAAATGTGACTACAAATACATAATTGTTCCGAGATGTAGCAGATGTGGGCAAGTGGTGTAGTGGTGTGTTGTTTGTTTGTTGTACCGGCTGACCCGGGTTCGAAACCCGGCAGCCTCATTTCATTTTTTATTCGCTTATTTTTTATTAATTATGGTTTTAAATTCTAACATTGTTTATTAATTATGTATTTTTTAAAATTAATTTGAGCAATAAATATGAAATGAAAAATTATGACTGGATATTTGATTAATAAACGAAGAGGGTTTGGAAAACCCGTTTTTCGACGGATGTTACAGTATCCCCTACTTTTAGAAATTTCGTCCCGAAATTTAAGTAGTAGTGGTATGTTTGACTCAAAAGGGAGGGTGATTTTGACAATTACATACTTAGAAGAGGGTGAGAGTTTAAATCTTATTTGAGGCGGTAACGTTCCTAGTAAGGGTTGAATACCCTGCTACAGGAATCGCTTTTTGATGCCTAAAGTATAAGAATGCGGAACAAGGATAAACAGAGTTGATTGACTAAGCATGATTTCATGCATAAGAGTTTTGAGGGAATTGATACGTGATAAGGTTATATCATAAACAAAAACTTCAACCATGACGATACTAAAACCTACACGGAACTTCTCATAACCGCCTGGTAATGCTTTTGATCCTTTGCCAAGAATACTTATATATAGGAAGTACCAGCGGCGTATCCACCATATTCTTGTCAAATTTTCATTGGCTTTATCAGTAAATTATGATCAGTTCTATGTGACTCTAAAACATAAACAAACACAACAACCAAAGCTTGAGTCTCAATTCTGAAAGGATACATGACTGAATGATGACAGTACCTCTCTCGTTTGTTATGATGAAGGGGTTAATCTATGTAAAAGTGAGACACAACCCAACTTCTTTGAATGATGAGATTGAGATACGTCGAGATGTATGATGATATGAATGTTAAGTCAGTGAGTATAAAACAAAACTTGAAATAGTAATTCGCATTAAGATTCTTGGATACATAAATTTCAAATTTATAATTGAGATACGTAGAGATTGAGATAACATAAAGAAAACATAAAACTAAACGGTTGGAGTTGAGTCTTGATTCTTGGTGAAGGAAGGCTAGTTGGGTGATTCGTTTGGGCCGTTATTATCTTCAACAGGATTGGCGTTGATGTTGTAAGCTCTTCCTCTTGTTGGTGGTGGAGCTGGGTTTGCTTGATTTGCTTGGTTAACTGGGTTTGCTTGAGCTTGGGCGTTTATGATGTTAACCAATCGGGGGCACTTGTTTCTAAAGTGGGTAGGGTCGCCACAATTAAAACAAGCTCGAACATATGGAAACATGGGGTATTGGGGTTGTTGATATATTTGGATCATGTTTTGAGTAGGGAGTGAAGCTTGGTTTTGAGAAGCGCGACAAGTCTTGCTCAAATGACCATAACGCCCACAATTCGCACATAGTCTACAAGGTAAGGTAGATGGATGGTGATAAAAACAGGTGTTGCATTGAGGGTGAGGTCCAATGTAAGGTTTCTTATTTGGGTAAGTTGAGTTGGGTGCTATTTGAGTGATTGGGATAGCTTGGAGGGGTACGGCTTGTGAAGCTGGTTGATTGTGTTGAGTGATAGCGAAAATTTGCCCATCTCGTTTTCTCTTAGAAGTGGGTTGAGAAGGGGATTCGGTTTGGGTGGAGTTTGAGGTTTCAGTTGATGCTTTATCCTTCTTCTTCTCCTCCTTGAAGTCCTTATTTCGTATGCGGTTTTTGGTGAGCTCTGTAGCTAACTCCATTGCTGCTACCAAAGTTGCAGGTGTGGTACTTATTACAGGGTCTTGAATTTTTGAAGGAAGACCTCGAATATAGTGCTCGATCAATCGGTAGAGGGGAGTGAACAAGTTGGGGACCATTTGATTTAACTCAAGGAATCTGTTGTTGTATGTGGTGTGGTCGCCCTCTTTTTGTTTCAAAGAATAGAACTCATCTTCCAATTTCTTGATTTCGCTTCTTGGACAGAAACGTCTTGTCATGATTTCCTTCAACTCTTCCCAAGTCAAAGTGATAGCATTCTCAGTACCTCGCTTGGCCTTCTCTGTATTCCACCATGTAAGTGCTACTCCAAACAAACGACCGGTAGCATATCACACCTTGCGATCATCGGGACAGTCGCAATTGAGAAAAGTGTTTTCCATCTCCTCAAACCAATGGAGGAGAGCGGTGACACCTTCGGTCCCTTCGTATTTTGGAGGATCGCAGGATTTGAAATGCTTGAAGGTGCATTTAGTGGCTTTTGGGAGAGGGTTGACAATGTTTTGATCTTCTTGGTTAATTGGGTTGACGGGATTAGCGGTAAGGGCCTGTTGTACTTGAATTACGATGTTGGGTATTACGGCAGCCATTTGTTGAGCGATTTGGGCAGCCATGCGCTCGCGGGATTTTCCTGATTTCATTTTCCTACGAGAGAGGCTAGAAGACATCTACAAGAAATACGTATCAAGAGTATGAGTTGGACGTTTTAGGGATCATGTGTCGTATTTAGGAATGAACATCATAAAATAAATGAAGAATACTAAATTTACTACATCCATGGGATGTCTTGGGCTTTGCTCGTAATTGGGCCTTGCATGCCGCCATACTTCACCTTCGTAATCATGTGGGCCCCCATGATTACCGGGTCTTTCATATGGTTCGCATGTGTTAGCCTGGTAACGTACACTAAAACCCGGAGAAAATCGAGAAATATGTATGCAACGTATGAAATTTGGAGTGCATCCAGGTGTTGACACGGTGACACCTCAAAGTGGGGTTAGTTCGAACGACGTTTGGTGTGGCATGCTTTGGCCTAATAGGTCCTTCGTACTCTCATCGTTAGTCCCAGGTAGGCAAACTGGTCCGTTATATTGGATTTATACGAATGCCAACCTAGACAGGACGTTCCGACTACCGGTACTTGTACCCTTACAGTTACTACATGCCCGTCGTAGAACTCACTTTGATGAGATTGAAAAATGAAAAATGCGACAAAATCTTGAATAAGGGAACTATGAGGATGACTTGAATATGTGAACATTGAAATATGCGTGATGAATGTATATGTAAGCTTGTTATGTTTGACAATAAGTATAACTCATTAAATATCACCCCAATATGATAGTGGAAGTGTTTGCATGCATTTGTATGTGTAATAAATACGAAACAAATAAACATCATGAGTTTGCATGTAACCACATAAGCAATTAAAATCTAATCAACTATAGTATAGGCTCTAAGGGTCTAATAACCTATCCTATATCCCTATAGTCAAAAGCTCTGATACCAATCTATCACACCCCGACCCGTAGCGGAAATGGTGATTGGAGCATGATTGGGTTTTCATCAAAGCTCATGACATTTACTATAAAGTTTCATATTTATTATTTCTTTTTAAAGAAGAACATTACAATAAACATACAAGTACAACATGTTCAATTACATATTTCATGACTTCATTATTTTTCTTCTAAGGCAATTTCCTATGTGTTCCTAGCTTCAACCTGTCCACCTGTATCATGTGTAAAATAGGGTTTTGGGTCAACAAAAAGTTGGCGAGTGAATCTTATGTAAACATTTGAAAGTATTAGTTATGTTGGTTATTTGAATAAAATTGTGCATTACCAAATATGAATAAACGTAAATGTAAATTTAATCACAAAACACATAATATCAATAAATGCACAAACACACACACCAAATGAATGATTTTGAGGCACGCGATGTTCAACTCGTCTCCCACGAGGAATTGATGGGCCTAATGAATGATTTTGAGGCACGCGATGTTCAACTCGTCTCCCACGAGGAACTGATGGGCCTAATGAATTGATTTGCACGCAACTTGACTAAATGTAAACACACATTACAACAAACAATATTTACATTATAAGTTTAGATCATATAGTGGTAATAGCACGAGTTTGAATAAGCGAATTAATTTAAGCGACACATGATACACCCCAAAACATGAATAAAAAGGGGAATTTGTAATAATTCACTCACCGTGGGTGCGTTTCTTGGATTGATGATGAATGCGCACGAATTTGAATTTAACCACGAGAGAAACTAACCTAAATAATAACATAATAATTAGATAAATAAATAAACTTTTATTTAAGATTAATATTTTTAATTAGCGTTCTTAACGGGATTGTTAGATTTATTTTTGTGAGTTCAAGGAAATTTTCTAACTTCAAAAATATTATTTTTAAGTGTTATTAATTGATTTTTTTAAATAAAATAAATAAATAAAAAGAAAATAAAAATTTTGACTTTTTGACTTTTTGACTTTTTGACCGTTGACCGTTGACCGTTGACCGGTCGGACCGCGTTTAATTATGTGCTGAGTGAGGTTCTAACTCGTGACCTCTCGTATGCGTGCACGCAGCTCTAACAACTGAGCTACGTGTCTAACCCGAAATATTTCTGATTTTAATTATATTTATATACTGTTTCGATTATTCAGAATTTTATTTAATTTAAAAAGAATTTTAATTATTGAATCGGGGAAGGTTACGAGTCTCGAACCTGCGATCACACCAACAACTTGCACCCAGCCCAACCAACTGGGCTGGGTGTCTAACCCATAATAAACTGAATTTATTTTATATTTATACACATACCGAAGCGAATCTGATTAAGCTTGTTTAAAAAGGAACATTTTATTTCAGAAGTCGAAGCAAGTGTGGCTCGAACCCGGGATGTGCGCGTTGAAATTGCACACAGTCCACCGCTGGACTGTGTGTCTAACCCAGTTAAAATACTGATTTTAATTTCATTCATAAACAACTTGATATTCATCTTCTTCATAAAGCTCAGATCGAACACAGATTAGTTAAACATTTGATTTTACTGCTCTGTTGTTTTAGAGTTTGAACAACTAAATCGAATAGAACTGACAGAAAGATTAAGATTGCATACCGAACACAGGGGCTTGGTTTTCCGGTGACTAACTCCGGCAGTTTCAGTAATCTCCGGCGACTTGCAGGTTGAGCAGAGAGTTGAGCCGAAGGTTCGAGAGCAGTTTGGGTAATGTTTTGAGACAGTATGCGAGTGAAATTGAGATGAGATGCATCGATATTTATAGTGCCCATTATCAACACTTGATTTCGGTTTCAAAAGTTCGGTCAAGATGTAATTGTCTAACTGATTGCATAACCGATTGGGGATTGTTGACTCCTTGATTGAGTCTATCGGTTACATTCGAAGATTGACGAGGAAATCTGGTTTCCTTGATGATAGCCGGTGACTTCGCGCGACTGTTTCTGGTTTGAATCCGGATCAAAGGAAATGTGACTACAAATACATAATTGTTCCGAGATGTAGCAGATGTGGGCAAGTGGTGTAGTGGTGTGTTGTTTGTTTGTTGTACCGGCTGACCCGGGTTCGAAACCCGGCAGCCTCATTTCATTTTTTTTCGCTTATTTTTTTATTTATTAATTATGGTTTTAAATTCTAACATTGTTTATTAATTATGTATTGTTTAAAATTAATTTGAGCAATAAATATGAAATGAAAAATTATGACTGGATATTCGATTAATAAACGAAGCGGGTTTGGAAAACCCGTTTTTCGACGGATGTTACAACCGGAGTTAACGTAGATCTATGGAATGGGCTCTGCATAAAAGGGTTAACCCTCCGTTTGGTTTCACGATGGATGATGAATAGAACAATACTCCGGCTGATCCTGCAAAACAGAACACCGTTAGCTCGCCACGGGGAGAAGGGGGGTTCTCTCCGTGACCACCCTCCGGCGTGAGAATAAGTACGAAGTAAGTATTGTAAGTGAGAGAGTAGTTGAGTGTGAATACCTTTCCTTGAACTCCAAGCTACTTATTTATAGCCGGTGTTTGGCGCCAAAAAAGAGAGATTGTTAACGTTAACGGAATCTTTTGTTATTCCGTTAACGTTTGTTGGCTATCTGTTAGTGCACATGGATCGTGAGCTCATCAGCGGTTAGGGAGGTGCCACGTGTCAACATGAGATCATTACATCTTATAAATGTGAGCATGCCATCACCATAATCTTCCTCAGCCATTCAGATGCTGCCATGTGGCAATTGGTTATAACCGAAAAGATGCTTGCACGATTGGGTGTTAATGGCTTCTAAAAGGTTTCACAGCTGTTACCCATCTATTATTCGCCACGTGTACATTCTGTTATAACAGAAAAGATTCCCTTTGCTTTTGCACCAAGGATTTTGCTAAGGGAAAGTTTCTGAGGATTTACCGTTTCCTTGCGCGGGAAGCGCAAGTTAGTTAACTGATCTTCCTTTCTTTCCTTGCTGCTTAGCGCAACGTTTGGTGGATGCTTGCTTTGATATAAATATCTGCGCAAGATTTGTATCAGACAAGAATTTTCAAGATTAACTTTGAACCTTGCGCGAGCCCGCGCAAGGTAGTTAAATGAAGCATTTATCCAAAGAGAGTGTTCAAGGTTAACTTTGAACCTTTCGCGAGCCCGCGCAAGGTAGTTAAATGAAGCATTTATCAAAAGAGAGTGTTCAAGGTTAACTTTGAACCTTGCGCGAGCCCGCGCAAGGTAGTTAAATGACGCTTTCCTCTCTTGGATACTTGGCGTAAAGTTCTAATAAATCTTATGGCAAAGAAGTCTGCGCACAGTTTCCTTAGAAGTTATTAATGGGTATGGTTTCCTTGATTGGCGCAAGGTTTTTGGGACCATACCCCTTCAAATTAGTTTTAGTTTTAAATATATTTTTATATTTTAATGTTTTGTTTTGTTTAATATATGTTTTATTTATTGATGCATATTTTCTAGAAATAAAAAATATAAAAAAAAATCACACATCCCATGTGTTTGAGCACCCCTAGTGATTGAGTGTAAAATGAGAAGTAGAGTTGTGAGTTGACATAACATGAAATTATCGGTTAAAAAAAATTTACCACTTTTTATTTGGAGAGTGCCACTTCCACTCTAATCGAACATTCTGCTAACATAACTGAAAAATTGCTAGACAATTATAAGTGTCAATCACCAATCACTATCTAGAACCTTTGATGATTCCCATAGTGTAAACTATAAGGAAAATATTTGGTACGATGTTTTAATAACTAATAGAACCATAATGTCGTTAGTATCTGGTTGCCGAAAAAATGTTTTTGGCTAGAAAAAGGTTCCAAAAGGTCCGATCTAAGGTTACAAAGAGGTTTGAGACGAAAATGTTGAGTTTTCCGGACAGAAAGATGTTTTCCGGCGAAAAAAGGAGTTTTTTGACGACCTCCATAATTGTGGCTTTACTAGAAAAGGTTCCTAAATGTCCGTAATAAGATTACAAAGAGGTTTAGGACGAAAAAGTCGAGTTTTCCAGCGACCGAATAGTAACGACGTTAGAGTTCTGTTAGTCAGGGTTCATTGAAAGCCAATATGTTAATAGTTGAGACTACCGTGGTTATTTTTGAATTTAAGATTGTTAACAGCTAACAACAACTAATTGAGATTATTAAAAATCAAATATTCTAACAAAAAGGATAAAACCACACATAAAAATACTAAAAAGATCCTACAATGAATAAACTTCTTAAATGCACCGTGCACGCCATTTCTCCTCTGTTTCTAAAAACCAAATAAAGTAAAAAATAACGGATAATATCCATACTACTATAAAACAAATATACACCCTCCTGATTCTTCTCTTAGGTTATGTTTATTCTTACTACATCACTGCGTATATATACGTTGTTGATAAATGAAAGGATTACACACTTCTCATTTTTCAATTATTTCTCTCACGTGGGAGAGATAGAGATCACGGCCGTGGCCGTGGACGGAGACGACGAGAATCTTAAAATTCTAAATCTCGTAGTGACGAATCGAGTCCACAGAACACAGGACGACCTCCGAGAGGGAGAACTAGTGGAAGCCAGAACAATATATGTTATAAATGTGGAATGTCAAATCATTGGTCCCGCACGTGTCGCACCCCCAAACATATTGATGAAGCTTATCAACGGATGATGAAAGGAACAAGAAAAAATGTTAAGACAAATCTGATTGAGAATGCACCTAATCTGTCATCTCATACTCCACTATCAGACACTCATCTGGATGCGTCTGACTTCACTGAAAATTAGTGATATATTATGGTTGAACTTTATGTGATGATTTTTTAGATTGTGGTTTCTTTTCTTTGTTTTGGATTTTGTTTTAAACTCTTATGGTATTTTGTTTTTGAACTATTGTTATGGTTTCATTTAACTTGTGATGTTTGATCCATATTTGTGTGATGTTTTTTTTATCATACTCAAGCAAGTAGTTTGTTATATTAATTTGTTTTATTATTTCAAGAGGAAATACGTTTACAAGCTCCAATAAAGCTATTATTGGTGATGAATGTCTCGTAGATAGTGGTACTATCAACACTATTCTCAAACATAAGAAAATTTTCTCTGAGTTGTCTGTAGTCCTGCAGAGACACTCGTTGGTACTATTTATGGTGTGTGTGATCTTATAGAAGGCTATGGAAGAGCAAGCATCATATTACCATTGGGTACTAAACTAATTATAAATGATGCATTATACTCTAGTAAATCAAGACGAAATTTACTTTGTTTTAAAAGTATTCGACAAAATGGTTACCACCTCAAGACAACATCTGAAAATAATATTGAATACTTACAAATTACTTCAAATGAAAATGGCAAAGATACCATTTTTGAAAAGATAAAAGCTTTATCCTCTGGATTATATTGTACTAATATTACTCCAATTGAATCATACATGGTGGTGAGTAACCATAAGTTACTAGATAAACACACATTCACAATATGGCACGATCGACTAGGTCACCCTAGCAACATAATGATGAGGCTAATAATTAAAAGTATAAATGGGCACCCTCTAAAGAATTTAAAAGTCTTGTTATCACAAGATTTATCATGTGCGGCATGCTTTCTATGCAAACTCATTACTCGGCCCTCACCAACTAAGTTGACACAAGAAAACCCCTCATTTTTAGAAAGAATACAAGCAGACATTTGTGGGCCTATACATCCTCCTTGTGGTCCATTCCGCTATTTATTAGTCTTAGTTGACGCCTCATCGCAATGGTCACATGTGAGTCTTTTAGCTACTTGAAATGTAGCTTTTGCCCGACTTTTAGCTCAAATCATACAACTTAGAGCTAATTTCCCGGACAATCAAATTAAAAACATCCGGGTGGAAAATGCAGGAGAATTCACATTCCAAGCTTTTAATGACTATTGTATGTCGATTGGGATAAATGTTGAACATCCAGTAGCTCATGTTCACACACAAAATGGTTTAGCTGAATTATTAATTAAACGATTACAAATAATCGCTAGACCTCTCCTGATGATATGCAAATTGCCATCTTCTGCATGGGGGCATGCTATTCTACACGCTGCTGCAATAATCCGATTAAGGCCAACCGCCGATCATGAATACTCCCCATTACAGCTGGTCTCCGAAAGAGAATCAAATCTGTCCCACCTCAAATATTTGGTTGTGTGGTATATGTACCGATATCACCACTACAACGTACCATTATGGGACCACAGAGAAGACTGGCCATTTACATTGTTTTTAACTACCCGTCTATTATTAAATATTTAGAACCATTAACGGGTGACATGTTTACAGCACGCTTTGCTGACTGTCAGTTTAACGAGACAGTATTCCTAGTCTTAGGGGGAGATAAGACTAAGAAAGACTGGTAATACAAGAGTTAACATGGAATGCATCATCGTTATCAAATCTCGACCCCCTAAGTGGTCAGTGTGAATCTGAAGTCCAAAAGATTATAATTTGCAAAGAATCGCAAATGAATTACCAGATGCATTTACAGACACAAATAGAGTGACAAAGTCACAATACCAGCATCAAATGCACTTGCTCGAGTTGAAGTAATCCCAGAAGTGATAACCATACAAAGAAAACGTGGGAGACCAATAGGTCCCAAAGATAAGAACCCACGTAAAGGAAAAGAGCATAATAAACGATTGGTGAAAACTAAGTAAATGAAACCCTAGAATAGGTAAATGTCCCAGAAGAGATAAATATAGTTCCAGAGGAAAATGAAGTTTCGGAAGATAATCCGTTACCAAATGAAAATGAGATCTTTATCAATCATGTACAAAATAGTACAATATGGAACCGAATTTAAACACGTGTTAATGATATATTCGCATATGATATAGCAACAAATGTAATTAATGAAAATGTATACATACCTAAAACTCTAGAAGAGTGCATGCAAAGAGAAGATTGGCCAAAATGGCAAGATGCCAAAAGGTTGAGTTAGGTTCACTTGAAAAGCGAAATGTTTTCAGACCTGTAGTCCAAACACCCATAGATGTCAAACCAGTAGGTTATAAATGGGTGTTTGCTATATAAAGAAACGAAAAGAATGGGATTGTATGATATAAGGCACGCCTTGTAGCACAAGGGTTTTCCCAAATCCTAGGAGTTGATATGAGGAAACGTATTCCCCTGTAGTGGATACGATTACCCTTAGATTTCTAATTGGTTTTGCAATCTCACAAGGATGTCAAATGAGACTTATGGATGTTGTCACTGCATACTTGTACGGGACACTTGAAAATGACATCTGCATGAAAATCCCTAAAGGATTAAAAATGCCCGAAGCATTCAAATCAATACCTCGAGATATGTGTGCTATAAACCTAAAAAGTCTTTATATGGTCATAAAAATTTGGACGTATGTGGTACAATCGGCTTAGTGAATATCTTGAAAAATAAGGATACACGTCTGATGTAATCAACCCATGTGTTTTATAAAAAGATCACTCTCAAAATTCACTATAATAGCAGTCTATCTTGATGTTATAAACATTATCGGAGCTCCCGAAGAGATAGAAAAAACAGTTAATATATTAAAGAGAGAATTTGAGATGAAAGACCTTGGTATAACAAAATTATGTCTCGGTATGCAGTTTGAGCATTTGCTCAACGGTACATTCATGCATCAGTGAAACTACATCCAGAAGATGTTAGTGTGTTTTAATATGGACAAAGCTCATCCGTTTAGCATACCCATGATTGTCCGACCGCTAGATCCACATAAGGATCCTTATCGCCTTCAAAAAGAAGGCGAAGAAGTACTTGGTCCAAAAGTACCATACTTAAGTGTGATCGGTGCCCTTATGTATCCTACAAATAACACAAGACCCGATATTGCGTTCTCGGTACATGTACTAGTGAGATACAGTTCGAATCCAACAAGTAGACACTTGAATGGAATAAAACACACATTCCGATATGTTTGCGGGACACAAGACTTAGGTATTTTCTACTAAAAAGATCAAAAGTCCAAGCTTGTTGGGTACGCTGATGCTGGATATATATCAGATCCACATAAAGCAAAATCTCAAACAAGTTATGTATTCACATATGGTGGCACAACAATTTCTTGGAAGTCAACTAAGCAAACTCTTACAGCAACATCATCAAATCATGCCAAATTGATAGCACTATATGATGCCGGTTGAGAATGCGTGTGGCTGAGATCGATGATTAATCACATATAGGAAGCATGCGGATTAGAACAAATCAAGAAGGAGCCGACAACTTTTCATGAAGACAATGTTGCTTGCATAGCTCAAATCTAGAAGGTTACATCATGGGTGATCGAACAAAGCACATCTCACCAAAGTTTTTCTCAACATATGACTTGGAGAAAGAAGGGGAAATTGATGTTCGTTAGATCAAGTCAAGTGAAAATTTAGCTGATCTATTAACAAAATTTTTACCTAGAAGCAGTTTCGAGCAGCTATCACACAAGATCGGTCTCCGTAGATTAAAAGATGTTTGTTGAATTCAGGGAGAGAATTATACACGCTGTACTCTTTTTCCCTTAACTAAGTTTTGTCCCACTAAGTTTTCTTAGTAAGGTTTTTAATGAGACATCATCATTGATCCAGTAGTATCAGTTTATTTATTTAAGTCCTGAAGTACATGTTTAACATCATCATGAAGTGCATTGTTAACTGTGTATAGTAAATAGTAATATATATCTGAAGGGGAGTGTTATAAATACATATATATATACTCTTCTGATTCTTCTCTTAGGTTGTTATGTTTGAGTTGTATTCTTACTACATCATTGTGTATATATACGTTTTTGATAAATAAAAGTTTTACACACTTCTCATTTCTCAATTATTTCTCTCACACATATGGCTCAATTAGTCAATTTCATATTTCCATCATCATTTTTACCTGCACGCAACACACTTTGATATTTTTTAATTTAAAGAAAAACAAAAATATGTATAGTCAATGTTGGATAGTTCACTTGGTAGAGTCGCTTTTTAGAGGGGAGATCATAGATTCAAGTCTATGCAAAAGAGTATTTAAAGATTATTATAAAGTAAAATAGAGTAACGTTTGATGTCCAAATAGAAAATACTATGTATAAATAAATTTAAAATTCAGACTACAACTCAAGGGTTGCCTACCAAAAGAAGCCAATAAAGTTTAAAAAATATCTAGTTTAAGATAATCAGATAACATAATTTCATTTTTCTCAGGTGTCGCTGCTCTGGATGGCCATTTAGGACTGGTTTTATTCTTGGAGCAACCTTACACTCTTCGCAATCAACAAGTTTAGACTTGTTTTGTTTGTTTGTTTTTATGGTAGGCCAGAGCCTAGACGGGTTTCAAAATTTAGGCTCGTCTTAATTTACTCACTGCATTGTTTTATATAAAAAATAATGAATGTGTGGTAGTTTTAAAAAATAAGCCATGATCTAGCTCCTTTGAAAATGTTGGAGGGTTAGCTCTCCTTGTTCAACTTGATTAATAATAGTGGCAAGTCATTTGCAATTTTTCTTAGATTTTCGTTGTCTAAAAATAGACCATGGCATAATTAGTTTCATGCAATTTGAAAATAGTCAAAATGGTTATAGTTTGTCACCATTAATACTAACCGGAAATTTATAGGGGTGTGCATGGGGTAGTTTTGTGCTCAAATTGAACAAACAAACAAAAAAACCCACAAACTCAGATTTTAGGTTTTTGAAAACCATTTGGTTTCGTTTTTCAATATGGGTTGGGTTTGTTTTCAGTTTTGCCATTTGAGCTTGAAGCTTTTGGTCTGAAAAAATGGCTCAAAATAGTAAATTTAGACCTGAAACTTTAGACCTAATTTTGTTTGTTAATTAATAATTACTTGATTATTACACATCCGAGTTTATAGTTTTTGGGCTACACAATTTATTGATTTTTTTTAAGTTTGTTGGCATTTAAAACTAAAAATTATAATCCATAAATCTAAATCCGATATTTTTTTGGGTTTTTATGGGTTCGGTTAGGTTATAAACATCAGTTTGGTGTTCACGGTTCATTTCTATCAATTTTTTAAAAGTTTTGTACATGCAAATCAAAACCGATTGGAAATTCAATTTTTGAAAAAAAAAACACATGTAAAACCAAACTGGTAGTTTGCGTTGGGTTAGTTCGGTTCAATTATGTCGTTTATTTCAATTAGGGTTTGATGATTTAAGTTTCATGCACAACCTTATTAATTAGTTCAAACTAGAATTAGTACCAGCCGCAATGCGACGAGGTTTTGTACAAACAATGACAAATTTTAAACACAACATATTTAAAGACAAACTACTATTGTAAACACTTCTAAAAAGATACAACGACAACAATTTTTTCTTTCTTCCTAACGTATGCTTATGCATCTTTTTGATGCAATTGGTTACCTTGTATTTGTTAAGTGGTTGGTCATCCAACTGGTCTAGTCGGTCGCGCTCATTTTGCACCTCTGCCTTCCTTTGTCGGTCGGTCTCCTTTTGGACCACAACCTTCCTTTATAGTGAAATATAAGTCCATCGACGTTAACCATGTTAACTTTGAAGTCATTGCTAAAAGTTGTTTTTTTTACAAGACCCCTCTAGTCCATAGATAGATGCATGACCTTCTTCTTGCCTTCTGAATTAGCCTTGATTGGAACATTTTTTGGAACAAGTGGTGGTTACGGGGGTAAAGCATCTGCAACGCCAATATTGCATGCTTCTGAACTCATATCATGAGATTACTATAAAAAACAAAACGAAGGAATATGTCAAAAAATCATAAACAATATTCAAAGCCCCTATCATGATGATATAATTCCCATAGCATACAAAGTAACCGACAACATATATTAGGAAATATCAAAGATAGATATAAAAATCTCACGGACCTTAACCAAAGGCCAGCGTGGGTTCGCATGCCAACATTGAACTCCATAAATGGGCACATAGAAAACATGGTTGAAAAGTTTAAATCCTACGAATGCGTCAAAATAATAGCTTCCAAATGAAGTCGGCAACCAAAAACTACAACATGAGATAAAGAAAATAATTAATCATCATGCACACTTAGACGTAGGCTACCTATGTTGAAAACTGAAATAAACAAATATAGAAACATCAAACTATTCGAACAAAGAATCGAGACCTCTACGACATATATACAACCCAATAGTTTCAGGTTTATGTATAAACAACTATATCAAAGTGTTCCAAGAAGCGAACGTATTGAGAGTCGACACGACTATTATGCATTACACTATCACATGACCAAGTTAAATGCCCCGCCAAGATACGTATTATCTTAAGCGGATAAATACGCCATGGCTGCATATTTAACGACGACAATATGAACAACAAGTAAAGCACGTGACTTTGTATAACAATGCACCAAATATGTACAAATAATCTTGACCCTCAACAAAACACTTAAATAGAAAAGCTCAAAGGTGTAGGATGGTGAGAGCATACAACACTAACCCAAATCCTCACGAATATCACAACTTTGCCTCTCGGAAGAAGGTTGTTTTGACCACTTAGTTGATACGAGTTGTACATCAGCCAACAAGAACATGATAGGACCAACAACGAGCATGCAAATAACATTGCACACCAAAATGGCGTAATGAACATCACCTTCACAGACCCTTAAAACAAACAACCAAACAAAAGAATGTTTAAGTAATAGACAGTTGTAGTCTAGGTTACCAAGGCCAGCCTAAAGGCACGTCTTAGACTGTTTTGAACCACTAAGGATTAGTGAGTACACATCAGCCAACAACAACAGAACCCAAATGGCCATAATCAACAACAAAACAACCATAAAAACAAAGCTCATAAGCAATAGACAGCTGCAACTTGCAACATAAGTTACCACGCCAAGCCCAAAGCAACATTATAGCCATGGGCTCCGATGAACCATATGCTATCTTCATCGACCCAATAACCAAACGTCACAAACATAAACGACAATTGTAAAACCACAAAGGATCTCCAAAGTACATTATCGTTACATGATCACAAACCATTAAAAAACTCCAAAAGGTTGCATCCAAACATCGTAAAACAACTAGAAACAAAAAAAATCAAACTTAAACAACAACATCAGATGTTCAAGAACGAGACCCCAAATCAAACAAAAAGTAACACATGCACCAACAGATCATTCACAAATACACAAAAACCAAACCATAAAATCGAAAATCAAACAACGAACCGCAAGTTGTCGTCTTCAAGGACAGAAGAACACCCCCAAAAAAGACCATGCAACAACAACTCGTTAAAACCAACACAAAGCCCCAACATTAAACTCTAAAAAGAACCTCTGAAACGTAATAGATAGTTTCTAACTACGTGAAATCACGTAAACAAACATAACAAATGCAACAACAACAAGAATCTACTTGTAAATATCATGTAGGCCAACGATTGGAGCGAGTCCGGCCATCATAGGCAGATGTCGTCAAAGAGGCGATGGTAGTTCGTTATTCTTAGGTAGCGTTTGGTATGAAGAAATAGAATGTGGAATGGAATGGATCATTCCGATTGAATGAAAAGAAACATGTTTGGTTACCATGTAGTAATAGAATGGTAATGTTTGGTTAAATGAATAGTAACTTTCGATCGGGAAAATTTACAGTTAAAAAATATGAATTTTCCAAATACCACCTCAGGTTAAAAATCATTTACACATCAAACCCAATGATTTGTTTTAAGTTAAGTTATAACCTAAATTTATAAATTCTACTTTTATTAGTTGTTTTAAATGTTCATTTTACATTAATTATTTTCATTTTTTAGTTTATTGATTTAATTTAGTCTATATTAAAAAACTTAAATAATTAAATGAGCAATGGGTAAGAAAAAAAGAGTGAAAATGGTGTGATGACGTGTTAATATGACAGGATACTTATAAAGTGACAATAAAAAAAATATAACACCTGTTAATCCAGATGTACTAACTTGAATATATGACCCACTTCTAGTAGCCTCATGATTGAACTTTTTAGAATCCAAAATGCATTTCGTCCAACATCTTTTATGCTTGGTAAAATGCTATAAACAAATGTGATTCCGAATTGGCGATTTCTCTCTCTCCCTTTCTTGCCTCTTTAGAAATCAATCCTCCTTGGCCACTGGCTGCTATCATGGTTGATAATGACTATATATATATATGTTGCATTATATTTCTCTTGATTATGTATGTGGTGGTCAACAACTACAACTGCAAATATAAAGTAAGGGCCAACTTGTAACACTAACATTAGTGAAAGAAGCTAAAAGTTGAAAACTAACAACTGTTTCATTAACTACTCTATGCTAAACTTCTCTAGCTTGCCTCGTCAAGTGGAACGTTCACAACAACATGAACCTTGGACCGAAGAGTAGAGACAAAGCTTCAGATGCTTGTAAGAGAAAATAAACTCGAGTCATTTGATGATGTGTTTATTGCATATTTTTTGGTTTGTACGCTTGATAGGTTTAGAGAAGAATATGGTTCTCACGTGTTGAGACGAGATGTTTTATATACACCGTACTGCATTATGTTTGTATCTAGTAAAGTAGATGTTTATGGAGAGAGGAAGAAAGGGGGTGAGACAATCTTGGGCGAGTAGGATGTGTGCAGAGAGAAACAGAAGAAATAGAAACAATTAGAGAAGAACAAGCATGTCGAGACCTTAACTCCAATGGTTTTGCCATTTGGTCCTAACCCCACACCCTATTATAAAAATATTAATTATACAAATAACAAAAATTACAACAATTAATTGCAAGATTATGCAAAAATGCCTCACCATTGAAGGGAACAAATGTTCGATGACTTCGAACAGGGGTGAGCATAGTTTAACCATCACTAGAAATAACCGATAATCGTGCAAAACCATAACCAAAACTGACTTTAACCGGTGGTTTTGGAAATGCCAAGCCTTTAATTGAGCTATTCGGTTATGGTTATGGTTATGGCATCGCATGGAAGTATCAAGCCATTAACCGACCAAAACCGAACTGAACATATCTGTTGTTCCATCTTCACTTTTCCTGAATACATACAATTACATATATATATACACACACACCTGCATATATTTCCATGTACATATATGCACCTGCATATGGAGAGGATCAAATACAAATATATCTTAACCTAAGAAACGTAGGAAACCGGGTCAAACGAACTCCAATTGAACTCATTTCAACGACGTTAGAACCGGCTCGTCGAACCCTATATAAATATATTTAGGTCTTAGAGCTTAACTTCAAGGATCTAGCTTTAGAGTTTAGCTATAAGGTTTAGTTTTATGCTTTAGCTCTAGAGTTTAGGGTTTAACATAGAATTTAGCCTTTAAGGTTTAGCTTTTAAGGTTTATAGTTTAGATTTATAAAGAGTTTAGCTTAAGGTTTAGTTTTAGGGTTCAGAATTAAGGTATGTGGTTTTCTGGTTAGGGTTTGACGATCCGGTTTCAGCACCGGTAAAATGAGTTTAATCCAAGTTCCTTTGACCCAATTTCCTACATCAATGATATTTTCGGCCGCTTTTATTCAAATTACAAAATTTCTTTTGGAAGCAGTGGTTATGGATGGGTCAACACTCCTCCCCTGCAGCAGTTAATTCAATCCCACTCCCCCGTTATTCAGGGAATGGTCGCTCCCCCTCCCCACTTCTCTCCGCCAGTTTTTTTAAACCTTTATCGATCTCTGATACCTTCCATATTCAATATCAGAACCGAAATCGAGTGTGCATTCCAAAATCAGAGCGGCAAGTTCCAAAAATTGCACTCGTGTTTCATTCCAAAATTGAAGTCAATAAAAATCAATTTTTCCCCTACGTTACTGAAATCACATTTGTGCTGAAATCGTTTATTGAAGCAAATCTGGCGAATGCATAAATAGACACAAAGGGATTTGAAAAGCTGATTCAAGTGGTATGATCAATCTTGATATATGATTTCAACACATAACATCTATTTTTTTTGTATAAATGTGAAATAGTTGACTCCAGATGGCCACATACAGAAAGAAAGCACATCAAATGATAGTTTGGATCTCTATAGTGGGTTGTTCATACACAACAGGTTTGCCAACCAATAGGTATTTTAAGCATTGTATATCTAGTGTTGTGACAGATTTATTTGCGAGACTAACATGATATGTGGATGGAACAGATGAAGAATTTGATAAGCGCACTTGAGAGAGAGAAGTGGTCGCTAGAAGATGGTATATTAACAAATAATATATGATCAGCAAACATATCTGAAACCGATGCTCCCCCAATCCACCAATAATTTATACGTCTATCCATCACTATAAATTGCTCTTTAAAGTGACTCTTTAGTTGACTATTAAGATTGAATGATATGCAACTTGAATCTTTTTTTTTTTCGGCAAATGTATAGGTGTTCTGCTGAAACTATCAGCACACTCATATTCGACCATTGGGCAAAACTTATGCACAATAATGCGGTACTATTAGCACACTCAGAAAGTGTTGTTAATGATCTCAAGGATCAAACTCATGAACTGAAGGTATTTTCTTTTCTACTTAAAATTACAATTACTTTTCCGTTTATTTTCTAATAAGTAATAAACACCGGTCAACCTGATTTGATTATAGGAAGAGCTATTACGAAGAAAAACATATTTTATTTGCTTATGATGTTGTTGGTTGCATGGTGTTTACAAAGAGAATCCCTAGGCCCCACTCATTGGAAGTAGACTTGGATGATCTTTATATCGTACTATGACCATGACTTGGAGAGGTAAGTCGTCTAAAGTTTAAGGTTTTACACCATTAAAAGTGGTTGATACACTTGTAACCTGGAAACCGCGTACATGAGTATTGACTGTTGATTAAATTTTTACCAAAACATCAAAATAACTTAAGACACCATGCTTCAAACCAGTATTATTAAAACAAATATTTCTTGCAAGGATATGACTCGTGATTACCTCAAAGGCACCATACCTTTTGAATAGGCTTCAACCAATCTGGAGTTCTTGTAAGCCATTTCTCATTTACATTTACTACAAGTTTTTGTGGAATATCAATTTGGATTTTAACTTCTTACAGAAGAAACCTACTGTAATCATCGAGGTCTATTATTGTGAACCGTTTGTCTAGAGTAATTTCAACATACTTGGGCAAAATAACATCACTTGTATATCTGTATGCATGCAAAGAAATACGACTCGTGTCATTATACCGTTAATATGCCCGTTCACCGAACAGGTATAGAACTAATTATTTAATGTTTTGAAACCAAAAGACCTGGCCGATTAATACTTTGGTCAAATAAAGAAAAGGGGGCCATGGTAGGCAATACGCAACCCTTATTTTCAGATATTAATGATGTGCCAAATTTGCAAAAACATTCGATGAAACTGTGTACGAGGCTTTGTCAGTTATCTTTACACTTTAAGCTTGATGTGTGACACAAAGTTGTCTTTTCAATATTGTCGCCTAATTCTATGAGAATCCGAGTTCATGTGAATAAATTCTGATAATAAATGCACATAGCAGTGAGGGGAAGAACTACTAACAAAATACAATTTTCTTTGGGTTAAACCGGTCCAAGTTGTGAGCCATCTCATGAAAGGAATGGTGTAATTTTGATTTATCGGCTATTAGTTTATTAATGTTTTGGCTATGCATTTGTGATTGGGTGTGGGATAACATATTGTTTTTGTTGGCCGTTAAAAAAATAATATTAATAAGATTAAACGGTATAATATAACGAGAAAACAGGCACACAACATACAATGGTGTGATCGAGGAAGGGGCATTGGCACGCACGTGATGTAATGTTTCCAAGGACCCAAAAAAATGTTTAGATTTTTACACTACATACAAATTTATTGTTAAACTAATTTATTTAAATTATTTATTTTCCTAACAAATGTAAATAATGCATAGCAAGAGATAGTTTTTGGATTCGCGTTACAGAGTGATTTCATGTGTTTATGCAACAAGAAACATACTAACAAGTCCATTCCATTAGCTCGAGGTGTAGAGACATGAACATGAAGGTATCATGGTTTGCTGGTTATTACGACAATGCATACGTCCGTCGACCTAGTTGGATAAGTGGTTATGTTGTTATCACGAAGACTTTTACAAAATAGGCGTCAAAGATAATGGTTCGTCTCTGCACGTACGGGTGTGGGAAATTTTGAGGAAGGGTTCGAAGTGGGCATCAGTGTCGAAGAAGATGGCAAGTTAATGAGTAAGTTCTTCAAATTTCACGATTTACAAGCGGAAAGGTTTTGGTTGAAATAAGAACAAAGCCAAAAGTGGCCTAGAGGAAAATGAAGAGGCTTTATATGGACACATAAGCCCCCGAGAGGGAAGAATTCAAATTATTGACTACTAAATCGACAGTCTTTCGCTTAGAGAATGGAAAGTCACGACAAAGATGAAGGAAAAAAAATGATGTTTTAATTTTTTTTTAAATTATGCAGTTTTTCTTTTAAGTATATAGTTCTTTTTTAAATAATGAAAAGTTTTATATTAGCTATTAAACTTTTAATAAAATCCAAATAAATTAATTGTTTAATAAATAAAAAAAGTAACGTGATAATCATAACATAGCTATGAGAATAGATGAGATGGGGATCTGACGCTAAAGTAACACTAAGACTATGCGTTGTGGAGCCGTGAGTATGGGCGCTAGCCACGCAGCTGCCACGGTGGCTCGCGAACATCACAACGGCCAAGCTCCAGCGGAGGCGTGAGGGTGGTGGCTGGCGCTATTGATGAATTCACCACAATAGGCTCAAGTGAGGGAGCGCGAGTGGACAAGGTGATAAGTAGGCGTCTAGTCAGCACCATATGTCACAATATTAGAGGATAAAACCACAACACATAGTCTAAATAGTAAAGGAGAAAGGGATGACCTAATGGGGAAATGATAACTCGCTCAAAGGAGGGAAGGAGCATCATTCAAGTGGGGTCAAGTGATGAGGTGGTTTCATTGTTAACACTGATTCTTAGAAGTGTTTATAAGATTGATGGGTGTGACCCTCATCACTATCATTCTCTCATTTCATTATTTTTTTTCTTCATCATCCATGGATGTGATTCACTATCATCCACTATCACCTCCTCTTTTATTTTATTAGTTATATACTTTTAAAATGTATGTTTTTCATGACTCGGGGTCTTTGTGGAAATCTTCTTGCCCTTCACTATCACTAGTGAGGGAGACATCTTCCACTAAAGCCCACCATGCCACCTTACCTCCACGATTCCATTTCATGATCCATATCCTTTGGACTAAATGTATTAGAGTTAAGTGTTATGTCAACAAAATATCTCTTTCATTTACAATGTGTCATAATTCATAAAGACACAAACATCCTTCAATTTTACACATCATCAACACATTTTACATTTATTTATCATAACTAAATTATAAATTGTAATAAACTATTTACTTTTTTAATATTGTGTTTGTAGAAAGGATATTAACATTATATATATTATAAATTAGTAACATTTTATTTATATATTATAAATTAGTAACACAGCTAAGCTTTACCAAGTTGTACTTCATGCTTTAACGGTGTAAATTACAGAATTCTGTTGTACATTATTGTTTTAGGGTTGTACGTTTTAAACATGACGTGTGTCCTTGTTGGCTTACCACGCATCTCCACAACTTTTGATCCCAACGTCCCACAAAAGCTCAGTTACTCAATTGTTTGATTTAAAATTTGTTACCTCTAAGAAATCTTTCTTGTCACTTCTCTCTCTCATCGAGAGAGAAGACGGTGGTTTTGTGATAGCGCAGTTGTGATGATGGTGCTACGTTCATAGTTGTGATGACGGTGTACTATTTAAATAAATAAAACAATAATCTATTTAAAGATTATGTAAAAATGCCACGTAGTTGAAAGGAACATGTCACAATTACAATCATTTAAATAAGACACAAATGCTCGATGACTTTGTTACAAAAAGTAGTTTAGCAGCTTTAGTGACCAAAAAAAAAGTTCTTACGTTTTTAATGAGGTTCTTCCAACAGCTGTGCAATTATTATCATATTCATAATCTTATTTACTTTTCTTAGTCATAATCACAAATTAAAACAAACTAATATAATTAAATTTTAAATTGAAAAAGTGACAGTTTGGACCAAAATTCCAGTGGTAACGCAGTTTCAATCAATAAATCATCGATGTATTAGAACATGGTTTAAATTCGGTGAAGCACCCCAAAAGAAAAGAAACAATTTATGCAATATGGACCCGCGAGAACGAAAAAGTATTTAAATAAGTGAATCTACTGCTTTTTAAAGCGGTTGAGGATGTAAAGGAGACGATGTTTTAGTGGATGAGAACAAGAACAAGACGATGTTGTATTTGGCGTTGTGTTGGTTATCTTGTAACATTTGAATCTTAGTAGTTGTTGAGATAGATTGGTTTTGGTGGTAATAAAATTGCTTCTTGTGGTTGTTAAAAAAAAGATTAATACTTTGAATGGTCAAATAAAGAAAAAGGGGGCCCTGGCAAGCAATTTGCAACTCATCTTTTCCATATATTAATGATGTGCCAATTTGCATAAACATATGATACTATTCGGATGAAAATGTGTACTATGCCTTATCTCTTGTCTTTACAATTTAAGTTTCATGTGTGATAAATTGTTAGTCTTTTCAATATTGTCGCCGAATATTATGAGAAACCATGTTCATTTGAATAAATTCAAATAGTATGTCTTGGATATACTTTTAATTTTCCTCAACTCCATCCAGGTGACATATCATCCGTTTTTCCTCTTTTCACTTTAACTTACCCTAAGGAAATGGTCTAATCCATTAACTTTACGTAACCTTATTTTTAGTGGGTATTGGTTAAAAAAAAAGAAAACTAATTCAGTCTCTTAACATTTGGTTAACATGTTAATAAGTAGCCCCTTTAACCCGCCTCTTAACACAAGGAGGGAGTGGTTTGCAACGCCAGTTAACCTGCAATATTACCTTTAACGTCCCGTGTGGTAGGGTACGCCCAAGGCCTAAATGCACATTAGTAATGAGGCAATAACTACCATAAAAATACAAAGTTTTATCTATTAATATAATCTGACTTTTGATAGAATACTAAATACTAAATGCACATTACTAATGAGGAATGACTACCATAAAAATACAAAGTTTTATCTATTAATATAAATGTTAACTTTTTATAGAAACCGTATAATATTAAATATTCATGTGCCCAAAAAATAATAGGACCCGATTTGTACCCAATTAATATCATTACATATAATGTGGTTTCTTACATGCATCAAGATTTTATTAGTTTCTATGTAACAAACTGAGTGGTAGAAACTGGGTTTTGGGTAACATTTGGCTTCTCATACAACATATTTCTTGTCTGCTTTGCTCACTAATATAATTTTGGTTGGTCGAGTGGAGACTTCCTAAGAAGTCATCATGTGTACGCTTAACCATAGAGTTCTCCTCCAAGAACCATTGCACCAATAACACATTGTGATATATGATGTCAAATATCCTTGTTGCCAAATATTCCTTAACCACAAATGATATATGTGAATGAACTCAATATTAACCACATGTTCGTCTAACCTAGGCATACACCATAAATTCCGACATATATGTGCACTAAACAAATGCAAGAACCATCATTCTTTTCACCATTAACCAAATGAAAGTTACCTCATATATGTGAGGACTTGCCATTAAATCCAAACTTGGAAGCTCAAAGTGGAAGTGAAACACCCTTTCACATGGATATCCTATGTTTTGAACCAACACATCTAAACCAAAATCTTCAGTGGAAGCCATATCTATGTAGTCACACTTACCTACATACTTTCTATCTATCAGGAGAGTTGATAAATTCACTACCTTGGAAATTTTATAATAAGATGAAATGAAAACACAAAATTTGAAACAAATTTGCAGAAACAACCAGACAACATTAAAGTTTCATAGGATCGATAAAAACACTTACATTAAACTTCTCGTGGGTCGAAATAAAAAAAAAGGTTTGCACCACGAAGCATCCATAATGATGCACACATTGCAGTAATTATCTCGAAACTCTGCTTGTTCCAGACGAATCGTGCGATTAGGATGAAATTAGATAGTCACAGAACAAATTTGGGTCTTGCCCTTTTTGTTTTTCATTGGTTGCGGCTGTTTAAACTGATAATTCTCAGTGCTGAGAACCTCAGCTGGAGATTTCGTTAAGGGAGTCCACTGACGTTCCCTATTCTCCTGTTTAATCGCTTTTTGAGTTGTTATCTTGTTGATTGTTGGTCGCGCATCAATTGGTGAGTACGGAGAATACGAACTCTGACTTGACTCTTTCCAGTTTCTCTTATACTTGGGACTACCCCTACTCAGGTCTTGCGGACGGTTCTGAGGTAGAGGTGGCCGGTTAGAACTTAAGTTGCGCTCAGTCTGGGCGTAAACCTTGGCTGCCGCCATGAGTTTATCCCAGTTTTTTTGGAAGGCCAGTTGTACCGGACAACACTTTAATCATTTCATCGCACCTTACCGCATACTTGAACTGCGCGCGTATAAGGTCTTCATGGACATCTCCAATCTCCAACACCTCTTTATTGTTACGTGTTATAAAATCTTCGAGGCTTTCATCGTCCCTCCGCCAGATGTTCATTACATCTGAGGAGTCGCGTACATATCGCCGTTGCTGACTAAAGTGTGTAAGAAGTTTTTCTTTTAAGTCATTCCAAGAGGAAAGTTTACCTACCGGCAAATTATCAAACCAAACGCGCACAGCGCCAGTAAGGGTTTGTACAAATAAGTGACACCATATGGCAGTGTCCAGCACCCAAGTAACCCTGCACTGGTAAAGAGGCGCATGTGATCATCGGGATCGGTCAAACCGTTAAACTTTCCGACGTTGGATGGCAATTTCGCTAGCTCCAACGGAGCCAATGCTATCTCTCTGGTAAACTTTGATTGTTCAGCTGCTTCGGTTGGCGATACACCAAATTGTTATTATGCTCAGCTTCTGGATTGTATACTACGCGTACTTTTGGCATGTAACTAGCATGATCTGCAGATATTCGATTAAAAATACTGCACTATCCCCTTCTTCATAGGTTCTATCGAGCTCATCGTGTTGGGTGTCCCGTTTCTGCGAAGATCGCGGGCCCAAACGAGAGTGAATAGATGCGCGACGCTGAATGATATCCTCTTGCCTTCTATTACCAGAATGAACAGGATCATTCCTGGTTTTAGAATGCATTTCCGTTCCATCTTCAGGCATGCGCGAAAGGGAACGAGCATGACCTTGAGTATCATAACTCAAAACTCGAGGTGCCGGCAAAGCACGGACCCGAGGAGCGCTAACCGGAGCTTGAAAAGTTGGAGTTCCGGTTTGGGCACATAACTGAGCATACATAGCGTTTAGAGTCGCTTGAGATTTGATTAACCACGATAATGGAGTCTCTCAAGGTGGTAAAATCGACGCAACATCAACCTGAGGAGCCGCCGGCGTTACAGTAATACTAGCATGATTAGGATCATACTTAGCATTAGCTTCGCCGGAAGAATCCTCAACTATTTGTCCGTCGACCTGAGGTCCGACAACAACGCGTCGAATCCCTGATCGAGGACCTTGAAAAGATGATCTGTCAGCCATGACGCTGCAGATCTAGGTGAAACGAAACGAAAGGTGAGAAAATCGAAATCGGTGGGCGCCAATGAAGAAACCCTAGATCAACTAGACCGGAGTCAAGGTAGATCTATGGAATGGGCTCTGCATAAAAGGGTTAACCCTCCGTTTGGTTTCACGATGGATGATGAATAGAACAATACTCTGGCTGATCCAGCAAAACAGAACACCTTTAGCTCGCCACGGGGAGAAGGGGGTTCTCTCCGTGACCACCCTCCGGCGTGAGAATAAGTACAGGTAGTCCGAAGTAAGTATTGTAAGTGAGAGAGTAGTTGAGTGTGAATACCTTTCCTTGAACTCCAAGTTACTTATTTATAGCCGGTGTTTGGCGCCAAAAAAGAGAGATTGTTAACGTTAACGGAATCTTTTGTTATATCGTTAACGTTTGTTGGCGATCTGTTAGTGCACACGGATCGTGAGCTCATCAGCGGTTAGGGAGGTGCCACGTGTCAACATGAGATCACTACATCTTATAAATGTGAGCATGCCATCACCGTAATCTTCCTCAGCCGTTCAGATGCTGCCATGTGGCAATTGGTTATAACCGAAAAGATGCTTGCACGATTGGGTGTTAATGGCTTCTAGAAGGTTTCACAGCTGTTACCCATCTATTATTCGCCACGTGTACATTCTGTTATAACAGAAAAGATTCCTTTTGCTTTTGCACCAAGGATTTTGCTAAGGGAAAGTTTCTCAGGATTTACTGTTTCCTTGCGCGGGAAGCGAAAGTTAGTTAACTGGTCTTCCTTCCTTTCCTTGCTGCTTAGCGCAACGTTTGGTGGATGCTTGCTTTGATATAAATATATGCGCAAGATTTGTGCATGGAGCATTATCAAACAAGAATGTTTAAGGTTAACTTTAAACCTTGCGCGAGCCCGCGCAAGGTAGTTAAATGAAGCATTATCAAACAAGAATGTTTAAGGTTAACTTTAACCTGCGCGAGCCCCGCAGGTAGTAAATGAGCATTATCAGACAAGAATGTTCAAGATTAACTTTGAACCTTGCGCGAGCCCGGCAAGTAGTTAAATGAAGCATTTATCCAAAGAGAGTGTTCAAGGTTAACTTTGAACCGCGGAGCTGCGTAGTAGTTAATGACTTCAAGAGTTCAGGTACTTGAACCTTGCGCGACCGTAGGTAGTTAAATGACGCTTTCCTCTCTTGGATACTTGGCGTAAAGTTCTAATAAATCTTATGGCAAAGAAGTCTGCGCACAGTTTCCTTAGAAGTTATTAGTGGGTATGGTTTCCTTGATTGGAGCAAGGTTTTTGAGGACCATACCCCTTCAAATTAGTTTTAGTTTTGAATATATTTTATATTTTAATGTTTTGTTTTGTTTAATCTATGTTTTATTTATTGATGCATATTTTCTAGAAATAAAAAATATAAAAAAAATCACACACCCCATGTGTTTGAGCACCCCTAGTGATTGAGTGCAAAACGAGAAGTAGAGTTGTGAGTTGACATAACATGATATTATTTATTAAAAAAATTTACCACTTTTTATTTGGAGAGTGCCACTTCCACTCTAATCGAACATTCTGCTAACATAACTGAAAAATTGCTAGACAATTATAAGTGTCAATCACCAATCACTATCTAGAACCTTTGATGATTCCCATAGTGTAAACTATAAGGAAAATATTTGGTACGATGTTTTAATAACATAAATGAATATTTGTTATTGTTTTTTTTTTTTTGTGAATTATCATTGAAATTCGAGAGTATCATCGAAGTGTTTTAGTCTAAAAGTGATTTCAACACAATTCAAAAGACATATCCATGCCATACAAATTTTGAAACTTACAGATAATTGAAATATCAGTCTAATCATAGATGTTAATCGTTGACAGGCCTGATAAAATGTTCAAAGTATATGGTTCGAGTGTTTATGCAGCTGATTTTCTATCTAAAGAGACTAAAAAGAAATATTGGATTTTAAATAATCCCAACTATTTGCTGTTGACCGTCAACAGTCTCAACTTAAAAAATAACAACTGTCAGTCCCAACGATTAACATATTGGCTTCCAATAGATTCTAACTAATAGAACCATAATGTCGTTAGTATCTGGTTGCCGAAAAAATGTTTTTGGCTAGAAAAAGGTTCCAAAAGGTCCGATCTAAGGTTACAAAGAGGTTTGAGACGAAAATGTTGAGTTTTCCGGACAGAAAGATGGAGGTTTTTTGACGACCTCAATAATTGTGGCTTTACTAGAAAAGGTTCCTAAATGTCCGTAATAAGATTACAAAGAGGTTTAGGACGAAAAAGTCGAGTTTTCCAGCGACCGAATAGTAACGACGTTAGAGTTCTGTTAGTCAGGGTTCATTGAAAGCCAATATGTTAATAGTTGAGACTACCCGTGGTTATTTTTGAATTTAAGATTGTTAACAGCTAACAACAACTAATTGAGATTATTAAAAATCAAATATTCTAACAAAAAGGATAAAACCACACATAAAAATACTAAAAAGATCCTACAATGAATAAACTTCTTAATGCACCGTGCACGCCATTTCTCCTCTGTTTCTTAAAACCAAATAAAGTAAAAAATAACGGATAATATCCACATTACTATAAAACAAATATACACCCTCCTGATTCTTCTCTTAGGTTATGTTTGAGTTGTATTCTTGCTACATCACTGCGTATATATACGTTGTTGATAAATGAAAGGATTACACACTTCTCATTTTTCAATTATTTCTCTCACGTGGGAGAGATAGAGATCACGGCCGTGGCCGTGGACGGAGACGACGAGAATCTTAAAATTCTAAATCTCGTAGTGACGAATCGAGTCCACAGAACACAGGACGACCTTCGAGAGGGTGAACTAGTGGGAGCCAGAACAATATATGTTATAAATGTGAAT
Organism: Scalesia atractyloides; assembly: GCA_947069175.1. Lineage (NCBI taxonomy): Eukaryota > Viridiplantae > Streptophyta > Magnoliopsida > Asterales > Asteraceae > Scalesia > Scalesia atractyloides. Next base: position 87,897,336 of record CAMTDV010000003.1, read on the forward strand.
GTCAAATCATTGGTCCCGCACGTGTCGCACCACCAAACATATTGATGAAGCTTATCAACGGATGATGAAAGGAACAAGAAAAAATGTTAAGACAAATCTGATTGAGAATGCACCTAATCTGTCATCTCCTACACCACTATCAGATACTCATCTGGATGCGTCTGACTTCACTGAAAATTAGTGACATATTATGGTTGAACTTTATGTGATGTTTTTTTAGATTGTGGTTTCTTTTCTTTGTTTTGGATTTTGTTTTAAACTCTTATGGTATTTTGTTTTTGAACTATTGTTATGGTTTCATTTAACTTGTGATGTTTGATTCATATTTGTGTGATGTTTTTTTATCATACTCAAGCAAGTAGTTTGTTATATTAATTTGTTTTATTTTTTCCAGAGGAAATACGTTTACAAGCTCCAATAAAGCTATTATTGGTGATGAATGTCTCATAGATAGTGGTACTATCAACACTATTCTCAAACATAAGAAAATTTTCTCTGAGTTGTCTGTAGTCCTGCAGAGACACTTGTTGGTACTATTTATGGTGTGTGTGATCTTATAGAAGGCTATGGAAGAGCAAGCATCATATTACCATTGGGTACTAAACTAATTATAAATGATCCATATACTCTAGTAAATCAAGACGAAATTTACTTTGTTTTAAAAGTATTCGACAAAATGGTTACCACCTCAAGACAACATCTGAAAATAATATTGAATACTTACAAATTACTTCAAATGAAAATGGGAAAGATACCATTTGTGAAAAGATAAAAGCTTTATCCTCTAGATTATATTGTACTAATATTACTCCAATTGAATCATACATGGTGGTGAGTAACCATAAGTTACTAGACAAACACACATTCACAATATGGCATGACCGACTAGGTCACCCTAGCAACATAATGATGAGGCTAATAATTAAAAGTATAAATGGGCACCCTCTAAAGAATTTAAAAGTCTTGTTATCACAAGATTTATCATGTGCGGCATGCTTTCTATGCAAACTCATTACTCGGCTCTCACCAACTAAGTTGACACAAGAAAACCCCTCATTTTTAGATAGAATACAAGCAGACATTTGTGGGCCTATACATCCTCCTTGTGGTCCATTCCGCTATTTATTAGTCTTAGTTGACGCCTCATCGCGATGGTCACATGTGAGTCTTTTAGCTACTTGAAATGTAGCTTTTGCCCGACTTTTAGCTCAAATCATACAACTTAGAGCTAATTTCCCGGACAATCAAATTAAAAACATCCGGGTGGAAAATGCAGGAGAATTCACATCCCAAGCTTTTAATGACTATTGTATGTCGATTGGGATAAATGTTGAACATACAGTAACTCATGTTCACACACAAAATGCTTTAGCTGAATTATTAATTAAACGATTACAAATAATCGCTAGACCTCTCCTGATGATACGCAAATTGCCATCTTCTGCATGGGGGCATGCTATTCTACACGCTGCTGCAATAATCCGATTAAGGCCAACCGCCGATCATGAATACTCCCCATTACAGCTGGTCTCCGAAAGAGAATCAAATATGTCCCACCTCAAATATTTGGTTGTGTGGTATATGTACCGATATCACCACTACAACGTACCATTATGGGACCACAGAGAAGACTGGCCATTTACATTGTTTTTAACTACCCGTCTATTATTAAATATTTAGAACCATTAACGGGTGACATGTTTACAGCACGCTTTGCTGACTGTCAGTTTAACGAGACAGTATTCCTAGTCTTAGGGGGAGATAAGACTAAGAAAGACTGGTAATACAAGAGTTAACATGGAATGCATCATCGTTATCAAATCTCGACCCCCTAAGTGGTCAGTGTGAATCTGAAGTCCAAAAGTTTATAATTTGCAAAGAATTGCAAATGAATTACCAGATGCATTTACAGACACAAATAGAGTGACAAAGTCACAATACCAGCATCAAACGCACTTGCTCGAGTTGAAGTAATCCCAGAAGTGATTACCATACAAAGAAAACGTGGGAGACCAATAGGTCCCAAAGATAAGAACCCACGTAAAGGAAAAGAGCATAATAAACCATTGGTGAAAACTAAGTAAATGAAACCCTAGAATAGGTAAATGTCCCAGAAGAGATAAATATAGTTCCAGAGGAAAATGAAGTTTCGGAAAATAATCCGTCACCAAATGAAAATGAGATCTTTATCAATCATGTACAAAATAGTACAATATGGAACCGAATTTAAACACGTGTTAATGATATATTCGCATATGATATAGCAACGAATGTAATCAATAAAAATGTATACATACCTAAAACTCTAGAAGAGTGCATGCAAAGAGAAGATTGGCCAAAATGGCAAGATGCCATAAAGGTTGAGTTAGGTTCACTTGAAAAGCGAAATGTTTTCAGACCTGTAGTCCAAACATCCATAGATGTCAAACCAGTAGGTTATAAATGGGTGTTTGCTATAAAAAGAAACGAAAAGAATGGGATTGTATGATATAAGGCACGCCTTGTGGCACAAGGGTTTTCCCAAATCCTAGGAGTTGATATCAGGAAACGTATTCCCCTGTAATGGATACGATTACCCTTAGATTTCTAATTGGTTTTGCAATCTCACAAGGATGTCAAATGAGACTTGTGGATGTTGTCACTGCATACTTGTACGGGACACTTGAAAAAGACATCTACATGAAAATCCCTAAAGGACTAAAAATGCCCGAAGCATTAAAATCAATACCTTGAGATATGTGTGCTATAAACCTAAAAAGTCTTTATATGGTCATAAACAATTTGGTCGTATATGGTACAATCGGCTTAGTTAATATCTTGAAAAATAAGGATACAAGTCTGATGTAATCAACCCATGTGTTTTTATAAAAAGATCACTCTCAAAATTCAATATAATAGCAGTCTATCTTGATGTTATAAACATTATCGGAGCTCCCGAAGAGATAGAAAAAACAGTTAATATATTAAAGAGAGAATTTGAGATGAAAGACCTTGGTATAACAAAATTATGTCTCGGTATGCAGTTTGAGCATTTGCTCAACGGTACATTCATGCATCAGTGAAACTACATCCAGAAGATGTTAGTGTGTTTTAATATGGACAAAGCTCATCCGTTTAGCATACCCACGATTGTCCGACCGCTAGATCCACATAAGGATCCTTATCGCCTTCAAGAAGAAGGCGAAGAAGTACTTGGTCCAAAAGTACCATACTTAAGTGTGATCGGTGCCCTTATGTATCCTACAAATAACACGAGAGCTGTAACATTTGTAAAAATCGGGTTTTCAAACCCGCTCCGTTTTGTAATCGAATATCAAGTTATAAAAGTTATGTCGAATATTTATGATTATTTTGATTTAAAACAATACATAATTAATAAATAAACTAAACTATAAAAATTATATTTGATGAAAAGTTAAAATAAAATAAATAAAAAAATTATAACGCTGCCGGGACTCGAACCCGGGTCAGCCAAGACACTGCAACGACTTATCACCCAATCACAAGACCACTCCGCCACTTGCTTGTTCTCTGTTATCTTTAGAAAACAAATAAGTTTTATGGACTAAGATAAATCAACCGATTCTACAAATTGTAACTGAAATCGGTTATCAAACACCAAAGTCGATTTGGATACTCTTGATTCAGCGAGTATAACCGATAAACGGACGATTCCAATCAATGCTGCCATGATTATAACTTGAAGTCGGAAGTAGATCGGTTTAATAACCGAAAGTCTTCAATTCTCGGATTACTTCAATCCTAGACTTTTCCTGCGACTCAAAACACTCTGCAAGACTCCCAATTTCATTTCCGCAGCCTTACAATCCACCGGAGAAGCTTGAATCAGACCGCCGGAAAAATTCTGCAAGTCACCGGAAAACCGGGACTCACATTCACACGGTATTTCCTCCGACTCTTTCTGTTTCAATCATATGATTAATCAGTCTCTAACACAACTCCACCATCAGAATCGATCCTAGTCCACGTTTGTCGGAAATCTTACCTTCGCCGGAAAACTCCTGAAACTGCCGGAAACACACCGTGAACGGGTATGATCTCCCAAACTTCTGTTAAACCTTGTTTAAGTGACTCAATTTCTTAAATAATCGAACAAGCTGTTAATTGGTTTCAACAGCCGGAGTTCACTTTCAGTACCGACGAACCTCCGCCGGAATTCTGTGAGATAATTACCAGGTTAGACACACAGTCCAGCGGTGGACTGTGTGCAACATGAACCACACGTCGCGCGTTCGAAACCCGTCACGAGCACCGGTCCGATTGAATTAAAATGTTTTTGTAAATAAAGGAAATTCGGATTAACTGAATAAGTGTATAAGTATAAATAAAAACAAGATTATTTCGGGTTAGACACGTAGCTCAGTTGGTAGAGCTGCGTGCACGCGTACGGGAGGTCGCCGGTTCGAGCCTCACCTGGCGCAAACTAATACGCTGACCGACCGGTCAACGGTCAACGGTCAACGGTCAAAACTAAATAAACAATTTTTTTATATATTTTTATTTATTTAATTTAATTTAAAAATCAATTAAAAATACTTAAAAATAACATTTTTAAAGATAGAAAATGGCCTTGAACTCACAAAAATACATCTAAAACTTTCATTAAAATCCTTAATAAAATCCATCCATTTAATATATTTTTCCATTATTATTTAGGTTAGTATTCCTCGTTGATCCGCCCATCAAATTCGTGCGTATCTCACCATCTCCAATCCAACGCACCCAATGTGAGTGAATCTTACAAATTCCCCGTTTTAATCACGTTTTGGGGTGTATCATGTGTCTTTGTATAAATATACTATATCTAAACCATTGTGCATACATCATATCATGAACTTGTGTATTTAGTTTGATGCTGTTAAGTAGTTATTATTGGATGCAATTTATTATTCTGTACATGCAATTTCATAGGCCGCCGCTCCCCATTACATTATGAGCGTTGAGCATGTTCCCCATTTTATTATGCGGTTGAACCTGGCGTGCCCACATACGATCGGCTCCTTTTGATTGAGCCTTGATCGCACAGTTTCATTTTCAGTACATGCAATACGATCGGCTCCGTTTGATTGAGCCTTGATCGCACAGTTTCATTTATGTTATTACAGTATGATGATGGTATGTTCATGTATGCTGCCATGTGTTATTGTATGTTATAGTTGTGACTGCTATTTGCCATTACTTGATTATTTACATTTGCTCATCTATGATTATGCACAATTTTTCATTGATAAACTAACAATTAATTTATTAATAAATGTTTATCTAATAAGGTTCACTCACCAACTTATGTTGACCCAAAAACCCCCCATTTTACACATGATAGAGGTGAAGCAGCTGCAGCTAGGAACACATAGGGCTTGGACTAGAAGAATAAAACGATTTAGTGTTGGGATTGTTATGCTTGGCTTATATTCCTTGTATTGAATGAACATGTTTGGATTTTGAAATGTAACTTTGACTTCATTAAATATGAAACATATTAGTAAATGTCATGAGCTTTGGTGATAACCCAATTATGCCCCGACTCTTATTCCGCTGCGGGTCGGGGTGTGACAGATTGATATCAGAGCCATGACTATAGGGATATAGGATAGGTTATTAGACCCTTAGAGCCTATACTATAGTCGATTAGAAACTTATAAGATTTTTGTGTGTTATATGCCAAATTTCATGATGTTTATATGTTTTATGTTAAATGTTACATTTGATATTGTGCAAGCATCTTCATAAGTATGTATTATCGTATAATGCCTATCATGAATCGTATGCTCATAACATCACATCCATGAAAGCACACACCACATCATGATTGATTTTACAATGATTTTCGTGTTTTCAAATCTCATCAAAGTGAGTTCTCATGACGGGCATGTAGTAACTGTAAGGGTACCAGTACCGGTAGTCGGAACGTCCTGTCTAGGCTGGCATTCGTATAAATCCAAAATAAAGGACCAGTTTGCCTACCTGGGGACTAACGATGAGAGTACGAAGTACCTATTAGGTCAAAGCATGCTATACAAAACGTCGTGTGAGCTAACCCCACTTTGAGTTGTCATTGTGTCTACACCTGGACACGTTCCGACCAAACATCTCATGAACATATTTTGTGGTTTGCATTCGGGGATGCGAGTGTTAAATTGCCAATAATAATGTGAATCCTACCAAGCCAATAGCCATGGGGGCCCACATGACTATGTAGGTGAAGGTATGGGGGACATTTGAGGCCCAACATGAGCGAACCCAAGACATCCTATGGATGTAGTTGCATTATTGATATTTATGTTATTTTCATTTTCTTAAAGACACATGACACCTAAAAAGACACCATAAACTCACAATCTTCTCATTTTATGATCCTGTAGATGTCGTCTAGACAGCAACGAAGAGGTAAAAGATCGGGAAGGTCTCAGGAACGTTTGGCCACTCAGATCGCGAAACAAATGGCCACGATACTTCCTGACATTGTGGTCCAAGTACAACAAGCCCTTGCTACAAATCCTACTAACCCACCCCAACAACAGGACCAGAACATCAAAAACCCTCCTACCAACAAGTGCTCTTATAAACATTTTAAGTCCTGTGATCCTCCTAAATTTGAAGAGACCGAGGGTGTCACTGCTCTCCTACATTGGTTCGAGGAGATGGAAAACACCTTCCTAAACTGCGATTGTCCTGAGGATCGCAAGGTTCGATACGCCACCGGGAGACTACTTGGGGTAGCTCTCACTTGGTGGAATACTGAGAAAGGGAAGAGGGGAACTGAAGATGCGATGGCCTTAACTTGGGAGGAGTTAAGGGAAATCATGACTAGGCGTTTCTGTCCTAGAAGTGAAATTAAGAAGTTGGAGGATGAATTTCATGCTCTAAAGCAAAAGGAGGGTGATCACTCTACCTACAACAAGAGGTTCTTGGAATTGAACCAAATGGTTCCAAATTTATTCACTCCAACCTATCGTCTGATCGAGCATTATATTCGAGGACTTCCCTCGAAAATCCAAGATTCAGTTCTCAGGGTTTCACCAGTAACACTTGAAGCTGCTATGGAGTTAGCAAGTGAACTGACCGAAAACCGAATTCGCAACGGGAAATTCAAAGAAGAGAAGAAGAAAGCCCCTGTTGAGGGACAAACTTCAAACCACCCCATTCCTTCCTCTAAGTTTGCTAACAAGAGGAAGCGTAACACCAGAAATTTTGCAGTTACCCAAACCAACACCCCTATTCCTGCTGCACCCATTACTCAAGTCACTCCTTCACCCGCACCATACAGAAGACCCTACACAGGCCCGTTACCAAAATGTAACCGTTGCCAATATCACCACTCCCCTGATCATCCTTGCCAATACTACACCGGCTGCGGTCGCGCAGGACATACTGTTCAAAACTGCCGCATGCCTCAACGAACAAACCGACACCAACCTTTAACCCAAACCCACCAACAGTTAATGGGTCAAGCCCAACAACCCCTACCATTTCCACCCACCCAACATTTAGCCCAAACATACTACCAACCCAATTATCCTATGGGCCAACCTATGCGGGCTTGCTTCAATTGTGGCGACCCGAGTCATTTCAGAAACACATGTCCAAGGCTGGTTAATATTATTCATGCTCAGGCCCAAGCCAACCCAGTGAACCAAGCAAACCAAGCTCCCCCACCTGCAAGAGGGAGAGCTTTCAATATCAACGCTAACCAGGCCAGAGCAGACGGCAATGTGGTCAACGGTACGTTCCTTATAAATGGTAGATATGCATCTATATTATTTGATACTGGTGCGGATAGAAGTTTTGTGTCTTTAGAGTTTGAACCTATATTAAGTAAAAATCGGGATAAGCTCACGGAATCCATAACGGTAGAAGTTGCGGACGGGAAGCCAGTTTCATTAGACTCTATTTTACGCAACTGTACACTCACCTTAAACGACCACGATTTCTCAGTCGACCTTATTCCTATGAAGCTGGGAAGTTTTGACATAATAATCGGTATGGATTGGCTCAGTCAACATCAGGCGGAAGTTGTATGTCGTGAAAAATTTATTCGTATTCCTCTTTCAAACGGTCAGACTCTTCGAATCATTGGAGAAACCTCGTCGAAAAGACTCAGCTTAATGTCTTGTCTTCAAGCTCAAAAATATCTTCGCAAGAATTATGTCGCGTTTTTAGCCCATATCATCAAGAAGGGGACCACAGAGAAGAAACTTGAAGACATTCCTGTAGTAAAAGACTTTCCACAAGTTTTTCCTGACGATATTTCAGGACTTCCTCCAGTTAGAGACGTCGAATTCCGTATTGATCTTATACCTGGTGCTACACCAGTTGCAAAGTCGCCATATAGGTTAGCCCCCTCTGAAATGCAAGAGCTAGCCAGTCAATTGCAAGAGTTGACTGATAAGGGATTCATACGTCCTAGCTCATCGCCTTGGGGTGCACCTGTCCTTTTTGTAAAGAAGAAAGATGGATCTTTTCGTATGTGCATCGACTACAGAGAGCTCAACAAGTTAACCATCAAGAATCGCTATCCTTTACCTCGCATTGATGATCTTCTTGACCAACTACAAGGTGCCAGCTGCTTTTCAAAAATCGACCTTCGATCTGGCTATCACCAACTTAGAGTGCATGAAAAGACGTCCCTAAGACTGCTTTTCGAACTCGTTATGGCCACTATGAATTCATGGTTATGCCGTTTGGATTAACCAACGCACCAGCTGTCTTCATGGACCTAATGAACAGAGTCTGCAAACCTTATCTTGATCGATTTGTTATAGTCTTCATCGACGATATTCTTATTTATTCAAAATCTAAAGCTGATCATGAGCGTCATCTTCGACTCGTTCTTGCACTTCTAGAAAAGGAAAAGCTTTATGCCAAGTTCTCCAAATGTGAATTCTAGTTAAAAGAGGTGCAATTCCTCGGGCATGTAGTCAATGACAAAGGAATACATGTTGACCCTTCAAAGATCAAAGCAGTTCAAGAATGGCAAGCTCCACGTACACCAACTGAAGTAAGATCTTTTCTTGGTCTAGCTGGCTATTATCGTCGGTTCATTTCAAACTTCTCTCGCATTGCTGTGCCACTCACGGCTTTAACTCATAAGGGAAAACCTTTCGTATGGGGACCCAAGCAAGAAGAAGCTTTTCAAACTCTTAAACAAAAACTTTGTGACGCACCAATCCTCACTCTTCCTGAAGGTTGTGATGATTTTGTAGTCTATTGCGACGCGTCAGGGCAAGGATTGGGCTGCGTTCTCATGCAAAGAGGAAAAGTCATAGCTTATGCCTCGAGACAACTCAAGACGCATGAAAAGAACTACACCACTCATGACCTAGAACTTGGAGCCGTTGTCTTCGCTCTTAAGATATGGAGACATTATCTCTATGGTACTAAGTGTGAAATATACACTGACCACAAGAGTCTTCAACATATTTTCAATCAAAAAGAGTTAAACATGAGGCAACGAAGATGGGTCGAACTCCTGAATGATTACGACTGTGAAATTAGATACCACCCTGGTAAAGCAAATGTGGTGGCTGATGCACTTAGTCGAAAGGGTTATGCGAACTCCATTCATCTTCTATGTTCGCAAATTATAACCGACATTAAAGATCAAATTCGAGAAGCCCAACACGTTTCAATAACAGAAGAAGATGTACGAAAGGAGATGTCCTGTGGAGCCGAGCTAAAACTTGAAACTAAATCAGATGGTATTCTGTATTACCTAGATCGTATCTGGATTCCTAACCACAATAATCTTCGTGAAACTCTTATGAATGAAGCTCACAAAACGCGATATTCTATACACCCAGGAGCCGATAAGATGTATCAAGACCTACGATACACCTATTGGTGGCCTGGAATGAAGAAGGATATTGCCGTTTTTGTTTCCAAGTGCCTCACATGTTCCAAGGTGAAGGCTGAACACCAAAGACCCTCAGGACTTCTAGTACAACCGGAAATACCTGTATGAAAGTGGGAAAATATAACCATGGATTTCATTACCGGGTTACCTCGCACTTCTGGTGGGTATGACACTATATGGGTGATTATAGACCGGCTTACAAAATCAGCTCACTTTATTCCTATCCGCGAAGATTTCAAGAATGAAAAGCTTGCACGTATTTATATCAACAAAATCGTAAGCCGACATGGGGTACCGTTGAGTATTATTTCTGATCGTGATGGTCGTTTCACCTCACGAACATGGCAAGCAGTTCAATCCGCTATGGGCACACGATTAGATCTCAGTACCGCCTATCATCCTCAAACTGATGGACAGTCTGAGCGCACCATTCAAACTCTTGAAGATATGCTTAGAGCATGTGTCATAGACTTCAAGGGAAATTGGGACGCCCACCTACCATTAGTTGAATTTTCGTACAACAACAGCTATCATTCGAGCATAGGCATGGCACCTTTCGAAGCCTTATATGGTCGTAAGTGCCGATCTCCTGTATGTTGGCACGAAATTGGGGAAGCACAAATTACTGGTCCAGAATTGATCCAAGAAACCACAGACAAGATTCATCAAATTCGAAACAATCTTCTAGCAGCTCAAAGTCGTCAAAAGAGTTATGCAGATAAACGACGGAAGCCCTTAGAGTTTAACATTGGTGATCATGTGCTTTTAAAAGTATCACCGTGGAAGGGAGTAGTTCGTTTTGGTCAAAAGGGGAAGCTAGCACCTCGTTACGTAGGACCTTTCAAGATACTCGAAAGAGTAGGTCCTGTAGCATACAAGCTTGACTTACCAGAAGAACTCAACAGGATTCATCCCACATTCCACGTGTCGAACTGGAAGAAGTGCCTCGCTGATGGGAATCTCCATATTCCGCTGGAAGATATTCAGATTGATGAATCTAATGCATTTTATTGAAAGACCAGTGGAGATCATGGACTACGGGGAGAAACGTCTTCGACGAAGTCGCATTCCAATTGTTAGGGTACGCTGGGAGTCGAAACGGGACCTGAGTTTACTTGGGAACGTGAAGACTCAATGCATGAAAAATACCCGCATCTTTTTCCTACTACTTCAACTACTTAAATTTCGGGACGAAATTCCTAAAAGTAGGGGATACTGTAACATTTGTAAAAATCGGGTTTTCAAAACCCGCTCCATTTTGTAATCGAATATCAAGTTATAAAAGTTATGTCGAATATTTATGATTATTTTGATTTAAAACAATACATAATTAATAAATAAACTAAACTATAAAAATTATATTTGATGAAAAGTTAAAATAAAATAAATAAAAAAATTATAACGCTGCCGGGACTCGAACCCGGGTCAGCCAAGACACTGCAACGACTTATCACCCAATCACAAGACCACTCCGCCACTTGCTTGTTCTCTGTTATCTTTAGAAAACAAATAAGTTTTATGGACTAAGATAAATCAACCGATTCTACAAATTGTAACTGAAATCGGTTATCAAACACCAAAGTCGATTTGGATACTCTTGATTCAGCGAGTATAACCGATAAACGGACGATTCCAATCAATGCTGCCATGATTATAACTTGAAGTCGGAAGTAGATCGGTTTAATAACCGAAAGTCTTCAATTCTCGGATTACTTCAATCCTAGACTTTTCCTGCGACTCAAAACACTCTGCAAGACTCCCAATTTCATTTCCGCAGCCTTACAATCCACCGGAGAAGCTTGAATCAGACCGCCGGAAAAATTCTGCAAGTCACCGGAAAACCGGGACTCACATTCACACGGTATTTCCTCCGACTCTTTCTGTTTCAATCATATGATTAATCAGTCTCTAACACAACTCCACCATCAGAATCGATCCTAGTCCACGTTTGTCGGAAATCTTACCTTCGCCGGAAAACTCCTGAAACTGCCGGAAACACACCGTGAACGGGTATGATCTCCCAAACTTCTGTTAAACCTTGTTTAAGTGACTCAATTTCTTAAATAATCGAACAAGCTGTTAATTGGTTTCAACAGCCGGAGTTCACTTTCAGTACCGACGAACCTCCGCCGGAATTCTGTGAACAACCTCAATCGGTATATCTTTTTCCCCAAACTCTCTCCATTCTTTACTTTTAAATTACTCGTAAAGCGTATACGTCAAAAATTGGTCATAACAGTCGGAATAATTTTTCTGTACAAAATCAACGAAGAAGATGAAGACGCAACATAACATAAGGTTAATTAAAAACGGAATTATAAACGGGTTAGACACACAGTCCAGCGGTGGACTGTGTGCAAAATACACACGCACGTCCCGAGTTCGATTCCTGCTATACGCATTCCTTCTATAATAAAAAGCCTTTTTGATCAAAAACTAACCGGGTTAACTCAGTTAGTTGTTAAGTATAATAAAAACTGAGATAATAACCAGGTTAGACACACAGTCCAGCGGTGGACTGTGTGCAACATGAACCACACGTCGCGCGTTCGAAACCCGTCACGAGCACCGGTCCGATTGAATTAAAATGTTTTTGTAAATAAAGGAAATTCGGATTAACTGAATAAGTGTATAAGTATAAATAAAAACAAGATTATTTCGGGTTAGACACGTAGCTCAGTTGGTAGAGCTGCGTGCACGCGTACGGGAGGTCGCCGGTTCGAGCCTCACCTGGCGCAAACTAATACGCTGACCGACCGGTCAACGGTCAACGGTCAAAACTAAATAAACAATTTTTTTTATATATTTTTATTTATTTAATTTAATTTAAAAATCAATTAAAAATACTTAAAAATAACATTTTTAAAGATAGAAAATGGCCTTGAACTCACAAAAATACATCTAAAACTTTCATTAAAATCCTTAATAAAATCCATCCATTTAATATATTTTTCCATTATTATTTAGGTTAGTATTCCTCGTTGATCCGCCCATCAAATTCGTGCGCATCTCACCATCTCCAATCCAACGCACCCAATGTGAGTTAATCTTACAAATTCCCCGTTTTAATCACGTTTTGGGGTGTATCATGTGTCTTTGTATAAATATACTATATCTAAACCATTGTGCATACGTTATATCATGAACTTGTGTATTTAGTTTGATGCTGTTAAGTAGTTATTATTGGATGCAATTTATTATTCAGTACATGCAATTTCATAGGCCGCCGCTCCCCATTACATTATGAGCGTTGAGCATGTTCCCCATTTTATTATGCGGTTGAACCTGGCGTGCCCACATACGATCGGCTCCGTTTGATTGAGCCTTGATCGCACAGTTTCATTTTCAGTACATGCAATACGATCGGCTCCGTTTGATTGAGCCTTGATCGCACAGTTTCATTTATGTTATTACAGTATGATGATGGTATGTTCATGTATGCTGCCATGTGTTATTGTATGTTATAGTTGTGACTGCTATTTGCCATTACTTGATTATTTACATTTGCTCATCTATGATTATGCACAATTTTTCATTGATAAACTAACAATTAATTTATTAATAAATGTTTATCTAATAAGGTTCACTCGCCAACTTATGTTGACCCAAAAACCCAATTTTACACATGATAGAGGTGAAGCAGCTGCAGCTAGGAACACATAGGGCTTGGACTAGAAGAATAAAACGATTTAGTGTTGGGATTGTTATGCTTGGCTTATATTCCTTGTATTGAATGAACATGTTTGGATTTTTGAAATGTAACTTTGACTTCATTAAATATGAAACATATTAGTAAATGTCATCAGCTTTGGTGGTAACCCAATTATGCCCCGACTCTTATTCCGCTGTGGGTCGGGGTGTGACAAGAGCCGATATTGCGTTCTCGGTACATGCACTAGTGAGATACAGTTCGAATTCAACACGTAGACACTTGAATGGAATAAAACACATATTCCGATATATTTGCGGGACACAAGACTTAGGTATTTTCTACTAAAAAGATCAAAAGTCCAAGCTTGTTGGGTACGCTGATGCTGGATATATATCAGATCCACATAAAGCAAAATCTCAAACAAGTTATGTATTCACATATGGTGGCACAACAATTTCTTTGAAGTCAACTAAGCAAACTCTTACAGCAACATCATCATATCATGCCGAATTGATAGCACTATATGATGCCGGTTGAGAATGCGTGTGGCTGAGATCAATGATTAATCACATACAGGAAGCATGCGGATTAGAAGAAATCAAGAAGGAGCCGACAACTTTTCATGAAGACAATGTTGCTTGCATAGCTCAAATCTAGAAGGTTACATCATGGGTGATCGAACAAAGCACATCTCACCAAAGTTTTTCTCAACATATGACTTGGAGAAAGAAGGGGAAATTGATGTTCGTTAGATCAAGTCAAGTGAAAATTTAGCTGATCTATTAACAAAATCTTTACCTAGAAGCAGTTTCTAGCAGCTATCACACAAGATCGGTCTCCGTAGATTAAAAGATGTTTGTTGAATTCAGGGAGAGAATTATACACGCTGTACTCTTTTTCCCTTAACTAAGTTTTGTCCCACTAAGTTTTCTTAGTAAGGTTTTAATGAGACATCATAATTGATCCAGTAGTATCAGTTTATTTATTTAAGTCCTGAAGTACATGTTTAACATCATCATGAAGTGCATTGTTAACTTGTATAGTAAATAGTAATATATATCTGAAGGTGAGCGTTATAAATACTAGATATATACTGTCCTGATTCTTCTCTTAGGTTGTTATGTTTGAGTTGTATTCTTACTACATCATTGTGTATATATACGTTGTTGATAAATAAAAGAATTACACACTTCTCATTTCTCAATTATTTCTCTCACACATATGGCTCAATTAGTCAATTTCATATTTCCATCATCATTTTTACCTGCACGCAACACACTTTGATATTTTTTAATTTAAAGAAAAACAAATTATGTATAGTCAATGTTGGATAGTTCACTTGGTAGAGTCGCTTTTTAGAGGGGAGATCATAGATTCAAGTCTATGCGAAAGAGTATTTAAAGATTATTATAAAGTAAAATAGAGTAACGTTTGATGTCCAAAAAGAAAATACTATGTATAAATAAATTTAAAATTCAGACTACAACTCAAGGGTTGCCTACCAAAAGAAGCCAATAAAGTTTAAAAAATATCTAGTTTAAGATAATCAGATAACATAATTTCATTTTTCTCAGGTCTCGCTGCTCTGGATGGCCATTTAGGACTGGTTTTATTCTTGGAGCAACCTTACACTCTTCGCAATCAACAAGTTTAGACTTGTTTTGTTTGTTTGTTTTTATGGTAGGCCAGAGCCTAGACGGATTTCAAAATTTAGGCTCGTCTTAATTTACTCACTGCATTGTTTTATATAAAAAATAATGAATGTGTGGTGTTTTAAAAAATAAGCCATGATCTAGCTCCTTTGAAAATGTTGGAGGGTTAGCTCTCCTTGTTCAACTTGATTAATAATAGTGGCAAGTCATTTGCAATTTTTCTTAGATTTTCGTTGCCTAAAAATAGACCATGGCATAATTAGTTTCATGCAATTTGAAAATAGTCAAAATGGTTATAGTTTGTCACCATTAATACTAACCGGAAATTTATAGGGGTGTGCATGGGGTAGTTTTGTGCTCAAATTGAACAAACAAACAAAAAAACCCACAAACTCAGATTTTAGGTTTTTGAAAACCATTTGGTTTCGTTTTTCAATATGGGTTGGGTTTGTTTTCGGTTTTGCCATTTGAGCTTGAAGCTTTTGGTCTGAAAAAATGGCTCAAAATAGTAAATTTAGACCTGAAACTTTAGACCTAATTTTGTTTGTTAATTAATAATTACTTGATTATTACACATCCGAGTTTATAGTTTTTGGGCTACACAATTTATTGATTTTTTTTAAGTTTGTTGGCATTTAAAACTAAAAATTATAATCCACAAATCTAAATCCGATTTTTTTTTGGGTTTTTATGGGTTCGGTTAGGTTATAAACATCAGTTTGGTGTTCACGGGTTCATTTCTATCAATTTTTTAAAAGTTTTGTACATGCAAATCAAAACCGATTGGAAATTCAATTTTTGAAAAAAAAACACATGTAAAACCAAACTGGTAGTTTTGCGAAGGGTTAGTTCGGTTCAGTTATGTCGTTTATTTCAATTAGGGTTTGATGATTTAAGTTTCATGCACAACCTTATTAATTAGTTCAAACTAGAATTAGTACCCGCCGCAATGCGATGAGGTTTTGTACAAACAATGACAAATTTTAAACACAACATATTTAAAGACAAACTACTATTGTAAACACTTCTAAAAAGATACAACGACAACAATTTTTCTTTCTGCCTAACCTATGCTTATGCATCTTTTTGATACAATTGGTAACCTTGTATTTGTTAAGTTGGTCATCCAACTGGTCTAGTCGGTCGCGCTCATTTTGCACCTCTGCCTTCCTTTGTCGGTCGGTCTCCTTTGGGACCACAACCTTCCTTTATAGTGAAATATAAGTCCATCGACGTTAACCATGTTAACTTTGAAGTCATTGCTAAAAGTTGTTTTTTTTTTACAAGACCCCTCTAGTCCATAGATAGATGCATGACCTTCTTCTTGCCTTCTGAATTAGCCTTGATTGGAACATTTTTTGGAACAAGTGGTGGTTACGGGGGTAAAGCATCTGCAACGCCAATATTGCATGCTTCTGAACTCATATCATGATATTACTATAAAAAACAAAACGAAGGAATATGTCAAAAAATCATAAACAATATTCAAAGCCCCTATCATGATGATATAATTCCCATAGCATACAAAGTAACCGACAACATATATTAGGAAATATCAAAGATAGATATAAAAATCTCACGGACCTTAACCAAAGGCCAGCGTGGGTTCGCATGCCAACATTGAACTCCATAAATGGGCACATAGAAAACATGGTTGAAAAGTTTAAATCCTACGAATGCGTCAAAATAATAGCTTCCAAATGAAGTCGGCAACCAAAAACTACAACATGAGATAAAGAAAATAATTAATCATCATGCACACTTAGACGTAGGCTACCTATGTTGAAAACTGAAATAAACAAATATAGAAACATCAAACTGTTCGAACAAAGAATCGAGACCTCTATGACATATATACAACCCAATAGTTTCAGGTTTATGTATAAACAACTATATCAAAGTGTTCCAAGAAGCCAACGTATTGAGAGTCGACACGACTATTATGCATTACACTATCACATGACCAAGTTAAATGCCCCGCCAAGATACGTATTATCTTAAGCGGATAAATACGCCATGGCTGCATATTTAACGACGACAATGTAACATCCGTCGAAAAACGGGTTTCCAAAACCCGCTTCGTTTATTAATCGAATAGTCAGTTATAAATTTCGTTGCGTAAATATTGTTCATTTTAATTTTAAACAATATATAATTAATAAATATATTAGAATTTAAAAACTATAATTAATAAACAATAAAAAAAGTGAAGAAAAATAAAAGGGAGCTGCCGGGTTTCGAACCTGGGTCAGCTACTACAACAAACACCCAGCATACCACTCCGCCACTTGACTTCTTTGTTATTATATTGAAACAAATAATACTTAAATTAAATCTCGAATTCAAAACCGGACTTCAGCGCGGCAGAACTCGCAATCACCGGAAAATCCGGCAATCCGCGAGTTTTGCCATTTTCCTTTGACTATAACGTTATAACCGACTTCGACATCGGTTATAACAGACGTTCATCAATCAGCTGCGGTCGTAACCGCCGGAGAAACCTTGACCACGAATCAAGACCAAATTCGGACTTAATACGTTCTGTTTCTTCCCTATAAATACCCACCCAAACCTCTTGTAATCTTTTCGCTCAAAATCGCACAAACTCTCGAAGCTTTAGCACTCGCCGGAGAAATTTTACAGTCGCCGGACTTTCACCGAAAAACCGGAACTTACTTCAAATCGGTAAAATTCTCGATTCTTTCGTTTTCAATCCATTATTAGACAAGTACTAACATAAATCGTTCAACCAGAATCCGTCTCAGACAACGTTGCCGGGAATTGCTACACTCGCAGGAAAATCTCTGAAAATTCCGAAGTTTCGCTGTGAATCGGTACAATCATCTAAACCCCCTGATATCCTTTGTTTAGTACCTTAATTGCACAACTCATTGATCAAAACCGTTGATTGATTCACTCAGACAGAGATCGCCAATCAGAGCCGACGCCCCTTGCCGGAAATCTGAATTAAACGCACTGTTTTGGTACATTCTGTTCTTTAATCTCGTTAACTATTACATTTCAACTAATTATAAGTTTTGATAATCGAGTTAAACAAAACAGTCGGAACTCTCTAATCTGGGTGTTTGTAAACGAAGAAGACGAAGTCAGGAATAAGTATAAGTACAATTAAAATCACATAATCAAACGGGTTAGACACACAGTCCAGCGGTGGACTGTGTGCGCAAACAAAACACACGTCACGAGTTCGAATCGCACAACGTACCGACTTTCAGAAATAAAACCAATATTTTTAGAACATAATCAGAACATGCCACAGTATGTTTATAAGAGTATATAATCCGTGAATTAATCAGATTAGACACACAGCCCAACTGGTTGGGCTATGCACATACGAACCTAAGGACCCGAATTCGACTCCGGGTCCCTGCAACCGGTTCGGCTATATAAATCCTTTTTAATAAAAACCAAATAAATTAAACTTAATTAGTATATAAATATAGTTAAAACAGAGAATATTTCGGGTTAGACACGTAGCTCAGTTGGTAGAGTTGCGTGCACGCGTACGAGAGATCTCGGGTTCGAACCTCACCCAGCGCACGAATAAACTAAATCCGACCGGTCAACGGTCAACGTCAAAAAGTCAACATTTTTATATTTTTTTTCTTTATTTATTTAATCAGAAAATTATTTAAAATACTTAAAAAATAATATTTTTAAAGTTAGAAAATGTCCTTAAACTCACAAAAATAAATCTAAAAATCCTATTAAGGTTATGAATTAAAATTATTAATCTCAAATAAAATCCATTTATTTACCGAACCATTTCGTTATTATTCTAGGTTAGTTCTCCTCGTCGATCAAATCCTAAAATTCGGGCGCATTCATCGTCATCCAAGAAACGCACCCACGGTGAGTGAATCCTTACAAATCCCCCTTTTTATTCATGTTTTGGGGTGTATCATGTGTCGCTCTAAATATTTCGTTTATTCAAACTTGTGCCATTACCATTATATGACATAAATTTATGATGTAAATATTGTTGGTTGTGATACGTGTTTACATTTTGTCAAGTTGCGTGCAAAACATTCATTAGGCCCATCAGTTCCTCGTGGGAGACGAGTTAAACATCGCGTGCCTCATTCGATCGGCTCCGTTTGATTGAGCCTTGATCTCATTGTTCATTCATTTGGTGTGTGTGCTTGTGCATTAATTGATATTATGTGTTTATGTTGTTGGTTGTGATGTGTGTTTATATTTTTGTCAAGTTGTGTGCAAATCATTCATTAGGCCCATCAGTTCCTCGTGGGAGACGAGTTGAACATCTCGTGCCTCATTCGATCGGCTCCGTTTGATTGAGCCTTGATCTCGTTGTTCATCATTTGGTGTGTGCGTGTGCATTAATTGATATTATGTGCTTTGTGATTAAATTTACATTTACGTTTACTCATATTTGGTTATGCACAATTTTATTCAAATAACCAACATAACTAATCCTTTCAAATGTTTAAATAAGATTCACTCGCCAACTATTTGTTGACCCAAAACCTATTTTACACATGATACAGGTGGACAGGTTGAAGCAAGGAACACATAGGAAATTGCCTTAGAAGAAAAATAATGAAGTCATGAAATATGTATTTGAACATGTTGTACTTGTATGTTTATTGTAATGTTCTTCTTTAAAAAGAAATAATAAATATGAAACTTTATAGTAAATGTCATGAGATTTGATGAAAACCCAATCATGCCCCGTTCACCATTTCCGCTGCGGGTCGGGGTGTGACAGACAATGTGAACAACAAGTAAAGCACGTGACTTTGTATAACAATGCACCAAATATGTACAAATAATCATGACCCTCAACAAAACACTTAAATAACAAAGCTCAAAGGTGTAGGATGGTGAGAGCATACAACACTAACCCAAATCCTCACGAATATCACAACTTTGGCTCTCGGAAGAAGGTTGTTTTGACCACTTAGTTGATACGAGTTGTACATCAGCCAACAAGAACATGATAGGACCGACAACGGGCATGCAAATAACATTGCACACCAAAATGGCGTAATGAACATCACCTTCACAGACCCTTAAAACAAACAACCAAACAAAAGAATGTTTAAGTAATAGACAGTTGTAGTCTAGGTTACCAAGGCCAGCCTAAAGGCACGTCTTAGACTGTTTTGAACCACAAAGGATTAGTGAGTACACATCAGCCAACAACAAGAGAACCCAAATGGCCATAATCAACAACAAAACAACCATAAAAACAAAGCTCATAAGCAATAGACAGCTGCAACTTGCAACATAAGTTACCACGCCAAGCCCAAAGCAACATTATAGCCATGGGCTCCGATGAACCATAGGCTATCTTCATCGACCAAATAACCAAACGTCACAAACATAAACTCTACAACCAATACAACAAACATAAATTACTGAAATGAAATATATCTGTGCGATCAAGGCTCAATCGAACGGAGCCGATCGTATTGCATGTACTGAAAATGAAATGGATGTGCGCTCAAGGCTCAATCAAACGGAGCCGAACGTATTGAATGTACTGAAATTGAAATTGTGTGCTCAAGGCTCAATCAAACGGAGCCGAGCGTATTGCATGTACTGAATATGAATAACTTAACCACACAAACAGCCTATGCATGGAACCTCTCATAACCGCCTGATAATGCCTCCGATCATTTGACAAGAATACTTATATATAGGAAGTACCATCGGCGTATCCACCATATCCTTGTCAAATTTTCATTGACTTTATCCGTAAGTTATGATTAGTTCTATGCGACTCTACAACAAACACAACAACCACAAGATACTGATAATGAAATTGTATGTGCGCTCAAGGCTCAATCAAACGGAGCCGAACGTATTGAATGAAATTGTATGTGCGCTCAAGGCTCAATCAAACGGAGCCGAACGTATTGAATGAAATTGTATGTGCGCTCAAGGCTCAATCAAACGGAGCCGAACGTATTGAATGTACTGAAATTGAACAACTTAATCTAAACAACCATCACACAATCAGCCTATGCATGGAACCTCTCATAACTGCCTGATAATGCCTCCGATCATTTGACAAGAATACTTATATATAGGAAGTACCATCGGCGTATCCACCATATCCTTGTCAAATTTTCGTTGACTTTATCCGAAAGTTATGGTTAGTTCGATGCGACTCTACTACAAACACCACAACCATAAGATACTGATAATGAAATTGTCTGTGCGCTCAAGGCTCAATCAAACGGAGCCGAACGTATTGCATGAACTGGAAATGTAAATTGAAATGTGCGCTCAAGGCTCAATCAAACGGAGCCGAACGTATTGCATGTATTGAAATGTAAAATGAAATAACCGATCAAGGCTCAAACAAACGGAGCCGATCGTGCGGGCACGCCCTGATCAACCCATAATAAAATGGGGATCAAACTCAACCTCGATGGATGGGGAGCTACGGCCTCGGCAAAAGCATATACTGAAAACAATATATAATATATAATATCCAATAATTTCTCTAACAGTCTACACATGTGATAAAGAAAAACACAAGACTAAACAATAGGAGTTGAATCTGGATCTTCGGCGAAGAGGACTAGCTGAGTATCTTCATCTGGGCCGTCATTATCTTCGACAGGATTGGCGTTGATATTGAAGACTCTTCCTCCTGTTGGTGGCATAGTGGTTAGGTTTTCTTGGTTTACTTGGTTAACTGGGTTTGATTGGGCTTGAGTGTTGATAACGTTAATCAATTGAGGGCATGTGTTTCTAAGGTGGGTAGGGTCGCCACAATTGAAACAGGCTCGCGCATATGGGAACATGGGGTATTGGGGTTGGTGATAAGTTTGGGCCATGCTTTGAGTAGGGGAAAAGGTTTGGTCTTGAAAGGTGCGACAAACATTGTTCACATGACCATAGCGTCCACAAGTTGTACATAGCCGGCAAGGTAAAGTAAGGGGATGGTGATAAAAACAGTTGTTGCATCGAGGGTGAGGTCCAAGATATGGTTTCTTATTTGGGTAAGCTGAGTTGGGTGCCACTTGGGTGATTGGGATAGCTCGGATGGGTATGGCATGAAAAACTGGTTGATTTCGTTGAGTAGCAGCGAAAAGTCGCCCGACTCTTCTTCTCTTAGGATTGGGTTGAGAAGGGGATTCGGTTTGGGTGGAGTCGGAGGTTTCAGTCGATTCTTTATCCTTCTTCTTCTCCTCCTTGAAGTCTTTGTTTCGGATTCGGTTCTCGGTGAGCTCTGTTGCTAGCTCCATTGCTGCTTCCAAAGTTGCAGGCTTGGTACTTATCACAGGGTCTTGAATCTTTGACGGAAGGCCACGAATGTAGTGCTCGATCAAACGGTAGAGGGGAGTAAACATGTTGGGAACCATTTGATGTAATTCGAGGAACCTTTTGTTGTAGGTGGTGTGGTCTCCTTCCATTTGCTTCAATGAATAAAATTCATCTTCTAGCTTCTTGATTTCGCTCCTTGGGCAAAATCGTCTGGTCATGATTTCCTTCAATTCATTCCAAGTTAGGGTCATAGCATCTTCAACACCTCGCTTTGCCTTCTCTGTATTCCACCAAGTAAGTGCTATCCCATATAGTCGACCGGTAGCATAACGCACTTTGCGAACATCAGGGCAATCGCAATTTAGAAAAGTATTCTCCATTTCTTCAAACCAATGGAGGAGAGCGGTGACGCCTTCAGTCCCTTTGTATTTCGGAGGGTCGCATGATTTGAAATGCTTGTAGGTACATTTAGTGGTATTTGGGGGAGAGTTGAAAATGTTTTGGTTTGCTTGATTGACAGGATTATTGGTAAGTGCTTGTTGAACTTGGATTACAATGTTGGGTATTACGGCAGCCATTTGTTGAGCGATTAAGGTAGCCATGCGTTCGCGGGCTTTTCTTGCTCTCGTCTTCCTACGGGCGAGGTTAGAAGACATCTACAATGAATACATGACAAGAGTATGAGTTGGATGCTTTTGGGATCATGGGTCGCATTCAAGAATGATCATTTATAAAATAATTATACAAAAATACTACATCCATAGGATGTCTTGGGCTTTGCTCGCTGTTAGGCCCGTCATGCCGCCATACTTTACCTGTGTAATCATGTGGGCCCCCATGAATACCGGTTTTTCATATGGTTCGCACGGTTTCTGCCTGGTTGCGTACACAAAAACCCGGAGAAAATCGAGAAATATGTATACAACGTGTGAAGTTCGGAATGTGTCCAGGTGTAGACACGGTGACACCTCAAAGTAGGGTTAGTTCGAACGACGTTTGGTGTGGCATGCTTTGGCCTAATAGGTCCTTCGTACTCTCATCGTTGGTCCCAGGTAGGCAAACTGTTCCGTTATATTGGATTTATACGAATGCCAGCCTAGACAGGACGTTCCGACTACCGGTACTCGTACCCTTCCAGTTACTACATGCCCGTCGCAGAACTTACTTTGATGAGATTTGAAAATTTGCACAAAATCTCTGGATAATGAGAATATGAAAATAAATTGAATTCATGAACATCGATATATGTATAATGTATATATGTATAATGAATATGTATATGAGCATGTATGTTTGACTGAAATGTAAACAAATATGAAACAAATAAATATCACAAGTTTGTATGTAACCACCTAATCAATTTAAAATTTAGGCAGACTATAGTATAGGCTCTAAGGGTCTAATAACCTATCCTATATCCCTATAGTCATGGCTCTGATACCAATCTGTCACACCCCCACCCGCAGCGGAAAAGGTGATCGGGGCATGATTGGGTTATCATCAAAGCTCATGACATTTATTAAACGTTTCATATTCATTAATACAAATTAAATGGAAAATTACAACGATTGCTACAACATGATCTAACTAACAATCTAACTTCTTTGTTCTCTTCTAAGGCATATCCTATGTTTTCCTTGCTTCAACCTGTTCACTGTATCATGTGTAAAAAGGTTTTTGGATCAACATAATGTTGGCGAGTGAATCCTATGGAAAACATTTGAACAATTTATTTAAATTGATTATGAAATATGTGCACAACCAAACATGAGTAAAAATTAGATGTAACTTAATCGGCAATCATAAGATGTTAAATGAAACACTCATGAATAATAATGGAACAATTAAAGGCACGCGATGCTCAACTCGTCTCTCACGAGGAACTGAGGGGCCTGATGAATGAATTGCATAAACATGATAATATGAATAACACAACCACAAACAATATAAACTCAATGATACACACATGAATAATAATGAATTTGATGTGAAGCACGCGATGTTCTACTCGTCTCCCACCAGGAACTGATGGGCTTAATGTATGAGTTTCATATGACTTGACAAATGGCAATAAGTGAATCACAACAATAAAAACAATCTAAGTTTAAGTCATGATGTGGTATGGCACAAGTTTAAATAAATAAATTAATTAATTTCATAACACATGACACACCCCAAAACGTGTAATTTAAAAGGGGGAATTGTAAGATTCACTCACAGTGGGTGCGTTCGGTTGATGACGTTGAATGCACGCGAAGTGGTTTTAACCACGAGTGAGATTTAACCTAGATAAATTGCATTATGGTTTGGTAAGTAAACGGATTTTATTAAACTATTTTAGTAGGATGGTTGGGTGCATTTTTGTGAGTTTGAGGCTATTTTCTAATCTTAAAAATGTTATTTTTAAGTATTTATAATTGATTTTTAATTAAAATAATTAAATAAAAATAATAAAAATATTTTATTTTTTTCTGACCGTTGACTGACCCTTGACCGGTTCGATGGCAGATTATTGTGCGCTGAGTGAGGCTCGAACCCGAGACCTCTCGTACGCGTGCACGCAGCTCTACCAACTGGGCTACGTGTCTAACCCGTTATATATCTGATTTTAATTATATATATATACTAATTAGTTAAACTGAAAATCATTTTATTTTAAAAATAGTTTTGAACGAAACAGTCATGCACTCCACAGGTCTCGAACCCGGGACCTGTGGTTTAATCCAACACACAGTCCACCGCTGGACTGTGTGTTCAACATGTTATATCATTCGGTTTTTATTATACTTAAGTACTAATTATTTATTTCCTTTTTTTTTGCCTTAATTAAAAAGAAGAGATAATGGTCCGAGTCGGTGCTGAAGACCGGACTCGAACTCGTGACCAGCGATATAAACAAACACACAGTCCACCGCTGGACTGTGTGTCTAACTTGGTTATTATTCCGGTTATTAATATACTTAACATATATCTAAGGCGACACCGGTTCAGTAAACAAAAATAGATTTTTATTAAGGCAGCGTGTGTGAGACGGGAATCGAACTCGAGACCTTTGCATGATTAACGTTTTATGTGCACACAGTCCACCGCTGGACTGTGTGTCTAACCCGATTAATATCATGATTTTAATTAAACTTATAAGATACGAAAGTGCATCGTCTTCTTCACTGAAAAATAACCAGAGATGAAGTCTGACTGGTTCGAGATTTTTATCAGTTTTATTAGTGTTTTACAGTCGATTAAGGTAAGATAAAAGTGAAAAGGAAAAGGAACTGGGCGGAGAAATATACCGACTGGATCCTCTGTTTTCCGGCAGAACTCCGGCGACAGAATTCACCTCCGGCAACGTGTTCCGTTATAGCAGCTAGTCTCCGGAAAGCTTGGAAAAGGTAAGGGTGACTTCGGTAAAGGTTTAGGGGGTTCAGTAAAGCTCAGGGATTAAAACTCGGTTCTCCGGCGAAAAACAGGTTTATTCCGGCGAGTGGAATTTCGCCGAGAAAAGGTGTGATTTTTGAGCGAAAGTGTTTGTCGTCGGTTGTGGGTCAATTTATAGGAGAAAACGAGATGTATTTGGTCTGATTTTGGACTGCATTCGTTTATTTAAAATTTCCGGCGGTTTTGAAAAGTGTCGCGGACTTCAAACATCGGTTATAACCGATATCTGTTTAATGGTTTACGTTATAACGTAAATTGGTGTTAAAACTCGCGAGAATTCCGGGATTCCGACGACTGAACCGTTTGGGCGCCGGTTTTGAATTTGTAACGACACTTTATCAATTAAATGATTTTATTATACAACAAACAAAGTCCGCGGCGCAGTGGTTTGTGTGTGAGGTGATAAATCGCTGAGTGACTCGGTACAGACCCGGGTTCGAAACCCGGCAGAGACAATTCATTTTTATTTTGCGATTTTTTACTGTTTTTCAAAAACTAAATATATATTCCCATATAATAATTGATTACGGATCGTTTAAAAATATTTTGGGCATTTAATTCGCAACGAAAATTTTGACTGACTGTTCGGTTGATAAACGGAGCGGGTTTGGTAAATCCGTTTTCGACGGATGTTACAATTATAGCCATGGGCTCCGATGAACCATAGGCTATCTTCATCGACCCACTAACCAAACGTCACAAACATAAACAACAATTGTAAAACCACAAAGGATCTCCAAAGTACATTATCGTTACACGATCACAAACCTTTAAAAAACTCCAAAAGGTCGCATCCAAACATCGTAAAACAACTAGAAACAAAAAAAATCAAACTTAAACAACAATATCAGATGTTCAAGAACGAGACCCCAAATCACACAAAAAGTAACAAATGCACCAACAGATCATTCACAAATACACAAAACCCAAACCATAAAATCGAAAATCAAACGACGAACCGCAAGTTGTCGTCTTCAAGGACAGAAGAACACCCCAAAAAAGACCATGCAACAACAACTCGTTAAAACCAACACAAAGCCCCAACATTAAACTCTAAAAAGAACCTCTGAAACGTAATAGATAGTTTCTAATTACGTGAAATCACGTAAACAAACATAACAAATGCAACAACAACAAGAATCTACTTGTAAATATCATGTAGGCCAACGATTGGAGCGAGTCCGGCCATCATAGGCAGATGTCGTCAAAGAGGCGATGGTAGTTCGTTATTCTTAGGTAGCGTTTGGTATGAAGAAATAGAATGTGGAATGGAATGGATCATTCCGATTGAATGGTAACGTTTGGTTAAATGAATAGTAACTTTCGATCGGGAAAATTTACAGTTAAAAAATATGAATTTTCCAAATACCACCTCAGGTTAAAAATCATTTACACATCAAACCCAATGATTTGTTTTAAGTTAAGTTATAACCTAAATTTATAAATTCTACTTTTATTAGTTGTTTTAAACGTTCATTTTACATTAATTATTTTCATTTTTTAGTTTATTGATTTAATTTAGTTTATATTAAAAAACTTAAATAATTAAATGAGCAATGGGTAAGAAAAAAAGAGTGAAAATGGTGTGATGACGTGTTAATATGACAGATACTTATAAAGTGACAATAAAAAAAATATAACACCTGTTAATCCAGATGTACTAACTTGAATATATGACCCACTTCTAGTAGCCTCATGATTGAACTTTTTAGAATCCAAAATGCATTTCGTCCAACATCTTTTATGCTTGGTAAATGCTATAAACAAATGTGATTCCGAATTGGCGATTTCTCTCTCTCCCTTTCTTGCCTCTTTAGAAATCAATCCTCCTTGGGCCACTAGCTGCTATCATGGTTGATAATGACTATATATATATATATATATGTTGCATTATGTTTCTCTTGATTATGTATGTGGTGGTCAACAACTACAACTGCAAATATAAAGTAAGGGCCAACTTGTAACACTAACATTAGTGAAAGAAGCTAAAAGTTGAAAACTAACAACTGTTTCATTAACTACTCTATGCTAAACTTCTCTAGCTTGCCTCGTCAAGTGGAACGTTCACAACATGAACCTTGGACCGAAGAGTAGAGACAAAGCTTCAGATGCTTGTAAGAGAAAATAAACTCGAGTCATTTGATGATGTGTTTATTGCATATTTTTTGGTTTGTACGCTTGATAGGTTTAGAGAAGAATATGGTTCTCACAGGTTGAGACGAGATGTTTTATATACACCGTACTGCATTATGTTTGTATCTAGTAAAGTAGATGTTTATGGAGAGAGGAAGAAAGGGGGTGAGACAATCTTGGGCGAGTAGGATGTGTGAAGAGAGAAACAGAAGAAATAGAACCAATTAGAGAAGAACAAGTATGTCGAGACCTTAACTCCAATGGTTTTGCCATTTGGTCCTAACCCCACACCCTATTATAAAAATATTAATTATACAAATAACAAAAATTACAACAACAACTTATTGCAAGATTATGCAAAAATGCCTCACCATTGAAGGGAACAAATGTTCGATGACTTCGAACAGTGGTGAGCATAGTTTAACCATCACTAGAAATAACCGACAGTCGTGCAAAACCATAACCAAAACTGACTTTAACCGGTGGTTTTGGAAATGCCAAGCCTTTAATTGAGCTATTCGGTTATGGTTATGGTTATGGTTATGGTTATGGTTATGGCATGGAAGTATCAAGCCATTAACCGACCAAAACCAAACTGAACATATCTGTTGTTCCATCTTCACTTTTCCTGAATACATACAATTACAAATATATATACACACACACCTGCAGATATTTCCATGTACATATATGCACCTGCATATGGAGACAGGATCAAATACAAATATATGTTAACCTAAGAAATGTAGGAAACCGGGTCAAACGAACTCCAATTGAACTCATTTCAACGACGTTAGAACCGGCTCGTCGAACCATATATAAATATATTTAGGTCTTAGAGCTTAACTTCTAGGATCTAGCTTTAGAATTTAGCTATAAGGTTTAGTTTTATGCTTTAGCTCTAGAGTTTAGGGTTTAACATAGAATTTAGCCTTTAAGGTTTAGCTTTTAAGGTTTATAGTTTAGATTTAAAGAGTTTAGCTTAAGGTTTAATTTTAGGGTTCAGAATTAAGGTATGTGGTTTCTGGTTAGGGTTTGACGATCCGGTTTCAGCACCGGTAAAATGAGTTTAATCCAAGTTCCTTTGACCCGATTTCCTACATCAATGATATTTTCGGCCGCTTTTATTCAAATTACAAAATTTCTTTTGGAAGCAGTGGTTATGGGTGGGTCAACACTCCTCCCCTGCAGCAGTTAATTCAATCCCACTCCCCCGTTATTCAGGGAATGGTCGCTCCCCCTCCCCACTTCTCTCCGCCAGTTTTTTTAAACGTTTATCGATCTCTGATACCTTCCATATTCAATATTAGAACTGAAATCGAGTGTGCATTCCAAAATCAGAGCGGCAAGTTCCAAAAATTGCACTCGGGTTTCATTCCAAAATTGAAGTCAATAAAAATCAATTTTTCCCCTACGTTACTGAAATCACGTTTGTGCTGAAATCGTTTATTGAAGCAAATCTGGCGAATGCATAAATAGACACAAAGGGATTTGAAAAGCTGATTCAAGTGGTATGATCAATCTTGATATATGATTTCAATACATAACATCTATTTTTTTGTATAAATGTGAAATAGTTGACTCCAGATGGCCACATACAGAAAGAAAGCACATCAAATGATAGTTTGGATCTCTATAGTGGGTTGTTCATACACAACAGGTTTGCCAACCAATAGGTATTTTAAGCATTGTATATCTAGTGTTGTGACAGATTTATTTGCGAGACTAACATGATATGTGGATGGAACAGATGAAGAATTTGATAAGCGCACTTGAGAGAGAGAAGTGGTCGCTAGAAGATGGTATATTAACAAATAATATATGATCAGCAAACATATCTGAAACCGATGCTCCCCCAATCCACCAATAATTTATACGTCTATCCATCACTATAAATTGCTCTTTAAAGTGACTCTTTAGTTGACTAT
Organism: Scalesia atractyloides; assembly: GCA_947069175.1. NCBI lineage: Eukaryota > Viridiplantae > Streptophyta > Magnoliopsida > Asterales > Asteraceae > Scalesia > Scalesia atractyloides. The sequence continues at coordinate 87,927,273 of CAMTDV010000003.1, forward strand.
TAAGATTGAATGATATGCAACTTGAATCTTTTTTTTTCGGCAAATGTATAGGTGTTCTGCTGAAACTATCAGCACACTCATATTCGACCATTGGGCAAAACTTATGCACAATAATGCGGTACTATTAGCACACTCAGAAAGTGTTGTTAATGATCTCAAGGATCAAACTCATGAACTGAAGGTATTTTCTTTTCTACTTAAAATTACAATTACTTTTCGGTTTATTTTCTAATAAGTAATAAACACCGGTCAACCTGATTTGATTATAGGAAGAGCTATTACGAAGAAAAACATATTTTATTTGCTTATGATGTTGTTGGTTGCATGGTGTTTACAAAGAGAATCCCTAGGCCCCACTCATTGGAAGTAGACTTGGATGATCTTTATATCGTACTATGACCATGACTTGGAGAGGTAAGTCGTCTAAAGTTTAAGGTTTTACACCATTAAAAGTGGTTGATACACTTGTAACCTGGAAACCGCGTACATGAGTATTGACTGTTGATTAAATTTTTACCAAAACATCAAAATAACTTAAGACACTATGCTTCAAACCAGTATTATTAAAACAAATATTTCTTGCAAGGATATGAATCGTGATTACCTCAAAGGCACCATACCTTTTGAATAGGCTTCTAAGGATCTGGAGTACTTGTAAGCCATTTCTCATTTACATTTACTACAAGTTTTTGTTGAATATCAATTTGGATTTTAACTTCTTACAGAAGAAACCTACTGTAATCGAGGTCTATTATTGTGAACCGTTTGTCTAGAGTAATTTCAACATACTTGGGCAAAATAACATCACTTGTATATCTGTATGCATGCAAAGAAATACGACTCATGTCATTATACCATTAATATGCCCGTTCACCGAACAGGTATAGAACTAATTATTTAATGTTTTGAAACCAAAAGACGTGGCCGATTAATACTTTGGTCAAATAAAGAAAAGGGAGCCATGGTAGGCAATACGCAACCCTTATTTTCAGATATTAATGATGTGCCAAATTTGCAAAAACATTCGATGAAAATGTGTACGAGGCTTTGTCAGTTATCTTTACACTTTAAGCTTGATGTGTGACACAAAGTTGTCTTTTCAATATTGTCGCCTAATTCTATGAGAATCCGAGTTCATGTGAATAAATTCTGATAATAAATGCACATAGCAGTGAGGGAAGAACTACTAACAAAATACAATTTTCTTTGGGTTAAACCGGTCCAAGTTGTGAGCCATCTCATGAAAGGAATGGTGTAATTTTGATTTATCGGCTATTAGTTTATTAATGTTTTGGCTATGCATTTGTGATTGGGTGTGGGATAACATATTGTTTTTGTTGGCAGTTAAAAAAATAATATTAATAAGATTAAACGGTATAATATAACGAGAAAACAGGCACACAACATACAATGGTGTGATCGAGGAAGGGGCATTGGCACGCACGTGATGTAATGTTTCCAAGGACCCAAAAAAATGTTTGGATTTTTACACTACATACAAATTTATTGTTAAACTATTTTATTTAAATTATTTCCTAACAAATGTAAATAATGCATAGCAAGAGATAGTTTTTGGATTCGCGTTACAGAGTGATTTCATGTGTTTATGCAACAAGAAACATACTAACAAGTCCATTCCATTAGCACGAGGTGTAGAGACATGAACATGAAGGTATCATGGTTTGCTGGTTATTACGACAATGCATACGTCCGTCGACCTAGTTGGATAAGTGGTTATGTTGTTATCACGAAGACTTTTACAAAATACGCGTCAAAAGATAATGGTTCGTCTCTGCACGTACGGGTGTGGGAAATTTTGAGGAAGGGTTCGAAGTGGGCATCAGTGTCGAAGAAGATGGCAAGTTAATGAGTAAGTTCTTCAAATTTCACGATTTACAAGCGGAAAGGTTTTGGTTGAAATAAGAACAAAGCCAAAAGTGGCCGAGAGGAAAATGGAGAGGCTTTATATGGACACATAAGCCCCCAAGAGGGAAGAATTCAAATTATTGACTACTAACATCTACAGTCTTTCGCTTAGAGAATGGAAAGTCGCGACAAAGATGAAGGAAAAAAAATGATGTTTTAGTTTTTTTTTTAAATTATGCAGTTTTTCTTTTAAGTATATAGTTCTTTTTTAAATAATGAAAAGTTTTATATTAGCTATTAAACGTTTAATAAAATCCAAATAAATTAATTGTTTAATAAATAAAAAAAAGTAACGTGATAATCATAACATAGCTATGAGAATAGATGAGATGGGGATCTGACGCTAAAGTAACACTAAGACTATGCGTTGTGGAGCCGTGAGTATGGGCGCTAGCCACGCAGCTGCCACGGTGGCTCGCGAACATCACAACGGCCAAGCTCCAGCGGAGGCGTGAGGGTGGTGGCTGGCGCTATTGATGAATTCACCACAATAGGCTCAAGTGAGGGGGCGCGAGTGGACAAGGTGATAAGTAGGCGTCTAGTCAGCACCATATGTCAAAATATTAGAGGATAAAACCACAACACATAGTCTAAATAGTAAAGGAGAAAGGGATGACCTAAGGGGGAAATGATAACTCGCTCAAAGGGAGGGAAGGAGCATCATTCAAGTGGGGTCAAGTGATGAGGTGGTTTCATTGTTAACACTGATTCTTAGAAGTGTTTATAAGATTGATGGGTGTGGTTCACTAGTGAACCCTCATCACTATCATTCTCTCATTTCATTATTTTTTTTCTTCATCATCCATGGATGTGATTCATTATCATCCACTATTACCTCCTCTTTTATTTTATCAGTTATATACTTTTAAAATGTATGTTTTTCATGACTCGGGGTCTTTGTGGAAATCTTCTTGCCCTTCACTATCACTAGTGAGGGAGAGGATCTTCCACTAAAGCCCACCATGCCACCTTACCTCTACGATTCCTTTTCATGATTCATATCCTTTGGCCTAAATGTATAGAGTTAAGTGTCATGTCAACAAAATATCTCTTTCATTTACAATGTGTCATAATTCATAAAGACACAAACATCCTTCAATTTTACACATCATCAACACATTTTACATTTATTTATCATAACTAAATTATAAATTGTAATAAACTATTTACTTTTTTAATATTGTGTTTGTAGAAAGGATATTAACATTATATATATTATAAATTAGTAACATTTATTTATATATTATAAATTAGTAACACAGCTAGGCTTTACCAAGTTGTACTTCATGCTTTGACGGTGTAAATTACAGAATTCTGTTGTACATTATTGTTTTAGGGTTGTACGGTTTTAAACATGACGTGTGTCCTTGTTGGCTTACCACGCATCTACACAACTTTTGATCCCAACGTCCCACAAAAGCTCAGTTACTCTATTGTCTGATCTAAAATTTGTTACCTCTAAGAAATCTTTCTTGTCACTTCTCTCTCTCATCGAGAGAGAAGACGGTGGTTTTGTTATAGCGCAATTGTGATGATGGTGCTACGTTCATAGTTGTGATGACGGCTGTACTATTTAAATAAATAAAATAATAATCTATTTAAAGATTATGTAAAAATGCCACGTCGTTGAAAGGAACATGTCACAATTACAATCATTTAAATAAGACACAAATGCTCGATAACTTTGTTACAAAAAGTAGTTTAGCAGCTTTAGTGACCAAAAAAAAATTTTCTTACGTTTTCAATGAGGTTCTTCGAACAGTTGTGCAATTATTATCATATTCATAATCTTATTTACTTTTCTTAGTCATAATCACAAATTAAAACAAACTAATATAATTAAATTTTAAATTGAAAAAGTGACAGTTTGGACCAAAATTCCAGTGGTAACGCAGTTTCAATCAATAAATCATCGATGTATTAGAACATGGTTTAAATTCGGTGAAGCACCCCAAAAGAAAATAAACAATTTATGCAATATGGACCCGCGAGAACGAAAAAGTATTTAAATAAGTGAACTCTACTACTTTTAAAGCGGTTGAGGATGTAAAGGAGACGATGTTTTAGTGGATGAGAACAAGAACAAGACGATGTTGTATTTGGCGTTGTGTTGGTTATCTTGTAACATTTGAATCTTGGTGTATGTTATATCTTAGTAGCTTGTTGTGATAGATTGGTTTTGGTGGTAATAAAATTGCTTCTTGTGGTTGTTAAAAAAAAGATTAATACTTTGAATGGTCAAATAAAGAAAAAGGGGGCCCTGGCAAGCAATTTGCAACTCATCTTTTCCATATATTAATGATGTGCCAAATTTGCATAAACATATGATACTATTCGGATGAAAATGTGTACTATGCCTTATCTCTTGTCTTTACAATTTAAGTTTCATGTGTGATAAATTGTTAGTCTTTTCAATATTGTCGCCGAATAATATGAGAAACCATGTTCATGTGAATAAATTCAAATAGTATGTCTTGGATATACTTTTAACTTTCCTCAACTCCATCTAGGTGACACATCATCCGTTTTTCCTCTTTTCACTTTAGCTTACCCTAAGGAAATGGTCTAATCCATTAACTTTACGTAACCTTATTTTTAGTGGGTATTGGTTAAAAAAAAAGAAAACTAATTCAATCTCTTAACATTTGATTAACATGTTAATAAGTAGCCCCTTTAACCCACCTCTTAACACAAGGAGGGAGTGGTTTGCAACGGCAGTTAACCTGCAATATTACCTTTAACGTCCCATGTGGTAGGGTACGCCCAAGGCCTAAATGCACATTAGTAATGAGGCAATAACTACCATAAAAATACAAAGTTTTATCTATTAATATAATCTGACTTTTGATAGAATACTAAATACTAAATGCACATTACTAATGAGGGAATGACTACCATAAAAATACAAAGTTTTATCTATTAATATAAATGTTAACTTTTTATAGAAACGGTATAATATTAAATATTCATGTGCCCAAAAAATAATAGGACCCGATTTGTACCCAATTAATATCATTACATATAATGTGGTTTCTTACATGCATCAAGATTTTATTAGTTTCTATGTAACAAACTGAGTGGTAGAAACTGGGTTTTGGGTAACATTTGGCTTCTCATACAACATATTTCTTGTCTGCTTTGCTCACTGATATAATTTTGGTTGGTCGAGTGGAGACTTCCTAAGAAGTCATCATGTGTACGCTTAACCATAGAGTTCTCCTCCCAGAACCATTGCACCAATAACACATTGTGATATATGATGTCAAATATCCTTGTTGCCAAATATTCCTTAACCACAAATGATATATGTGAATGAACTCAATATTAACCACATGTTGGTCTAACCTAGGCATGCACCATAAATTCCGACATATATGTGCACTAAACAAATGCAAGAACCATCATTCTTTTCACCATTAACCAAATGAAAGTTACCTCATATATGTGAGGACTTGCCATTAAATCCAAACTTGGAAGCTCAAAGTGGAAGTGAAACACCCTTTCACATGGATATCCTATGTTTTGAACCAACACATCTAAACCAAAATCTTCAGTGGAAGCCATATCTATGTAGTCACACTTACCTACATACTTTCTATCTATCAGGAGAGTTGATAAATTCACTACCTTGGAAATTTTATAATAAGATGAAATGAAAACACAAAATTTGAAACAAATTTGCAGAAACAACCAGACAACATTAAAGTTTCCTAGGATCGATAAAAACACTTACATTAAACTTCTCGTGGGTCGAAATAAAAAAAGGTTTGCACCACGAAGCATCCATAATGATGCACACATTGCAGTAATTATCTCGAAACTCTGCTTGTTCCAGACGAATCGTGCGATTGGGATGAAATTAGATGGCCAATTCAATCGTGATAGGGCTTTGTGTTCCATTATGATGGTGGGAACAACTGCTTTAAACGTTTTAAGAGACGTAAATACCCCTCAAATGAGGAGCACGTGAAGGGGAACTAACGGCTCTAAGGAGGACCGTCATACGGCGGGACAATATTTGTTAAGATATGAAACGTCAAGGACTTCAGGTGGTAGAGGTGGACTGAAACTATTAACTAGGGTGGTGGACTGGAACTAGGGTGGTGGACTGAAATTAGTGGTGTCAATCGTGTCGGGTTATTGGGTTGGCGGGTTGACAGGTTGCGGGTTGTTGGGTTGAAGTGTTCAACCCGAACCCGACCATATTATTATTCGGGTCAAAGATTTCTACCTAACCCGACCCATATAAATTCGGGTTAACCTGAAACCGAACCGTTTAACCCATATTTTTAAACGAGTCATACAATTTGACGATTTATAAGCGAGTTGTTGGGTTTTAAGCGGGTTATCAATAACATCTTTAATGATAAGTATGAATGTGACAAATAAATAATATAATGTGTCTAAACTAAAATTATTATAACTAATAATGTAAAATTGAAATGAAAAAAACAAAAATAAAAATATAAAAGATTTTTTTTCTAAATAGTTAAACGGATTAATGGGTCAACCCGAACCCGACCCGTTTTTAAAACAGGTCGTGTTAGTTGACCCAAACATGTTTTTCGTCTCGGGTTCGGGTCGAGTTGGGGGTCGCGTCAAGAATTTTCGCCCCTAACTGAAATTGTTAACTAGGGCAAAACCTAAGGGATGGAATTTGCAATATACTCTAAAAATCTAACTATAATAAAAAACTCTAAATAATGTCACATGTCATTTTCTCCTTTAAACTCATAAATTTTATTTATATTTGTTTAATATTAATAACTAATATATATATATATATATATCACTTATCTTTATGCACATCTTTATCTAAAGTTAATATATAACTCCAATTAATATACATGACATTTTTTCTTCTATCTTTTAATAATATTAATAATATCTAAATCTAATAAATTATTAATATCTCTTGAACTAATATGAAAATAATTAATTCACAAATATTAAACTAATCAAAGAATAATAAATAAATTGAAACCATATCATGTATTCGACGCTTTGTTTTTTTATTTTTAACCCATAACTTTTAAACTTTTGCAGTTTAACCCATACTCTTTTTTATTTTCAATTTTGGTCCATCATACTTTTCATCTTTTCCAAGTTTTTCATTTCGTTCTAAATTTTGTGAGTTAACATATCGAAACATGCGTGTGAGGTTCAACATTTTTTCGTATATTTTTCCTGTTTGACTGGCCTGTCTAACACATCTATTTTTCTCTGTTTGACAAGTTCGTCGCAACGCGCGGAACCTGGATTGACTTAGTTATTTTATATATGTTTTACATTCCGGTTTAATTTCTCTGTAACGAGCGTGCGTGATTCAAAGATTTTACGTTTACTTTTCGCTCGACATTGTCTTTTCCGTTTTTATTTATTTTCCTTTTCAAGGTTCTCTGATGTTTGTGATCGCAAACAGTGGTATAGCAGTCGTACTACTTGACATAGTTTTATGACAACCGTTGTAACGCAATGGCTTAATACTAGTATTTTGATATGGGTTCCTTAGATTAGACGTATATATATTGTAGAATCTAAATACGAAATATAGATCGAAAGAATATTTATAGTTCGTGGAAACAAATAAAAAAATATTTATTTTATAGACTTGATTTTGTTTTAACTTATACCCATTGGTAGCATATTTAATTACATAGGATCTTGGTTTTACAAATACCTTTTTTGTAATAGCTTACTTTGTAAATTGTAAATAACTCGTCTTTGTTCAAGTTTAAACATGAGATTTTCTCTCTAAAAGATATGTGTCTCTACTAAATAAGCCAACTTCACCATAAAATACGTCCATTCCCATCTTATATATTTCAATCCTTTTAAAACACGCAATCTCCTATTTGTTAATATTTTTCAAACTAAAGAAAATGTTCGCCACAGGAAGATGCTGAGCTTGAGTCTAGCTAATGACAACTATACATTTTATTTGTTTCATACGAACATTAAGCATAGGTATCTTTTTAATTACAGATTGTTTTTTCCGAAATAACAAATTCTCTAGCTGATGATCAACCAGCGGCGTACTAAGAAAGTATTTTTAAGGGGTGTCAACCAAGGGTTCAACCAAGAAACTGCGATCAAGATTTTTACCTATAAAATAGATTAAATCTTTTAAGGGGTGTGTCCGCCCCTTTTGGGTCGGCCCTGTGATCAACTGTTCCTATAGGTAAGTGGTAAGCTGATGTTATTAAGAAAAAAGTAAAATTCATTTTAACATATTGAGTATTGTCCTGTGATTCGAAATGTATAAGAGTAAGATTTAGATTAATCTCTACGTGTTCCGCACTTTCTATCACTTAACTAAAAAACCATTTCTTTTTATTATAAAATTATGCTTATATATAGCAAAATAGTTATTGAAACTATGACAGGATCTATATATTAACAGGGAAGATCCATTAAAAAGTGGATTTTGTTTAATCAGCTTAAAAAGGATTGTGATGATAACATGTGACACCTCTTATAAGTAGAAAAGAGAATGACATGCACCCTTTTAGTTTTCTAAAAGATACAACAAAAAAATCAAGTACGAAAAATCCAGTACAAAAAAAATATAGCACAAAGAAATCCAGCACAAAAATTCAGCATAAAAATGCAATACAAAAATGAAGTACAAAAAATGCTATACAACATAGAAATACAACACATTTTTGTGGGATTTTTTAGTTGTCATATTTTATATAGTAATATGATACTCAAATTAAAGATAAAAAGACGCTCACTTTTATGGAGAAATTTTTATGAAAAAAATAATGTATAAAAAAGCTATGAACGTTTAAAAAATAGAGGAATATGCATTTTCATCTTAACTATTGATTTGAAAAATGAAAAGTTAAAATTCGTTCTCATCCTACTGAGACAAAATAAACTTTTTATTTAATCTCACCCTTATATTAGCATTTACTAAACATGGTTTGTGAGAGACTTTTCAGTGTTGATCTTGTAAATTCTTTTATTAAGTTTTATTTTCATGTTGTATACCCAACGTTGTAAAATAAGGCTTAGGCAGAGTAAGGATGAGCACAATATTCGTTTGGTACCAAACCAATATAAAAAAGGGAAAAGTGGATGCTGGTACCGGTATTTAGTAGTGTTTTACCTGTAAATACTGGTACCATACCGGTACTGAAAAACGAGGAAGTAGGTACCGGTACTGAATATATCCGGCACGGTTCGCTACCGGTACCAGATACCAAATGCTCATCCCTAAGGCATCTACTTCTCGAGTATTCTCAACTCCTACTAAGGAGCGCCTAACAACTTTTGCGACCATGCTTATACTATAAAAATATATCTTTAACCCAATAGTTTAATTTTTACATATTATACTATAAATAGAATATGACTTTAACCCAAGGTTTTATTGACCTCTTCTAACTTTTGTTCGTTAGTTTCTTTTACAAATACTAAAAAAGTGTCTTCGTTTATTTTACTTTTTCCGACGTTCCATTAGAATTTTTTCACAAATTTTCTATAAAATGAAATTGTATTCAAAATAGCGGTACGATTACGAACCGAGTCAGTACCAAGAGAACAACAATATTACTAGTATCAGTATTATCAAAATCGATATCAATATTCGTTTTAATAGTTTTCAATCAATATGAAACTCCGTCAACTCCTCAAAGTGCAACGCACAAGAGAGCTTGCAAAACTTGAATCAAAATTTCTGAAAGGAAAAGTTAAAGCTGAGCCCAGTTAAGGCCCAATCAACTTGAAGCCCAATTCTAGACCTTAGTTTATATAAAATTCAACTAAATCTTACGTTTGTTTGCATTTGTTAATGGGCTATACGAAATCTTCAGTCACTCTTTCTGCTTTCTAACTTTTTTGTATGTCAAAATAATGTTTCATTCATTCATATACATATAGTTATGAACTCAAAAATAAAACTTAAGAAAAACATCTTCCATTGAAATATTATCACTATCTTTTATATTAATTTTCCATAGCTAAAAAAAACTTATTATACTAAACTATTTACTTTTTAATATCGCATCATCAAGTTTAATAAATAGGGTGTTTGTAGGAAGGATGCCACCTAAACGTTTTTAGAGCAAAGGAAATCCGCATTAAAGGCGCACATTCAAATCGGTTCGGGATCTGAAACCGGAGTTTGATCCAATCCGAAACCAATAGTGAAACCAGTGCCAATCCCATCTGATTCGCTAGTTTGAAATATTTTGAGAATGAATAATCGAAATCGGTAAATACTAAACCTAACTGGTTTCAACCTGATCAGGTTTTCCCTCCCATACAAACCGATTTCAAGTTCGAATTGGTTTCGGCCGATCCAGTGTGAACTTTTTGGCCCAATCCGAACTGGTTTTAACCAGTCTGATTTAGCCCAAATCAGATTGGTTTTGTACAACTCTAATCTGCATAACACAGATGGGCTTAATTAGTTACAACCCCATCACTACAGGCTGTAAACTATAGAAACATAGTATATTATAATTATATTATATTATAATTATAATATATACTAAAACACATCACTAAAACAATCTAGCGGCTATTGTGAATTTTTTTACTTTTTGAAGTTAAATCCTTACCCTATAAATTATATACGCCTTTAACATAATAGCTTTATTTTTTATTAACTTTCGTTTATTAGTATTTTTTTATAATAATTAAACACATGATACATTTTCCTTTTGAAAACGGACCAAACTGGTACCCACTGGAAAAATATTATATATTTTTATTACAGAAACTAAATACGTTTCCATTTAAATTTTATTAAAAATCGGATCACCCCTTGACGCTATAATAAATCATAATAAAACACAACTTCCTAGTTAGCGAACCCTGCTGGTCACCACTGCAAGTGGCAACGGCAGTGGTGGTTGCGGGTTGGTAATCTCGGGCGTATCGAGTAGCAACACCACGTCATAGGTACAATGTCACCATTTTTTCTTTTATTTGTTTCATTTTATTTCGTTTTTGGTTGTTTTATATATTTATATTTTACAACTTAATACTAGTCTATATCGTTTTGTTTGTACCCGGATTCCTCGCCGCAACGTGCGGTGGGAAAATCCTAGTTAATTATCATAATATAACAAGTCGAAATTCCCCCGCGAGATGCATTGAGAAACATGTATGCATTACAACATAAAAAGTTTATTAGAATGGTATTATATTTAATTAAACAAAAGTTGTCTTCCAAAAGCATATTGACACGTGTCTTATATTGATCCAAAACCATAAAAATGAATACCAATGATCGGTCAACGTCGGTTCGTTTTGTCACACACTTGGTACTGGTATAGTTTACGATCCGACTCGTATAGAAACCGAAAATCATAAAAATCCGTATAGAAACCGAAAACCACAACAATGAATATTGGTACGCGTACCAATGTTGTTCTTTCAATATTGGTTCGATTCAGTACGTACCGGTACAATATCGATACTCAGTATAGTTTACTACACAAAAGATTATTTTATTTTAAATACAACCCTATTTTCAATAAAATTTATATCGAATTTTGAAAAAAAAATAAAACATTGGTTTCGGTCTAGTCGCATCGTCGTAGTGCATAATCAACATTCATTTTTATGATGATTGAATAATTTCTTCGTTAAAACTATTATTCTCGAGGTTTCAACCAACAAGAATCCTAATGAACCTAAAAAAAGGATAATAGCCCAGCAGAAATTACTTGTTTTTCGAGCCCCCTTTCCTTTGAACTCAAAAAAAGAATCTATTAGAGGGGGAAATTAAAGATATTTTGTTTTACCATATAAAATGATTTGATTCTTGCCTTTCAAAGAATTTCCATGATACACAAGAACAATCATTTTTTTAGGACAAATCAGATGGTTCTACTTTCTGACTTGCTCCTACGGAACCAAGATCGAAAAGATTGAAAAAATCAGTCATTCACAACCACTGATGAAGGATTCCTCGAAAAGTTAAGCCCAGATTTCTAAAAACCTTCAAAGATTGACAATAAATGATACTTTCATCAACGGATTTATTTAGGTGTGGTGATACTCCTCGAGCGTATAACCATCCTTTACATCACCTCATAACTACCCTCCATCACCATCCAAGGGGGTGTGGCAACCGTGGCCCTGCCCACATTAATCTCGACGCGCAAGGCCTAGGGGGGGGGAGGGGGGTGACCACGATCCTCCACGGCCCCCTGTCACATACCCCAAGTGGAAATGATAAATGACCATGATAAGACTATCCGTAGTGGGATTTTTTTTTTGGTGTTTTTCTAAAAAAAAAAAAACCCAAAAAAGCCCCTTACCCGCCCCTGGGTGTTTTTTCAAAAAAATCCCCAAGGCATGCTTTAAAAAACACCTAATCGACAAAGTAGTGGCAAATGAAATATTTTTGATAGTCTTTTTCTTTTATTTTTTATTTAAATTCAATTTCAATTCTAATAATTGCAAGGGACATTTGTTTCACTCACCACTACACCCATTTTAGAAAAAAAAAACGTCAAATATGCCTCTTTGCTGACTGGACTGTCAAATGGCGCAAAACGCCAAAAGGTGGGGGCTTTGTTTTACCTTCCCACTACATATGGTCTAAGACTATGGGGGTGTGGAGGAGCTTTGGTTGGGGCATTGTTCGACACGTGCCAAGCGTGGAATCCACAAGCTAATACTAAAAAATTAGGGGTGTGTGGGGCGTCCCTTAGTTAGGCGTGGCCAACCATGTGGAATATATATTTTTTTTGTTTAAACTATTTAGAATTTTATTTAATAAAAATAACACACTGATTAAATTAAAAGATTAGATAGAATATTTTAAAAAATTCAAAGAAAAAAAAACTACAAAAAATAAATAAAAAGCATAAAAAATAAAAATTACATAAAAGTTACTCCATGTTCTATTTTTTCATTATTTCTTCTTTCATTTCTAACGTCATTGTCAGTTATGGGCCAGTAAGGTAATCGACGGGTATGGCGAGAAATTTCATATCTTCACGTTTTTCTTATTGAGATATCTTTTTATCGAACCAACGTCTTGCGGTTGAGTTTCGGGCATGGATTCGGGTTAGGATAGGTTAACTAGAATAGACGAGTCGTCGTATGGAAAGTTAGTGTATACACGGTTTCCTATATACGATGCAATTCCAGCTAGATAAGGACACGATGAGTATACTAAACCGTGAGGCGGTTATTGTGGACGGTCACGTGTAATGGGTATTTGTTGATGAGGCGGTGGACGGTTTGGTGGGGGGCTAGGGTTCGGGTTTTCTTGGTATTCAAAGGGGTTGTTTGGGTCGTAGCCGCGGTTAAACGGATGCATTGTAGGATATTGTGGGTTCATTTTATAAAAAAAAATAAAGAGATATGGTAGAAGAAGTAGAGATGTGATAAAATTGTAAAAAATGGATGGGTATTTATATAAAGGTTTAATATGTAAATAAAATTTTATTTTATTAAACTACTCGTTTGGCAACGGCTACCCTCAACGGCTACATTGAATTAGTCAACCATGGCCCGCCATGCCACCCACTCCCCCCCCCCCCCCCCGCCCCATGTCGGGCACAATCCCCATGCCAAGCGGACAACGCCAGTGTAGTGTAGCCAGCGTTAAAGCCAATTCGCAGCCCCAACCTACGCCCCACACCCCATAGTCTAAGCGACTTGCAAGTGATGTTTTTCATCTTACGGGGCGCTACGTGATGGTCCGTGGTGGTTGGGTGACCATGCATGGAACATCGCCGCCACTAAATGTTACCACGTGTGGTGGTCATAACGCGTGCTGACCATAACACATTAAGAAGATGCATGTTATCGTTGAAGTGAACGTTGGGGTGACTATTGGGGCTTTTTAATATTAAAAAAAAACTTAAACACTATATATCTATAATCCATTTGGACCTTTTAAACACACAAAAATACGATCTTTACACTCTACATTCTAAACTGAAAAATGGAAGGTTCAAGCAAACGCGGTTCGGGTTCGAAGAAAAAACCCACACGGCCAAAGGTTCAAGCTAATCTTGGCGAGCCGACGAGATTTCGCTTGCATGACGAAGCCAACACAATCCCACCATTTCAAACCCAATCGTTTCCCAACCAACCCTTTCAAAACGAACCGTTTCAAACCCAACCGTATCAAACCAACTTTTTATTCCACCATTTTAAACACAACCGTTTCAACACCAACTGTTTAATCAAATGTCACTCAACCCACTAGAAGATAACAATCTCATCCACCAATTCGCCCATGCATATCACGAATGGTGGCAGGAATTGTTATTGTTAATTTATTTTTAATGTAATGTAATATTTGTTTAAATGAAATTGTTATTGTTAACTTATTATTTTAAAAAAATTCATCATTAGTGATGGGCGCCCTCACTAAAATCCATCACTAGTGATGGAATGAAGTTCGATGACGTGACAGAATATGATTGAGTGTGATGAGTGATGGAAAGTGGAGCACCCCAACCCCGTTAAGGGTATGTCAAGTTTGCAAGAGTGTTGCTTACTTTTCTTGTAGTTAATACTTTGATACTATTCGAATGATAATATGTACGAGGCCTTCGCTTAACAATTTAATTTTGATGTCGGATACAATATTTTGTTTTAGTAATGGAACTTTCTGGAAAACTATCTTCGTGTGAACAAATATAGCCTTTTAGGTGTTTAATGCACATAAAAATAGTAAAGGGGCATAGGGGTGTTGATAGTCTAGTTTTAGTGGTTTTTAAGTTAAACTATAAACCTAATCTTGAGTCACGATTTCTAATTTCTAATCTATGTAAAACAAAATCAATAAATGAAAGTTACGATCAAACCAAACCAAACCAAAATGTTACCAACATTTTGATTTCACGGTTGTGAGCTTATTGATGGATTAGTTATTCGCACAATTGTCATTAACTCCTAAGCGATAATCACTCAAATTCCAATAGTAAGCAGTCCATTAACAACAACAACAATAATTGATTGGAATATATGTCTTATCAATAGAAATTTAAAGAAGCACTTATACATTGCTTAAGCTACCTAATAATTTTATTGAAGTAAACTTCGCATCTTGGTCTTTATAGTATTCGGCAGTAGCCAACTTGAAAATGACAGTATTATTAGAATCATCGCTTAACATGTTGTTGCAAAGGTTGTTGTAAAACCCGTCAAACTTTGTTACCTTTTGCATTATGTTCCTCCATTTCGAGGTCAACATGTAGTTGGTACAATATGTTGTCCGTCCAATTATTTTGTCAAAATGTTTAGCAATATGATCCTAAAAGGAGATAGATAATTGATAATTACTGATCTTGGGATTCTTGGATATATCAACCCAACCTTGACCTAAAGCGATTTCTTCTTCTGAATTCCATTTTGAAGTGCCAAAGATCCTGGACGTTGTCGGTTTTTTTTTTACCTTTTGACGATGCTAATTTTGTTTTAGGAACAATTTTGGGACCGATTTTTGTTTCGAAAACAAATTTGATTTCGGTTTGTAGTTGTTGGATATTGGAAACTTGTTAATCTCAATAAGCGAATAACAAAAGCATATGATCTAACCTGGGTAATAACACTGTGGTAGATCGAGTTGAAAGGGGTTATTGGGGTTTGAGTTGAATTGGTTATTTGGGTTCATGGTTGTTACGATCATTTGTAGAGTTGAGAATGATTTTTTTGTAAAAAAATACGGATTGTGTAGCGAGTTAAAAAAAAACTAGCCGTGTCACAATTGTCAAAAAGTTTTTTGTTCTATTTTTTCAAGTTATAGCACTTCACGAGTGTAAGGGTACTCACGGACTCACTACACTCAACACACGCTCACACGCAGGGGTGGACCTAGCTTGTTAACATGGGTAGCCTCCGCTACCTCTTGACGTTCCGGCGGTAGTGTAAATTTTGGAAAAATTTGACGTTTTTTCGATTTCGTTATCCTTTTTTTTGAACGTAGCCTCTATAATGGTTTTCTAGATCCGCCACTGACACACATGAGCAGGGTGGTGTTCATGTGTGCGTGAGATGACATGCGCTCTTCCTTTTACGCTAACGGTGCATAACAAAATAGGAAATCCACGTTTAACTAATATTGTTTGAAAAACAATGTTCCACATATTTCAACAAAACAAGTTAATCTGAAGCTTTCCTTTTCAAATCGAGTGGTTGACTATCTAAACAAAATTTGTGAGCGATTTATAAATCATAGAACATATACATAAATCCAATTAAGTGGTTTAGAAATACAAATATGACAACACTTGAAACTATCTCTAACCAAGTTGAATGCCGATGGATTGAAATTAGAAACAATAACACCCTAGATTCAAGTCTCCTTCATATTCTAGGAGACTCTACTTTTATCTCACGCCTCAAATTGATTAAATGCTCATTGTATACTATATAAATATTATTTGGCAACCTTGCTTCCTCTCACATTATGTCACTATTGTAGATTTACTACTTTATATTGCATGATATACAAGTTAGGTTTTCAATAATAGTTTGACACGTAAGCTGCTTTTATTTTCCTTTTGTCTGTAGTGTTGCTCCTTTGATTACAACTAAAGATGATCATAGTACAAGCCCAACTATACTACTATCACACATCAAATCACTATATTATATATATATATATATATATATATATATATATAGAGGTTTATGTGAGAAAATTTAAAAATGTGAGAAGGATAAGAAAGATTATTGAGGTGACATGTGTTCATTTTTATTGTAGTTTAAGGTATAAGTGTAATTTAACTAATAGAATCTAATTATGGAATAAATATATATGCAACCGATTTTTGGCAGTTATTGTAGGGATTTTCGAATTTGAAATAACACCCTAACTCATAAAAACATCACAACATATATATTGAAGGCATACATCTTATAAAGAACAGATTTATAACTCATAAAAACACCCTAACTCATAAAAACACTCTAACTCATAAAAACACCACAGCATGTATATTGAAGGCATACATCTTATAAAGAACATAATTATAACAAAAATAACATCATAACTCATAAAAACACCACAACAATTATATTGAATGCACAAATCTTATAAAGAACACCCTAACATTGAATATAACAGAAATAACACCCTAATATTACACCAGTCAACACTTTGATCAGAATCAAAACAGAAATAACACCCTACATATATAAAAACAGAAATAACTCTACATAAGTATATCAATATGGTACGCATATTAAAGATAAAAAAACACTCGTTATTATGGTGTAATTTTTTTAAAAAAAAGAGTTACGTATAAAAAGCTATTGGTGTTTAAAAAAGAACGGGAGAACTTTGCATGTGTATTAATGTTAGTTTCTTAATTTAAAAATATTAAATTTACCTTTATACCCTTAATCTAGAAAATCAGTTAGTTTAATAGTCAACATATTTACAGAATTGTCACTATGATCTCAACCATTATATTAAATATCTAATGGTTTAGATTCTTTCTTATCCTTCTCACACTTTTAAATTTTCTCACAATAACCCCACCCTATATAGAGGATGGAGTTCAGCTACAACGTCTATTTTTCCTACAAAATTTATAAAGTCATAAAATACCACAATTTTAGCTATAGAACACACTCAAAACCAAAAATAACAGAGTGAAGATCACTAAAACACAATATACAAACCCTAACAATCCATAAAAACTTCAAACACACAATCGTAGATTTATGAATATAAAACATGAAAAGATAATCAACATAAAACACACTAAATATCACCCATATCTGATTGGTGTTTTCTTTTGCAATGGTAGTTGTTAAGCACTTTAAAGCGGGTTGATGATTGATTACTATGAGCAAGAGATTGTAAGCTTGAGAGATGATTAACAAGTACGTCTGCTTGTCTTATTGTGTTATGTAAATAAACAATTTTCATTATTTAACCCATGTAACACACGAGACTATAACCTAGTGTGTGTGTGTATAACAATTATCATTTTTTGTGAACAGTGACTTTAACTTTGATATTTTTTTACCGATCAACTTTCCCTAGTCAATTTACATCGAGATAGAAGGCAGGCGGCCAACAAGCTGCGTGAGCGGTAAGTTGGACTTCTTTATAAGTTTATATTACACACTTTTTACTATGAATAATATATGTTCTTAACCCTATAGTTTTGGTTTTTTCTAATAACTTTCGTTCGTTTGTTTTTTATAAAGACTAATACATGGTTGCATTAAATTGTTTTCTTTGCTTCAATTTTGAAATGTTTATACTATTGGTTGAGTCGTTTAGAATTATTTTTTAAAATTTTTTTTACACTTTGGTGTTTAAACTTCTCTGTATGTAGAAAGTGCTTAGACTCCTTGCCACAATTTATCTCCTTTTTACATCGACGTCACATCTTCTGTTTTCACTACTTATCTTTTACTTGTCACAAATTGCCAAATCATATGAAATCATATGCATCTCATGCATCACATGTCCACCCAATCCACAACCCACCATGCCGATGCTGCCACAAGTCACCGATGACCGAACTGGTTTTGCAGCCGCACTCCATCCGGCCGACTTTGTATTGCTAGCTTTAACGTTAAAAATCTTTTGTTTTACCCAATTTACACACACATACACCTAGATACATACATGTTATATATGATTGAAAAATATATTTATATTTTGATACACAATAAGTTTTGATGTATAATTTTATATTCGCTGTATATTAGATAACATATTACCTAAATATTTAACTATTCTCAAACGCAGGAAAATATTACGGTGTTTTTGTTCAAAATGATAATATTACTGTGTTTTTGAAAAAACAGTAACTATATGATACGGAAGTGACCGTTACCAATAAATCTGTATGGATCCATTCTTCACGCTCTTTTGCAATCTGAAATAAATATTTCCATTAAGTTGCTCCTATCTCATCAAAACTCATTATCAATACCTTTTAAGAATATTTAATTGAGTGCTCACATTCAGAATTTCAACTATTATTAAGAATGTACATAATAATATTAGCACTAAAATAGCTATGAATGTTTGAATATGTACATAATAGTTAAAATAATGTATAGTATAATAGTAACACTAGACTTAACATGGTATCTTAGATAAGAATCAATGTTAAATAGAGAGTCGTCATAACAATATAATTAATTATACGAAATACATAATAATGTTTGATACGTAACAGAAATAATTAAAAAAGAAGTAAAATAGCATTCTTATATAACAATTTAAGTCATTTATACAAGATTATTTAAACAACCCTCATATTACATAATAATATTTGATACATAGTGTTTGATAGATATAATTAAAAAAAACAAATAGTTAAAAAACATTCTTATATTACAATTTATGTAATTTATACAAGATTGATTAAGCAACCCTGAAATTCAATATTACAAAAAAACTATAAAAGACACTAATTAATGTACATATTAATTTAACGCAGTCACGTTTTTAAGAATTTATGTGCCCTGTTCGAGCTTGAAAAATATGCCCTTATGCCTTAATGATAAACAATGCAATTACGGAACTGACAAAATTGTAGTATTCGATAAACAATACAATTACGAAAAATGAGAAACTATAGTATTCGAATGAGTTACATACCGTAATAACTAATAAGCTAATAGTTAACCAATGATTCGTACAACCTTCTTGCATTCTTTATAGCAAATTGCTGGATCAACTCTTCACGGTTTATATTATCTAAGACTTCGTTTTCAATTAGTAATAGACTCAATTAACCTAGTGGGCTAAATTCTAAACCATAAAAAAGTGATTTGTAAATGAGTCTTACTTGAAATTAGTATGGGTTTACTATTTTAAAAAAATTAACATATATATATCGAATTTTTTTTAAAAACATATTTCTTGCGAAATCACTGGTCCTGTGCCGAAGTCCTCCCCACGTACCATCTAAGCCTCCCTTGATTTTACGTGTAAATTTTAGGTTTTATGTAATTTGTAACAGTATTAACAATTTAACACCTCATGTGATCTTAATTACAAATTACATACTATGAAAAATAAATAATATATACAACGTATTATAATTATCATGGTTAAGAGTAACTTTTCCTGATCATTTATAAATAGAAACTAGAAAGAAGTAATACATTAATACATGTCAATGAGTTCTTAATCAAGTATTTGTAGCAAATCATTCAAACATTCTTATTCAAACAAAAAATTGTAACAACGTACGAAGTTAACCACATATAATATAATGCATGGCATTCTTTACGTGATTATGTTTTCTTTACCTAGGGTTTCAAAAGTTGTTTGATAATCCTAGTGTAAGTCGGATTTGTTGTACTATAACCTCCATCCACCACCAGATTAACTCCGGAGACAAACCTCGAAGCATCGCTCGCTAAATACACCGCAGCCTCCGCCACATCCTCCACCTCAGGCACCACCCCCTTCAACATGGCAGACTGACTCAGAATATCATCCACCGCTATTTTCTCCGACCCCATTGCATTAGTCAGAAATGGGGTTGAAACAGATCCAGGTGAAATACAATTCACCCGGATCCCATGTTGCCCTAATTCAACACATAAGTTTTTCATCAACCCCACTACCGCGTGCTTGGACACCGTGTACACATGTGGTGCCTCACCCGAAACCACCGAGGCACTACTTGAAGTGAACAAAATCACTCCACGTTTCGCGGGAATCATAACCCTAGCAGCATGTTTCGCTCCCAAAAACGATACAAACATGTTGACATCGAAAACTCGTCTGAGGTTTTCGTTATCAGCGTTGAGGATCGTGAACTCTATGTTCCCCGAGATGCTGGCATTGTTGAACATGATGTCAAGCTTCCCGAACTCCGAAATGGCCATGTCGACGACATTTTTCACGTCAGACTCGTGAGTAACGTCGCAATGGACGTATACAACGTCATTGTTGGATTCAGAAGCAAGTTCCTTACAAAGAGAATGTCCTCTTTCATCTTGGACTTCGGCGATCAAGACTTTGGCGCCGTGTTTAATGAACAATCTCACCGTGCTTTCGCCAAAGCCGCTAGCACCGCCAGTAACTATGGCGACTTTGCCTTCTAATCTACATTATAAATACAAGAGTCTTGTTAGTTTTCAAGTTTATGTAAATATTAAAATATGTTACAAATACCTGTTTGGAATAAAACCATTCATCTTGTGTTTTGTGGGCTAAAGATTAATGGAAGAAGGTAATTTATAGGCCACAAGATCCAGAACGACCCATCAAATAGTTAATGCATGCTAGGATATTACCATTTTTATTATAACATTTTATGTGTGAAGTCAAAAGGTTGTTATTAAGGTTTTATTATGTTAACTAGTTGTTTATTGCTTTTTAGTATGGTAGTACTTTTGGGGTGGAATAAGGATTTAGGATCAATCGGTTTTGTGTTTGATTCTCACAAAAGGTTTTTTTTTCATATTTGTTGGGTTTCATCTTGAATTGATGTATAGGGTTTATGTCTAGTGGAGATGGATATGATTGGGTGGTTCCGCTCGTGACACGATGATACCTCACTAGTCCGTTAGTGATCCAAATTTGCCGTTTAGAAAAAAAAAGAAAAAAAATTATGTTAACTAGTTAGTAGGTATACTTTATTGATTCGTTTATTATACAAACAACTTAATAATATTACCAAAAATCGTGAATTTTATTCTTTGATTTGGTATTACTTATACTACATATATTTATACAAAAACTAAGTTTCAATTAAGTTTGATGCACTGTTATGTGCATCAAATTGCATTACAGTTTTGTATCAAACTTTTTTACAAAGATGTATCATACTTTTTAGTTTGATAGACTATTATTACATTATTTCATTTATCATTAAAAACCCATACATCACATTTGTGGATCAAGTTATGCAATTTGATACAAATAGTAGTTTGATTCACTATTGTATAAAATAGTGCAATGCATCAAACTATGTTGTTCAATATATAAGTATGATGCAGTTTGTATTACAACAAGTTTGATGCATCATTGTAATGTAGTTCAACAATTCAATATACGTATAAAGTTGGTGTACCTTTGTAATCGTATTTCATGCGCATGTTCACAAACCACAACGGACATCAGACTTCATTACAACATGTGAACAAATTTATGTTTTGACATTCTAGCTCGTGTATCTTTATATTAGTTCCTATTTCACTAACTATTGTCATCTTTCATTTCCGTAGACCTTCACCACCTCCCAATTGCATGTGGGTGATTCTAACTATCACCGTCAGTGGGAACAAAATTTAATCCTTATTCCCTTTATTGAAATGACAGTGTATCATGGTTTTTGTTGGACCGCTCTATCAATTTAAAACCATAATGATCCATAGATGCTCTTACATACTTTTGGGAAACAGAAAAAATAGGATAAATATATTGAAATGTAAAACATTAATCTGTATATGAATTACAGTTAAATTAAGAATTGATTGACCGTATATTACTCTATTTGGACAAAAAAATCACTAGTAATTAGGGCTGCGAATGCACCGAACGTTCTGCGAACAGTTCATGAACTATTCAATGAAAAGTTCGTTTGTGTTAGTTTGTTTAATAAATGAATGAACACGAACAAGAAGTTTCGTTCGTTTAGTTAAATGAACGGACATGAACAAAGGTCACGTTTGTAACATCCGTAAAAAAAACGGATTTTACCAAACCCGCTCCGTTTAATAACCGAACGATCAGTTAAAAATTTCGTTGCGTATTTAATGCCCAAAATAATTTTAAACGATACATAATTAATAAGTATATGGGGATATATAATTTGTTTTTGAAAAACTGTTAAAAATAATGAAATAAAAATAAAATGGTACTGCCGGGTTTCAAACCCGGGTCAGTCAGCCAGCGTTTCAGCAAACAACTTAACACTCAACTCTCCAACCACTGCGCCACTTGTATTTCTTGTTCAATATTGAAGACAATTAATTCATAACATGATTATCGAATTCAAAATCGGCGCGCCCAAATTGCAGTCGTCGGAAATTCCGACTATCTCGCTAAGATTGGACGGTTACTTCAGTTATAACGTAAACCTTAATCACTACATCGGTTATAACCGACACCTGAGTCCGCGACACAAGTTATAACCGCCGGAGAGTTTCTAACCGACGAATCAAGTCGGAAATCGGACCAAATTCATCGATGACCTGCCCTATAAATACCTCCTCGAACCTCTGCAAGCTTTTTCGCTCAAAACCGCATCTTTACCCGACGTAATTCCACTCGCCGGAAAAGTTCTGCACCTCGCCGGAAAACCGAGCCCTTCACTTCTGAGCCTTACTGAACACCCAGAACTCGTACCGAAGCCACTCACATCCATCCCAAGCTTGCTGAAGACTCTCTGCCGCAGGACACACGTCGCCGGAAGTTTTCGCTGTCACCGGAGTTTCGCCGGAGAAACAGAGGAGTCCAGTTTCGGTATATCTAACACTTAATTTTTCATTCTTTTATTTATCTCACCTGTAATTAACTGAAACACACTAAAGAACATGATTAAAATCGTTGAATCAGTCAGTCATCGTTTCTGGTTAAGATCAACGAAGAAGACGAAGTTTCGGTAGTATATAAGTTTAATTTAAATCAAGAAATAACTCGGGTTTGACACACAGTCCAGTGGTGGACTGTGTGCACATTAAAAACGCTTACGTCTCGAGTTCGAATCACGTCCCACGCTCCCTCGCTTTAATAAAAATGTTCCTTTTTATTACTGAACCGGATTCATTTCATATAGTTGTTAAGTATAATAAAAACCGGAATAATAACCAAGATAGACACACAGTCCAGTGGTGGACTGTTTGCGCGTTTAAAACACAGGTCACGAGTTCGAGTTCGGACTACTACACCGGTCCGGACAATTATCAAACTTTTTATTTAAGGCAGAAACGAAATAAGGTAGTTAGTATATAAGTATAATAAAAATCAATTTATTTAACAAGTTAGACACACAGTCCAGCGGTGGACTGTGTGTTAACTCAACCCACAGGTCCCGGGTTCGAGACCTGTGGAGCGCACCGGTCCGACGCATTAAATCGTTTTTAAAAATAAATGATTTTCAGTTTAATCTAATTAGTATATAAATATAATTAAAAACAGAAATATTTCGGGCTAGACACGTAGCTCAGTTGGTAGAGCTGCGTGCACGCGTACGGGAGGTCTCGGGTTCGAGCCTCACCCAGCGCACACATACACACATGCGAACCGGTCAAAGTCAAAGTCAAAGGTCAAAGGTCAATGGTCAACGGTCAACGGTCAAAAAAGTCAACATTTTTTTATTATTTTTATTTATTTATTTTAATTAAAAATACTTAAAAATAACATTTTTAAGGTTAGAAAATAGCCTTAAACTCACAAAAATACAGCCAACAATCCTACTAAAATGGATTAATAAAATCCGTTTACTTACCGAAACATTATGCCATTATCTAGGTTAATTTCACTCGTGGTTAAAACCACTTTGTGCGCATTCAACATCATCAACCGAACGCACCAAATGTGAGTGAATCTTACAACTCCCCTTTTTAATTACACGTTTTGGGGTGTGTCATGTGTCACCAAAAATTTACACGTTTATTTAAACTTGTGCCATACCATATTATGATCTAAACTTAGATTGTATACATTGCTTGTAGTTATGTATTTCATTTTGTCTATTTATATGCAATTCATTCATTAGGCCCATCAGTTCCTCGTGTGAGACGAGTTGAGCAACGCGTGCCTCAAAACAAATCCATTATTGTTCGTGTGTGTATAATTGAGTTTATATTGTTTGTAGTTATGTATTTCATTTTGTCTATTTATATGCAATTCATTCATTAGGCCCATCAGTTCCTCGTGAGAGACGAGTTGAGCAACGCGTGCCTCAAAACGATCCATTATTGTTCATGTGTGTATTATTTAATATTAAATTGATTGGTGAATAAGTTTACATCTATTTTTACTCATGTGTGGTTGTGCACTTTATTTGATAATCAATTAAATAAACTTGTTCAAATGTTTTCCATAGGATTCACTCGCCAACTTTTTGTTGATCCAAAAACCCTTTTTACACATGATACAGGTGAACAGGATGAAGCAAGGAAAACATAGGAAATGCCTTAGAAGAAAACAATGAAGCCTAGATTGATATTTAGGACATGATGTAATTTTCCATTAAAGTGTATTAATGAATATGAAACGTTAAAATAAATGTCATGAGCTTTGATGATACCCTAATCATGCCCCGATCACCTTTTCCGCTGCGGGTCGGGGTGTGACAACGTTCGCTCATCTATGTTCGTGAACGTTCGGTAACATGTTCGGTTATGTTCATTTGTGTTTGATAACTCATTAGATTTTTTAATTTTTTTATTTATTTAGATACTTCAAAATACTCACTAAAAATATTTAATAAATATTGGTGTATTGTATATTATTCACATTATTTAATATATATTAGGTTCGTATATTCTGGGTAGATCTATCTAAAAAAATTATAAAAGAGCGCGCCAATTTTTTTTGAAATTCAATCTATGTTCAATCGTGTTTGTTTATGTTCATGAACGTTTGTTTGTGTTTGTTTGTCTTCATTTTATACTCATGAGTGTTCCTTCATGTTCATTTGTGTTTATAAACATTCGTTTGTGTTCATCAAGTCACGAACAGACACAGTTGTACACGAACACGTTCATTTCTTTAACGAACGAATACAGACATAAAATCTCATACCATAAATGTCGATGAACAGTTGGTACACATATTTATTTCCTTAACGAATAAACACACCCTACCCGCAAATATGCTCCATATAGTCCTTCGACCTTGGCATATATCAGTGGCAATTTATTGTCACCCTTTTTGTTGATTAGTTTGACACTTTAATATCACAGTTTTGTAGAACTATGCCAACAACCTATAAATGATTTTTCATTAAAAAGTTAGTTGGACAATTTCATATCACAGATTCACAGTTATTTGGAACTATGCCAACAACCTATATATAATTTTTTCATTAAAAAGTTAGTTTGACAATTTCATATGACAGATTCACAGTTATGTGGAACTATGCCAACAACCTATAATGATTTTTTTTTCATTCAATAATTTTGTTGACTAACTTGCGTTTGAAACTCATGTTGACATGGGTTTGTGTTTAGTCTTCTTGTTTATTTAAAACCCTTTCTTATAATTTCTTATTTTGTAATATCATAAAACCAAAGCACGAACTGTGTAATTTGCCGTATCACATTTCAATCTTGCACGTTAGATTTTAATCTGGCATGTCACCTTGGTGCAAGAGATGATCTTGGGATAACAAATTTGGCGTGACAGATCACCTTAGCATAGTGGGGACATGTGTCTTATTGTGATTGGGCAAGTTAATTTGTAATTAAAAAAAGACAAAGTCAAATGACTTTTTTCATAAATTCAAAGAGTCATGATTATTTTGTTAATTATCTTGGTAAACATGGTTAATTTGGTGATAATCCTTTTAACTAAATATGTTACTAAAAATATAGAAATTAGAAATAGAGTAAAAGTTAATTTGTTACATATGACAGTTGAATTATTGAGGACATAAATGCCATGAGATGGTCCAATATGGGTGTTAGCAATATGAAAGAAGATATAAATGGCGACCATTCCGGGTAAAAAGGTGACCATCCCATGTTATCGCAATCCAAGAAAGACAACAAAGCAATCATACGTGTACTTGTGGGTTCAAATTAATTAAAGATGTAGGGACAACTTGAAGTGGTCCGATTATTTTTCAAGTTAAATTTATAAAAATGTTACATTTTAAACCTCACCTAGAGACGAAGCCTGTGAACATTCGTCCGAAGACACAACAGTGCGACGAGGTAAAATCCGATCAGTTTAAGGATCGAACTAGTATCGCCGCCTACTCGCCTAGTCTCCCATCATCACCAGGTGTCGCTGAAACTAAATGGTGGGGCAGCAACTGAACCTGGATCACTTGGAACACCGAGTCTCTTCATTACCACTCCACTAATAGCTGAAAGCCACACGTTGCAGCGGGGTATTAAATTTGTAAGGCTCGGCTTTGAAAATTTGTATATTAGTAACATCACGAAGCCGGAATTTTATATAATTATTATATAATAGTTACAAAATGAAACCCTAAATCAGACTTGATGACTTATACGTGTGGGCTTCGATGATTTGTACACTATGACGCACAACTTGATTTTGAATAAAATTTGTATTTGAATATAGATAAAAGAATAAGCATGTCGTAACGATACATAAGAGAAAGCACAAAAAATATGAGTGGGTCAGGTGTCATAACATGGTTTGTTAAGAAAAAGAAAAGGCAAAACCTTATGGTGTAAAAGGTAAGTTTAGAGGAGTCTATAATGTAACTTGAAAAAACTATGCTTAAAGTACTTGTACCAAGTGCATCAAGCACTTGTACTTTTTAATTTGACACCATGAACAATTTGTATGTGTACAACCGACCATACAAATTAATAGATATACTTATGTTTGGTGTGTTGCATAAAGAAACATATATTCACGGAGTTATTATAAATATGAATAAAAAATACAAAATCTATAAGATTTATTTTTTTAACTTTTCTCTTCAAACTTCTTTTAACAAGTTTTGCACACATGTATAAACATTTATAATAAAGCTTAACGTCTTAGACGTACATTCACACAAATAAAGTAGATTTAATAGTTATTTTAGAATCTTAGCTAAATGGACAAGTATATACATGTTGCAATCGATTCTTGTAGTTCTCACATTATTTATGGTCATGTATTATATAAGGTGGTGATAATTGTTATTTTTGTAAATACTATAAAAATCAATATATTTTTTTTTTTTAATAAAAGTCATTCAACTTTTTTTTTTAAATAATAAAATCCTTGAACTTAGTATTTTTTAATATACTTGTGATTTTTTTAAATGAAAAATTAGCAACTTGTTAAACCGGTTACATAACTTTACCTTAATACATGTTGAACCACTTCCTAAAAAACTTATAACCAATAAAAGGCATCCATTATTCCTTATGATCTAATCAAAGTTGCAGATTTCGATCTACCCATATTTAGACAAAGTTCTATACTACACTTCAGTCAATAACATACAACCATGGAACAAGATTCCATCCACAACAAATCTGATTGCACTCCATGTACGAAGATGTATCAATCGCCAAACAAGATTCCATTTTTGTATGTAACTTTGTTTTTTTTTATCTCGGATGTAGATTTTGCAAATTGAGTTTCAAGATCTTTGACGATTATGGATTGACCCCTTTCAGTAAAGTAAGTAATTTCTTGGTA
The DNA here is from genome assembly GCA_947069175.1 of Scalesia atractyloides. Lineage (NCBI taxonomy): Eukaryota > Viridiplantae > Streptophyta > Magnoliopsida > Asterales > Asteraceae > Scalesia > Scalesia atractyloides. The sequence goes on from CAMTDV010000003.1 coordinate 87,955,459, forward strand.
GATTTTTAAGTGTAACTTTATGAGCTAACGTATGAACATTTTTTCCCTACTCAATAGCTTTTCTTGTTTTTACTAAGCTTCCATATAAATGACCTTGGTGGTGATGTAAAATCAAATAACACCAGCACCTCTAAGATCCAATTTAATCTTAATCTCTCACGTTCCTATCGATTCAAACATCACAAAGGAAAAATCTCTGCAGAATTTTACATCTACTTGCTCAATTTGGGATGTCAATCAAAACCCTACGCTTACATATACCATGATACTCGCGATTCATCTGGTGTTACCAAATGTTCCAGCAGCATCTGGACCGGAAAATACCATTACTTATGTCACACCCCGATCCGCAGCGGAATAAGAGCCGGGGCATAATTGGGTTATCACCAAAGCTCATGATGTTTACTAAAATGTTTCATATTTATTAAATTCAAATTACAACTTAAATATCCAAATCAAAATTCATACAATTACAAGGAAATGAAACTATGTAAATAATCCAAAGCTTAAACTGGTTTATTCTTCTAGGCATTCCTATGTGTTTCTTGCCTCAGCTGGATCACCTGTATCATGTGTAAAACAGGGATATTTTGGGTCAACAAAAGTTGGCGAGTGAACCTTGATAAAACATTGTTATTAATTTATTGTTTTATTTAATATGGAAAATTTGTGCAATAATCACATGTGAACAAACATATATAAGTAAACAAACACAAACCACTTTGGATGAGTATATGATATGAATGATGATGAATGTGAGATCAAGGCTCAATCAAACGGAGCCGATCTTATGAGGCACCTGATGCTCAACCCGTCTCCCACAGGGAACTGATTGGCCTAATGAAATGCGTGCACTGAAAATGATAAATCCAAACTACATATAATCCACACAACAATTGATACACATTTGCTCACGGATATGATGTATGCACAAGTGTTTAAATATAATAAAGAATTAAACGACACATGATACACCCCAAAACATGATTAAAACGGGGAATTGATAGAGATTCACTCACATTGGGTGCGTTCTTTGATGACGTTGGATGCGCACGAATTTTAGGATTTGATCGACGAGGGAAAAACTAACCTAAAATAACGAAATGATTCGGTAAATAAATGGATTTTATTTGAGATTAATACTTTTAATTCATACTCTTAATGGGATTTTTAGATTTATTTTTTTGAGTTTAAGGAAATTTTCTAACTTTAAAAATCTTATTTTTAAGTATTTTTAAATAATTTTCTAATTAAATAAATAAATAAAAAGAAATAAAAAATTTGACTTTTGACCGTTGACCATTGACCGTTGACCGGTCGGACTGTGTTTTTATATGCGCTGAGTGAGGTTCGAACTCGGGACCTCTCGTATACGTGCACGCAGCTCTACCAACTGAGCTACGTGTCTAAACCGAAATATTCTCTGTTTTAATTGTATTTATATACTAATTAATTTTAAACTTATTTGGTTTTTTATTAAAAATGATTTATATGGCCGAACCGATTGCAGGGACCCGGAGTCGAACTCGGGTCCTTTGGTTCGAGTGCGCACAGCCCAACCAGTTGGGCTGTGTGTCTAATCTGTTTAATTTATGGATTATATTACTCTTATAAACATTCTGTGACTTGATCTGATTAAGTTTTAAAAATGTTGGTTTTATTTCTGAAAGTCGGTAACGTGTGCGATTCGAACCCGGGACGTGTGTATTGTTTGTGCACACAGTCCACCGCTGGACTGTGTGTCTAACCCGTTCGAATATCCAGTTTTAATTATACTTATACCTATACTCGAATTCATCTTCTTCGATTACAAAAACACAGAACAGTGAAGTCCGACTGTTCTGTTTAAATCGATCATCAAGACTTATAATTGGTTGGAATGAAATAGATAAAGCAGATTATGGAATAAAATGTACCAAAACAGAATGTTTTCTCAGATTTCCGGCAAGAGTCGTCGGCTCTGATTGGTGACTTCCGGCTGAGTGAATTGATTAACAGTTTTGATCAATGTGTTGTGCAATTAAGTTACTAAACAAGAGATATCAAGAGGGTTTAGATGATTATACCGATCGACAGTGAGACTTCGGATTTTCAGTGATATTCCGGTGAGTGTGGGTTTTTCCGGCGGCGTAGTCTGAGACAGATTCTGGTTGAATGATTAAAGTTAGGACATGCCGAATAATGGATTACAAACAAAAGAGTCGAGAATTTTACCGAATTGAAGTAAGTCTCGGTTTTCCGGTGAAAGTTCGGCGAATGCAGAATATCTCCCGCGACGTGTTTAGGGATGAATAAAGCTTCGGAAACGATCGTGGTTCTGAGCGAAAGGATTTCCAGAGTGTTCAAGTGGGTATTTATAGTGGAAACAGGCTGAATTGGGTTTGAATTGGGTCAAGGTTCGCGATTGGAGATTTCCGTCGGTTATGACGGAAATTGACTGCCGGCAACGGTTATAACCAACGTCGACATCAATTTGTGCGGTTCAGTCAAAAGGAATTTGGCCAAAATCACGGATTGCCGGATTTTCTGGTGATTGCGAGTTCTGGCGCGTTGATTACCGGATTTGACTTTTCGGTTTTATTACAAATCCTATTTGTTTCCGTGTTTATTACAAAAACAATGTGTGGCGGAGCGGTGTGTTGTGTGTTTGGATTTGTGGGGGACCCGGGTTCGAAACCCGGGTCTCCATTTATTTTTTTATTCATTATTTATTAGTAATTATAAATTATGGTTTTTAAATTCTAATATATTTATTAATTATGTATTGTTTAAAATTAATATCAACCATAAATACACAATGAAATTTATAACTGGATATTTGATTGATAAACGAAGCGGGTTTTGAAAACCCGTTTTTCGACGAATGTTACAACTTATGGATCGATTAATCGTCGAAACAGTAGATTACGGGCTAACTGGTGGTGGTGTGCCACTTAGAAGTGAATTTCATCAATGAACAACATTAGATGGTGGACCTAAGTCTCAAAAAACTTTACTATGCTTCTTTGATTTGGAGTTCCTATAGTAAAGAAGATACGTAACCGGTTCAACAGGTTGCCAATTTTTTTTGGAAAAATCACAAGTATATTAAAAAAATACCAAGTTCAAGGATTTTAATATTCAAAAAGAAATTTGAGAGACTTTTGTGAGAAAAATAAAAAGTATGCTGGTTTGTTATGATATTTGCCCTTGTTATTTTAATTAAAACTCTAGGAGTTAGGATGAGTTTAAATCACCTCTCTACTCTTACTAGTTATACTCTTTTTTTTTGAGAAAAGAAAAGTGGTGGGTCTCGCCCGTAAGTATGTGAGAGAAATGATACATTTAGTAGCACCTGTTAGTAGAGTTGTAAATGAACCAAACGTTCGGCAAGAAGTTTGTTTGTGCTCGTTCGTTTATTAAACAAACTATCACGAATAAGAAATTTTGTTTGTTCAGTTAAATGAACGAACACGAACATAGGCGGTGTTCGTTCATTTATGCTTGTGAACGTTCAGTAATGTGTCCGTTTGTGTTTGATAGTTCATAGTGTTTCTATTTTTTATATTTTATTTAAATACTTTAAAATTCCGACAAATAAATATTTAATAAGTGACAGTGTATTATATTTTTGTTTATGAACGCTTGTTTATGTTCATTTGTTTCCATTTGTGTTCGTGAACATTAGTTTGTGCTCATTTGTGTTCATAAACGTTCGTTATTCGTTGCCTAAAATTAACAAACAAATACAAACAAACACGAATAAGTTCATTTCCTTAACAAACGAACACATACATAAACTCTTGTTCGTTAAGTGTTCATGGACAGTTTGTGAACACATATATTTCTTAACAAGCGAACACAAACAAGGACTTATTCATGTTCGTTCGATTTGTTTGCAGCCCTACCCGTTAGTTATGGTTAGGAAGAGCGAAAAAGCATAGTTACTATTGTTGATTTTTATTTAGTTCACATTTTTTAAAAATCGTGGATAACTTTTATGTGTAATTAATTTTTCAAACGTTATAAAAAATAATCAAATATTTTATTATCTTTAATTTAATTTGAGTATAACATTGGTATATAAATTTTTAAAGAAAGCTTTTTATAAAAGGATTGATACAGTATGCATACAACGGTGCATCAAGACCTTTAACAAAGCGCGTAGGATAGTGCGCCAGCCTAATGGCCTTTGATGCCAAGTAGACAAATAGAGTAATAAAAAAGCGATTAACCAAACCATAACTAAAAAACAGATTTAACCAATGTTTGATTATCGTTAAGCAAAACTTTTGGTTTGATTTCAGTTACACACATCCACAAAAGCCGTTTTAATTAACCGAACTGAAACAATCTACTACATATGATAAAGACCGAACCATACCAAACCTAACTTTTATCTTGATAAAAATACACCCATCTCAATTAGATTGACCGACCGCCTACTTGCCTTTTAGTTCCAGCCAGCTACGCACATTTACCAGCCCAAGTCAGCCCACTATTTTCTTGGTGGCCCATTCCGTTTAATTCCAGCCCATATTAATCTTCTTTAATCTAGAGGTGCACAAATCAGGTATTTTTAATAACCAGTCTAATCTTCTTTAATCGATAGTCTAGTGGTGCACAAACCGGGCATTTTTAATAACCAGTTATGAAGTCAGTTTTGGTTTCTCATTTTAAGGGTTAGAACCAGTTATTGCTATAACCAGTTCGGCTTTGGTTCTGGTTATTTGACCAAAAAACATACCCTATGTGCCCGGTCCAAGGTGGGGTCGGTTCCGGTTCTTAAGATACCGGGCATTAAAATACTCTATTTTTGGGTTTTTATATACCCTATTTCCAAGTTTTTAGTACCTTCTTTTCAGATTTTTTAATACTTTATTTCGTTTTTATTACCCTAATTCTCATCTTTTTGTTTATTATTACTAAATACGAATTGTATAATATAAAAAAAAACAAATAAATGGACTAACATAAATTTAAAAGATAGATATTAGAATCATGTATCAGGCATAGTCGGGTATAATCGATTCCGGTTCCGGTTTCTAGTATTAATCGGGTATGATCGGTTCCGGTTCCAGTTCCATGTATTAAGATCAAAATGCATACCCTGTCTATACCCTACGGGTAAGGTCAATTTCAGTTTCGGATATTGAATACCCAGATATTGAAAAAAAAACCGATGCCGGATTTTTTACCGGTTCTGGGTACTTTTTTTTGTGCACCTCTACAACTTACCTTTGCAAACCACCGACTTCACAAGATGTCCTGCTATTATTCTCTTTTACTCCCAACCAATTCATCATTTCTTGTGGCCTCATTGCAACTTCAACCCAACCCATAACAGAAACTCTTTGGCCCAGCTAGTTTAGCTAACCCAAAGTAACTCTTTAGGCAACAGTTTTTTAGAACAAAACGTTTTTACTCGCTTAAATACCACTTAACTTTACATTACAAGGAATTGAACATGCGCTACTTTTGTGATGGGCAAACACTATACCACGAGAATTAAAATGAAACAAGAAAATGAAAGAAACAACATAAGATTACACTTTACATGAAAATCTAAAGTGTGTGCATGTTGAGTGGTTCACAAGTATATGAAAATAATAAATCTAATTAATATATGCATAATGAAATTAAATGTAACAAGAAACTGAAAGAAATAGCATAATATTACACTTAACATGAAAACATTAAGTGTAAATCATGCAAACCACAAACATAGAATATAGAACAATTTTTTGAACCTTAGCTGTATGTTGCAGATCATTGACTGCTAAATGCTAAGCCACACAAGGTGGATTGTGTTGATTAGATACACTGGATATTTGCTAGTGTGTGCATGTCTTTGAAGTTTATGGACTCCAAGTGTTCAAACGTTAACCGTAACGTGCAAGATTTTGAAATTCTAAAGTTAATTATAATTACTAAATTCAATTTCCAAATCAACACAATAACATTAATCGCAACGTTCAAGCCTTTGAAATCGTAGTTTTTCATGGTTGTTTATTGACTCGAACTTTTCAAATGGAAATATATTGACTTTAGTATCGGCATTATTGTCATTTTAAGCAGTCATTTTAATATTTATAAAACTTACTAAATACCTAGGGGGGGGGGGGTTATAATAAGCATCGACACAAGTTCGGAGGTGTAGGGTACACACTTGTTCAAGACTATTATGATTCCAGGACCAACAAACCTAGGGGTTCAATGTGGGCAACACCCCAGGTAGGGTCCATGAGCAACCCACGGTGGAAAATTTTCTATTACCATCTTAAAAAGCCATTGAAAGTTACATCAAAGTTGCATGTCGATGTAAACCTGCATGGAGACTCAGCGTTAATGATAGTTGGTTATCAATCTATGATCAACATCAACTTGGTCCGTTAGTGGTAATATGTGTAAGTAGTAATTGCGATCAACAATAACTTGGACTATTAGCAAGAAAAAATGTGATCAACAGCAACACTGGCTATTATCAATAAGTGTGTATTTGTAGCAATTGGGTGATCTACAGTAACTAAGTTACTACTGACAGACCACTAATCTACAGTAACTAGGGTACTATTAAAGTATTTCCTAACTACTAATCATTTTAGAAATCAAGGCGTGTATTTTTGAACTTTCAAGTATCTAGAAATTAGCTTCTATATTTTTTTAACAACAAAATCATCTTTTGGGCCCCCCAAGACTCGAACTCCTACCACTTGGCTGGGAGGAATACACCTTTACGACTCCACGGTCCTTGTTGGACAACTAGCTTGTATATGTGTGAGAGTTTTTCATGCAAGAGATGATGGTGAGGAGAAAACTAGAAAGGAAGTTGGGATGACAGTGAGATGGCTACGGGTAATATGAGGCCCATACCATATTATAAAACCATCTCTCATATCCGGTCCAATATCCATCGATTATTTGCTAGGTACCGAGCATACCCATTACTTAATTTAAATATACCTGGTAGGATTTTTTAGTATAATTGTTTTCTTTTCGTTCTATTTTTTGTATATGTAACACCTCAAAAATTTAAAATATAATGGCTAGGAATAATTAACCTAGTTAACTATATGTTAATAGTTAGAGGAGAAAATGGATTAGTAGTATTTTTATAAAAGAAAACAAACATGAAGGACTAAGTGTGTCAATAGGAAAACTAGTTTATTTAAAACAAAAGAATCAAAAACACAACACACTAGTTCTGTGCGTGTGTGTGTGTGCAATCAGAAGAAGAAAAAGGGCAAAGCCCTAGCTCTTGAACATCACCATTAAATCCAGCCAATACAGCTAAAAATCAAAGTGATTTTGATGCATGCTTGATAAATTAGAATCTACAACATTATCTCATCATAAAATCTTGTGTATGTTGAAGTAGTGAATTCTTAATGAACCTTATGATGTGCAATAGATGAAGGGATTATTGAGTTGTGATAAAATTGGTAGTGCCTACATGATTTGAACAAACCCTTGATGAAAAATTAGTGATAAATGCTATAATTTAAATGTTTGAATGATTAACAATGCTTGTGTTAAATGGGTTTTGATAAACATGATGAATACATGAATTGTGATAGTGAATTGTAATATTTGATGTTAATATGTTCAATTCTAGATGTTAATTGAACATACTAGACATTGAGGCTTGAAAAGATGCGAATACATGGCAAATAAATAAATCGTAGACTTGATGAAAGTAGTATATAATTCATGCCCATAAGGTGTCTGATATAATGCCTAAATGAATATGAATTGTTGAAAAAAGTGAAAGAATCATGATATGGACCTCGTAATTGAGGCTTAGACAAGTTGCGTGTCATATGATGTATTATGAGTTCTAAATGATAAATCAAATTGAACTCTATAGGCAATTTGGGTGAAGCATCTGTAACACCCTAAAAATAATATATGTATACACACACACACACACACACATATATATATATATATATATATATATATAACTAGGAATATTTAGCCTAATTGATGGCAAGTAGTAACTAACCAAAATTACAAATTTTGAACCTTTTTGTTAAAGAACAAAAAATAGAGGGACTAAAATAGTCAATAGGAGAACTATGTTTTATAAAAAAAATAAATTGAAACACACATTTGTGTGTGTTAGTCATACGACCAGGAACAAGAACACTCAAAACCCTCCTTCAAACCAAATCATCAAATTGAAGGTGGGATTGAGCTCCAAATCTCTGCATGAGTGAAGAATATTGATCACCACCACTAGGGGATCATAAGTTATGTTAAAATTCGGTATTTGATGATGTAGGAAGAATCATGGAGTTCTAGAAATTTCAATTCTTGCATAGGTTGTTGAAATCAAAGTGAAATAAGAGTACTATACACATCTTAGAACAAAATTTTGATAAGCAAAAATAGGTCAAACTCTATAAATTAAGTGTTTGAGCAATGTAGCCATGGGGATGTAAGTGGGTATGAGAAAATGGATTTAATACATGAAATATGGTACAAAAATTGAGATTAGCATAATGAACTTTAGATGTTGTTGAACATAATAGTCATATTGATTTCACATAAAGTAATAATATGACAAATTCATGAAATAGAAACTAAATAGAAATTAGAGAAAAGATCCATGCCTGTAAGGTGTTCGATATAATGCCTAAATAAAAATAAATTCTTGAATGGAATGAGGGAATTCTGAAATGAATCTTATAAATGAGACCTTGACAAATTATGTCATATGATATACTATGAGCTCTAAATGGTTGGGTTGAACTCTATAGGTAACTTAGGTGAAGCATCAAGTGGCCAAGCCGAGGTAGACACGCGGTTGAAAGAGAAACTCTAAGGTACGTGGTCTTACACCTTGTATGATTTCATTCATAAACTTGATTGTTAGTGCGATAATAAATGAAGTGGTACTAAAAAGAAACTTGGTTCATTCATAAGCGATGGATTTCGCACGAATGAACCAAACTAGCAATTACTGCATGAACATAAGTTGGAATTTAGTTCGTAAGTGATGGAATTCACTTAATTAATCAAGATTATGTGAACGCGTAAACCGGGTGATGGAACGCAGATCGTAAACCGTAAATTCATGATACGGTTGAAAAGTGGTTTCTGGTTTGGTTAAAATAGCCAAACAGGTAAAAAAAGAAAGAAAAGATATGGTAAAGACGTAAGCCAAGTGACGGCTGCGTAAACTTGGGTTACCAAACTTAGATGAGGGTTAAGCCTCCGCAAGGAACTGATTTTCATCATAAGAATGAAAGAAACGTGGTCGATTAGATTAATGGGTCAAATAACTATATGAGTAAATTTTACGTCATTAACCTAAAGGGTAAGAAATTCACTATCTTGAATGATATGTTAAATCTAAAATGTGGGTGATCGATTTACGATCACATAGAAACAAATTTGAAGTAAATCGGATATAAAATGAAGAAGTTACGGACGTTTTCGTAAAAGGACCTAAAGTAAAATTTACAGCTGGGCTGCAGCGTAAGCTACGGTCCTCAACCGTGGCTTACGGTTAAGACCTGCTATCCCGGACAGAAGATGTGTACCGTAAGCTACGGTCTCCAACCGTAGCTTACGGGGGGTCCTCAAACAAAAGTTTTAAATTGTTGTTTTGGATATATGGGTCTATCTAGATGCGTTATACACTTACTAAATCTAATATTAATGGTAAAAAAAATTTGATCCATAGGTGATTGCTAAGAGGATTATGGATGAAGATCAAGCGACAAGAAGAACCGAACACAATGAAGAACTTAACTTCCGCACGCTATTTTAATATTTTGTAAAACAAATATTTCCATGTTTTGATAAATTTAAAAATTTAGGATGACTTATGTATTTATCTCATAAAATATTGTGAGATACGAACTTTTGTTAGTATTTTACGTATGAATTAAAATGTGGGCGTTATAATTTGGTAATCAGAGCCTAAGGTTAAAGAATGTGTTCGGTTCGAAGCTTGATCAAGACACCCGGTAAAAATGGATATAAAATAAACCTAAATAAAATATTTTAGAAAAGAAATGAAGTAAAGTATATGGAAGGAGTGTATTTATACACTCGAACCCGGAAAAATGAACTAGGCATGAATGGTCAATCCAAGTTGTATATTTGACCAAACCAAAGAAGAAAGATACACTGCGTACATTATTGAATGATAAGAACAAATCTACATACGATGATATGGATTTGATTAAACAAATTATTTATCAAACTGTTATGGACATTTCAGTTAAGAGATGTCGAGAGGAACCGGTGATGACACGGTATCCTTCATGACTGAAGAGATACGAGAAAAGATTTCCGAGGAAGTCGGAAAAGCTCTTGAAGCTAGTCTACCAGTATTCATGGAAAGACTACAGACAACAATACTCACAACTGTTGAAGAGAAAATCAATGAACTAAAAGAAAGTCTCAATCAAGAAAGAGACAAACACAAAGAGAAGAAAGCTTGCCCTTATGACATGTTTATGGCATGCAAACCCCCAATTTATAATGGAGAAGTTGACCCAATCGCTTGTCAAAGATGAATAAGTGACATGGATGGTATATTTGAACGAACGCATTGCGACACAAATGATTTTGTAGTCTACGGAACTGGCCAACTGAGAGGCCAAGCTAAGGATTGGTGGAATAATCTTAAGAATAAACAAGGGGTTGAGGCTACGCGAGCCATGACCTGGGAAGAATTTAAAGAACCCTTCCTCAAACACCATAGCCCAAGGGTTGTAATCAACAAGATTAAAGAAGAATTTATGCATTTAAGGCATAAGGGAGAAACGATTGACAAGATCACAGGGATATTCCTGGATAAGTTGAGGTTTAGCGATGAGTTGGTGAAAACTGAGGAACAAAATGTATATCACTACCACAATATGTTGAGTGCAGAATATAGGGAGTTTATGACTCCCTCAAATTATAAGAATCTCATAGAAATTATCAATGCTGCACGGGAGCGTGAAATTGAACTGAGAAAACAAGTCGAAAGGGGTGAAAGGAGGGGGTTAGATGCAAACCCAAGCCCCACAAAGAAACCAAAGACAACCGAGTCCTCAAGAAAATGAATGTGAAAGTGGGATCACATAACTGCAAGACGTGCGGACGTGCCCATCGGGGTGAATGTTATTTTAAGAACAAACCATGTATTATATGCGGAAAGACGGGGCATGCAGCTTCAATTTGCCCTGGGAAGGTATCAGTACAAATGTTACCAACCGGGTCACAAGAAATCCGAATGCCCTGAATTGGCAGAAAAGAAAGTAATACCTGACACAAAAGCGGAAGTTCCAAGAGCGAAGGCAAGGTCCTTCCAGATAACTGCGGCCGAGGCTAAGATCGAACCCGATGTGGTTTCAGGTACATTTACTGTACATAATATTTTCGCACACATTTTGTTTGATACGGGTGCGAATAAATCTTTTGTTTCACACAGATTTATTCAACATCCTTCATTCACATTAACGAAATTACCTATGCCAATGGAAGTAGAAGTAGGTAATAAGAATAAAATTGTTGTTTTTTTTATATATGCCGGGAATGCAAAATGAACGTTGATGGAGAGGATTACTTAGTAGACTTGATACCCATGTCAATGGGGGAGTTCCAAGTATTGATTGGGATGGATTGGTTGTCACGTTACCACGCAAAGGTAATATGTTCTCGCAAGGAGATACAATAACATCTTCGAGCGGAAGAAACACCACTATATATGGAGAGAAGAGCAGTAACCCTATAATATGCTCAATAATGAAAGCCCAAAAACTCATTCAACATGGGTGCAAGGCTTATTTGACTTATGTGCATAATATGGATAAAGAGCTGCCCAAACTTAAAAACATACCCGTCGTACGGGATTTTGAAGACGTATTTCTGGAAGATTTACCAGGGATACCACCTGAGCGTGAGATAGAGTTCGGGATTGAATTGATTCCGGGTGCGAAACCGGTGGCTAAGGCACCGTATAGATTAGCACCATCGGAACTCCAGGAACTGTTGTCACGCTTACAGGAATTGCTAGATAAGGGATTTATTCGGCCAAGTGTCTCCCCTTGGGGAGCACCGGTATTATTCGTAAAGAAAAAGGATGGGAGCATGCGTATGTGTATCGATTACCACAAGCTGAATAAACTTACGGTAAGAAACAGGTACCCACTTCCGAGAATTGATGATTTATTTGATCAACTACAAGGTGCGAGTTGGTTTTCAAAAATTGACTTAAGGTCGGGTTATCACCAACTGAGGGTAAAGAAAGAAGATGTGCCGAAAACTGCGTTCCGTACACGATACGGACACTACGTATTTTTAGTGATGTCTTTCAGATTAACGAATGCACCTGCGGCTTTTATGGATCTTATGAACCGAGTTTGCAAACCAATGCTTGATAAGTCGGTAATAGTGTTCATCGACGACATCTTAGTGTATTCGAAAAGCGAGATAGATCACACTCGCCATTTGCAAGAAGTATTAATAACATTGAGAAGGAAAAACTTTATGCAAAGTTTTCGAAATGCGCCTTTTGGCTCCGGGAAGTGCAATTCCTAGGGCACGTTATTAGTGCCGATGGAATATTAGTCGATCCGTCCAAAATAGAAGCAGTGTCAAAATGGAACCCTCCGAAAAACCCTTCAGAAATTAGGAGCTTTTTAGGACTTGCGGGTTATTACAGGAAATTCATCCAAGATTTCTCCAAGATTGCCTTACCATTAACCAAACAAACTCGTAAGGACGAAAAGTTTGTCTGGAGTGACGAACAAGAAAGGGCGTTTCAATTGCTAAAAGAAAAGCTAACCAGTGCACCAGTGCTGACTTTACCAGATGGCATCGACGATTTGATAGTATACTCAAACGCATCACACCTAGGTCTTGGGTGTGTACTTATGCAACGAGGTAAGGTGATTGCTTATGCCTCAAGACAACTGAAAGTCCACGAAAAGAAGTATCCGACTCACGATCTCAAATTGGCAGCAATGATATTTGCCTTGAAGATTTGAAGGCACTACCTATACGGGACGAAGTGTATTATTTTCACCGATCATAAGAGTTTGAAATATTTCTTCGATAAAAAAGAATTAAATATGAGGCAAAGACGTTGGTTGGAAACAGTGAAAGATTATGATTGTGAAATACATTATCACCCGGGAAAATCCAACGTAGTGGCGGATGCTCTTAGTCGAAAGGAAGGATACACTCCTATTCAAGTACGGTCAATGCAATTGGTGGTAACTTCGGGTTTGCTTGAACGAATCCGAGAAGCTCAAATTGAAGCGGTAAAAGAAGAAAATTTGAGAAATGAACGAGTGAAGGGCCAGGTGAAAAATATAGTAAATGGTAATAACGTGATGAAAACACGATTCGGTAGAATATGGGTTCCAAACATGTGTGGTGTTAAGGACCTCTTACTTAATGAAGCCCATAAAGCGCGTTATTCAATTCACCCGGGAGCAACCGAAATGTACCTAGACTTGAAACGAAATTATTGGTGGCCCGGAATAAAAAGAGATGTGGCAAAGTACGTCGAAAAATGCCTAACTTGTTTACAAGTAAAGGCAGAACATCAAAAGCCATATAGAAAACTACAACCATTAGAAATACCAGTTTGGAAATGGGAACATATCACTATGGACCTATTGACCAAATTGCCGAGAACGACACGAGGTTTTGACGCTAATTGGGTGGTTGTAGATAGATTGACTAAGAGTGCTCATTTCATTCCCATTCATGAAACTTATACTTCCGAAAAGATGTCAGAGGTGTATATAAACGAGATTGTCGCGCGTCATGGAGTGCCCGTATCTATCGTGTCTGACAGAGATACCAGATTCACTTTGAAATTCTGGCAAGAATTTCAAGAACAGATGGGTACCAAGCTATTAGTTAGTACAACATATCACCCTCAAACAGATGGGCAAAGTGAAAGAACCATTCAAACATTGGAAGATATGCTTCGAGCATGTATTATTGACTTTGGTGGTAGTTGGGATACCTACGTACCACTAATCGAATTTTCTTACAACAACAGTTATCATTCAAGCATTGGCATGGCGCCTTATGAGATGCTTTATGGCCAAAAATGTCGAACTCCGGTATGTTGGGATGAAGTAGGACCGAAAGAACTCGCCCATAAAGATATGATTGGAGTCACAAATGAAAAGATAAACACGGTACGAGCCCATCTAAAAGCTGCCAAAGATCGACAAAAGTCTTATGCGGATAAAAGACGAAGATCTATCGAGTTTCAAGTAGGCGATAAAGTAATGCTAAAAGTATCACCATGGAAGGGGATTATTCGATTTAGAAAAAGGGGTAAATTGAGTCCGCGATTTATCGGACCATTCAAGGTTATTAGTCGGGTAGGGAAGGTGGCTTACCAACTAGAACTTCCGGATGAATTAACTGGAATACATAACACATTCCATGTATCGCACCTCCGCAAATGCTTGGCGGACGAGACGGCTTATGTACCACTTAATGATATAGAAGTCAATGACAAACTTAGCTACATAGCTAAACCAATTGAAATTCTGGACCGAAAGATCAAAAGATTAAGAAACAAAGAAATTTGCCAAGTAAAGGTTAAATGGGAACATCGAAGAGGATCGGACACCACTTGGGAATCTGAAGAAGAAATGAAAAGACTCTACCCTTCACTCTTTGGTATGTATTAATGTTTCGAGAATGAAACCCTTTTAAGGAGGGTGGATTTGTAACACCCTAAAAATAATATATGTATATATATACACACATATATATATATACATACATATATATATATATATATATATATAACTAGGAATATTTAGCCTAATTGGTGGTAAGTAGTAACTAACCAAAATTACAAATTTTGATCCTTTTTGTTAAAGAACAAAAACTAGAGGGACTAAAATAGTCAATAGGAGAACTATGTTTTATAAAAAAAATAATAAATTGAAACACACATTTGTGTGTGTTAGCCATACGACCAGGAACAAGAACACCCAAAGCCCTCCTTCAAACCAAATCATCAAATTGAAGGTGGGATTGAGCCCCAAATCTCTGCATGAGTGAAGAATATTGATCACCACCACTAGGGGATCATAAGGTATGTTAAAATTTGCTATTTGATGATGTACGAAGAATCATGGAGTTCTAGAAATTTCAATTCTTGCATAGGTTGTTGAAATCAAAGTGAAATAAGAGTACTATACACATCTTAGAACAAATTTTGATGAGCAAAAATAAGTCAAACTCTATAAATTAAGTGTTTGAGCAATGTAGCCATGGGGATGTAAGTGGGTATGAGAAAATGGATTTAATACATGAAATATGGTACAGAAATTGAGATTAGCATAATGAACTTTAGATGTTGTTGAACATAATAGTCATATTGATTTCGCATAAAGTAATAGTATGACAAATTCATGAAATAGAAGCTAAATAGAAATTAGAGAAAAGATCCATGCCTATAAGGTGTTCGATATAATGCCTAAATAAAAATAAATTGTTGAATGGAATGAGGGAATTCTGAAATGAATCTTATAAATGAGACCTTGACAAATTATGTCATATGATATACTATGAGCTCTAAATGGTTGGGTTGAACTCTATAGGCAACTTAGGTGAAGCATCAAGTGGCCAAGCCGAGGTAGACACGCGGTTGAAAGGGAAACTCTAAGGTACGTGGTCTTACACCTTGTATGATTTCATTCATAAACTTGATTGTTAGTGCGATAATAAATGAAGTGGTACTAAAAAGAAACTTGGTTCATTCATAAGAGATGGATTTCGCACGAATGAACCAAACGAGCAATTAGTGCATGAACATAAGTTGGAATTTAGTTCGTAAGTGATGGAATTCACTTAATTAATCAAGATTATGTGAACACGTAAACCAGGTGATGGGAACGCAGATCGTAAACCGTAAATTCATGATACGGTTGAAAAGAGGTTTCTGGTTTGGTTAAAATAGCCAAACGGGTAAAAAAAGAAGGAAAAGATATGGTAAAGACGTAACCAAGTGACGGAATTCTGAAATGAATCTTATAAATGAGACCTTGACAAATTATGTCATATGATATACTATGAACTCTAAATGGTTGGGTTGAACTCTATAGGCAACTTAGGTGAAGCATCAAGTGGCCAAGCCGAAGTAGACACGCGGTTGAAAGAGAAACTCTAAGGTACGTAGTTTTACACCTTGTATGATTTCATTCATAAACTTGATTGTTAGTGCGATAATAAATGAAGTGGTACTAAAAAGAAACTTGGTTCATTAATAAGTGATGGATTTCGCACGAATGAACCAAACGAGCAATTAGTGCATGAACATAAGTTGGAATTTAGTTCGTAAGTGATAGAATTCACTTAATTAATCAAGATTATGTGAACGCGTAAACCAGGTGATGGGAACGCATATCACCGTAAATTCATGATACGGTTGAAAAGAGGTTTCTGGTTTGGTTAAAATAGCCAAACGGGTAAAAAAAGAAGGAAAAGATATGGTAAAGACGTAACCAAGTGACGGCTGCGTAAACTTGGGTTAACAAACTTAGATGAGGGTTAAGCCTCCGCAAGGAACTGATTTTCATCATAAGAATGAAAGAAACGTGGTCGATTAGATTAATGGGTCAAATAACTATATGAGTAAATTTTACGTCATTAACCTAAAGGCTAAGAAATTCACTATCTTGAATGATATGTTAAATCTAAAATGTGGGTGATCGATTTACGATCACATAGAAACAAATTTGAAGCAAATCGGATATAAAATGAAGAAGTTACCGACGTTTTCGTAAAAGGACCTAAAGTAGAAATTTACAGCTGCCGTAGCTTTCGGTTAAGACCTGCTGTCCCGGACAGAAGATGTGTACTGTAAGCTACAGTCCCCAACCGTAGCTTACGGCGGGTACTCAAACAAAAGTTTTAAGTTGTTGTTTTGGATATATGGGTCTATCTAGATGCGTTATACACTTATTAAATCTAATATTAATGGTAAAAAAAATTGATCCATAGGTGATTGCTAAGAGGATTAAGGATGAAGATCAAGCGACAAGAAGAACCGAACACAATGAAGAACTTAACTTCCGCACGCTATTTTAATCTTTTGTAAAACAAATATTTCCATGTTTTGATAAATTTAAAAATTTAGTATGACTTATGTATTTATCTCATAAAATATTGTGAGATACGAACTTTTGTTAGTATTTTACGTATGAATTAAAATGTGGGCGTTATAACATCTAGTAGCCAAGCCGGAGCGGACACGCATTTGAAAGGAAAGCTATAAGGTACGTGGCTTTATGCTTTGTAGGATTTTATTCATGATTTTGAAGTGATATATGTTGGGCAATGCAGTGAAACTAGACAAATTCGGCTCATTCATAAGTGATGGATTTCATACGAATGAACCGAATTGGAATAACGAGTAATGGCATGTTTGGTTTGTTAATGCTGATGGTTTTCACATAACAACCAAATGAGTTAAAATAAAGAAAAGATAATAAGTTTGGTTCGTTCCAAATGATGGATTTCATATGAACAACCAAATGGGTCAAAATGAAGTCTTAACGCATACCAGAATGGGTGCGTGAATAATGATCAGTTTAAACCTGGTTGATGGGTAAAATCATGAATATATGCGTAAACCGAGTAGAGGGAACGCGGGGAAAAGTTAAGGGACTCGGGTAATGAGTTATAATTGAAAAATGGTGAATTCGTGAAAAGAATTCAAAATAATTAAGTTTAACTACTATAAGGTTGAACGGGTTGAATAAGTGTGAATGCATACCAGACAACGAATGCGCAAAACACAAGGAAATTTAACTGGATAATGAAGAAAATTCATAAAAATGATGTTCGTGTGAAAAAGATGTGATTTCATAAGCTTGTTTGCTTAATTATGCAAACGGGTCAAATATTTGATTATTTAAACTAGAACCGATAGTGTAAAACGTAAAATTTACAAAACTGAGTCATGGGTTTATGAGCCAAGAATGTGGGTAAATGCTTTACGGACACGTAGAAACAAATTTCGTAAAAAGTGCAGATTAGGAAAAATCTGCAGCTGCAATACACCGTAACCTACGGAGGTTACGGTTGGGCTCTTCTGCCCCAAAAGGTTTCTGGTGACTGTAAGCTATAGTGGCCAGCCGTAGCTTACGTTACGGCAGGGCCTGATATACACTAAATTATACATGTTTAAGTCCCTCATTTTACTCCTGTTTTACGCGTTTTTTACTACAAATTCGATGTTTAAGTTCTTAATCGTGTACTTTTGGGTTTTAAGCTCTAAAACGACGTTTCACGGGCAAATTTGGAGAAAACGAGGAGTTTCCGGGCATTTTGGATGAAACTGCACAATCTGCTGAAGACACAGGTCATGCATGGCCGTGCATTCCACGTGCACGACCGTGTAGACTCGCGACCAGAGCAGTCCAACGGATTTCTCGGACATGCACGACCGTGCGTCTCGGTTGCACCACCGTGCGCCCTCTGATCCTCAGAAGCACACCCCGTGCGACCAATAGTGCATCCATTTTCTCGGACAAGCACTACCATGCACCTCATGTGCACGATCGTGCACGCACTTTGCCGCCAAATTAGCCACTTGCTTACTCCATATCCTGCAACTGACGTCATGATTAGACTTGTACAGTGCATGGGCATGCACTTTAAGCGCACGGCCGTGCACTTTTGAAAAGTTGTCTAAAAAAGAGCAAGCGTATTTTGATCAAATATTGGATATTTTGCAAGCTTTTGGTCGATTTTGGGGCTCCGAAAACAGCCTGCTTGGGTCGGATTCAAGCCTCCTAGTTGCAAAGAAGCCTATTTATCATCCAATCCATCTAAGGGCTTGCTTATGGTTGAATCCTTGTTCTTTCCATTATTTTGGTTGTATTTCAAGCATTGATTTGATATATTCTATAATATTGTAGCCTTAGGGAAAAAACACTAGTTTACTTGTTTTATGAACAAACATTAGTATGTTAATGTTCTTTGTATGAAACTTTGATACATTTCATGTTTAAGTCTTGATGATCATATGGGAAACATGTTTCATTGATGTTGAATTCTTGATTATCGTTGGTTATCTTGGATGATTAATGAATGTTTAGTTGGCATATGTTGAAAAACCCTTGATTAAGCACTTGTTAGTAAGCTATTAACTTGTTAATATGTTTACACCTAAAACTAGAAATGGGTATTGATTTAATAAAAGATAAATCAAATGTTAATCAAGAGTACTTTCTTGCACATAAGACCCTAACGGGTTAGATGGTGTTGTTACAAGTGCTTGACACGGTTTATGATCTTTGTTTAGGGGTTTTGGTTGAAATTACTATCTTGGTAGATTTGTGTTCAAGGTTTGTAAAATGGAATACTTTGTGATATGATCTACTTTATGCTTGTCTCGGTGGTTGTATTGTGTTATCGGTATTACTTTTCACGATTAAGTGAGATTAGAAAACTCTTAACGGATGACTAACTTATCTTTAGAAGATTTACATTAAAATATATCAATACCACGCTAATGAACGGTTTTAGGTGGCTAAAGTGTGTCTATCGCGTTAGCTTTCCAAAGGATTATCATGTTAGAATTCTCGAAAAGGATACTAATTCTCTATATAATTGCAAGATTGATCAAGTGCCTTTGTGACATTTTTGACTTAGTTAACATGCTTAGGTTGTTTGTAAAACAAGATAATATATATTTTTGTATTTAGAGTCTTTTATATTTTAAATATAGTTTTAGATTAGTTTAGTTAAAAACTTCATTCACCTATCTTTATACCGGTAAACCAGTAACAACGGTTTAGTACTCATGCATCCGCCTGCATCCATGGATTGACATCTGGTTCTTACCTATACTTTACTACATATATGATAGGGTACATTTGTCTTTTTGTGTGTGTTTTAATGTTATGGTATAAATCATTTTTATAAATATTAAAACCGAGTTCGTGTGTAAAGTTCATTGTAAAATTATGTATATATACGCACACGTCAGGGCCTTAAACAATTTTGTTTGTTGGACCATGTGAGGATGTTTGTTATGCTTCGTATGTTATATGTATTATATAACTGAAGATTATAACATGATCTGTAATACAGGTGGTTGATATGATGTTGCAGATGATTGATCAAGTTAAACGAAGAATTGAACACAACTGAAGATCAAGCTTCTGTTTTTGCTTAGTTCGTGTTAGATAACGAATAGTGTTAATGTGTTTTAAAATGTTTAAAATATTCATAATGTTGTTTTTTTGTAAAACAACAATCTTGTATGTAAAGTTATTTGCATTATTTATATAAATGCAAAATCTTTTATAAATTTTCATTTAAATAAGTTTAGGTCTTACAGTATAATTTTATGTTCTAACAACTACAATATATTAAATATAATAATTTGCGTACATATCATCATCACCATAAAATGTCTAAAATTTTAAAACATGTCATGCTGGTATAAATCTCAGTTGAAAATTTCATACTTATACAAATATTTATGATATCATCAAAATGCAGAATCCCAAAAGAAAAAGAAAATTTTCAACACGATAGAAGTACTAGAAGGAAATATTACTAGACATGGCTTATGTAAAAATAAAAAATAAAATTTTTTGGTATATAGTTTCAGATAATCAAGTCGTGTATTACCTAATTTCATCCTCGTTTTATGCCCATAATTGTTTCCAGTCTCATACCCAAAAAGGCAAAAACTCAACCTAAATATTTTGACCATATCAGTCGAACTCGGGTTTTTTTTACCACATTTTAACTTATGTTATGCTTACTGGTAGTTAAAATTAGAAAAGTCCTTTTTTATGTAAGAGGTAGGAGACTAATGTTGATAATTATAGCTGTTCATTGTATTTTCTTTTTAATAAAATGAAAAGATATATTATATATAAGGTATGTGTTCTCTTTCTCATATTAATGAACTTCTTTAAAATCTAACTTAACTAGCATACATAAATTGTAAATTGCTTAATTGTGCGGAGGAAAATTAATAGTTTTAACATATACTTCATTGACAAAAATTATAAGCTGGCATTATAGCGATTTATACTTCAAGGGTTGAGTTATAATACAAAGGATTTAAAAATAAAAAGTGTAAGAAGTCAGTAGAGAGTGACAAATGTCCTAGGATGAATCAAGTAGGAAGGGTAATTTTGTCTACAAGAGAAAAAAAGAATATGCCCATTTTTATACATCATTTGTTTTTAAAAAGAATCATACCATAAAATCGAGAGTATTTTTATCTTTATTGTTATATTTTTCAAAAAAAAATTAAAAACCCAGTTATGTCTTACACAATGGACATGACGTAAAACACAATGGAAAGTAGTTCAAAAACACAATCAATGATGACAGATAAAGACACAATGGACAACAGACTAAAACACAATAGCCATAAAGTATAACATAGTGGCCATAACATATAACACAATAAGTATTAAACTAAATAAAAATACAACTGATGACTACAGTTAAAAGACACAATTGATGACATCAGATAAAAGACACAATGTAGAGCAGATAAAGACACAATGGACAACACATTAAAACACAATGACTATAAAGTATAACACAATGGAAATAATGTATAACACAATAAGTATCAAACCAAATAAAAACATAATTGATAACAACTAGATAAAAGATACAATTGATAACAATAGACTAAAGACACAGTGGAGAGCAGATGAAGACACAATGGACGACAAACTAAAAATACAATATACAACAAACTAAAACACAATGAACAAGAGATTAAAACACAATGGACAACATATTAAAACACAATGGATAACAGATTAAACACAATGATTAGAACCAACAACACAATGTATGATAAACCCATATATAATACTTTCTTCATTGTGTCATATATTTTGTTATAGAATCTTATAAAAACGCAATGGATAGAACCCAAATTAACATTATGTTATAGGTTTTGATAATAACACAATGTATAGAAACCGTACTAAAATGTAATGACCAAAACCCAGTTAAAAGACACAATGACTAGAACCTTTAACACAATGCAAAAAAAAAACTAGAAAAATGAATTTTTTTATTTTATTCTTATATGACAATGTGATACTCATATTAAAGATAGAAAACGCTCGTTATTATGATGAATTTTTTTTAAAAAAAATGTCGTATGTAAAAGTTATGGACATTTTAAATTGATGGGGGAATTGACATGTGACTTGCATGTAGAGAGAGAAAATCCATAAATGTAAGATTCCCTTTATGCCATTCAATTGTCTTCTTTTCGCTAAAACTAATCTCAATCCTCCAAATTTAAGATCAATAAACTAAAATTCTTCTTAACCTTCTTATTTATTTTATCTTTTGTATTTGATTCTAATCCTATACGTCAAATAGAAAAATGTCAGAAATTATTTGTATATCTATTAATATGATTAAAGCTAAATTATATTTTCTATAAATCAACCTATAGTTAAATAAAAAATACGTTTAAGACATATATGAAAAGCAATGAAAAAAATTAAAAAGAAACATAATAGATGTATGAAAAGTAATGAAAAAGACCAAAAAGAAACATAATAGATGTTTTTAGTATATTAATTTAGCCACACCACCTCAAGGGGCCAAGGGCTTTTGGGTTTGGCAATGCAGTTCGAAGTTATTGTTTTTCTTATTGGAAGCCAGGTTGTTTCCTTGAGTATTGTTTGACTTCTAAATATGGAAATATTGATAATCTACTTTTACTAAAAGGATAACAAATGCAAAAAAAAATCATTTGGTATTACTGGAAAATAGAAGATTTGGGTTCGAAGCCAAAGTTCTCAAGTCGAATCCCATTTGAACCGGGTTTTTCACGAAACCGAGGATGCTAGGCTTGTGCTAATCAGTGTTATCTGTGATTGCAAGCGTATGAGATCGTCTTTTACCATAATGTTACCCTTAGTAGCCAGCATTTTATTCGTTGACCGTTCAAAAAGAAAGTATTTCTTATATTTATGAAAATATCTATAACTCACTAACTGCGAGTTCCTTGTTCTAACGTTTTCAAACAATAAAGTTGTAAAAGCTGGGCACGTTCGTTGTATAATACTAACTAGTATTATAACAACTCACGTTGCAACGAGAATTTTACTTAATATTGGTTCGCTTCATTATAGTATCAATACGCAACCGATACTCGGTATAGAAACAACAAGAGATAGTGTATAACCATTACAAACGCTAACGTCAACATACGTAACTTTATATAATAAAAACAAAACTTGGATATCGTTGACACCTTCGTTATATTAGACGTTGTACGCGCAAAATTGGGTTTAGTTAAATATATTAAAGTTCGGGGTTATAATATAAGTTGGTTTAAAAAATAACTTTATTAAAATTGAAAGGTTGTTAAAAAATTTACAAAAGGTTAGGAAGTATAATAAAATATACACTAAAAACAAAATATTACTATATCTATATGTTGTAGTTTAGTATATATATTAATAATATTAATACATTTATACTATTTATGTCTAAAAATATATTTTAATTATATAAATGTATATAAGTGGAAATGTATGAGTAGTCTTTATATCTAAAATATATATTTTTATATATAAATGTATATAAGTGGAAATGTATGAGTACCAACAATGTTATTCTATTATTTCTGTTGAAATGAAGTGCAAAAGCAAGTGGAGATGGTTACGTGATGAATAGGTGGACACTTCTCATGTTATAATGATGTGTGGTTAAAATGGCCACCATTAAAGAAAAATTTCTTAGGTTAGCGGACTGCGTTAAACAGCAGTACCCATCTAAAGAGGCGTTACAAAAATGTGATGTTGACGCGATGGAATCTGTAATGATACCGATACTGAGAAGATTAAGATCAACTATTGTAATACTTTAGGTAAATCTTACATCGGTCGTGGCCAGTAAAGTTTCTCAGTTTATAAGACATGCCCCACCTCTTAAATCATCAACACGTTTTAGGCTTAGTTGGCTGTGAAACCATTAAAACTCCACAGTTAAGCGTGACCTAGGTGGGAGTAGTACCGAGATAAGTGACCTACTGGGAAGTCTCCACCAGGGCAATCAAAAGCAAATCCGTGAGTTCCTGGATGAGCAACTCATCTATGGCAAAACGAACAATATTGGTGGTACGAGAGGCGGGCCATTACAAATGGTACTAGAATGTGTTCCACAACCAACTAAGCCCAAAATACGTTGGTGCTTTAAGAGGTAGGACATTCCTTATGAACCAAGAATCTCTCATGTCCACAGCCTATGTGGGATTTGCCTAGGTGTTATAATGGACCATGTTAATCCGTTAATCTTTCCGGTATTGATGAGTCCCCTAATTGGGGGGGGGGGGGGGGGGTGATTGTAACGATACCAATACCGAGAAGATTAACTTGGACTATTGTAACACCATAGGCAAATCTCACATCGGGCGTGACCATGAGAAATCCGCGATTCATAAGACATGCCATGCCTCTTAAATCACTAGTGCGTTTTGCGGTTAGTTGGCTATGGAGCGTATGAAAACTCCACAGTTAAGTAAGCTCAGGTGAGAGTAGTACCAGGATGAGTGACCTCCTAGGATGCCTCCACCGGGACAAACAAAAACAAATTTATGAGCTCCTAGATGGGCAACCCATCATGGTCAAAACGGACAGTGTTGATAGTGTTACAATGCCTGACATCATCCCCCAAGTTCATCATCATGTCATTGACATTTTATCATTGTTTAACTACATCAGACCATCTTCAAATTTCATCCTAGAAACTAAGTAATAAATCTCAAAATCCTAACTTTCATATGATCTACATTCCATTACATAACCCATTAGCTTAAAGTAAGACATTCTATCTACTTCTATCTACTTTGAACATGTCAGATTAACCCCCATCATACTGCAATTTTGGTTTGTCTTTAAGCTTCCCACCATGCTGGGCTTTTATATCACCATATCATCAATCTCCCTACCCTAGATTTTGAAGTGTAATTTTGGTTTATCTTTAAGCTTCCCACCATGCCAGGCTTTTACAATCACCATATCATCCATCTCCCTACCCTATATTTTGAGAAAATTTGTAACTAGGTTTAAAAAATAATATAGTGACATACCTGCAATTGATCGTCTTGAGCGTTCAGTGATGACAGTCTTGAACGTTTGGTGATGACAGTTTCTCGATGATCAATGGTTGATTAGTGTTTATTGATGGAAGTTGTTACCTTGATTTGTTGATGATCATTCACAAAGGAGTTTTAAGAATGTTTGAGTGTTTTAGCACTTAAGTAGCGTTCGTTTCATGGAATGAAATGGAATATGAAAGGAATTGAAATTTAGATTCCATTCCTTGGCTATTCGTTTCAACAAGAGAAGGGAATGGAATTGAATTCAAATCATACGAAATCCCAGAAGCTGTAACATTAGAAATCCTTCCAAAGTTGGGGGGAATGTTTTAAAAAACTCAGGAATTCATGTTAATTTACTAAAATAACCCTGTGAACTTATAGAAATTATGCATGCCGATTATTCTACAAACCCTAGAAAATTTTCATCGATCCTCCGGAGTAAACTGCCACCGCCATCAGCGGCCTCTCTACCGGAGTAAACCGCCATCGCCATCTCCATCAGACGCCTCTCTACCGAAGTAAACCGCCGCTGTTTCAACGTAGCTCTCCGCCGTCACAGGTTTACTTCAAAATAGACCTAAAACTTGTATACTTCATAAACCCAATTTCTATCTTCAAACTAATGTTACGATAATATGGGGGGGGGGGGGGGGGGGGGGGGGATAGTATTACTAGTGCCACAAACGTTTGGCCATTAGAGATAATGACAGAACAAAGAAAGCTGGTGAGATGCATGGGATTTCGTTATTAATTACTCAGAGCATTCTTACTGCCATTCAAACTGTGTTTCAACTTCAGGAAATTTAGCCCTAATTAAATTACAAAAAAAATCCACTTAACCACCTTTCAAATTCTTTACTTCATGAGAAATTAAGCAAATTTCTATTAAACCAATATCTATGATTTTTTGAGTTATTTTATAGAACTTTTGCTTCAGTTATAAAAGATCTTTTCAAAATATATAATGGCGTGTTGTCTTCTTCATAATTTTATAAGGACAGAAATGCCAGTAGATCCGTTTGAAGATGAAAAATGAAGGAATAGGAGAACTTAGAAATGAAGACGAAAACGAAGATGAAGACGGAGACGGGGACGAGGACGAAGATGGAGATAATATAACTCACATTGAGACGTCAAACGAGTGGACAATGTTTAGGGACAATCTAGCCCAAAGCATGTTTGATTCTTGGAGTGCTACCAACTAATCAAGAATATTTTACAAACACAGGGATTGTTAAACTCTTGTTGGTTATGCTTTTGATTACATAGTGGTTGGTTTTAAAGTTTGTGGTTGTGGTTATCAAGATTTGTAGTCATCTAGTTATGTTTAAGACTTGTAGTCGCATGTTGAACCACCTATGGTTGTATGTTGAACTTCTTTTCCTATGTTTGAATATTTACGTTAGTTTAATATGTTTTCTAATTCATAGCTTGTTAAAATTTGTGTTAGTTTAATATTTTTTATAATTCATACCTTGTTTAAATTAGACAGAATAAGTGTTGTTACAACATCTTTACACTTCATATCAATCTCTATAAGGTTACGAAAAGAGCAAGGCATCTCTTTTTGAAATAGTTGGCTCAAGAAGAATTGGCAATGTGTTCCGCAGACACAAGGCTTTGAGTTGTTAGAAGAAAAAAGAAACTTATTTATATTTTTGTTAAATATTGAGACTTCAAAGACATTTGAATTTAGATGCTTGTTTTATATTTACTAGTTTTATAATGTGTTTTAGATTTTTTTATTAATAAATTAAAACCCGAATGTAATTTTTTTTAAATTAGTAAGTTTAAAATTCACACCGAACACAATATGGGATTTCAAAGGAATCCATCAAATCCAATTCCAATTTCAGTTCCATTTCATTCTGTA
Organism: Scalesia atractyloides; assembly: GCA_947069175.1. Lineage (NCBI taxonomy): Eukaryota > Viridiplantae > Streptophyta > Magnoliopsida > Asterales > Asteraceae > Scalesia > Scalesia atractyloides. The sequence continues at coordinate 87,982,416 of CAMTDV010000003.1, forward strand.
AAATGAACGCTACCTTAGGGCTTTTTTGAGTTTGAAGTATCGGATTCTTTTATAGAGTTAAAAAGGTTAATAAAGTAATAAAATTGCCATGTCATAATCGAGAGATCAGCAACATAATTAGAAAACTAACCACGTTATGTTTTTTAAAAGGAGGTCCAGTAAAAAAAAACATAGTCTAAAAGGTGATTTGCCAACTAACAAAAAATAGGCTTAATAAAATCCAATTTATCAAAGAAAAAGAAGGAAATATGTACAAGCAGAACACAAAAAAAAGGAATATCTGTAATTAATTTTTTCATAAACAGTTAGTTATTTTCTCAGCAACTCCCTATCGGCTAGCCATTGGTATTATCAATGGCTATCATGATAATGTTAATTCAAAGAAATCACAAACATATAACATAGTTACTTTAACATTTATTTGTACTTGTGTAGTGACCACTGACCCGAATGTTAATCTATTGTGGCATTGACTTCTTTTAATTAGTTTGTACTTGAGTAATCTGGTTTCATTATAATGTTGTTAGCTTTGTTGTATTCATTAACATTTTACTTTTTAATCATCATAGTAGTTTACTTTAATTTTAAGTCAGTAGATTTATTATTTATATATATTTAAATATTAATAACAAGTAACTATTCATACATTTAACGTGAATAATTAAATTAAATTAATTAAAATATACAATGGTATGGATTTAGTGATCCCAACGTGATTCACTCGTATTATACTTTTGACAGAAGATAACATTTATCTTTTTTTGTATAATATTTACAAAACAAATAAAATAAAGATTTATTTTTCGCCTTTGAAATTTGATGGACTGCTCATGTTATCACTGTTGATGTGATTCTAGGTTCATCGTCTTTTCCTTTTCTAGACCGGATTCACTGCTGTCAGAATCTTACACTGATTTTATAGACACAAAAGATACTTTTTTATCTTACTACCATAATCATTCGATTTAAAAGTATATTTTTTAATAACACTAAAGAAACATGGTTAATTAATTCGATCGTAAAATAATAGAATGGTTTTTGGGTTTAAGTATCTTTCTCACTTTAGTCCAAAAATATTTTTTTTGAATTTAGGTGTTTGAAGTTTTAATTTTGATGTAATTTTCATTTAAAAGAGACCGAACGACAAAGGAAGGTTGTGGTTGAAAACGAGACCGATCGACTAGACCAGTTGGACGGCCAGCCACTTAACGAAGACAGGATAACCAGTTGTGTCACGAAGATGCATTAGCAGAGGTTAGACACATCGGGTTTAGTCGTATAGTATAGAAAGAAAAATTGCTAACATTGTATCTTTCTAAAAGTGTTTATAATAGTGTTTGTCTTTAACTGTGTTGTGTTTTGTTGTAGTTTTATAATAGCAATTAAACTTTGAATGTGTTGTGTTTATAAATTGTCATTGTGTGCGCTGAACCGTGTCGCATTATAGAGGGTAATAATCTAGTTTTATATAGTGTAAATTGCCAAAATCATCCTTTAAGTTTGACCAAATTTTATCAAATCCATCCAAATTTTTGACCCATCCAATTTTTTTCTCACCTGGAGCGCGAAGGTTTATATATCGTTGCTAAATCCATCGATCTCTAACGCCATCAAAATTCAATATTAAATAAGGGGCATTCTTGTCATTCTCTTAATTTATTTAATATTTTTATTATTTACTATTATTAATTTATTTACGTATTATTTTATACAGATAATAAAATAATGTTAACCATATATACGTTTATAGAATTAATATATTAATAAACAATACTAAACGATTATCATGATGGTACGAAAAATAAAATAAAAAATTAGTATTATTTTATTCGCATTTGTCATATATAGAGAAAATTATATATAAAAGATAGGAATTTCTAATATTATTAAGTCGTACTAACTAAATTAGAAATACTAAAAAGAATGGTCGAAAGATGATTGGAAAAAAAATCGTCGGAATAATTAAAAATATAGTGATAGAAAAATGATAAGAATAATTAAAAAATAATAAACAAGAACAGGAGGTCGGAAAAATAGAAGTTAAAAAACTCTTAATAATTTATTACTGGTTTTTGTATATGAGTAATAGTAATAAAAAACATATACAAACTTATAATATTAATATAAAAATATAATATTAATAGTTAATAATCTGTAGTAAATGTAAATAAAATAATACAGATTTTTTATTTTGTTCTTCCGACCATCATTATAAATTTTTAGAATTGTTTATTAATATATTAATTTTATAAACTTATATATGTTTAATACTATTATTTTTATTTTTATAAAAATAATGTATAAGTAAGATAATAATAATAAAAAAAGAAACATTAAATAAATAAATAAAGAGAATGACAAAAATACCCCTCATTTAACATTGACTTTTAATGGTGTTAGAGATTTTGATGGATCTGATAACGATTTATAAACCTCAATGATCCAGATCAATATAAAAATTTGGATGGATCTGACAAAATTAACTAAACCCCACAGACGATTTCGACAGTTTACTCTTTTATATAATTACTTATACCAAAAATACATTATACTTTATAAGAAATCAACGAATACCATACCAAAAATACATTATACTTTATAAGAAATCAACGGATATCATAGTTTATACCATGACAATCAAATTAAACACACAATCTAAGACATCTATCATAAAGTTTTTTCCTTATTTATTTATACTTTAGAATTATCTTTAATTATAGTACATTTAATGTTGAAAAAATTATTTATTGATACATTTTATTAATAAATTTATTAATTGAGGAAAATCGTTATAGTTCTCCACTGGTAATTTTAATTATATTTATTTCTTTTTTTTTAACAGCTAAATATTACATTTTCTGGGTATTTAACCCATGACCTGCTCCCTACTTTTTAAATACCTAGAGGGATTTCCTTTTACCACTAAGTCAAAGCCTTAGTAGCTTTAATTATATTTATTATTACTATTTTTAATAACCATAGTAATATAAATAGGTTAAGTAGTTTTACTTATAACATTTTCAAGCATTTTTTAAATAAAATAGTTAAATAAAATTAAAAAATTTATTTATTGTTAGAATTTTTCAAAAATATTGTGTTTTGATACAATTTTGTGATCAAATTAGGGCTTTTTCTTCCGTCGAAGATTCGTCCGAATCACATGTGCTCAAAAATTCTCATAGAAGATGAGATCAAATTTTTTTTATAAATTTTTCAAACAACAATCATACCGAGTAGATCTCACCAATAGATTGTTATAAGATAAGGTTTGAAAAGAGTGAGTTATAAACAAACTTTACTTCTATTCCTAAACATTGAAAATCTGCTTCTAGAGAGACCCTTAGCTCGAGTATAAACAACATCCAAACAAAACAAACTATAATTATATCAATGACAAAAAAATGGAGACATATAAAGTAGAAAAATAAAAACAGACATAACATTAATGATTTAACATAACTAGTTTCTGAGACCTCCGTGTTGCGGCGGTGGCGTAAAACAGTGAAAAAATAAGGTCAAACATTTCAGCGAATTTGCATGATGAAAAGATCGTTAATAACATACATAACTTTATTCGAAAGTTTATATAAAAAATGAAACCGTTGCAAACTTGTACGTTGTGGCAAGGCCGTTGATAATATTTGAAACCTTATAAAAAAGAACAAAACCTGTAGAAAATTTATGTCGGTATATTGATAAAAATAAACATTTCGAAATGAAAAAAATACATAGATAGAATTAGTTTGTTAAATGAAGTTTGTAGATATATGAGTTTATAAGAGTGTATTGTATAATATGCTAAGGAAAATTATCAATGAAGAGTAGAAAGTAAAAAGGGTAAAAAAAATGGACCATTAAAATGAAAGGAAGTTGAATAGTATTTAAGTGAGGGGGAGAATTTTGTAAATTAATATAGGGAATATATATATTTTACAGGAAACTTACCCTATATATATATATATATATAGGGTAAGTTTTCTATAAAAAAGACCTTTTTCATGAAAAGTCTAAAAAGGCATAGAAATTGAAATGTAGGTATCATGTTTTGTACTTAGACATGATGTTTTGGGTTATTTTGGCAAGAAAAACACCAAACGAAACAATTTAAAACACAATGCAATGTATTATGGGCGTGAAATTTAAAACACAACAAAAACACATTGTTAACACTTAAATCACACTACTTAACGTTTTTGGCATGTTGTTTTAAGTTTTAAGCCTAGAATTCATTGCATTGTGTCTTAAATTGTTATGTTTGATCTTTTTCTTATCAAAACAATCCAAAACATTATACCCAAGTACAAAACATGATGTCTCCATGTCAATTCTTATGTCTTCTCACACTTCTCATGAAAAGTGTCATTTTTACAATATCTTAAGACTATATATATATATATATATATATATATATATATATTATAGCTACAAATAACTTTATAACTTTTTGTTTTTTGCCACATGGGTTTTTTATTTTTGAATTTAACCACCATAGCCTAACTTTCCTTTAGACCATATGATCTTTAATTAGTTTTACGTATTTATGTTATTATTTTATTATTCTTTTATTTAACTTATTAATACTATAACCGCTAAACTCTAATAAAGTCATCACCATAAGTGTTTAACGATTTCTAAGTTATGTGATTTATTTATGGGTTTCATTTTTTTATACCAATATCCCACGCAAGTTATTATCTATATTTCGACGTGAATTTTTGTAACGTTGTTCTTAAACCTATCATTTTTTAAACTCTTTATATGCCATTCGGTTCTTCAAACTCCTCAACACTCATATCTAAATACACCATTACTACGTGTTTTTTATCTATCTTTAAACTGACCCACTGTAATTCATGGCCGCCGTGTTTATATTTATATACGTTTCGATGTAAGTTATGTTTGAATAACTTGGCTTTCATATAAAACGATACAACTTTTCCGTGACTTTTGAATATAACGTTGTGGTTTTTTATCATTACGTTCGCATTTTACATATTTTTATCTATATTTTGAACCCAAATCCGCCACAAAGCTCGGGTGATAACTCAATATATATTTTTAAAATGTAAAGACTCTCCATGTGGGGCCCACACACAGTAGACAGTCGTTTAAAGACAAACTAAAATAAGACTATTTCTCTTTTCACTGTTCATTCCCCATGCTACAAAAATCATCCTTCAATCCCATCTCTTGTTACTTCCACTCTCCATCACCATCATCAATGGCAACCCAAACTAACCACCATCAACCACCGTATTCCACCAACCACCACCATTAACATTCCGACATCCAACACATGTTTGAAAAACCTTTGACTCCCAGCGACGTAGGCAAACTAAACCGCCTCGTCATCCCCAAACAACACGCGGAACACTACTTCCCACTTGCCGACCAACAAAAAGGTTTGGTACTATGTTTCGAGGACGAGACCGGAACCGTGTGGCGGTTTCGGTACTCGTATTGGAACAGTAGTCTATGTGTTGACCAAGGGTTGGAGCCGGTTTGTTAAGGACAAACGGTTGGATGCTGGAGATGTTGTGTTGTTTCATCGGCATGTGGTGGAAAATGATAGGATGTTTATTGGGTGGAGACGCCGGGATGCGGTGATGCCGGCTCATGATAGCATGGTGGCTGCTGGTGGTGCTCATGTTAGCGAGTGGAGTAATTATCCTGTGCAGTATTTGAACCAAGGTCTTCATGCAGGTAATATTATTGTTATTTGGTTTTTTTCGAACGGCAAAAAATCTCACGTATAAACAAAAATACACATTGTACCCCTGATGCGCGAGAACCGGATGGAATCCATAAACCCTCACCGCGTGTCAAGTTTGGACCCGAGATTAAAGCCCCGACTCGTCGCTTTACCGAGATGTCTTTCGAAAATGACCCAAACGAGAATTGAATCTGCGTCTCTACTAGGAAGAACAGACCGTTTTGACCACTGAATCAATATCTCAAGATAGATTTAGGTTTCTTATAAGATTCTTAAAATTAGTAAGAATATGAACTATGTTACATCATTCACATTCAAGAATCTTAAAATTGGTAAGAATATGAAGTATGCTACATCATTCACATTCATTAGGTCAATGGGTGTAATTATTTTCAAGAATTTTAAAATTAGTAAGAATATGAAGTATGTTACATCATTCACATTCATTAAGTCAATGGGTGTAATTATAGTCGCATTTACAATTTACAATTATTAAAAAATGGTGACATAATAATTCTATAAATAGTGCTCAATTATTTTTACTAGCCAGCTAATATTGTTTGTTTTGCTTTAAGCGAGTTTACGGATTTGTTTTAGTTGGCCATGTGAAGGCTTCTCAGAAAGTTATCTATCGTGAATTTGCAAGTACCAAAAAGCACTTAATTATAAAATTCTCATCACATCTACAACTAATGAGTTTAAAACGTGTTATAGTCGATGCTTATTAAATTATTGTGGAAAATCAAAATATTTAAAAATGTAGTTTCAACTTACTAGTTAATTTATCAAAATTTTAAAATATGTGAGGAATCAATGTTCACATAAATGATGATAAACTAATTTTCTTTATGAAATGGAATTGCAGGAGAGACATATGAAAATGTGGATACTCACCAAAGAGGAGTGGTAGCAACAAGACGATTGAGGTTGTTTGGGGTGAATCTAGAGTGCCCAGACGATTCGGAGCCATCAATGTCATATGGTTCGAACCAGGGTGGTCAATCAGACTACCAATATAGCTTCATTTCCAACAATTCGCATCAAGACATGGTTAGTTATATTTTCATGTTTATTATTTTATAAGACAAATTATATATATTATATATATATACTTGTTTAATAATTAATAGTCGTGACAATGAGAACGACAAAACCAAGGATTAAATTAAGTTAGTGTTTTAGGTTTTTTAATATTATATATTTTAAGTTAAAATTTATCTTAGTTTAGAATTTAGAATATTATCTCTACTTCTGAAATTATTATATAATTTTTCCATGTGTTTTTGGTATGATTAATACACAAGTCAGGATTTTGTTGCCTCCTCTTATGGGACAAATATATTTTTATGCATATTTTAAAGAGAGATTACATGCACACCGTTGTTCATTTTGAGTTTTTAATTCAAACTTTTTGGTCGGTCAAAAGCTAATTGCCAAATTGGGAAAACACACACACAGCTGATAACAATTTTTTTTCTTTACAGTTGGATGTCACCAGCCACATTGTTTTTCTAAATTCAACATAGCAAAAATACAAAAAATAAAATAAAGAAAGGTACTCAAAATACATCAAAAAAATCTTTTTTTTTTTTTTTGGAAATTTGATGCATCAATAAGAAAAGTATTTTAAATCCATAGATACAACAAAAGATGTCAAGTTAGATATACTTTTAGATATTTGTCTTATATTTTTACATATTTTTATGCTTTTAATTGACAACACATACATGAGTCCAACCTTACCCTCGTAACAAAATGTATAAACTACTGTTGCTAATGTATCTATTCTTGATTCTTCAGTAGTTTGGTCTGATTTTATTTGTTTCTGTTAGTTAACGTTTGGAGTAATATCTGATGCATGTGAATCAAATTGTTTTGTATTAATGTGGTGTGAACTTCACTAGCTGAAGGACGGAGAGTAATATAAATATTATTATTTCATAAAAAGATAATGAATGTAACATATACTTTATATAGATTTAATAGAACACTGCAAATACCCACTCATATATGATCTTTTAATGAAGAATCAGTTTTAGTTTTAAGTAAAGAATTATGAATTTATAAAAATAACCTATCAGCTGTTTACTACTGATCACATACACTTGCGAATAACCTAAACTTGTTTTTATCTTGGTTATCTGTCATTGCACCCCAGAATATGTGTACCCAAGCTTTTTTTATATATGCTTTTATATAGATATAGATATCCTTGCAGTACTACAAAACGAGGTATTTGTGATGAATCTGCAAACGTCTCAAAATTAGCGACGTATTTAAGTTTATCGTAAGTTAGTGACAGATTTGTTTTCGTCGCCATTTTTGCGATGATCTTCTTGGTCAAACATAGTACTAGTTGATCAAACTAAACCATACATAGCCAAACATATCAATAATTTTTCAAGCATGATTAGGATCGGTCATATGCAGGGGTGGACAGGGGTGAGGGGCACCCCCTTAAAAAAAGTAGTGTATATTATAAACAAAAGTCTCGATCGCCCCCATTAAAAGTTTGTTGAATCCCTCGTTTGTAACCTTAGAAAATAAATTATGGGTCCGTCACCAGTCGTAGCTTAAATTTCTAACATAAAATGAACCATGATAAAACATGTTATAACCTACTTTTGTTTTAAAAGAGACATTGATTGTTGGCTAAAAGTTTTAGAAGATGTGAAGACCCCCTTTTATCCATTACAAACCATATGACTTATTAATGTTAAAGGCCTAGTATGACGGATTGACATGTATGACTCATTATAACTTATTACAGGCTAATATGGTTCATTAGTCATCACAAAATCTAACATATTAAAGTGTTATGTGACCCATAAACAACGATTAGTTGCTTACTTTAGTTTTTTTAAAAGTTACCAACTTCTAGGTGTTCTGTGCATTGTAGAGACATTGATCGTTGGCTAAAAGTTTTAGAAGACTACCTGAGCTCAAATATCCCCCTATTCCAAAGCTTTATGCTGTAAGAAAAGACTTATGTTTTGTAGTGTTTAAACCGAAAAAAAAAACTTTTAATTATTTTGTTGCTAGACATTTACTTTTCATACTTATTTTGACTAGTTGAGTATTTGTTCTCTTATCTTCCACAATTTGTAGATTCCATCCGAGAGTTTCAAGTCACTAGCAAGCTCCAAGTTTTCCAAGTGGCAATGCAGGGAATGTTACGCGTTTTTTTTCTTTTTTTTTACAGTTGCACAAACGTGTATATATCTATGAGATTTGTGGATGTGTAGAAAGTTTTGGTTTGATTTGCGAACTTGTAGAGTTTTTTGTTTGATTTGTGAATTTGTAGAAGTTTTTTGTTTGATATAACTTGTAGAAATTTTTGTTTGGTTTTGTGCATGTAAGTAGAGAAACACAAAAGTATGTTTTTTTATTTATCCAGAAATTTTTTGATAGATTTACTACAGAAATCACATCGTAAAACATCGCTAAAAGATGCGTGGCATGCGATTTTGGTTAAAAAAAATGAAGCACGTCGTCTAAAAATGTCTTTGCCGCATATCTTTACAATGGAATATATCGTCGTTAACATCCGTCGCAAATGTAGTCACAAAACTATTTACAACGGCCAAAATCTGTTCAAAAAGGCTATATGTTACGTAGTTGTGACCATTAGCCTCATTGTGTTGTATAATTGTATAGAATATGGTTTGTCAAGGCTTGACCTTACAAGACTGTGCACACGAGTGACACCACAGAGTTTAACAAAATTCATTTTTTTTTCAAAATACTTGAAGTTATTACAATGAGTACTCGATTTATTTTTATTTCAATTTTTTCAGTTTTTACAGCAAGTGTACTCAACGATATATTTTAGAATTTCTTTTAAACATATTATCTTAAAAGATTTTAAATATTAATTAAGCTAGTTAGTTGATTTTAATATCTAGTTATACTAGTTTTATAAATATATTTAAAGAGTAATATATTAATTGTATATACCTACAAGATATATTTATTATTTTTTCAATACATAACATAATTTTTTTTTCATTTCAATGTGTTTTTTTTTCACGTGCCCTAGCTTATCTTTTACTTTGTGTCTAGGCTTCAGACGAGGCCTATGCATATTGAGTGCGTCTAGCGCCCTTGATAACTATGAAACACACAAAAAAATCCGATAACGATAGTGCAAAGTACCAAAAAATTCGTAAGCCAACTCGTATAAGAACCGAAAACAATAAAACTGATATTGGTAATGGTAACGATGTTGTTCGGTCGGTATACCGACTCGGTATGAAATGATATTGGTACAACACTAGTAGCGCTACGACACAATACCGATACAAGGTATAATTTAGGATGCAAAGAAAAAGTTTATGTCGAACACAACTAAATTTTATAATAAATATTTTACCGAAAAATTTATATTTTTACATTAACATGATTGTTTAATTTGTATTTGGTTGTTTAACAAAATTACTAGCTTACATTTATGCACATTTGCATATCTAGCTTTTGTAGAATTTACTTACGTTAAGTATGTTTGTTGGTTTTTGTAATTCTTCAAATTATTCATAATTCTCAAGTCATTTATTACTTAAGATTCATTAAATAAGAAATCAATATTGATGCTTTTTAGTTCTATAACTTATTCATAGTTCTCAAATGCTCAAAATGTTGTTAGTTTGCTACGAGAATTCTAGTTTTTTTAAATGGTCGTAAGTTACTAACAAATCATTTTATTAAACCAAATTCTATTAAGAGTAAAGTGTAATTAGCGTCCATATAGTTTAGAAGTGGTGTCATGATGAGTCCTCGGAGGAAACCTTCAGAAACTTGAGTCCCCATGTATAAAAAGCGCTACATGTTGAGTCCCTGCAGCCAATCCTGTTAGTTTAAATTGTTGAAATGACTATATTACCCTTTTCCCCATCATCCTACGTACTTGTGGTTTATAACCTTTTATTCTTTGATTCCCTAAGCTTGACAGTTTTTTACCTTCCAAATTCAAATACAATCCTTTCAATCTGCGTCCCTATAGTCTTTAATAAGTATCAAAATGCTTCCCTATTATTAATAATGTGTAGTTTATGATTATGAATTATATGTTAAACATTTCTAAAGTTAGATTACATTAACATTTCCTAAAATCAACATTTCAAAAAAAAATATATATATATATATATATATATATACGGCATTAATCATAAGTTATGATCACATCAAAAATTAGATAATCTTACAAACATCTACATCAAAAGTTAGATTATCCAAACACTAATTCATATCTCCAATCAAAAGTTGTGTTAATCAAGAACCTCACAATCACCCGAACATGCACGACCAGATGGCTCAAGATAACTGTCACCCTAACCTCGGCTACAAATATTAACCAAACAAAGTAAACTAATAAAAAAATAATTACAATAATCAAACTTATAAACCAAAATAACTACAAAAACAAGATACCAAAATAACTACACTAATCAAGATTATTAACCAAACGAGTGTTAACCAACATAATTAAACCAATCAATGAGTTTTAAGCAAATTGACTAATTAAGTTCACTACATGCCTTACCATGGTTATCGAAGGTTTTCTCAGCTAGAAATGGCATCTCTTTGGGTGGCGATGTACAATTGGAACAAAGCGGGTGGTCAACAGTGGGTGTTGTGACGGTGATCGCCTTTGGGTGTTGTGACGGTGTAACACCCCAAAACGGGTTTGGTAATCAAACCACGTTACTATTAAAGAGCGGTAAAAGACCGTTAGTGGTAAGAGTGAACCTATAAACAAAATAACTAGGAATAAATTAACCTAGTTAGTAACATGGAAATAGCAATAAAACAATGAGTTGTAGCTCTTAATAAATAAAACCTCAAACATGAGCGACCAAAAGGGGAAAAAGTTAAAACTGGAATATATATAATAAAAACAAAAAAAAACAAAACACCACACACACAAAAGGGGTGTGTGTGTACCGACCAGGAGCAAGACAAAAGGGGTAAACCCTTGTTCTTCTTAAATCGTCAAATTGAAGGATGAATCGAACTTAGAATTGATGCATGAACACATATAAACGATCACCTAAACGAGAGGATCATAAGGTATGTCTCAAAACTTAGATTGGTGAAATCATAACTTAAGACAAGTAGAATACTTGCAATTAGATTGTTGGATTATGATCCAAAGGAGAAATTGAGTGTTATGTATGCTTAATTTTGTTAGATATCAAGAAATTGTGAAATATTTGAGGTATGATTACTTGTAGGTGATTTACAAGTAGATATTGGAGTGGATTTTGATAATATGATGAAGTTGATGATATATCTATGTTTAGAATCATCATGCATGATAATAGTAGGAAGATACTTGAACAATTTATGAGTTTGAGTACATATTCATACTTGCTATGGAATGGTTTTGTACGAAATGGTGAAAAAGATGTTAAGTTATGTTAATAAGTGTATAAGATCATGTTGTGTACTAGTTTGCATGTAGAACTTGATTATATTAGGTATTTGAATGAATGTCTAATAATATGGTGAAAATGGGTTGTTACATAAAGATGAAAACCCTTAGTTCTAGTACAATGAATGGATAAATTAGCATTGATAATCGAAAGTTAAGTTAACTTGATGTTAACAATTGCTCGAACTTGTTTAAGTAAAAGAAATGACATGAACTTGGTTGGGAATTTAGATGAGAAGGTAGCTTAAACATATCACATGCCGGTGTAAGACCCTAACTTAAAATATTTAAATTTCTATTAAAATTTTGTATTTAAACGAGTAAATGCGAATACACGTCACTACAAATTTTCGAGTTTATTAAAACTTTATGAACACCGAACATCTGGACATGTCGTTTATGATTATTTCCATAATATTGAAACCAATTGCGGAAGCTTGATCTTTGATCGTGTTCGGTTCTTCATCGAGCTTGATCGTCATCCAGAGGTGCTTGCGATTAACCTAAACTAGAAATTTGCAAAATGTTAGTATTATAGCAAATTACCGAAAAGCACGACATAACCGACTAGTCAAAATAATCAAATCAGAAATTTAAATTTTTGAGGTGGCGTCGGCGACGGCACCTTGCCGCGTGGGCTACGCCTCTTTAAAACTAGCGTCGGAGCTTTACCTGCCGTAGGCAGTAACTTAAGTCGTCGGGACTATAGTGTTGCGTCGGCGACGGCAGGTGTGCCGTCGGCGACGGTGCCTTCTGCAGCAATTTTGCTGCAGATTTGTTAGTTTGTCTGTTTCATCCGTTTCAAGTCCCGAACATTTAAAACACGACTCGAGACTTACGGTGACATGTCCGTAAAACACTTTTTCTTATTTTCAATCGACAATTGCCCACCGTAGACTACGGCTGGTCACCGTGGCTTAAGGTGGGCTGCCGTAAGATTTTCCGTTTTTGCCGTTTTTGTTACGAAAACTTCCGTAACTTATTATACTTTCTTCCGTTTCCTATGAAACTGGTTTCTAAATGTCCGTAAATGTTTTCTTACATAATTAACTCAAATTCCAAATCCTGGATTCTTAATTCTTATGCATTATGCGTCCATTCCTGGATTATGCATATATTCGTTTTGATCCATTAAGAGATTTAAGCACTTAAGCTTAAATGTCACTTCCTCTTACCTTACTAAAATATCTATTCATTTTCCACCACAACTATACTTCTGGTGATTGGATATAGAAAATGGTATATTTTCAAATTCTATCCTTCGGTTTGACAATTTACGTAAAAGACCCATTATGAGGCATTAAGCCAAAACGGCTTATGCCATTCACTATTACTCTACCGTAAGGGTGTAGTTTATTATAAAACTCATTTTTAAACTACCCTCAAATGTCGTTTAGTCAATTTATCATTCAAGGGCATTTTGGTTAAATTTTAGCCTTTTTTACGTCGACGAACATTTAAATGCATATTTTGACCAAACAAGCATCTTTGACTCATATTCTATTAAATTTTCACTACGTTCCTAAGAACGAAATGTCTAGTATTTAAATTATTAGACATACGTCTCTAGATAATCCAAGGTTCATCCAAGCCTCATTTAACTCTCTTCGGACCTTAAACTCCACTATAAGAGTTTGACTCATTACACATACCTGGCTCGGGTTATGGTATTGACCCATTTAAATACCATGCACCATTAATTACCAATTAATAACAACACGAGTCAAACTCTATTTCCCTGTGAGCACAAAACTTGACAAGCAACCATTAGATATTATTGTCAAATGATGGTGACAACACCATTTGACCCATTTGGCCTAAATGGCCAATTTATCATTATGAAATGTATTTATTTACCATCTCACCATTTAATTTGTTTCACTTACGCCTTATGCTTATATTTATTAAGGTTGTTTCTTAATTCGTTCGACTCATTACGGTTTACACCATAGAGTGCCCTTATTTTAAAGTTTAATATTTATTTGTTAACTCGTGACTGAATTACCATCTTTACCCCTGTTTATTCCTTATGGTTTACACCATAAGGAAACTTTTTCAGAATTTCTCGCTTATTTGTCATTACATGACTATATTACTATTTTATCCCTTTTTACCATCAATTATGGTTAAATGTCATATTCACTTGTTCCGACCCCTATCGATTCGCGTCAGAACCTTATATTTTGAGATCTAGTTCCGAATACCAATTCGCTTATTCTTAGTCAAATACATAAGTAAATTTACTATTTAAAGGATGTAAGAGTTACTTACCTTGAAATCCGATTATGTTTTCCACGCGTATTCGATCCGTTTGATCCGCTTCTCTCCAAGCTTCCTCCTAGCTTGTCAAGCGTCAAACTACCTTTTATCATTTCGCAAGATGGTTAGATTAGTTATTATTTATCAAGACCATTCCACCTTACGGACTTTATATCAAAATCACCATTTGATCTTATTATAGGTCGGTTTGACCTTAAAAATCAACTGCTATTAACACACGCCAATGTACAATTTAGTTTAACAACTCATTTAAGCAACTTATCAAATTCCCGGTAGTCATTATTCTTAAGCTACCATTTTAACTACTTTTCTCAACCAAGTTCATATCATTTCTTTCACTTAAACAAGTTTGAGCAATTGTTAACATCAAGTTAACTTAGCTTTCGATTATCAATGCTAATTTATCCATTCATTATACTAGGACTAAGAGTTTTCATCTTTATGTAAAAACCCGTTCACCATATTACTTAGATATTCATCTGAATACTTAATATAATCAAATTCTATATACAACTAGTAGACAACATGATCTCAAACACTTATCAACATTAACTTAACATCTATTTCATCATTTCGTTTAAAACCATTCCATAGCAAGTATGAATAGGTACTCAAACTCATAAATTGTTCAAGTACCTTTCTACTATTATCATGCATGATGATTCTAAACATAGATATATCATCAACTTTATCATATTATCAAAACCCACTTCCATATCTACTTGTTTATCACCTACAAGTAATCATACCTCAAATATTTCATAATTTCACTATATAACGAAAGTATGCATACATACACATTCAATTTCATCCTTGGATCATAATCCAACAACCTAATTGCAAGTATTCTACTTGTCTCAAATTATAACTTTCACCAATCTAAGTTTTTAGACATACCTTATGATCCCCTAATCAAGGTGATTAATGATTCATGTTCATGCACGGATTTGAGGTCCTATTCCCCCTTCAATTTTGATAATCTTGGAGAAACTAGGGTTTCCCTTGTTTCTTCTCCTGATGATCGACATACATACACACTCTAAGTGTGTGTTATGTTTAAACCTTTTGTTTTTAAATCACAAGTATCCTTTTTACGCAGCTTTGGTCCCTCAACTTTAGTTTCGATTATATATAAAGCTCCAACTCATTGTTTTATCACTTATACATGTTATTAACTAGGTTAATTTGTTCCTAGTTATTTTGTTCACGGGTTCACTTTTACCACTAACGATCTTTTACCCGCTCTTTAATATTAACGTGGTTTGATTACCAAACCCGTTTTTTTGGGGTTTTACAAGTCTACCCCCCTTAAAGAGGTTTCGTCCTCAAAACCTTTGTTACGTAGTTCCTTGGGTTCATCCAAATGGACTCGGTTCCGTTTTCACCTTAGCGTTGCTCATATTTGAATTATTTAGAAATCTTACCAGAAAGATGTGACAATGTCCTTCGGACTCCCAAATGGTGTCCGACTCCTTTCTTGCTCTTCTTTTTTATTGATGTTTTGTATTCAAGGCATTTAATCTTTCGGTCAAGGGTTGTAATATACCTTGTCACGCGTGCCTTTTTTGTGTAGGGCCTTCTTGGCCATCAAATCCGATTAGCATTCCTCTTCCTCATAATTCACTAGAGCGAGTCACCCTTTGGCTACTCAGTGGTATGAGTCTGTCATCATATTTTTATTTCATGCTAATCATATAAGGATAAGCATACTATACAAGTTTTAAAATTTAACTTGACCTTGATCGGTCTTACCGGTTAGACTTATCAGTCACCGGTTACCTTATACCTCATAGTTTGGTTACCCTCAAATTGCCTTTGCAAGGCTCTATCTCTCTTTTTTTAAATCTTCGAGACCTCAGTCCAATAGTTCGTGTTACAAGGTAATCATATACTATGTTATTGGTTGTGATTGCATCACGTCATGTTCTAGTGTATATCAATTCTTCGTTTTTCGAAAATTTTCTTTTCGAATTTATCATCTTGCACCTATTGGTGTCAAGACCTATTTCCTTTGATATTAATCATTTTCCAATTTCTCTCATTCATTTATATTTGTTAAAATGTTATTTCTAACTAAAATTAATTTTTAGTTTTATGTTTTCTCTTTAACTAATGCCAATTACTAATATCAAGCAATTGGTAATCAAGTATTTATTCTTTACTATTCTTATTTTATGCGGGGAATCATAACCGGTTCCCTCGCTTAGTTAATAACCCTTAAGCCCTTCTCGCTTAGCCTTGTAGGCTATTTCTTTAGGTTTTCACCCTCTTCTTCTCTTTTATTTAGCCTCCTAAGGTGAGGTCTTTAATGCATCATTCTTCTTGATTCGTGACCTCAAGATTGTTTTGACCCTGTAGATCATTATACTATTTATAACCCGAAGGTCGTGATGATCCCTTAGATCATCGCTTTACCTGTGTCGTTCTATAAATATATTTGGTGTCATTGCACCTCTTTTCTTATTTGAAGAAAAATCATTTACATTACCTTTTCTTTATCTGCCAATCATGGCTCTTCTTACCATGAAGGCTAAATTATTTTACTTTAATTATGACCTCAGACTATGTTTGATCCGAGTAACAACAATTGGTTTTCTATAACTCCGCGAGTCATTTATGCGTCACCTTCACTTGTTGGATCTATTATTTATTTTACCTCCTTTGGGTGATGATCACTTGCGTCTAAGCCTGGCGCAAGGTCAAATGGCATTAACCACTCGTCATCTCCGAGTCACAACTACCATCTTTAGTGGCAACCACAACATTTTGTGCATGTTGCCAAAAGTACTTATTCTATAATAGAGATCCGACACTGTATATTGGTATCTGCACGCCCGCGCGATCATAGTCCATGACTAGATTGTTTTCCGTTTACAATTCTTCCGACTCTATGACTTCATATGCCATTTATGCGTCGGTTTGTCTCACGCTTACCTTTATCCGGTTTAAGCCTATATTTCTTTACAACTCATTACCTGGGTTCTATATCTTAATGTTTTAACGCTCCCGTTATTCATTTTGCGTTTTCGTTTAAATTCATTCACGGCCTTTTACACTGGTTCATTAATCTTTCACGCTCCCATTATTTGGTTTGCGTCTACATTTATATTTAATCTCGTCCCATTACCCGGGCTCATTATTCTTTTGTTTTTAACGCTCCTGTTACCCGGTTTGCGTTTACTTTTATATTCAATCCTTATACTTTATTGACTCGTTGACTTGTTCGTGTGAAATTCATCACTTATGAACAATCAAACCTTATTCCTTATTTGACCTGTTTGACTTGTTTGTATGAATTCCATCACTTATAAACAGTCAAACTTTATTCCTTTTTTTGACCCGTTTGACTTGTTCGTGTGAAATCCATCACTTATGAACAATCAAACTTTATTCCTTTTTTGACCCGTTTGACTTGTTCGTGTGAAATCCATCACTTCTGAACAGTCAAACTTTATTCCTTATTGGACCCTCCTTGACGGCCTCACAGACCATGAATGATGATTATCATCATCATTTCTTTCTTTCCCTTTTTATCTTTACTACAACCATACTCAATGACTTTGATCATTTTCCGTGCGGGCACTATCTCCGTTCCTATGACCCCGCGGGTTATTTATACTTTGGTTTTACGTGCCCTTTTGTCAACCATGGCTTTTTCGTCCATATGACTTATTCCACGAATTTCCTTGGGTCATTTATTTCTATGTACGCCGTATATCGTTTTTTTATAGTTCCCACAAAAACCATTTATACGAGTACGCCTCTAAGATTTCTTGACCCCAAGAATCTTTTAACTCTTCTCATTCACCTTGTTTTTACCACATCGGATGTATATCTGTTTATTATAACAAATTCATGGTATCATGTGTTTACTACTTACTTGGCTAGAGTAAGCGATCAACACATGATACGTGTGACCTTATTATAACTACCACATTACTCCCCATGTAAGTAAATCCTCGGTTCATGTCCATATTTCAGATTTTATTTGGTAAAACCTTGTTTAATTGTTATTTAACAATTATTAGTTTTTTACCTTTTTCATGTCAAAACATAGAGAATGTTTTTCCTTTTTATAAAACTTTTTATGTAACTACATTTATCCATGTGATCGTTACTTTTCCTCGATAGGATTTTATTGAAAATTTCTACTTGGATGGTTGATCCCATTCAAGTTTCAAATTCTGAATTTTTTTATTGTTTTGTTATTTACAATTGTGAATAACGTATAATTCCCACCCAAATTCCTTTGGGAACATCGTCCTGGATAGGTATCCCATCCGGATTTCTGAATCCTTAAAATTTGTATGCAACCGTTATTCATTGCACATCTATCGCATACTACTTATTCGTGCAATAATTTAAAATGTGCACCTGGGTGGTATTTGCCCTCATGGGCTTTCATTGCCTTTCACCATTATTCCATATCCTTATTTGATTTAGGTCCTTGGTGAGCATGCTTTAGTTGTCATACTTTGAACCATTTCTTCATCATATCGGTAGATCCTTAGACTCCCCTCATCTTCAGATTCGATGGTCCTTCAACTTGAAATCCCATTCAAAAAGATTAGTAGCGTTGACATCAATAAGCGCTCGTATTATAATATAAGGCTTTCTACGATACATGTCAACACATGTAATTTTCTAACTATACCGATCTTTTGCCAATTCAATTGGGTTAACGTGCCTTTTCACGATAATCTTATGTGTTGTCTACAACACTTAACATGCTAGACCCTTAATAGTCATAATAACTTACCGGATCATGCGATCAAGTCTCAAACCGAACACATTTGATCATTAACCTTAAGCTCTGATTACCAACTTGTAAGACCCTAACTTAAAATATTTAAATTTCTATTAAAAACGCATTTAAACGAGTAAATGCGAATACACGTCACTACAAATTTTCGAGTTTATTAAAACTTTATGAACACCGGACATCCGGACATGTCATTAATGATTAATTCCATAACATTGAAACCAATTGCGGAAGCTTGATCTTTGATCGTGTTCGGTTCTTCATCGAGCTTGATCGTCATCCAGAGGTGCTTGCGATTAACCTAAACTAGAAGTTTGAAAAATGTTAGTATTATAGAAAATTACCGAAAAGCACGACATAACCGACTAGTCAAAATAATCAAATCAGAAATTTAAATTTTTGAGGTGGCGTCGGCGATGGCACCTTGCCGCATGGGCTACGCCTCTTTAAAACTAGCGTCGGAGCTTTACATGCCGTAGGCAGTAACTTAAGTCGCGGGGACTATAGTGTTGCGTCGGCGACGGCAGGTTGTGCCGTCGGCGACGGTGCCTTCTGCAACAATTTTGCTGCAGATTTGTTAGTTTGTCCGTTTCATCCGTTTCAAGTCCCGAACATTTAAAACATGACTCGAGACTTACGGTGACATGTTCGTAAAACACTTTTTCTTATTTTCAATCGACAATCGCCCACCGTAGACTACAGCTAGTCACCGTGGCTTAAGGTGGGCTGCCGCAAGATTTTCCTTTTTGTCGTTTTTGTTACGAAAACTTCCGTAACTTATTATATTTTCTTCCGTTTCCTATGAAACTGGTTGCTAAATATCCGTAAACGTTTTCTTACATAATTAACCCAAATTCCAAATCCCGAATTCTTAATTCTTATGCATTATGCGTCCATTCCCGGATTATGATGGGTAGATATTTTAGTAAGGTAAGAGAAAGTGAGATTTAAGCTTAAGTGCTTAAATCTCTTAATGGGTCAAAATGAATATATGCATAAACCGGAAATGGAAGCGTAATGCATAAATATTAAGAATCCGGGATTTGGAATTCGGGTTAATTATGTAAGAAAAATTTTACAGACATTTAGAAACCAGTTTCATAGGAAACGGATGAAAATATAACAAGTTACGGAAGTTTTCGTAACAAAAACGGCAAGAATGAAAAATCTTGCGGCAGCCCACTTAAGCTACGGTGGCCAGTCGTAGCCTATGGTGGGCAACTATTGATTGAAAATAGGAAAAAGTGTTTTACGGACATGTCACCGTAAGTCTCGAGTCGTGTTCTAAATGTTCGGGAACTGAAACGGGTGAAACGGACTAATTAACAAATCTGCAGCAAAATTGATGCAGAAGGCACCGTCGCCGATGGCACAACCTGCCGTCGCTGACGCAATGCTATTGTAACATTTATGAAAAACGGGTTCAAAACCCGCTTCGTTTAATAATCAAATATTCGGTTAAAAGTTCGTTGCGTATTTATTGTGCCGATTATTTTAAATATTTCATAATAAATAAATATTATAGAATTTAGAAACCATAATTAATAAATAATAATAATAAGTAAATAAAAATAAACCCTAAAATAATAAATAGAGTAGCCGGATCTCGAACACGGGTCACTCCCTATGTCACACACACATAACACCACTGGATCACCTACACCTCATGTGAATAAAACTATGATTTTTAAAACTTAAGCTCGTGTAAACCTTTACCCGCAGAACGAGATCCGAAATCAGAAAAACCGCCAATCATCTTCATCAAAGTCAATCAATGCTTTCGGTTATTTGTTCATAAATAACTGATCCTTTGATAAGTTTCAAATCGGTAATCATGTATAATGATTATAACATATTTTGAAGTTAATGACCGAGGGGTTATAATTGAGACCTTGGGTGATTATAAATACCAGTTAAACCATACCGTCGCCCAATTGCTCCTCAAATTCAAACCTTTCTGCTCTCTCCAAACCTCGCCGGAATTGTCTGGTAGTCGCCAGAAAATATCACCGGAAAACCGAAGTTTTACTTCTAATCGGTATAATTCTCAACTCTTTTTGTAATCTATTATTCAGCATGTATTAATCTTAATCAGTCAACCAGATTTTGTTTCAAACAATTTTCGGTCGAGTAATAAGTTCTGTGTTTTTAAAGTGAAGAAGATGAAGTTTAAGATGTATACTAATATAATTAAAATCGGGTATTTAACCGGGTTAGACACACAGTCCAGCGGTGGACTGTGTGCAATTACAAAGCACACGTCCCCAAGTTCGAGTCGCACATGTTTCCGATTTTCTGAAATAAAGCCAACACTTTTTAAACTTATTCAGATCAATTCACAGTATATATATAAGATGAATATAATCCAGTGTTTATGCAGATTAGACACACAGCCCAACTGGTTGGGCTGTGTGCACTCGAACCATAGATCCCGAGTTCGAGTCCGGGTTCTGTAACCAGTTCCGGCCATGTTAAAACCTTTTTAATAAAAACTAAATAAGGTTAAAGCTAGTTAGTATATATATATATAATTAAAACAGAGAATATTTCGGGTTAGACACGTAGCTCAGTTGGTAGAGCTGCGTGCGCGTATACGGGAGGTCACAGGTTCGAACCTCACTCGCCGCCTGAATTTCATGCTATCCGACCGGTCAGACCCGGTCAGACCTGACAAGGTCAACATATTTTTTTTAAAATATGTTTCTTATTTTACTTATTAAAATTGAAAAATTATTTAAAAATACTTAAAAGTAAGATTCCTAAGGTTAAAAAAATTTGCAATAAACTCATAAAAATAAATCTAAAAATCTCATTAAGAGCACTAATTAAAAATATTAATCTCAAATAAAAATTATTTATTTTATCGAATTGTTTCGTTATTATTTAGGTTAGTTTTCCCTCGTCGGTTGAATCATAAAATCGTGCGCATTCATCATTATCAAGGAACGCACCCACTGTGAGTGAATCTCTACCAATTCCCCGTTTTAATCATGTTTTGGGGTGTATCATGTGTCGTACTATTCTTTTATTTTATTTAAACACTTGTGCATACATCATATCCGTGATCAAATATGTATTGATTGTTGTGTGAATTATATGTAGATTAAATTTATCATCTCAGTGCACGCATTTCATTAGGCCCATCAGTTCCCTGTGGGATACGGGTTGAGCATCAGGAGCCTCATTAGATCGGCTCCGTTTGATTGAGCCTTGATCTCAAATACATCATCGTTCATGTCATATACTCATCCAAAGTGGTTTGTGATTGTTTACATGTATATGTTTGCTCACATGTGATTAATGCACAAAGTTTCTTTAATAAATAAAACAAGAAATTAGTTAAAATGTTTTATCAAGGTTCACTCGCCAACTTTTTTTTGACCCAAAATCTCCCCTGTTTTACACATGATACAGGTGATCCAGCCAAGACAGGAAACACTTAGGATGCCCTAGAAGAATAAACAAGTTAATGCTTTGGAATAAATATATAGTTTCATTTTCCTTTGTAATTGTATGAATTTTGTTTTAGATATTTAAGTTTGTAATTTGAATTTAATAAATATGAAACATCTTAGTAAATATCATGAGCTTTGGTGATAACCCAATTATGCCCCGACTTTTATTCCGCTGCGGGTCGGGGTGTGACAGCTATAGTCCTGACGCTTTAAGCTACTGCCTACGCCAGTAAAGCTCCGACGTAGGTTTCAAGGAGGCGCCGCCGACGAGGCTTTCAGTCGCCGCCAATGCTACCTCAGAAACTAAATTTTTCTGTTTTGATATTTTGACAAGTAGTTATGTTATGCTTTCGGTTATTTGCTATAATACTAATATTTTGCAAATTTTCAGTTCATGGTAATCAAGAATACCTTTGGATGACGATCAAGCTCAATGAAGAACCGAACACGATCAAAGATCAAGCTTCCGCATTTGGTTTCAATGTTACGGAAGTAATCAGTATGATATGTCAAAATGTTTAGTGTTGATAAAGTTTTTAATAAACTCGAAAATTTGTAGTGACGTGTATTAGCATTCACTCGTTTAAATGCGAAATTTTTAATAGAAATTTAAATATTCTAAGATAGGGTCTTACAAATAGGATTGGGTTTAGGTTTGGGCTTATGTTATACGATGCTTTGGGGGTTTGGGTGTTGTGTTATGCGACAGTGGTTGGGAGGTGTTGTGGTGGTGATCGTTAGAGGTGTGGGAGAAGAGGGAGGGAGGCAACCACTTCGATCGGGTTTTGGTTTGGGTTTGTACGACGATGTGGGGGTTTGGGTTTTGTGCAACGATGTAAGATGGTGGTGGCTGATTGGAGGGAGGTGAGGTGGTGGTGGTCGCCGGAGGCTTGTAGGAGAATAGGGAGGGAGAAGAGGTAGCTCGGGACTCAAACATCAAATAATGAAATTAGTTGGGGTGTCAAGATGAAGATAAGGTTTTTGATGGTGTGAAAAGACTGTTTCACCCTAGGCTTTAAAGTATCTAACGACAAAAACTAACCCCGTTTGCTGCAGGTACTCAACATGTAGCGCTTTTATACCACATGAACTTAAGTTTCCAAACGTTTTCTCCAGGGACTCATCATAACACCGCCCCTAATCTTCAGAGACAAAAATTTCACTTTACTACTCTATTAATAACAAAATGAAACGGAATTATTTACACTGCCAAAGTAGTTCGCCACATGTATTTTTTTTTAAAGTTATCATGATTTGATTTTTTTCTCAAATAATTTTCTTGTTAACATATTAAAAAATAAATACACTGTGATGTTTATTTATTTATTTTTGAACATTCCGATATAAATTTTATTAAAAACGAATACCGGTACCGCTTTGAACAAAACCGATACCGATCGAACAACATTGGACTTTACTCATTTCTTTTTGGATTTCGGTTTGATACACCCTAGTTTCGATATTTTTCGTTATTTTTTCACGTTTGGTACCCATAACTTCGACTACCAGATACATGTATTTACTTTTATGGTTTTCAGTTTCGATACGAGTCAGTTTTGGTATTTTTCACTACGAGTACCTAGTAACTTCGACTTCCATGAAGAATGGATATTTTTTTATGTTTATGCTTAATGAATGTTTTCTGTTAGGTAATTGCTTTAACGTTGTGTTCCCGAGTCTGATAAATTAAAGAAAATAAGAGAAAATGAATTAAAGAGAGAAAAAAGAAAAGAAAGTAGAAAGAAAATATTTAATTAACTATCGTGTTTTCGTGTTTGAATGAAATAAAAAGGAAATTAAGATAAGTTTTCATTTCATTTCTCTTCATTTCTTTCCTTAAAAAAACTCTGTAACACAGCTATTTTTTACATCCTTCAAAATCATTTCTTTTCCTTCGTTAAATGAAACTCGGGAACACAGCGTAAAAATGTTAACATTATTTGTATTTAAAAGTTAAAAAAAAGTGGTTATGAAAAATAGAGTGATGTTTTTTAAGATTTTCGGTTTCAAGATGAATTGGTTTTGATATTTTTGCACTACCGGTGCCCAAGCACCCAGGTAACTTCAACTATCCGACTACGATGAATACTAGTTTTTTTTTTTTTTTTTTGAGTTTTACATTTACGTTTACTAAATATTATTTTGTAAGGTAATTGCTTTAAAATTGTTAAAATTTTTAATAAGTGAAAAATAGTTATTGAAAACGGGGTTAATTCAAAACAAAGTATTTTGCGTTAGGCAATTACTCAAATTGTTTTTCAACATCACTTGTATTAAAAAAAGTTAAAAGATGGTTATTGATTTTTTATCGTCAACTATGATCAACATTTTTTTCCAAATAGCATGTTCGTATTGAATTAATGCCTACTTATCAAACAACATTAATACTATGACCGGTATTTATTTTGATGGTTTTTGATTTCTTGCAAAATCACTAAACATGCAAAGGGTGAAAAAAAAACCAACCATTGTTAATAATAGGTCAGATTGCAAATATACACGTACAAAATCTCAAGTGGATCACGCTGGCAAACCCTAGTTGAAGATAAAAACAAAAAGCATTTCATATCTTTTTAGTTACATAAAATGATAAATCTAATATGGGCCCTAAGTGAATTCTGTGTGCAGTTGAGATACCACCAACATGAAGGATTAGATCACTGGAATTTTAGTCTCGTTTATATTTGATTGGATGGAGGGAGATCCCAGATTTTCAGGCAGATTGGATGGCACAAAATGAGGACTTGTGAAAGGTGGTCCAATGGGTGTGTGGTGAGGGTGTTTTTGGCAACTGTTATGATTATGTATAGCAACACTGTACCACTCAACCCAGCTATGTAATATGTAGTGTTATTGCCTTACTATTAAAAAATGAGGTCTACCTTAACATTCTTGCTTAAGTATACAACATATAGATTCTACAGTTTTGGAAAAAAAGAAAAAAAAAGGTTGTTAAAAATGTATTATCATGGTCAACCAATGTCAAACTTGATTGATCAAAGTCAAACTTGATTAATCAAAGTCAAACTTGGAGTCAGTTTTGGTCACTCAAGGTTAATCATGGATATAATTATTCAAATCTAACATGATAACTTACTAAAACATGATATAATATAATAAGCCAATAAAGTTCAGTGTGCCCCCCATTAAGTGCTATTATGACTCTTACAACTTAATATGACTCACTAAGACATGTATGTACCAATATAATGCGTTATGATCGATCTGGATCACCAAAGTCGAACTTGTTCAAATTTGATGAAACAAAGGAATTTTGTTCATCAGCATTAATCACCAAATCTAGCAAACAATGTGTATAGGTGCATTATATGTTTCTTGTGCATCTTTACTTAAAATTACCATGTGAAAATCAATAACACACTAGACTAAGATTTTTGTAGACTATAAACTAGTATATCCGGATATTCCCAACTATCAATTTTAAATTGTTATCGAGTCACTACGTATTGCTCATATTCGCAAATGTACATGAAACGAGTCGACCCAAAACACACCATACTACGAATAAGTATTTGGGTCGTGTTCGGATTCAACATTCCAACCCGCCACGTTAAGGGACTTCATTGGCCTGTTTAATAGCGAACTGCCTTCCACGGCACAAAGTACAACACACGAAACTCAGCCAATAAATATATTTCTTGTGTAGCTATCAACCATACAATACAAGTCACCATTTCATATATGAAAACATGTACATAACACTGTTGTAGTTGCTGTAAGTTAGCTGTAGCACCAGAAACAGAACCCAAAAACTGAACCATGTATCCAAACTGCAAAACAAAAAAAAACTATAATAAACAGAAATCACATAGCAAACAGACCCATTAAATATAGATAAACCTCTAAATTTACAAATGAAGTTTTATGCTCACCGATATCCAACGGATTCAGAATCCGGGTCAAGATGAAAAATGAGATTCTTGATGAATTTTTTCATAGTTGAATATAATCAGTAGTGTGATGGGTAAAATGTTTCTTTAGGCTGTATTCATAGAAATCTCTTCAGGGTGTGTTCAATCAGTAGTAGCTGACTCTGGGGGGTTCGGTTCGGTGGTCTCCATTTCTTTGACCTTTTCAAGCTGCCTTAAAAGGTCCAGTCTTTCTGGTCCATAAGTGGATGGTATCTTCAAAAAACAAATAAGTTTAAAAATATGATCTTTTTAGGCAAGAAAAAACAAAAGGGAATTAAAACGAGATATGAAGTAATCACCAATGACGGGACATATCTTTGGATAGCGGCCAACATTGCCGCATGCCCAACTGCAGTGACCTACATCACACATTAGAGATCAAGTCAATATCAGAAAGCGTTGGTGGAAACTGAAAAGGTCAGGCTAGACATGTCAAAAGGCGTTCGGTTGAAACATGTAATTTTTAATACTGGTTGAAATGGGCTGAGTCAAGTCGGTCCAGTTGCCCAAAACTTTTGGCCAACATGTTAGTGTGTCAAATTTAATTACATACTGATTTTTAAATAAAGCAATTTGGGAGGTCTTGTGCTTTCAAAATATACTTTTGAGAGAGTTTCAACCCATTTGACTTTGTTTCTTTCCAAGATGTTTGCCTAATTTCTTTTGATTTTATCTGTTTGACAGTAAACAGGATTGCAAGTCGTGTTCGTGGGTTGGCGGGTTCAACCCGAACCAGAAATTTTAGACAAACCTGAAACCGAAAATTGTGTCATACATATGAATCCGAATACGACCTGAATATTCGCGGGTTGACCAAACATGACCCGTTCAACCCGAATTTTTTATTTTTTTCACAAAATAATATATTAAATATAAAATTTTATTTAAATAACACACATGTATACAATACAATTACATTTTAATTATAGAATTTTATGTCAATTTCTCTTTTTAATTTACAGTTATGGCATAAAGTACCCAACGGTTAAATTTATAACATAACATACTGTAAAAAAATAACAACAATGTAGTGGGTTAAACAGGTCAACCCACCAACCCTAACGGGTTGACACGAACCCTCACGGGTTCAACCTCAAACCGACCCTAACCCATTTAGACTAAACCCAACCCCGCGAACTTTGTGTTAGGTTAGTGTCATGTCAGACATTCACATCCCTATTTGACAGTTACATATATAAAATAAAAACTAAATAATGATAACTTGAACCAATCCAATTGTATGTAAACGGGCTGAAACTCACACCTCCAGAGTAATATTTAAAAAAAGAGAGAGAAATATCTTAGTTTTTCTATTAGTTTAATCCCAACTTATCAGAAGGATAGTGAAACTCACAGGGAGGAGCATGAGAAAGCTAATAGGTATTACTGATGCCAGATCAGTTAAAGTTCTTCTAAGAGCTTGCTTTTCTTTATCGGTCAATTCATCCCCTATAATGGCCCGTCTAAGCAACCCTGTAGCTGCTGCAACATCTATTGCTAGAAGTTGAGTACCCTGCAACACATCCTGCTTATAGATACAGTATCATCAGCCACCAAGCATTTTGAGGGTTAACCAAAGATATTTACTGTGGGGAAGAAGTATTTACCGTGGTTGTTCCTTTAAATTTACTTATGGACTTTCCAATAATATCCTTTTTCTCCTGCACCTTAACCAATTGAACCCCTTCAGTAGCTTTAGAATAATTTGCAGAATTTTCAGCCATTTTGATATTATCCTCCTATGCACAAAATATAGAGAAGTATACAATTATGAAGATTAGATTCAAAACAGAGGGATAAAAAAACATTGATATATTAGAAAAAAAAACATAGCTGATAAAACAGTTTTAATTTACGAGACAACCTCTTCGCTCTCGGAGCGCTTGGCACTTCTTTCAACTCGCCTTTCAAGTTCAATCAGCTCATTTCTTAATAATTCAAATCGCTGGATTTCATCTGATTCCAATACACCTGTATCATCCTCCTGCATGAATATGATCAGTTATAACATGAGGCTTAAAACATATCGTGTGTTACATACAAACTCAATTACTCACCTAAAACTAAGTTTGGAAAGAATAATATGAGAAAGAAAAAAAGATTAACATTTGGACATATATCCATTTAAGTACAACATGTTGAACGCATTTTACCAGCAAATAATAAACAAGACCTAATGCATATAGAACAAGCAATTCTAACAGGTATTTTAGAGAACATACAGGCATATAATACCAACGTACTTTTTCAATTGTACTGTTTTAGTCATTGTCGAGTTTTAGTCACTGTCCCTTTTTGTGCATCCAAGTCATTAAAAGATGGTTTTGTGTCCGGTTTGGGTCATTTTGTAACCAATTATCTTAATAATTTTATATAAAAAAAATCAGACATAATAATTTGAACACTTTTATATAGAAGTTTTAATCTCTTAAAACCAACTTTTTTATTACAAAATGACAACTGAACACTTCAATATAGAAGTTTTTATCTTTCAAAACCAACTTTTCTGATTACAAAATGACAACTGAACACTTTTATATAGAAGTTTTTATCTTTTAAAACCGACTTTTTTATTACAAAATGACCAAAATAGAACCCAAGACTCGGGATATACACAAATAAAGTACAATCAGTAAAACAGGACAAATGAAAAAGTATGTTGGTATTTTATGCAAAAAAAAATTTAAAGATGGACCATCATATATGTAATTTTGAGGCATACACTTTGGTAGACAATTTCTGATTGGAGGTCAGGAGTTGGGCTTGGACGACGGACCAAAAAGCTCCATAAGCCATTAGGTTTACTATAGAGCATAAGAAAGAAGAAAAACAAATCAAATTTAAAAAAAGTATGAAAAATAATCTTATGCTAAGTGCTCTTAACGACAATACCTGCTGGATATATCCATGTCTATATTAGAACTATCACTTTTCTTGCCAACAGATTGTCTCTTGTTCCTAACAGAAGACTCTGAAAGACCATCATCATCTCCCTAAGGTACAAACAAGTCAATTTACAGATATACTTTGCATAAATGGTTCAAGTCATAGGTCTGTGGGCCCCAGCCTGATCGTGAAGTTTATTAGTCCATTATGTCGTAGCAGTCTTGAGTCTTGTAATTGTTGAAAACTAACCATTTGGCCTCCCTGATATTTAACTAACATAAACCTTCTAATACGTTTGTACATTTATTTCAGCAATCAGTAACTTGCAAATTTTGGAACATTCTATTAATCAATAGCAGGTTTGGATATTTTCAGTAAGTCGAGCCAACTATGCAAATATTAGATTTTCACAAAGCTGTAAACATGTGAATTGTCATTGTTCCTAGTGTTATTCTGCACTACAAGGCAAATTATTACAAAGGTATTTTGTTATTTGTAATATATACATACATATAGAGGGTAGGGATCCTAAGAGAAACACATGCTAATTGAGAACCATGAGAACAATTCTAAATGCATGTTTTTAAGAATTTTTTTGGATGTATACATATGTGTCTACTATGAAACAGATACATATGGTACTTATTTTTCAACTTTAAAAACATATATACGCTAGAAAAAACATGTTTAGAACCATAATCTTCCTTTATATACATATATGTATAATCATTTATACACATTCGTACATATATGTTCATAAGCAAACACAGATGTACAATACTTCTGTTTCAAATTTAAACACGTATACATATATGTATAGTTAAAGATTGACAAAATACACGTGTATATATCCAAAAAAACATGACAGAAAAGGCTGCGATTTTTCCAAAAAAAATTGGATTTTTTTGCATATGTACCCTAGTGAATCTCACATGATCCTAATCCTATATATGTGTGTGTGTGTATTTGTATATATGTGTATACATGCATGTATATATGTGTGTATGATTGTATGTATATACCTGCTGAAGGCAATAAGCCTTGGCTCTAAAAGATGCCTCGAGAAATTCAGCCTCTTTTTTAAGCTTTCTTATTTTCTCAAGGTCAGAACAAGCAGCTTTTAAATGCTCTTTTCCAGAACTGGAGCTGGATACGTGTAACTCTTGAAGTAATTCCTCAAGCCTTACAACGGCTTCATCAACACTCTCCAGTGCCTAAAAAGTTGTCATTCAAAGGTCATCACAACAACATACAGTATTTTCCATTTCCACAAGACTAAAACTTAATACCAAAAAATCATGACTTTATTTTGCCAAACAGCATGTAAAATGGAATTAAGAAGACAGAGATCAAAGCAAAAATAAAAAATGAAGTAGATGTCACTGATGACTGACCTAAAGAACTCCTGGAAATTGCATATTTTTTAGTACTGAATCTTAGATTTAAAAGATAAAGGGGAGCAACACACAGAAATAAGTCAACAATAGCTTCCACACACACATATATCATATAAATGTGTGTGTGTGTGTGTCTATACTTAGCTAGTTAGGATCAAAAGAAGGCTAAAATTTGTGATAAGTCAAAGAAGGGTACCAAAAAAAATTCTTTTTATTATCTTTTTCCGATCCCCACCATTCTATGATTCTTCAGTGGCCTTGACTTTCTATAAAGATAATACAAAAATTGAAATAAAAAATGAGTTTTATATCTGATGCACAATTTCATCTTTTTTTGCCATTGTGCATCATTTATGAAAAATTGTTGCACAAAAACTTAAAAAAAACCAAAAAAATAATATTTTTTTAACCCCCACAATTTCAACTGTGTGACTCTGTGTTTTATATAAAATATAAAAATGAGTTTTCTAATTTGATGTCTCACGATAAGAATCCTTTCTATGTTATCAGTTCCCTACGCGCACACACACACATATATATGAGGACTTATATATAAGGATCGTAAAACCATTCTAGGAGGCCACATAGTTCAAATGCAGGGGTGGAGCTCGAATGCCTTATGTATCTAGATTGTGTTATTTTATTGTTTATGTGGTTGTCGCAATTCTCTAAATGTGATACGTAAGGCAATAATGTAACCTCCTGATTGGCCCTCTTTCCCTCTCCCACTATAGCCAGCACTACGTACAAGTGCTTACGCGCGTTCTCTATAGGTTTTGTGTGTGCGTGCATGTGTATGTGTATATATATATATAAGATTATAAGAATATTCATCCTTCTTAGCTCTTGCTCATAAAACTTGAGAGAGCTGTCTTGGTAACTGGTTGGATACTTGGATCCTAAATCAGTGTCATCTGCTTTGTGTTGGTTATTGTGTAGACATGTCATAATGGGGCCCATATACTAAGATCATCTTACATTTCCAAGGTTCAAAATATCAAAAGTGATAAAGAAACAATAATTAATCACACTGACGCCAAAGGATATTAAAAATGAAATTTTTTAACTTGATTTCGTGAATATGAAGATACCTTGTCAAAAGAATCTAGTTCTCTCTTTAACGGATCATAACCACCTGAACGAGTAAGCTCAAAATCATTTGTGGTACTGCTTTCAATCATCAGCTTCCTGTGTTAACATTTTTATATCTTGTAAATAATGTGTCTTTAAAGTAGAGAAAACAACTCAACGTAAAATGTCTTCTATATTTATAAGATAGCATTGCAGTTCATTTTATAAGTAATTCGAGTTTTTATTAGTAGATTGTTTTAGACACATTAGTCACGCATATAGAAAGAATCTAGATAAGTACTATTAAGGTGAGATGACCAAATTATTACTTAATATAATCTCAGATTAAAACAGAACTGGAATAAGATTGCAAATAGAATTGGTTTCATGTGTCTATATATTTGCGTGTTATAATCATTAACAAAAGATAACATAACATCTGTCTTTTATCAAGTTTCCATAAATAGATCTCCAGCCTAGCATACCCAGGGGATATGATTTAAATTAACAAGTCATTTTCGTCCCTGAGGTTTGGCCAGTTTTGTGACTTTCGTCCAAATGTTTGTTTTTCCGTATCTGGATCCAAAAGGTTTGAAATCTCGCCATTTTCATCCGGCTTGTTAACTCCATCCATTTTTCTCTGTTAAGTCAAGGGTATTTCCGCCTTTTTTGTTAACTTAAAGGGCAACTCAGTCTTTTTCACTTTTTGTAAAAAGACTGGATATCCCTGAAAAAGACCGAATTGCCCTTTAATTAACGAAAAAGACGGATATACCCCTGACTTAACGGAGAAAAATGGATGGAGTTAACGAGCCGGATGAAAATGGCAAGATTTCAAACCTTTTGGATCCAAATGCGGAAAAACAAACCTTTGGACGAAAGTCGCAAAACTGGCCAAGCGTCAGGGACGAAAATGGCATTTTACATTAAAATTTACCACAAAATTGTAATTATATAGAGCAGATATTGGACATATGGCGTTGTACTTACTTGGGTACGCCTAATTCTTCCATAGACTCCTGTAAGATCTTATGCCTGATACAAGAAAAATACGACTAAAATCACCTCACAAAGAGCCCAATTTTATCTTAAATCTTCAAAAAGATAGATGGCATACCCTCTAGAAAGGAATCTTGCAGCCTTTACATTAGAAGGGTTCTCAAGCCATTTACTATATTTAATAAAGCTCTGAATCCAGTGTGAACAGACATCTAAAACAATAGGAACAGCTTCCTCATTTGGAGGACCCTTTTTACTTTTATGGTCATGCGAGCGTTTTTGCGTATCAACGTTTCCTGGATAGAATGGAAGCCAATCCAACTCTTCACATACAACCTATAGCATGTTTTCAAGTTTAAGAATTTTGCAAATTAAACTTTATAGTTTACACATGATATATTAATCTTTAATCCAAATATGCTAACCTCCACATACAGTTGATAAGAGCTTATAGATGAAAGCTGAGGATAGTATAGCACACTGCCACCAATAAGATACCTGCTTTGAAGACAGATAACGATTAGATGTATATTCAGATTACGCAAATTCAAATTTGTCATCCAAAAAGGCGAAAACTTTACCTGATCAATCCTTCAATGGGTTTAGGTACTGACTCGAAGTTATTTGCGGATAGATATGACTGAGTCCTCCTTCCCAAAGCAATGAAGAATCCAAAAATAGTCAAATCTTTATCTAAAACCTGCAGGCATATTAATCAAGTTATAAACTATTTAGCACGACTAGTTATGAAATTCATGCTGAAAACTGATTAAAATAAAGGGATAATATTTAAAATAGTAACTTGCAAATTTTCAAAGGAAAAACCAATTATAAATAACCACCACAAGCTACGAGATGAAGAACGCAATAACTAATAGCATGATCTGCTTCTAGATGGTTCTATGCAAAGCAGTTAATGCAGTAAAAATCGGGTAACGGTCAAGGACCGATATTTGAGGCATCAGTTATCGCGGTGGGATATCGGTAATTTTAATATAAATTTATATATATACCAATTTAACACTAACAATTCAGTATACTCTCCTACCATTAACAAATTAACCTTTTGCGACTTGCAAAACACCAACAATTATAGCAAGTAGAAACTGATTAAGACGTAAAACACTAACAATTAACAATTAAGGCTTAAAACACTAATAGCAGCAATAAGAAGAAAGACGAATGGTAGAACTAAGAAGAAATGTACTGATATCGGGAAAATCAGTGATATATCGGTCAAAAATCAGTCAATATCGCCAATATTCTGCCCGATATTTGACACCGATATTTTCTAGAGGACCGATTTGCCGATATTAACTGCATAGGTTCTGTGGTTCTGCATCAATAGGAAACCCTGTGTATTTTTGTTTTACCTCAATACTTTCACTGGTTGTCAATCTTGACCATATTCTCTCTCTATCAATAGCGCGTTGTAACTGCTCTTGTACAAGACTAATCCAAAATAAAACTTCTTCAGTGCCTTGGTCATCTTTCACTCTGCATGCTGCAGCGTGAGGTCCAAAGTGGACCAAAAATTCTCTGCGCAGACCAATTTCTTTAATGGAACTATAAGCTGAGCGTATAGGAACGAATTCAACCAGCATGCTCATCAGTCTACCAGTTAACTCAGGAAGAACAGAGTAAAACTGTGTGCAAGCAACTTTTGTGGGGCCCAGTTTTGTTATTGCAGCAATGCAACTCAAGGCAAACAGGAGCAACGATTTATCACTTGCATCCCTTGAACTCAACGGCGTGCCTTTTCTGAGCCTGGAGAAAGAACCAAGTTAGCGTGATGTAAAATAGAGGGGGTAATTTCGATATGTTCGCTTGCAATTGGGTTAATTCGATTATTTATTATCCAAAACGGGTCAAATCAAAATTTTCTTTAAAAAGAGAATGGGTCAAACAGTCAAATTTTTCCCAAAGTACTTTTGATTGCATACAGCTTCCTGAATCGTTTATTAAATAAATTATAAATAATGTAACAACGAAATCTATTTTTCTGTAATCATATTCAACACCTAACCTCATTAATGTAATAGTCCCAAAAAACGAAAGACAAAAAAGTTGTTGCAGGTCAACCTAACCCGGCCGACCCTTTTTGACCCATTTCTGGCTGTTTTCAATCCACACATTTTGCTACCCCTAATGTGAAAATGAAAATTTCACTGTATATATGAGGTGACTACTTACACTCCAGTAGCAGCAGCAAATCGTTGATCTTTCTCAAAATAATTGACAAAACTGGACACTACAGATGGCACTTGCTCGGACCAAAACCAGTCATAAAGTTCTGGCTGCTTGTCTAATAGTGCATCCCGGATTACACTTTCTAAGGGAGCAGAATGCCGTGACAGACTGCATAAAAGTTATAGTTAGATTAAGTAGGTTAGATTTAGAAATACTTATGATAAATACTTATGCAACAAAATAAAATTACTTGTATCTTCTATTTCCTCATGCAGACAGAAATTTCAAATGAAGCAATAAAGGGTCGCTAAAAATGTATTACCTCCTTTGCACAAAAACATTGATGTCTTGGTCTCTTCTGTCACCACGAGATGATATCTCACATGCTGCTAATAGTAATGAATACACTGAGGCCTGAAGTTATTAGATATTATTAGCTTTAGTTCATAAGTTGGTTGAACCCATGAGGAATATCATAACTGAGCAGTACAGACAAATGACAATATACGGATAGCGGTTCATCACCGGTGGCGGTCTTATGATTTTAACGTCTACATCTTCTACAGAGTACAAAGAACAATATAAGACCCATTCGGATTCAGAAACTGGATTAAACATATATAGATGATCTACTGATACCTAATATGTCGTGTTCAAAATCAGAATGTATGCACATACTTAATTTCTTTGAATACATTGTTAATGTTCTATAGTTCAAGATGAAACCTACGCTTAAAACAAACAATCAAAACTTCATCGACAACAATTTTGTTTGACATGATATGGGAAATGGAGATGTGTTACTCATAAGATTATAAGACATACAACTGATATAAATATATGCAGATCTAAAAAACGTAAGGTTTAAGCAAATATCTATGTCTCTAGCAAGAATATGAGGTGCAATTATCACAAGAACATTAAGAACAAACCTGATAAGATAAAGCCTTCACCCAAGCCGTTTGGTCTATGCCGAGCCATGCAGTTGAGAACCATGACAACTTGGATGCAGAGCCCTGCTCTTTAATGGCCAGCTCATAAACCCGTGCAGCATCATGCAATGATTGTACAAGTGCACTATTATATTCGTCGTTTTGCAAAGACTCATCAAGCTTGACCCTCAATTTATTAACATCCCCGCTAGTACTTATCTGAGAACTACCATTGACTGTTACACCGTCATCAGCAGAAGCAAAGGGCAAATTGTGTCTTGTTCTTCTTGACTTGTAATACGTCAAACAGGATAATTGAGTATCTACGGATGCGGAATTGAGACCAGGAGTCGCATTTTTTAACAAACAAAGATTTATCCGGAACCTTTTCCCTGAATAAACCCTCTTGTGATAAAAGCAGGTTCTGGAATATTTAACCGAAACCAATGGATTCAGAGATCTGCATCGTGTACGGAATACTTGGAAGTTAAGGTTTCTCTTTATTTTATCACAACAGTTGATAAAGATAATCACGATTCAAGAGCCTTATGTTTGGCATTCAATTATGTTCTTCTCACTTCCACTAAGGATCTAATATCAATTCCCTAAGTAAAAATGCAAAATACCTAATAAAAGGTTCTGTTAAAAAAAATTAAGATCAAAGATAGGTAGCATGGTTTACTCAGCCCTCACCAAACAAAACGCTACCTATATTAAACATCTCCATGATCTAATCATCCAACGACTAGTGTGTAACTTATGAAACTAACACTTGAATTTTAAGCACTTAAAGTTATCAACATCAAACACCTATATCAAAATGATTCAGAACAAACAATTCAGTTGCTAAAATTCCACTTAATCATAACGAAACTGGAACTGAGAAACAACTCAGCAAGCAATTACAGCATACTACCCGTTTATAACTAACCATATCAATAATTCACAACTAATCACTCTTAAGTTATTAACATCAAACACCTACACCTACACCTACATCAAAATCATTATCTGCTAATCAATGGTATTGAAAGTAACAACTCAACAAGCAATTACAGCTAACTAGATGTTCACGGTGTGAAATTGAAGAGATGATTAGTCAATTGTAGGAAATCGATTACATACTTCGGACCAACAATTCATAGCTAAGCACTTAGGATATCAGCAATTCATTACTAAACACTTAAGTTATTAACATCAAACACCTATATCAAAATCATTCAGAAAAAACAACACAATCGCTAGAATATCCACTTGATTATCTGCGAAACAACTCAACAAACAATTGCAGCAAACTACTAATCTGTAACTAACCACATCAACACTTCAATTTAAAGAACTTTAAATTATTAACATCAAACACCTACATCAAAATCATTCATAACAAACAATCCAACCGCTACACTTCCACTTAATCATCTGCTAATCAACCAAACTGAGAAACAACTCAACAAGCACTTACAGCAAACTACTAGTCTGTAACTAACCATATCAACACTTCAATTTTAAGCACTTTAACTTATTAACATCAAACACCTACACCTACACCTACATCAAAATCATTATCTGCGAATCAACGGGATTGAAACAGTGAAACAACTCAACAAGCAACTACAGAAAACTACTAATCTGTAACTAACCATATCAACACTTCATAATCAAGCACTTTAACTTATTTACATCATACACCTGCACCTATATCAAAATGATTATCTGCTAATCAAGGTAATTGAAAGTGAAAACAAATCAACAAGCAATTAGGGCAAAATAGATGCGTATGGTGTGAAAGTGAAGAGATGGATTACGTACTTTGATAGGGAATTAGAACGCGAGCAGCAGACGGAGGGAAGAGCGTGCGGTTGAGAACTGGTCATTGATGGTATAAGAAGGATGTAAGACTGTTTCGCCGATGAGAAATGGTGTTAAATGTTCGGAAACAGGATAAAGGAAAGGGAGTGATCGGCGGAGGAGCCACGTCGGTGAGAAGAAAGCTTGTGGTGTTAAAGGAGGTGAGGATGAGGGATAGAATCAGAATACAAAACTGGATTCTCGGGTCGGGTATTATATTCAAGTTATACATATTTGGTTTTTTAAGAGAATGTACTAAGCACCACCGCATTGCAGCTAGGGCTCTTTATGAGCGGAGCCGAGTCCGAGCTTGCCAGCTGACTCAACTTGGCTCGGATTCGAAATTGAGCTGAAAATCAAAGCCCGGGCTCGGCTTGGTTTTAAACCGAGGTGACTCGGCTCGGCTTGGTTTAACTTGATTTTAAAAAAAAAATAGCACATCTCTAAAAATTAAGTAATCTAAAATATTATTTAATAATTCAAAAAACATATCCAGAATAAGTTCAACCTAATACATCACAAGTCAAAATCAAGTTAAACAACACAAAATAAGTTTCAAACTTCGACGAAATACAATATTAGTTCATTAGCATGGTAATCAACCTTTAAATAAGTCATAGATATCAAATTACAAACCTAAATACATGTAAATAATAACTATTTTTTTGTAATATATTATAATGTATATAAAAATAAAATATATTATAAGTAGAATGATCCGAGCTAAGTCGAGCCGAACTAACAAGTGAGCCAAACCGAGCCAATCCTGCTCATTACGAGCCGAGCCGAGCTAGACTCATTTTCTAACCGAGCCGAGCCGGCTCGACTCACTTTCAAACCGAGCTATATCAAGCGAGCTTTTTCCGAGCTAAATCCGTGCGAGTTCCGAGCCATGAGCTTTCTGAACAGCCCTAGTTGCAGCGGGGGCGAACACCAATGCCACACTACTATCAGCGACCACCAACACGGAAGTTGCAGCGTGTTAATGCAAAGAAATTAAAGTGAAAAGTAAACATATAAAGTTATAACTAAGTCGATCTATGACCCGCGTGTTACGATGAACTTGTCAAGCGGGAAAAAATAGATGACGTAAAAACGTTTTAACCACATATGCACGTTGCTCCATGTTAACTCACAAAATTTAGAACGGAACGTAAACGAAGATTTTGCGAAAAGTGGAAAGTATAGAGGACCAAAGTTGAAAGTAAAAAGTTTGTGAGGTTAAAATGCAAAAGATGAAAAGTTTTGTGGTTAAAAGTAAGAAACTCAAATAGTTTTGGGTTGAAAGCAAAGTTGAAAATTTTGGGGTTAAAAGTAAAAAAATCAAATAGTTTTGGGTTAAAAGTAAAGAATCAAATAGTTTTTGGTTAAAGTAAAAAAAAAATTTGAAAAACTCCCAAAGCATAACTTACAACACCCATATGCTTAAAGATGTTTCTTATTATAGTATTGAGTAATATGTCTGCAGTCTGTGGACCGCATCTGTTGCATGTCAAATTTATAGAAGAAAAGGTGGACTAAACCTCTGCAGTCTGCAAAAAGAAGACTGTTTGTTTTTTAACGTATGTAGACTTCTAAAATAAACTGGTGGTGATGTACAGACGGTCGTAGTGCTGGACAGTGGTGGTGGTGGGTGGTGGACGGTGGTGGTGGGTGGTGGTGTTTAACCCTCTGCAGACCTTAGAAGATCTTAAAAGTAGTTGAGCCAAGTCTACACTAAGAAGAGCTCGCGCATCTGGTTTTTAATGGAACGTCTTGAAAAAACAAACAGCCTGCAGATGGCAATGTCTGCATGTGGTCTGTACGGCGCACTAAGAAGAACTCGCGCGCCGTGGAGACCGTGCAGACCACACGCAGACAGAAAAGCCGATCTTTTTTAGAAAAACAAACACCGTCTGTTGATCGTTTAAGGGATGCATTTGACACATTATTTAAGTTAAGTAAAAAATTTATATACTCTTTGTTTTTTTTAACTGCAAATGAAATTCTCTATTTTACACTAATAGTGCTAAACCGCTTAATATTGTTCAGGTTTGAATCAGAGATTTTATTCTCTAGAAGGCATGTGCCAGCCCCAAATTGCCATAATGTTGACGGGAGATATATGAAACCGGATCCGATAATTCTGATCTATTTAACTTACAATTCTGGTCAAGATTGTGTTGGGTACACTTAGGTGTCCAGTTGCGTGGAGTGCATGTTAGATGACCACCAATCAAATTCTCCGTTGTCACCATCAGCATGGTTACATCCATGTGGGGTCCACTATCCTTTGACAATGACGTATAATACTTATTTTCGCATGACCCAATACTCTCTTACATACTTATTTAATCAAATGGTGGTAGGTAATTAATTTCATGCCCTTACTCTTACATGCTTATTTAATCTCACTATTTCAATACTTATTTTTGCATTGGGTCATGGAGAGACAATCCTTCGTGTAGGGCTTGCTATTCAAAAGAGGGTAGCGACGCAGCTTGTTGCCCGTCTTAGTCTGTAATCGTCTTTGTCTACGTTATTGAGTTTAGCCACTTTTGCGACAAACTTCGCTGCTTTTTTTGGAAATTGTTCAATCAAAATCTTAACCATATATACGTGTTTGATCAACTTATTAGATGCTTTCTAACTTAAGAGATCCTTGATTCTTAATTTGTCTCCAAGGAGACATCCCTTATTCTAAAGGTTAAAGAGTTCAAATCCTGTAAGTAGATGCGGTGTGTATTTATATTAGAACCATAAGAAAAGATTGTTTTCTTATATATAACTTGAAAGTCCAACAATACAATCATAAAACCTTAAGTGTTCCCAACATAAAAGTCTTCAAAATCTATAGACAACGTTTCTGGAGGTTTGTTCCTCGGTTACGACTGGTGTACTTTAAGTAAAGCATTGTAGATCATGTCAATAAATTGGTTATCCTGCACAGTAAAAAAGCAATTCCAAAATCATAGTATATATAATTATCAAGTTTTTTACTACTTACAGAGTGCAAAACCGTAAACGGGTATCAATGAACAGTTACAGACTTACAGCACAAAATTTATCCTTTTTCTTATGGGTCAAACAGGTTAGATTGGGTTAACCCGCCAACATTTTGTTTTTCCTTTTTCTTGAATTTAGTAAACAATCAAAAGAACTACGAAACTAACCATATCAACAGTACTTCTAATGTTACAGCTTGATATTCTTAGTAAGAAAATTATAAATCTCAATTTGACATATTGGTTGTTATGAAACCAACATACTAACAAAAATTAAGTCATGTCAGTTCCCTAAAACAGCCATTTCTTACCCACAACTAGGGCTGCAAACGAACCGAACATTCAGCAAACAGTTCAAGAATCGTTCGGCAGGAAGTTCGTTTGTGTTTGTTCGATTAACAAATGAACGAACACAAACAAAAAATTTGTTCGTCTAGTTAAATGAACGAACATGAACAGTCCGCCGCGTTCGTCCTTTGATGTTCGTGAACATTCACACCCTAAGCTTGCATAATATCCATAAATTTCAGTTGATGAATTCTTGCTATACGTCATCACATCAAAAATTCCGCTAAAATAATCAATTCCACTATATATATCGGAGCATATTATCGCAAGCTCTGCATATACAGCGAACGGAAACTAAAGATAAGTGCAGATGGATACATACACTAAAGAAGTTGACAAATGAAGAATCTTCAGGTACCTCTGTAGTCCGAGAGGCGGTCAACCCTGGCTCCAGTGGTCCTTCAATTACAGCAGACGTAGGCACTGCTTCAAGTTCCTCAAACTCACTACGTACAAAACAAAAATTTATTAAGTTTTAGGAGATTATATATAACAAGCCTGTGTGACAAAATAGAACTGAGAATCAGCTATTGACTCGCGTTATATTTATCTCTAACAGGACAAACAGACTGAACTAAAAAAGTTAGCTAAAATAGAACCATGGCAAACGGGTGCAATTAGCCTCTTAAAATCATTTAATTATAACATTTCATACTGAGCTACATGTAGAAGCTACATCATAGTTCTAAGCTACCTTTTGTTCACTTTCTGCTTTGAACCTTTGAATATGCACCAAGTATCCTGTAGGGGAAAAAGAATAAAAATGGAACAAGTTTAGTTTTTAGTAGTGCCAACTGCATTCAGACATATCATAGAACACAAGTATTAACGAGAAATATAACCAACTAATTAACTAAAGATTTAATACATCACAATAAACTATGTATTTGACTATTTTCTGATCTTGACGCATCCTAGAGGCTATAACAGCGACTACTTACAGGTGTATGTAATATATTTACGTAATAGATATCATGTATCCAATTACTGACGATTGGAAATAGCGAATAAGTCTAGCATAAGACATATAACAAAATTTAAGTACCTAGTAAAAAGGTTTGCAACATCCTCACACTCGCGCGTATTGTAGAACCAAATACCATTGACTTCTTGAGAAGCATTTCGATACAATAGATACGGAACTTGAAGTTCAAACTCAAAATCTCCTAACAGGTCCTCCACAAGGTTTTCTGCTAATTATTACAAAAATATGTCAAAGTTCATATAAATTAAACGCTTATCAAAATCCATATTTGTACAGCAAGATGAGCAATTGTTATCCACGACAACAAACTAGCTAAATGTACAAACTTTATTGAAACTTTCACACGCTTATAAGTGAGGATTATAAGTTCTTCATGCCAATGGTTAAATTCATATCAGTGTACTGTCAACCAAAAAACAATGTAACAGAAAGTAAAGGAAGCCTGCCTGTATTTCTCGATTCATTACTATAAACTGGAATCTTGGCTGAGTGTTCCTGCCAGTACATTGAAGAATAATATAGTAGACCCCTTAGTAGCTACAGCTGGGATAAAAAATTATAAACCAATAAAATAACACTATTTGTATTAACAGCAACCTCTTGACCACAAAGAGAGACCCTTCAACGTCCTTGCGACTCTGGGAAACAAAACAAAACAAAAGGCAAATAAAAAAGGAAGCCCCAACACATTAACCCTTTCATGAGATGGATAGCTAGATACTTAGACAAAAACTGCAAAGTATCTGTTATAAACGTGGTTTACGTCAAATTTAAGATAAACATGCAGAAATACGCAACACCTCACTAAGTAAACTTATCTCCATAGCTTCAATACCATCCAAATATCAATGTCAGTTAATATGAAAAAATATTCAATTCCTAATAAGTGTAAAAAGTCATAAAACACCATAAAACAAGCCAAAAACCCACAAATAACATAATGAAGATTTTCAAAACATCATATCTGTGGGTGTTGTGTATTGAATTATAAGGCTCTGATTATGGAATGACAAACATCGTGGTGTTTTATGTTGATTAGCATGTTGTGTTTTATAATCATATTTCTACGATGGTGTGTCTTAAGTTTTTATGGACTATTAGCGTTTGTATATGATGTTTTAGTGATCTTCACTCTGTTATTTGTGGGTTTTAGGTGTGTTTTATGGCTGAAATTATAGTGTTTTATGACTTTTTAAGAAATTATATATATATATATCACAGTCGTCAACATAGCGAATGGCGTAGCATATAGGTCGAAGGTCGCTACAAGGTATGTAGCCGTAAATAGCAGGATTTCAAAAAAAATTAACTATAAATAGCGATTAAATATAGCTATAAAATAGCTGGATTTTAGATCTTTGTTAAATATACATGTAAAATAGCGGTGGGGTATTTTGATACAATATACATATAAAAAATTTAAAATTTTCTTTTAGTGTATCGCTATTCGCTACATGGCATACAGGAGGTATCTTATCGCTATTTGTCACTATTCACCGTATTGATCACCTAACACTACAACAGTTAATTAACAATATCATACACATAAGAAAGAAGATAACGTCTAGAAACTTCATACTCCGAATTCAAATATCCAATCACACTTGCAATGAAGTAGCATACATTAACCAAATCATTTCACCATAACAAGTTAATCAAAAACTTAATATTATAAAAACCTAATGATTTACCCATTGATTGAGGTCGACATTGAATTCGTAGAAGGTGACGTGAGCGGCGGTGATTAAGATCTCTTCGATGTAAGGATCCATCCGCTGAAGAACGGTGAGATTAAGGATCTTTGTGCTGTTTTGGTCGAGATTGAGCATTAGTTTTCCCGATTGCGACATTTTTAGTGGTGATTTGAGATCGATCAGACTCCCGTTGGAAACCCTAAACCTTGAAGATGAACAGGTGTGTGTGTGTGTGTGTGTGTGAGGGTCGGTTTGGTGTGTGTATCGAACGAAAAAGACGAGGGTTTGTGTGCCACTTACGCTTTGAGGCATCCAGAAGGGCAAAATTGTTTATTTATGGTTTTATTATTGGCGGTAAATATAACAAAATAAACAATTATAAGTTTTATTAAAAAAAAATAGTAAATTATCATTTTAGTCCCTAAGGTTTGCCCTGAATTGCTATTTTAGTTCAAATGGTTTTTTTTTTCTCTTGTTCCTGAGTTTTTTTTATTTTTTATAATCTTGATCCAACACCCTAACTCAGTAAAAAAAACTCAGTTTTGA
Organism: Scalesia atractyloides; assembly: GCA_947069175.1. Classification (NCBI taxonomy): domain Eukaryota; kingdom Viridiplantae; phylum Streptophyta; class Magnoliopsida; order Asterales; family Asteraceae; genus Scalesia; species Scalesia atractyloides. The sequence goes on from CAMTDV010000003.1 coordinate 88,026,868, forward strand.
ATAGGAAAAGTTTATAACAAAAATGCCAAAAATACCCCTGCTAAAACAGAGTTTCTTTTACTGAGTTAGGGTGTTGGATCAAAATGACAAAAAATGGAAAATTCAGGGACTCAGAAGAGAAAAAAAACTATTTAGACAAAAATGATAATCTGGCACAAACCTCAGAGACTAAAATGACAATTTACTCAAAAAAAATACCTATAAGTATTTTTAAAGGTTTAATAATGCGACAATTATGTGGTTTTTAGAAAAAAAAATAACTACTCTTAAATAACAAACCGAACTTTCAGCAAACAGTTCGTTCGTTCGACCAGTTAAATGAACGAACATGAACAGAGGCATTGTTCGTTCAGTTGTGTTGTGTTCGTTAGCTTTCGGTAATGTGTACGTGAACGTGTTCTTAAACATTCGTTCGTTTATATTCGTTCATGTTCGTTTGTTTTGTTTTAATCAAAGATTTATGTACTTTCATATATTTTATCTAAACTTTTTATATATCTTTAATTTTTATTTATTTTATTAAACTAGAAAACCCTATTTCTATCTTATTTATGCACTTTTCCCTTTTCATTTCTCTTTATTTATATCGACGATTAGGGATTCAAGATCTATCAAAGCCCTGTCCACCATCCACCTTTAGCCATCACCTTGTTTGCAAATTTATTTGTGTTCATTTGTCTTCGTGAATCATTCGTGAACACGCTCATTTTCTTAGTGAACAGACATGAACATAAAATCTTGTTCGTTAAATGTTCATGAAACGTTTGTGAACACATTTATTTCCTTAATGAATGAACATGAACAAGGCTTTGTACGTAACGAACGAACACGAACAAGGCTTTGTTTATGTTCGTTCGGTTCGTTTACAAGCCTAATCCTAAACCTACCTTGCAATATGATTCCACAAGATCTAGTTTCGTTCACGTAAGGAATTCTAGTCAATCGAAAGAATCTTCATATCAATTCAGAGATCATCTTGATTCCATTAGTAATGAGGATTCAGAATATCACACATTGCTCCATCAAAGAGAGATTCAACAACTAAAAGAAAGATATGATTCTTTGGGATCTTTCCTTTCGTCAAAAGGAAAGAACAAACATAGAATCAAACCGATTTCCAAAATGCCTTTCTGGATATTCTTTGACGGCCCAGCTATTCACGGAACGCGACAAGCAGAAAGAACCCTTCATGTGGGTTCAAATATATTGAGAGGTCCATTAGCGATCAGAAAAGAAATTGTCGAAAAAAACAAGATCAATGTTGTGTGGCTAAGTTCGTACAGTTTTGAAAGGCGGTTTTCCAAAACAAAAGTACACTTTGAAAACCTTTCTAGGATCTGTGTTTAAAAAGTATATGCTGTATATGCATCCATCTTCACCTAGAATAGTTGAACAAAATAGAATCATTACAAGCATAGGATAAGCAAGTTAGGTTTAGTGAATCAACATGTTGGCATCATGTGAAAAACTGATATAGCCTAACTCAAGTCATGGGGCAATATCATAAACTTTAGTTGCAAAACTGCGGTAATCAAACTAAAATATAAAGAAACACAAAAACTCGACCATAAGTCTGGATGGATTATAGTTGGTAAACAAAACTCAACTCAACAGTTCTAGTGTTTCAAAATGTAAGAACACAAATCACAAAATAATGTAACCTAGTATCCACCCTTGAGATCGTTGACAACATCGTACGGAATAGGAGTAACGGTCTCTAGTGTTGTTCCTTCAACCATAAATCCAGGTTTGGGTCCCAAAGGTTGTCTTTTGGTACTGATGACGACACCCTTAGCCTTGGCTTCGGCTTTTAGTTGATCGTTCTTCTTCACCCTTTGCTTGAACTCTTCGGTGCACCTGGATGGCATCACGTGCTCAATGCGCACATGGATTCTTTTCTTAATGATTCTGTTGCCAACCTGCAAAGTAAACACACAATCATTAGAAAACCATTAAAAACAATTAACAAAACTTTGTAAGCAAAAACAAGATAACAACTTTAAAGATGATTAGAATAACAATGCAATTACATTAATAATCTCATCTTTATATCAAAAGATTTAAGAGGTTGTCTGCAAAAAAAACAAGTGGCAGTTTCATCTGTCATGTATATATTGTTGATCTAAAAACAACTTTGCATAACTGTCAATTTTCTAAATAGACAAAATTATGTTTCCAACCACTTAAAAAATTGTATGTTTCGAGTATATGCAAAAAAAAATAAAGCACAAGGAATTTCCCTACATAAACTTTCAACTTAAAACTTTACTTTAAATTCCACCAAAGTCGCTTGTTCAATCGATAAATGAGCAAAACCACTTTCAACAGCAAGAAACCATACAAAAGCATTATATTCAGTAACAACTACAAATAAAAGAATCACTGATCTCACAGAGTTTGAATATATCACATCTTTAAAGCTCGGAAAACCAAAAGACAAGCTCAAAAGTACACACAACCACCTTGAAAATACCGGTACAGTACTGGTACCGGTAACCACCAAAAGGATACCGGTACGATACCGGTATTTAGAGGTAAAACACCGGTAAATACCGGTACAGTGCTGGTACCGGTAACTAACCAGTGTACTCGGTACAGGTATCTACTTTTTCCGTAATTCGGTACCGGTACCGGTTTGGTACCTAACAGATATCGTGCTCATCCCTAATTAACATGGCTATTTTAAAAAATATCAACTTAAGAATTAGTAGATAACAAACATGAAGTGATACAAAACAAAAGCTTTATTATTTGAGATTATAATAAAATGAACTATGAATAACAAATCTAAAGAGTGCTCTAAACCATCTTAAACTACAAAATATCAAAAGATCAAACTTAAACTAGTAATTATAATAACATTGTCATTGCAAAAAAACCATACATCATCTACAAGTTTCCAAAACAGCAAACAATCCAATTCATTTCAGATCAAATTAACATAAAACCTACTTCAAATCCAGCTCACAAATATTCCCACACAAATTAAATCTTCAAAACACAAAACAAACACTTTAAAACAAACAAACAAACAAATTTAAAAAAAAACAATAAAGCTTTAACCTGCTTGTTCATCTCGACACCAATGGCGCGCTTTGTAACGTTCCAGACCTGACCGGTACGTCCATGGTAGAACTTATGCGGCATACCTTTGTGCACAGCTCCGTTCACCTTGATATCGACATAATCTCCGACGTGATAAGTTCTGAGATAGGTTGAAAGATGAATGGTACCCTTCTTCCTGAAGCCTCTAGCGAACAGATCTCTTGTTCGTGACCTCAATCCATGTCCGGCCGGCATCTTTTGCTCACGGTTTCGATCGGTTTGTGAGTATGCAGGCAAAAGGATGAAAACCCTAGATGTGTTGGTTTTATAGGGTTTGATTAGGGTTTCTTGTTGATTGTTTAGGTGGGTTTGAACTTTGAAGCCCACTTAATTTGGGCCTAGCGGACAAAGTGTATGACTTCATGTAATTGTAATCGAAGTTATCAGTAATTGGTTCGGTTTATTCGGTTAATTTGTCAGTTTCAGTTTGATTCGGTTAATTTTGGTCAATAAGTAAACCAAACATTGGACCAAAATTTGTATTTAGGAATACACGTAATGAAGGTAAAAAAAATATGAAACGGATATATAAATACATGAATTTGATGTATAAATAAATAAATTGGAGGTATAAACACAGGAAATGGAAGTATAAAACATGAAATGGATGTATAAAATCTAGAAGTATATGAAGATTTAAATGATTCGGTTCAGTTCGTTCGGTTATTTTCAGTTAACCGATGGTACGAAAAATATCCAATAACCAATTTTCGGTTAATTTTGGTTCGGTTTTTTGTTCGGTTATTACGCACTCCTACTTTCAATTATGGGTTACCACAAGTCTCATGATTTCACGATTTCGTAAGATATGTTTCAAAAATCACAAGATATCTCCATTCAAGCCACAATGAGTAGCAGCCAAGGCCTCAAAACTTGAAAGCATTGAATGGATGAGAAAGAGTGTTCCATATCTTGTGAAGAACTTGTATGTGTTCCATAACTAGGATGCACAAGGTAAAAAAGATGTTGGCTAATCCAACAAGGTCACACCACCAAACTGGAAGATTGGTAGTAAGAGAAAGCCAACATTAGAAAATGTTGCAAAGATCTTCAAAATAAAGTAAAGAGCTTATAATGGTTGAATGGGTTGTAAAGAGCTTCATAGTAAGGTGGAAGGACACAATTGCGTCAAAGGAATTTATGAATAAATGGATGCTAGAAAAAAATCCAGACCTAAAATGTATAAACCAAGCAACAAACGGAACAACAAGCCTAAAGCAAGGAAAACTAAATCTTAGCACGGGCTTTGACGAGTTTGAAATTGGCTAGTTTACACTATTGGACTATATGGTATAATTCGTGAAGGTAGTGGAGGTGATGTGGTATTATGATCACTAGTGAAACCCCTTTGGCCTTATCAATATAAACAAAAAAGTACTGACGTGACACTGAGACGAAAGATGTTGATGGTTGTTCACTAGTGAACCACACTCTTTGACGTTAGTATTAAACAAACAGTTCAAAACTCCGATTGTGTCACCTATGTCTAAAAGTTGAGCAGCTTTACAAATGAGTTATGATTGTTTATTGTTTTCTTTTCTTATTTTACAATTTACACACATATTTTGAAAGAAAAAGAGAGTAAGTAAATGATAGCATAACTTGGCCCGGCAATTCTTAACACGACCCGTCATTCGAACCAAACCCGGCATGAAAAAACAGGTTTGGGTCGACTAACACAACCCGTTTAAAAAACAGGTCAGGTTCGGGTTGATCCATTAACCCATTTAACTATTTAGAATAAAATTATATATATATATATATAATATATTGTATTTACATGGTTAGTTTTGACATATTATATTACTTATTTGTCACACCAATACTCATTATTAAACATGTTATCAATAACCTGCTTAAAATTCAACAACTCACATATAAATCACCAACTTGTATGACTCATTTAAAAACATGAGTTAAATAGGTCAGGTTCGGGTTGATTCAATTTTATATTGGTCGGGTTAAGGTTGAACTCTTTGACACGAATAATAATATGGGTCGAGTTCGAATTGAACATTTCAACCCTCAATCCACCAACCTGAGACGATTGACACCCCTGTATACTAAAACTTTAACTAAAACTATTTTCTGGTTTCAGATTTATAGCATGTAAACTGCAAGATATGATAACAAACATAAAGTTTGTTGATGACGAAAACATATATAACTTTACTATCTTTTGGCAAAATAAACCTTTAAATATGAGCAACAATCTTCAACAAAAACAAACCATCCTTCAATAAGTAATCTTAATCCAGCATGAACTCCAAAAAACATAACATCTCAAATCCAGATAACCAAATTTCCTCCACTGTTTCACCATAAAAGCTTCCTATGAGTTCTTAAAGTTAATAAAACCCACAATCAGGCAACTTAAAACCGGAATTCGACCACCATTAATCGACACCTGTTCAACAATCAAACATGAGTAAAAGATGGAGATATAAACGAATAAAGCGTTTTATACAACACACTCATTCCCAGAGTCCGGATCCGTTGTTGTGGCAACCAACTACAAAAATCGTATAAAATAGCAAAAGCTTTCTATAATTTGCAAAAACAGTAATTTTTACATGCAAGTCAACTGTTTTTTCTGTAAAAAATATTATTTCCATTTAAATGTCAGATACTTGTTACTTAAATTTAAACTAACATATAAACACCGCGTAAAATGACAATAACGACATTCAAAAATCTAAACTGTTGATATGGTAAATAGTTGCTATTTAAAAAAATTAATTGCTAACAAAGAAGGCTAACCTTGAGCAAGTTAGTCTGTGTAGTTACATGAGCTTTTCAGTGATCGACTTCAAACCAACGCTTTTGTTAGTTCTGTGTAAAATGCAACAAAAAAAACAGTTAATTGTGAACAAAAATGTGAGCATCAAGAAACAACATGACGTCATTTGTGTGCTGTTAAATCTATATCATACGTTAAAACGGTTATGAAAATGTACCTTTGCTGAAGGACCACTATCAGAAATGACGCTTACATCCAAAAACGCGTTTTCTTCATCAACGTTTGAAAAATCCAGGATCCGTTTTGCAAATAAACTGCTTCCCATTGTTTTCAAATTAACCATGCTCTTAGGCTTGTTATCCTCAGTACCCACTGATCTCTTCGGAGTTGACAAATCCGGTGTTTCGATATTTAACTCGTTAATCACTAACGGATTTTTCATCGGCGTGTTTTCGTTAGCAACCACGAGAGCCGTTTCTTGTTTCACAGATGGAATTGCAGATTGTGAGAGTTTTGTCTTAAATTCTTTTGCTGAGAAGCGTCTTTTAAAAGACGGAGGCAAGTGAGAAGCATTAAGGGGCTCGGTTTGATCAACATTTGGTAGTATTCGGACTGATGAGTTCATGGGTAACGGGTTTGCAAGAATCGTAATCTCTTTTCGGTTAAATGGTTCTGGTAGTTCAGCCTCGGGCACATCATAATCCTGTTTCAGTTATGAATTGTAAGCATAACATGTAAAAGGAGAAAAATGGATATTAGTTAAAACACAACGTTTGTTATATGAATCAAAAAAGATTCTATGTTGACCATAATAACTAATATGTTAATTATTGTTAAAAAAACAATATTATTACAACATTCCTTCCATCACTAAATTATTGTCCACATACATTAAAAGTGTGAATGCCATTTTCGTCCCTGAGGTTTGGCCAGTTTTGCGACTTTCGTCCGGTTTGTTTTTCCTCATCTAGATCCAAAAGGTTTGAAATCTTGCCATTTTCAACCGACTCGTTAACTCCATCCATATTTCTCCGTTAAGTCAAGGGTATTTCCGCTTTTTTCTTAACATAAAGAGCAGTTCAGTCTTTTTCACTTTATGTACAAGCATTTAAAATACCCTTACTAATAAAAGTTAAATCCCCTGACTTTAAGTTAACAAAAAAGACAGAAATACCCCCAACTTAAAAGAGAAAAATGAACGGAGTTAACGAGCGGAATGAAAATGGCAAGATTTCAAACCTTTTGAATCCAGATGCAGAAAAACAAACCTTTGGACGAAAGGTGCAAACTGGCCAAAACTCAGGGACAAAAATGGCATTTTACTCCATTAAACAACTATACATATACATATCATACACACATATACAAGGAGAGAATTACCTCTGGATGTTCATTGAAAATTTTTAAAAGTCTAGTGGAAACTAGACGAGAAAGAGCGACATAATCGGAGTGTTCATTGAGACCTTCAACGACATCAAAAAGCAATGTCACTTTAATGTCTGGTTCCATGCACAAAGTCTTTTTGTTGTGTAATAAAATCGTATCAGTCTGAACGGCCTCAGGAAGAATGAACTTTATCTGTGCAAGATTTTTGTAAGAAAACTTCCTGAAATGAAAAACATATAAAAGTTTAGTAATCAGTTCTTGTAAATATATATACATATTATATATAGAGATATACACACATATGTATATATTATGATAAATTTGAAATAAAACGAGTTTCAACTTTTAGTTACCTCCATGTAAGTGCTTCAACTACACGACGTATATTCTGAAAAGTGGGCAACTGTTTACGCAGATTAAGCAGCCTTAATGAAGTAGTCATACGATCAAAAAGCTCAGAAAGAAGTTTGTACCTGATATAAAACAAGAACAAATATTGTAGTTTTAGATTTTCAGGTTATGTTTTATTTAAGAATGGTTAGATTTGGATTATATTTTAACTTTAATGGCCTAACGGAACAAACAGGCGAAGTGAAAAAATAGATATAATATAAAGTTCAGAGTGTATTTTTAATGTATACAACCTCCTTAATCAATTTATTCAAATAATTATAAACTTTTAATAGCATATAATACTTGTAATCATACACTTAAACACTGACATAAATTACCAGCTTGTGTGACAAATATGGTTACGTACAATTTAAAGGTGGCAAATTCAACCCATTTGCTTATTGGTGGGTCCATTGGAGTTTTTCTCTAACAGATAAAACGTTCAAACTTTATAATAGAATAACTACCTTAAAAAGGGGTCTAACAAGACACATAAAAGCCCCCAAAACAATTTCTTCAAATAATTAAAATTTATTTATGAAAACATATATCTCAAATCATAATTGACCCGCTGGTAAATCATTCAAGGCATAACGTGTGTGATGAAAAACTCACTTCTCAGGGAGTTCAGCAGGTTCTTTTTTGCAACTGTCATTCACAGTCTCTTCTGTCTTCTCTAGTGTAAGAGACACCGAACCAGAATCTAAATGTGGAATTTCATGAATTTGTGGTTTTTTTGTTGGGCTAAATAATTCTGAGCATGATTTATAAGCCGCAGGTAAAATATTTGCATCTTCTTCAACCTCGTACGGATTTTGATCCATGGCTTGCCTAAAAAGCAATAATTAAAATTATTTACGAAAATATATAATTCTAAGCATATTTAACAGTTAAAACCCGTTCATTTTGCCAACTAAAGGTTAAATCATTCAAAGCATAATGTGTGTAACGAATGACTTACTTCTCCGGAGATTTAGCATGTTCTTTTTTGCACCTGTTGTTCACAGTCTCTTCGGTCTTCTGAGGTGTCGGTGTGACCAAACCAAAGTCAAAATTTGGGGTCTCATGAATATACGGTTTTTTTGTAGGAGTCGAAAATTCTGAACATGATTTATGAGCCGCGGGTAAAATGTTGACCGTTTGTTCAACCTCGTGCTGTTTTTGATCCATGCCTGTTAAAAAAAACAATAAAATTTACACAAGAAGAAAGCTGGAAAATATAACCAACTACTTAAATAGTTCAAATAAAATATAAGTTTAGATTAAATAAGATAAGTGCATACACGAGAAAATAATTTCCAATTAAGTGTGTTCTAGAAAACAAACATATTACCCACATACCCCCAAAAGTTGTATCATTATAAAGTGGATAGTTAAACAAAAGAAAGCATATACAAAGCAAACTAATTTGTAATTTAGTTTTAATGTATAAAATATAGTTTGTATAAAAAATCTTTAGTGTTATTGTTGATTGGCTATCTAGTTATCTATGGCTAATTTCCTTGGTCAAAAAATTCAGCAATTAGTGATCTTCTAATGATTAATAAGTTTACTATTCAACTGTAAGGTAAGAGATGCTTGAGTGAAAGCATAAGGTAATCAAAATATATAAAATGCAATACTTGTGAACTATACAGTTAAAGCGGTAAAATATCGGATACTGGTCAAGGATCTATATATGAGATATAGCTTATCTCAGTGAGATATCAGTAATTATAATATAATGCAGAATTTATATATATACATATATATATATAGCAATTTAACACTAATAATTCAGTGATATATATCTGTTATATCGGTGATATATTGGTCAATATCGCCGATAATATCGGTACCAATATTTGACACCATGGTTTTAAAAAACGCTTGAGGCGTGCGCCTCAAAGCGTGCCTCGAGGCGAAACGGCCAACAAACAAGTCTGAGGCGTCCAGCGCGCCTCAGGATTTTTATTGTATATGCGCCTCAGAGGGGCTGAGGCGCTAAGAAAGGCTGCGCGGGAATTTGATAATTGTTTTTTAATTTTTGTGTCAATTTCAAGCATTTCATGTCTTTTTTATGTGTGTTTTTGATGATTTTGATGAATCTGATGATGAAATTAGTTAGTATTATTATTTTTATAATATATATAATTTTTGTATTTATTCATTATTACCGCCTCGGCCTTACGCCTCGTTTCGCCTTGAGGCTTACGCCTCGTGAGGCGAAGAGAAAACGTCTCGAAACTCGTTTTCGTTCTTTTAAAACTTGTTTGACACCGATATTTTACTAGGGGATCGATATAACCGATACATCACTGATATTAACTGCATAGCTTGTGAAATAGATCAAATAGAAGGATCAGAATGCTGCCACTAGTTAAGACTTTTATAAAATGTTTCTGAATTGATGCACGCTTAAACTTTTAAAACAGTTTAATTCTACTATATGCTAATGAGCATTGCAAAGTAGTGTTTAGCCTAACATTAACATAACCCTTCATTTCCCAGCAAACCTTATTTTCTTCAATTTTAAACTTAATACAAATTGTGAAAGGATATTGTTGAACACGATATTCTTAACAACGATTACCAAAATTGCATGATATCATGCTTTTTTCCACATAAATTCATATCATTATTTGAACAATACTAGAGTAAGGGATACTTAAGTGAAAGCATGAGGTCATCAAAATATACAAAATGCAACTTTCGTAAAATAAATAAACTTATGAAACTAAAAAGACTCCTACTATGCAAAGATTATTATAAAAAGCTTCTGCAGAATCGTCTTTAAGCATCCCTAAAATAAACCTTCATTTCCATGAAACCCTAATTTCATCCATTTTAAAAAACTTATTACAAATTGTTTCAAATTTATTGAGCACCAAAGTTCCACTCAGTACTAGAGGTGTTCTTCGGGTTAATTTTTCGGGTCGGTTTGTTCAGGTTTTTGGCTAGGAAAAAGTGACCCGATAACCAACCCATTTAAAGTTCGGGTTGTTCGAGCATGGGTTATTCGGGTTCAGTCAGGTTGTTTGGTTTTTCGAGTTTAGATGTAAAATGAAAAAAAAAATATATCTTTTACAAAAAACCAACAAAATTTATCATCTTGTTAGAAAAACATCATCACCATTCAAACAACACTTAACAATATGGTATGATAAAATTCAAAAGTCTCAAAACTTAATGTTTCAAATACAAAAATCAAATCGCATCTATAAAAAAGACAATTTATGTTCGGGTTTTTATACGGGTTTCATGTTTTGGGTTATTCAGGTCAGCTTTTTAGGTTTTCAGTTGAAAAAAGGTGACCCAATGACCAGCTCATTTAAGATTCGGGTTGGTCGGATTTGGGTTATTCGGGTTCGGGTGACTTCGAATTCAGGTCGGTTTTCAGGTTTCAGATAAAAAAGGACAGCCCTACTCAGTACAATAATAATTCACTTTCAGACTGAAATAAAAGCAGTAAAACTAATAGATATACATACTTTAGAGAATTATATTAGTTTATAATTATTGGTAATTGTCTTAGGTAGGTTAAAAAATTACCTCTAAATTATGTATACGCACTAAAAACAAATAACAAAATATTATCACTTCTACCTTCAAATACACATTTTTTCAGCTTTTTCTCCAATAAAATATTGCCAAACACAATAATCTCAACAACAATTACAAAAACTAAACAACACTGAGCTCTTTTCCACACAGATTTTCACAACACTAGGGTTTTAACTTTAACAGCAAAACACAGACTTTGTAACAATAAAGATCTAGTAACAATCGTATGATCCAAACTAAAGATGAACAGATCGATTGAAACGCAAGAAATGTTAGAAAAACCTAGATGAATGCATAATACTTGCGAGTAAATATGATTGAATAAAATGGTTGAAACCCATATACGAACCTGTGTTGTAGTGAATTCGAAGGTTGAAAAATGTATTGAGATGAAAGAGGATGTTGATTTCAAGTTGGAAGATGAAGAAATAAGGGGAATGGAAGGGAGGGTTTAGAGCGAATTAATGGATTTCAATTTTCAAATTTTGTGTATACCTCCACATGTTCCCACACATATTTTTTTTTAATTTAAAATTATAAACACCGGCTGTTATCGTGTCGACGTGTTTTATACACATAGCGCCAAATAGACTAACAGAGGTATGAATTTCTGACACGACACGAACCTAACATGAAATTCACATATTTAGATTTAGTCTAAACGGGTTCGGGTCAGTTTCAGGTTGAACCTTCAAACCCGTTTAGGTTAACAGGTCGAGTTCGAGCCAGCCCAACGGGTCAATCCGCCAACCCGTTTAGGTTAACAGGTCGAGTTCGAGCCAGCCCGATCGGGTTGGCGGATTGACCCGTTTAACACATTTATATTATATTATATTTTTTTACAATATATTTTATGTCATAAATTAAATGAGGTGTGAATTTTATGTCATGCTATAATTATAACTTAAAAAGAGAAATTAACATAAGCTTTTATAATTTAAATATAATTATTGTGTTTTTTAAGTAAATTTTAATTTTAGTATATTAATTTCAAGAAAAAAAAGTTATAAAATTTGTGTTGAACAAGTCGTTTTCAGGTTCATATGTATGAAACGATTTTCAAGTTCGGGTTTGTGTAAAATTTTCGGGTTCATGTCGGGTTGAACCAGCCAACCCGCGAACACGACCCGTTTAGCACCCCTAAGTCGCCAAACACAAAACTTTTTAACTTCGTGTTGTGTTATCGTGTTTGTGTCAGAGTTGTCAGCCCTACTATAAAGACATAAATAATATACTTTACCAAATTTAGTCCCTTGATTTTTACTTGATAGTGATAAAAATAATAATAACTAGTGGTATTAACCCAGCTCAGTTCGTTAGGGAATACTGAGAGTTCATTCGATTCATTGTGATTCATGATGGTATAGAAAGAATGTCGACACGTGTTAGATTCTTTAATCTATTTAGAGTAAATTGCACAAAACATCCTTTATGTTTCCTCAAACTTGCAGGTTCCAGCCTTAATGTTTAAAAGTTGCTAAAAACAGCCTTTAAGTTTATTTTTGTTGCGGGTTCAATCCTTTACAGCTAACCACGTTATTTTCTTCAGTTAAGTTCCCTCACATGCATAACATGTGAGGGTATATTCGTCATTTTGGTTGATCTGGTTATAAAACACATGAATCTGGTTATCCCTCACATGAATCTGGTTATAAAACACAACCCCCTTCCTTCTCTCTCTCTCTCTCTCTCTCTAACACCATAACCACCACCATCACCTCCACCAACCGTCAGCATACCTCCACCACTGCCACCCCAGCCGAAATAGATCGGAAAGAAAAGGCCGGAAAGACAACAAATCGGAAAGAAAAGGCCTCAAAAAACACATCACCTCCTCCACCGACACCACCTCCTCTGCCACCACCTCCACCTCCGACACCACCTCCTCTGCCACCACCTCCACCTCCGACACCACCTCCTCGCCACCACCTCCTCTGCCATCACCTCCACCTTCGACAAAACCCCCAAAATCCCCAAATAACTCTGCCACCATCATCTTCAACTGCCACCACCACCACCGCCACCTGATACATCACCACCGTAGGGTTAGGGTTTCGGTTTGAGATTGTGGACCGATGATGTTTGTTGGAGGATATGGAGATGCAGAGGCGAAATTGCGGGGATAATTGAGGGGAGAACGGATGAATGTTGTTCAGAAAAGAGTAAACCTGATTCGATCGGAATTCTGAAATCCTAGGTGCCGATTTCACCGATTCTTCGCTTCCTTTGTTCATGATAGCGGCGGCACCGGTTGCACCACCGTGTGGTGCGGCGGCGAGTCCTCACCTGAAAAACAACATCAAACCGTAACCGTCAAGCAAAGGCCGGCGGCGGCTAGGTCTTTCAGGCCGGAATTGAAGGTCAAAACAGTTCGGAACCCTAGCCGCCAAGGCCGACGGCGGCTAGGTCTTTCAAGCCGGAACTGGAAGTCAAAGCAGATTGTGCCCCCTCGGTTCTCTCTCTTTTTCTCTGTTTTCTCAGATTTCTTTTTCCCTTTCTAAACTACCATGCGCATCTCTCTCTTGTGTGGTGGTGATAACTGTGGGTGTTGTTGTTGGGTGCATTAACAGGTAGAACGGTAGTGGTTGAGGGGAGGTTAGGGTTTGGTGTTTGGTGTTGTGGTGGTTGGTGACGGTGGGGCAAGATGGTTGTGATGGTGAACAGTGGTTGGTGAAGGGTAGGGATTGTTTTGCTAAGGCTGGAGATGGGTAGTTGTTATGGTGGTTTTGTTAGGGTGGTGATGGGTGGGGGCTGTGGTGGTTTTAATTCTGAGGGGTGAAGACGGTTTGTTGTGATGGTTGTTTATTAATGTGTGTGTTTATTATACATAATATATAATAATATCAAATATATAATATGTATTATATTATATTTAAAAAGATCAGACAAAATGACGAATATACCCTCACATGTTATGCATGTGAGGGAACTTAACTGAAGAAAATAACGTGGTTAGCTGTAAAGGATTGAACCCGCAACAAAAATAAACTTAAAGGCTGTTTTTAGCAACTTTTAAACATTAAGGCTGGAACCTGCAAGTTTGAGGAAACATAAAGGATGTTTTGTGCAATTTACTCATCTATTTATTATAAACAATTAGATAAAAAAAAAAACGAAATTGATCCACTTCAATAAGTTCATTTCTTGGAAAACAAAGTTATCAACTAAAAGGTTTTTTTATTACAAAACTACCTAAGACCACTTTAATTTCTTAATTCGTTGTCTCAAAGAATTTAATCTTGTATGAGTTAGAAAGAGTGTGCGCTTTCTTAAACATTAAAATCTGCTACTTTCAAGATTAAAATTAGGTGTATAAATTCAAAAGTTTTGGATATGATTTTCCTTACCAAACGTTTAACAAAGAAGTTGTATGGCCACAGCTAGTTTATGTAACATTACCCAACCCAGCCCGTTTTGTCTAGGAATAAAAACTTTTGTGTTTTGGTTTGAACTTGTTTTGACTTGTTAGTTGTTGATCAACCCAGTCTTTTTGAATCTTGAATTCTTTTGAATGGATAATAGTTGTTTACGCGTTAAACCGACCTAACCCAGCCTGTTTTGACCCATATTAAAAAATGATCCATTTTGACCTGGTACTTAATCGGTCTTTCATTTATGTATAAATTTACCTATTTTGCTCTTGAAACATCGCGAGGAGCTCCACAAGAGTTAATTACACAAATAACCTCTTGATTTGGTTGTAATTATAATCATACCGTTGGGGTTTAAGTTTTAAAAGTTGCATGTATTGGGTTTTTTTTCTTATTTATAACAAATTTAGGATCTAAAATTAGCTTCCGTTTCGAACACACAACTTTTGAGGGACGGTCAATATTTCAAGAAATCATTTTCAAGTGTTTGATGAGGTTCACTATTATCTAAACTTTCGAATTTTGAACATTTTCGATTGCAGTTAAAATGTTGTTGGGGCTCCATGTTCGTAAGTGGATGGTTCTTCCTAGTCATTATCATTTGATCAATATGATTGGCATGATCTTCATAATATATAATCATCAGGGGCGGAACCATAGAAGGGTCAGAGGGATCAACTGACCCTCCGGCCGGCCAAGTCTAAACTTACCGAAGTACAGAACCCAAAAAATTTTCTTATGGTTGACCCTCCTCTTTTTCTTATGTAAAGGCCAAGTCTAAACTTACCGGAGTATTTCAAATCCATTAAAATCCAATGAAAATAATAATAAAAGAAGTCAATAGAAAATCGAATTATTTGAACATGAACATGCCGGTGACCCGACCTTGCAAAAACCAATTAATAATTATTCGATTAATACACAAGAAAGAACTAAGAAATGTACATAACCAAAGGCCTTTGTCAACCAAAAGGTTATGTTTTCCTATAAATATACCGACTATAAATTTTGCAAAACATTTCTATTTTGATCCCCCAATCAAAAAGTTCAGGTTTCGCCACTGACAATCATATTATGTAGTATAATGTATGCATGTATTATAATATTTATTATTATTATTTGCGGACTCCAAGCTCTTGTTAGAGTCATGCAATTTTTCACCTAGTAAGGTGAACATTAAAGGCTCTCTCGGCATCCTTTCTTGCAGAATTGTGACAGTTTTAATTTTACCACCTTCGATTTTGTAGAGAGGAATGTGCCCTTAGTAATCGTTGGCTATCACTATGGCCTGGATTAATTGAATGTCTATCTAAAGATGTCACACCTCGGATTTCCAACCCTGAAATCCAAACACCGGTGGGCCCGGGTGGGGAGTATCGTGACGTAAGTTGATAACATCATTGTCAATTAAACATAGCACAGCGGAAGTCTTGGAGTAAAATTACTATTACAAACCGAAATGTTCGAAATCTAAAATAATATACGGGCTCGTAATAGAAGATCCACAGGCGGATCGTAAAATGTACAAGAGAGAATACAAAACAGACTTTAGGCAGATCTAAGGATTTGCAAGATCCTCTTATTCTCTACCGAGCAGCTTCCGCCCTATTTCGTATTATACATGCAGATTAGCCTTTGGAAGATACGTCAGCTTACGCTGGTAAATACACCCAACTGACTCATTTTGGAAACATTAAAAAAATGGTTATAAGTGCAAACGGCACCAAAATCTTTTATTAACTTGGGAAAGTTGACCTTGCAATGGACCAAACGATAATAATTTACCGTATCCCAAGCCCGTATAGGGAAAATAAGTCGAGAGTATTTACCTGAGCTAGTCTTCTTCTTTTATTTTAAATAACTCAGCCGTATACAAAAGTACCAAGTGCATATAGCATTTACCGAGAAGGCTCTAGTATGGATTATGGCATAAGCTAGCCAATTAAATACTAACGGTCTTATAAACCGAATAGTGTACATGATCATTACCTATAACGCTTGATTAAAGGATGATCAGATAGAATGTAGTTTAAACCCGACAAGTACTTGACTTGTATAATATGGGTAAACTATAAACATTCTGGATTTTGAGGCTAAATGACAAGGTTAAACCCGTTACGGTTAAATTCCATAAAATAGTTACATATACGTAACTGTGCGCATAATAGCGATATCGGGTAACCGGATAAGTCATGGACAAGTTCTGTATGCCATTATACTTTAAATAAGTTAAAATATCAGTAGGATATCAACTTATATGCCCATTAAGGTTTTAAAACGAAACTACGCCTCATAAGGGCATTTTGGTAATTTCATACCATATAAAAAGAACTTGAATATAATTTAATGTTATAACTATAAGTATTCTGGAAAAATACTTTATTTATGACATAATATTAGTAGGATATCAATTATACGTGTAAATTATCTTTTATGACCAAACTATGCACCGAATGGGCATTTTGTCATTTTACACATAGTTTATAAATTATTTGGGATTCTGAGTTTATAACATGTACCTACTGTAATTATGTTTAAAATAAGTTTTGAAATCAGTAGGTATCAAGTTTTGGTCAATAATATGGTTTAAAACCATACTATGCGCCGAAATGGCGCTTATGTCGTAAGATGACGTTGTTAAGCGATGTTTAATGAAAACTGACCTTAGGGTCAGACTTAAAATGTTTAAAATATGTTATTTAATATAACATATCAGTAGGTAAATGATTTACCTTGAAAAGATTGATTAAAATCATTTTATGAGTCACAAGGACTAAAACGCTTGACTTTTGGCTATAGAAGCCTATAAACGAAAATGCAAGAGTAAGGAACACTTACAAGAGGTTCCTACAATGCAAGAAAACTAAGTTGGATGCTCCTTTCAGCTAGGAACTTCCAGAGGAGGGAGAAGAGTTATGTTTAAGAAAGGTGCAAGTTGGAATGAACACTTGAACACCTATTTATAGTTGGAGAACTCAAAGGAGATGAAGCCAGGTGTTTAGGGGAGTAAGAAGAAGCTTACAAGTGTCCCAAAACGTGGCATAGCAGTTTAGAGAAGCCATGGTTTCGAATTGAATGGTTTTGGAGTTTTGCTTGGAGACCAAACAAAACTTTCTGCAGCAGAGGCTCTCTCGCGCCCTGCGAGAGACACAGACCAAGTCTCTTGCGGCCCGCGACCGCCCCATGGCCATTTCCAAAGTTTGACACTTTTAACCCCTGAACTATATAAAGCCTCTAAAGGCCTTCTAAAAAACCTTTTTAGCACTTTTAGCCCTTCGTAGCCAATACGTGGCATACCCGGGATTATGCCCGGACATTGTTGAGCTCTCGGTTCGTTAAAAGGTCACTCAGAGGTATAAATTAACATGTTGACAATTTTAATCCCTCCATTATCCAACTTTCACATATTTACAAAATTGAACCCTCTCGTCCAACAAATGGCATGTATGAGAGTTAGGACTTCACAAAGGATCACTCAGAGACTTATTACAACCATGTTGATTCCGGTGTCACTCAGAGGCTGGGCATGTTGGCATATCAGTCACTCAGAGGCCAAGTTTCAAGCATGTTGACGTATCAGTCACTCAGATGCTAATGATTTAAGCATGTTGACATATCAGTCACTCAGAGGCTATTATTTATGCATGTTGACATCGGTCCGTCAGAGGCTCAACTTGAGCATGTTGACGCCTTTAGTCCTTATTGGTCTTTAATAGACTATATTAAAAATACAACACGTGTCACTATACTATTGGACACGATTTTACAGGGTGTTACATCCTCACCCCCTTAAAAGAAATCTCAACCTCGAGATTTTATTCAAAAAGATGGGGGTATTTTTGTCGCATAGTGGACTCAACCTCCCATGTATACTCAAGACCTCTAAAAGCTCCCACTTAACCTTTACTATAGGTATCATCTTTCTTCGGAGCTTCTTAACCTGTCGATCCTCGATCGAAATTGGTTTCTCAATGAACCTCAGGTTTTCATCAATTTGCACCTCATTGTGCGACATTGCTAGCGACTCATTGGTTAGACATTTCTTAAGATTAGATATGTGGAATACATCATGGATTCCATTAAGCTCCTCTGGCAACCTGAGCTTATAAGCTACAGTGCCGACACATTCGATTATCTCGAAAGGTCCTATATATCTTGGGCTTAACTTGCCCTTCTTTCCATAACGCATCACTCCTTTCCAGGCTGATACTTTTAGCATAACTTTGTCCCCTATTTGGAACTGAAGAGGTTTACGCCTCTTGTCAGCATAGCTTTTCTGCCTATCCCTGGCAGCTTTGAGACGATCACGGATTTGCACAATCTTTTCCATGGTCTCCAGGACAATCTCAGGTCCTGATAGTTGGGCTTCCCCAACTTCTGCCCAGCATACGGGCGTTCTACATTTTCTGCCATATAAGGCCTCAAAAGGAGCAGCCTTAATGCTAGTATGATAGCTATTATTGTAGGAGAATTCTATTAGGGGTAAGTGGTCATCCCAACTTCCGCCTAAATCAATCACACATGCCCTGAGCATGTCTTCCAGTGTCTGAATAGTACGCTCACTTTGACCATCAGTCTGCGGATGGTAAGCCGTACTAAAATTTAATCGTGTGCCTAACGATTGTTGGAAACTTTTCCAAAAGTGAGATGTGTATCTAGTATCTCTATCGAATACAATAGATACTAGCACACCGTGTAGGGACACTATTTTATGCACATACAACTTAGCCAATTTATCTGAATTATACGTCTCTTTAATTGGCAAGAAGTGAGCTGACTTAGTCAGCCTATCCATTATGACCCAAATAGTGTCATTACCACTTTTGGTCTTAGGTAACTTGGTAATCAAATACATAGTTACCATTTCCCATTTCCAAGTGGGAATCTCAAGTTGTTGTAGTAGTCCTGACGGTTTCTGATGTTCGGCCTTAACTTGCGAACACGTCAGACACTTTGCTACATAAGTGGCTATGGATTTCTTCAAACCCATCCACCAATAATTCTTCTTCAAATCTTGATACATCTTGTCACCACCCGGTGAACAGAGTATCTTGAATTATGCGCTTCCTGGAGGATTAGATTCCTAAGTCCTCCAAAGATCGGAACCCAAATTCTATCATTAAATCTTAGGATTCCATCCTTTCCAGGCGTTAATTGATCAATGGTTCCGCCTAATCCCTCATTAGGGATGTTAGCCTCTAACAAGGCTTGCTTCTGCGCATCTATAGCTTATCACTCAGTCTATTTCTGAGCTCAATGCTCTTAGCGTTAATCCTTATAGGTTTAACCTTCTCCTTGCGACTTAAGGCATCGGCAACTACATTTGCCTTGCCTGGATGGTAGCGAATCTCGCAATCATAATCATTAAGAGTTTCCATCCAATGGCGTTGTCGCATGTTCAATTCTTTCTGATTGAATGGATGCTGGAGACTTTTATGGTCTGTGTATATAACACACTTTGTGCCATACAAGTAATGTCTCCACAGTTTTAGTGCAAATACAACGGCACCCAATTCCAAATCGTGGGTGGTGCAATTCTTTTCATGCACCTTTAATTATCGTGATGCATAGGCAATCACCTTGCCTTTTTGCATTAGCACACAGCCCATGCCAGTGTGCGATGCATCACAATAGACTACAAATTTCTCAATACCCTCAGGTAGAGATAACACAGGAGCGTTGCTCAACTTGTGTTTAAGAACCTCAAAAGATTCCTGTTGCTTTAAACCCCAATTATACTTAATATTCTTACGGGTCAAAGAAGTTAAAGGAGTGGCTATCCTTGAAAAGTTCTCAATGAACCTCCTATAGTAACCAGCCAGTCCTAAGAAACTACGAACTTCTGTTGGGGTCTTGGGGACTTACCAATTTATTATAGCCTCAATTTTGGCAGGATCCACTTGGATACCACGCTCACTTACCATGTGTCCAAGAAATTAGACTTCTCTAAGCCAAAATTCGCATTTAGAGAACTTCGCATAAAGTTTCTCCTGCCTTAATAATTCTAGGATGCACCGAAGATGTTTCTCGTGATCATCTTGATTACGAGAATAAATAAGTATGTCGTCTATGAAGACAATGACAAACTTATCCAAATATGGCTTGCAGACTCTATTCATGAGATCCATGAATGCTGCTGGTGTATTTCTGAGCCTAAAAGGCATCACTAAGAATTAAAAATGACCATAGCGAGTCCTGAAGGCTGTCTTAGGAACATCTTCACTTCTAACCTTCAGTTGATGATATCCTGATCTCAAATCTATTTTAGAAAAGTAACTAGCCCTTTAAAGTTGGTCGAATAAATCATCGATCCTGGGGAGAGGATAGTTATTCTTAATGGTTAGCTTGTTCAGCTCCCGATAGTCGATGCACATTCACATCGAACCATCTTTCTTCTTTACAAATAGAATAGGAGCTCCCCAAGGTGAGGAACTATGCTGAATAAAGCCTTTTTCTAAAATTCATCTAATTGCGTCCTCAATTCCTTCATTTCCGTCGGTGATAACCGATACGGAGCTATAGCAACAGGTGCTGCTCCTGGTAGGATATCAATCCTAAACTCCACTTACCTATCTGGAAGTAGGCCTGGTAATTCTTCAGGGAAAACATCGGGATACTCCGAGATAATTGGTTGATCTTCAAGGTTCGGCTTTGGTTCATTTATGGTAACTTGTGCCATATAGATGACACAGCCTCTTCTCAAACACTTGGATGCCTTAAATAACGACACCTTGTCTGGCAATCCATAGTGTGAGTCTCCAGGGATGGTGATCATTTCACCAGATGGGGTCTTAATCTCGATGAGCTTTTTATTGCAGGCAATGCGGGCTTGGTTATGAGATAACCAATCCATGCTTAAGACAACATCGAACCCCGCCAATTTCATTGGCAAAAGAGAGATAGGGATGGAATGATTCTTAATGGATATAGAGCATCCATCAAGAATGGAAGAAGCAGTTTCTAAGGTTCCATCGGCGAGTTCTATCTCATAAATTTTATATAGAGTTCTTATGGGTAAATTTAATAGTTTACTAAACTTATAATCAACAAATGATTTATCCGCACCCGAATCGAAAAGAACTCTAGCATAAATATCATTAATGGGGAAAGTACCTGTTATGACGTTATTGTCATTAACAGCTTCCTTAGCAGTTAGCCGAAAGGCGCGTGCATTCCCCTTCTTGGCCTCTCCAGGCTTTGGATTATTATTCTTTGAACTTTTAGGGCAATTAGTTGCAATGTGCCCTTTTTCGTTGCAGATAAAGCATACAACATCCTTAAGATCTTTACAATCTAGGGTCTTATGCCCTCTCCTTTACATATGCCACAAGGTCTAGCTTGTGGATCAGAAGTACACTGTCCCCAGCCATCACAGGCGACTTGCCTTGGTTTCCTTTGAACCCCAATCTCCCTTTATTTTTCTTATTAAACTTATGGGAGTTGCCATCTTCCCTCTTCCTTTTTCCGTCAGTTTCAGACTTAACTGACTTTTGTCTCACTAGATCAAGGGTGAGAGAAAGAGATAGGTCTACAACAGACCTATAGGTAGTAGGCTGTGCAGCCTTTACCATGCCCTTTATTTCAGGCGCTAACCCATTAATAAAACACGAAATGCGTTTGGATTCAGGGGTAATTAAATAGGAAACTAACCTAGATAGGGAATTGAAATCGGAAACATATTTTCGACAACCTAGGTTTTTCATGAAAAGAGACAAGAAGTCTGTCTCTATTTTCTCCACCTCATGGGTTGGGCAGTAAGTTTCCTTTACAAGGTCCACAAACTTGGACCATCCCAGGTATACCTTGCCTGTTGACTGAATCATGGCCTTCCACCATGTTAGGGCATCGCTCTTAAAGGACTGTGATACGTACTTGACCACATTCTTTTCAGCACAGCCGCTGATGTCTACTATAGTCTCCATCTCATCCAGCCACTTTAAGGCTTCTACGGCTCCTTTTTCCCCATTAAAGTCTCGGGGTTTACAGGAGACAAAGTATTTATAGGTACACCCGTCTTTAGCAGAACGGGACCTATCAGCAAAGTCTGCTATCCTTGGTTCACTCTTCGCATTTGAAGAGTGAATAGAGCTCTCTTTATGAGCTGAAGATGGTGGAATAGATAGGGGTCTAGAGCGAGTGGCACTCGGCTCTCTTAGCCTTTCTATGGCCTTACTCATGGCCCTTTCCACAGCCGCATCAATGCGAGCTTGGAAATCATTATCATTATTTATGGCTATATTTTCGGCGTCTTTGACGTTCCGATGGCTACTTTGTCCCTCATTAGAATTAGCCATTCTTCAAAGCTTTGGTTCTATATACCAAATAAAATTTCTCTTAGCCATGGTATAATAACCATATCGGCTTTTAAACATTGGATAAAAGAAAATCCACTGCCTATACTAGTGTGAATAACATCACAACTCTTAGGCTTAACATATCTATATTTGGCCTAGGTCTTAATAGGACCATCGTAGGCAAATTACAATCTGGACATAGTCCATATATTATAGACAGGGGACCACAAAGTCACAACTGTCATTGTCATATTTGACAATTACATATATAGCACATAGGCTTGTTACTAATAGACATATAATAGGGCACATAGGCACTACATCACTAATGGATGTTTAGTCACCACACTGGTGATATTAGCCGGGATCAGGATAGATCACATAGGCTATATAGAATAGATTATAACCCGAAAGGGTAATACATCACTAATGGATGTTTTAATTATCATCGCACTGATGATATTAGCCGGGATCGAACAGATCACAAGGGCTATATAACCGGGATCAAATAGATCACAAGGGTTATATAAAATACATCTCTAATGGATGTTTAATCAACGCACTGGTGATATTAGCCGGAATCAAATAGATCACAAGGGCTATATAACCGGGATCAAATAGATCACAAGGGTTATATAAAATACATCTCTAATGGATGTTTAATCACCGCACTGGTGATATTAGCCGGGATCAAATAGATCACAAGGGCTATTTAACCGGGATCAAATAGATCACAAGGGTTATATAAATATATCTCTAATGGATGTTTAATCACCGCACTGGTGATATTAGCCGGGATCAAACAGATCACAAGGGCTATATAACCGGGATCAAATAGATCACAAGGGTTATATAAAATACATCTCTAATGGATGTTTAATCACCGCACTGGTGATATTAGCCGGGATCAAATAGATCACAAGGGCTATTTAACCGGGATCAAATAGATCACAAGGGTTATATAAAATACATCTCTAATGGATGTTTAATCACCGCACTGGTGATATTAGCCGGGATCAAATAGATCACAAAGGCTATATAACCGGGATTAAATAGATCACAAGGGTTATATAAAATACATCTCTAATGGATGTTTAATCACCGCACTGGTGATATTAGCCGAGATCAAACAGATCACAAGGGCTTTTTAGCCGGGATCACAAAGGCTATATAACCGGGATCAAATAGATCACAAGGGTTATATAAAATACATCTCTAATGGATGTTTAATCACCGCACTAGTGATATTAGCTGGGATCAAACAGATCACAAAGGCTATATAACCGGGATCAAATAGATCACAAAGGTTATATAAAATACATCTCTAATGGATGTTTAATCACCGCACTGGTGATATTAGCCGGGATCAAATAGATCACAAAGGCATATAACCGGGATCAAATAGATCACAAGGGTTATATAAAATACATCTCTAATGGATGTTTAATCACCGCACTGGTGATTTTAGCCGGGATCAAACAGATCACAAAGGCTATTTAGCCGGGATCAAATAGATCACAAGGGTTATATAAAATACATCTCTAATGGATGTTTAATCACCACACTGGTGATTTTAGCCGGGATCAAACAGATCACAAAGGCTATTTAGCCGGGATCAAATAGATCACAAGGGCTATATATAAGGTTAGGACATAGTCCATTACCTTGAAGGTTAGTGTGATTCCTCAAGTCACACAACCAAGAGTATGCATATTATTTGAATGTTAACATAAGAGGATCTTAATGGTTGATTATAAGTCCCGGTCGCATTGACCTTAATGACTTGGAGGCTTGAGCTTAGTCCACCACCTCTAGATCAAGGGATAACTTCCCTTAACTATCATATATATATATATATATATATATTTGGCCAAATATGTGGTCTGTGCCACTTGGCAAATCAAAACCATTAAGATCTTTTTGGAATTATATCGCAGAGCATAAATTCGAGTAAAATCGAGACGCTCGTTTTCAAGAGGATGAATATATATATATATATATATAATTCCAAAGTACTTCATTAAATTTTGCATAAGAAATTACAATACTTGAAACAAATAAATGAAACTGATTGTCCATGCAAAGACTAAAAGAAACAAAATGTCCACGTAGGGACTAAAGAAATAATAATGTCCACGCATGGACTACATATAATAGAAAAGACTTCACTCGTCTTTCTTTCCCTTGACTAGCTTGGAGAGTTTCTTGAAGAACTTATTTGTCTTCTTCTCCGTTTTCTCCGCCTGCTGTTGCATCTCTTTCATTCTTTCTAAGGCATCATTAATGGCCTCTAGTAGTGGCGGAGGTTGTGGTTGAGGTTGTGGCATAACCGGATACTGGTACCCATAAGTTGGATATCCAGTCGGTGGATAAGTAGGTGGGAAAGGAGACGCGTAAAGTGCATTGTGCATAACCACCTGCATGTACGGGTCTTGCGACCACGCTTGATAGTCTACCGGCGCAGACGGATTAAATAGATCATATCCAGACGTGTCTGGGTACGTGGGAATTGGTTTAGTATAACCCGTTGGTGGTGGTTAAACAGAAGGTGTTGGTGTTGGTTCCACTATAGGTGGAACATTAGAGGGTCCACCCATTTGTGGGTCCTCTTGAATGGTGGGGTAATAATTGGGCAAAGGTGGCAGCGATCCCGACCTTTGTCCGGCACGTACTGACATACGTGCTCCACGCTTCCTCCTTGGTGGCTCAGGTGGTTGTTGAGGTTGGTCCACGAGTTCCATGTGGACATCTTCTTGAACTGGGAGTGGTTGAGAGTGATGGAAGGTGTGTGGGCAAAGGTGAATTGATTCCAGTATTGGTCACACTCGTTAGGACCTTGGTAGGGCGATCCGGCATATGAGTTTGAATCGCTTGAAATTTCAATGGGATGAACATTTGATCCCGATGGTGGCATCTCCGAGTCGGAGTCCTCGTCCATAGGATGTAGCTGGTCCAACTGATTTTGATCAGCTGGAGGTGTGTTTAAGTAATGGTTGGGGTTAAATTCTTCGTGGTAGGAGTGGTGAGAATGGGAATGGTGAGAATGGTAGGAGTGGTGTGAGTGGTAAGAATTTTGGGAATGTGAGGGCGAGTGTCTATTAGAGATGGAACGTCTCGCTGGTTGCCATGGAGACGAATCTCCTGATTCTTGATATGCATCTGTATTATAGGTTGAGGAATACGCCCCGATGGTCCTCCCCTCATTGGACCTTTTCCTCGTCCATTTTGTCCTCGTACACGTGGCGGCATTTTCCTATTATAAATTAATTTAAAAACAATACTAATAACTTAATAATGAAATGAGTAATCCTAGGTCAATGCCTAGACTCGAAAGTCTGAGGAATGTGCTCGTGTAAGTTTGAGACTAAACACAAAAGGCTAGTGTTTAATTCTCTCAAACGTTGGCTCTGATACCAACGCTGTCACACCCCGGATTTCCAACCCTGAAATCCAAACACCGGTGGGCCCGGGAGGGGAGTATCGTGACGTAAGTTGATAACATCATTGTCAATTAAACATAACGCAATGGAAGTCTTGGAGTAAAACTACTATTACAAACCGAAATATTCGAAATCTAAAATAATATACAAGCTCGTAATAGAAGATCCACAGGCGGATCGTAAAATATACAAGAAAGAATACAAAACAGACTTTAGGCAGATCTAAGGATTTGCAAGATCCTCTACCGAGCAGCTTCCGGCCTATTTCGTATTATACCTGCAGATTAGCCTTTGGAAGATACGTCAGCTTACGCTGGTAAATACACCCAACTGGCTCCTTTTGGAAATATTAAAAAATGGTTCTAAGTGCAAACGACACCAAAATCTTTTATTAACTTGGGAAAGTTGACCTTGCAATGGACCAAACGATAATAATTTACCGTATCCCAAGCCCGTATAGGGAAAATAAGTCGAGAGTATTTACCTGAGCTTGTCTTCTTCTTTTATTTTTAAATAACTCAGCCGTATACAAAAGTACCAAGTGCATATAGCATTTACCGAGAAGGCTCTAGTATGGATTATGGCATAAGCTAGCCAATTAAATACTAACGGTCTTATAAACCGAATAGTGTACATGATCATTACATATAACGCTTGATTAAACGATGATAAGATAGAATGTAGTTTAAACCCGACAAGTACTTGACTTATATAATATGGGTAAACTATAAACATTCTGGATTTTGAGGCTAAATGACAAGGTTAAACCCGTTACAGTTAAATTCTGTAAAATAGTTACATATGCGTAATTGTGCGCATAATAGCGATATCGGGTAACCAGATAAGTTATGGACAAGTTCTATATGCCATTATACTTTAAATAAGTTAAAATATCAGTAGGATATCAACTTATATGCCCATTAAGGTTTTAAAACAAAACTCTGCCTCATAAGGGCATTTTGGTAATTTTATACCATATAAAAAGAACTTGAATATAATTTAATGTTATAATTATAAGTATTCTGGAAAAATACTTTATTTATGACATAATATTAGTAGGATGTCAATTATACGTGTAAATTATCTTTTATGACCAAACTATGCATCGAAGGGGCATTTTGGTCATTTTACACATAGTTTATAAATTTGTCGGCGGGAATAGTTCGTTTGTTTGGTTGGCAAAAGTGGCGGCTTACATTATTATTATTATTACTTTTTTCATATAATAGTGATTTATAAGGCATGCTAAATTACAATTTTATCTCAAGTTTAAAATTATGATTTGCTCCCGATTCAAAATAAAATTTTTATTTTGCCCCTGTTAAATTTACGCTTTTGCCCTCAGTTAAAAAATACGACTTTGTAGGTGACAATACTAAATGATTAAGGGTAAAGACTAAAAATACACAAAAACTTACTTTAGAAAAAGTGATTATATAGTTTTGAAAAAGTCGAAGGGTTGAAAATGTCAATATACTAAATGTTGAAAGGCAAAAGATAAAATAAAGAAGAAGTTATTTTAAAAAAAAGTAATTGATCAATTGCAGGCTGCTGAGTGCTGCTATTGTTGATCTACAATTTGGGATTCTGAGTTTATAACATGTACCTACTGTTATAAGTTTAAAATAAGTTTTGAAATCAATAGGTATCAAGTTTTGGTCAATAATCTGGTTTAAAACCATACTATGCGCCGAAATGGCGCTTATGTCGTAAGATGACGTTGTTAAGCGATGTTTAATGAAAACTGACCTTAGGGTCAGACTTAAAATATTTAAAATATGTTATTTAATATAACATATCAGTAGGTAAATAATTTACCTTGAAAAGATTGATTAAAATCATTTGATGAGTCACAAGGACTAAAACCATCATTTATCGACATAGTTTAAGGACCTGCTTGGAAACTCAGTTTACAACTTGGTTTAACATCCCAAATAATCCAACTTATAGTATTACATCAGTAGGAAACTCAATTTCAAGTTTATTATCATTAAAACCTTGTTTTATTCAAAAAGGTCATTTTGGTTAAAAAAATGGCATAATTATGGAACTTTTGCATAAACTTACATTCTGATTATGATCATGTAATATAACCTCAGAGGGTTATGCTACATTATATTATGATCATAATACAACTTTAGATCAGTAGGTAACTAATCTAAATCGGGTTAGAATCGAAAGTCAAAGCAGAAGTCAAACTTCGCGACTTTCGGTTGCGAACCGACCCTAGAACTGAAATTGACGAGCCGAACATGCTCTTACATGTTCTAATAATTATTACCAACTTGTTTAAGTGTCAAAACATGTTTCATAACATATATAAGATCAATTTATGATTTTTCTGAAAAAATGGCCTCTTTGACTTTTTAATAACATAACTTTCACCCGTCAATTGGTATAGCAAACGTGATCTTCAGAAGGTGCCCTTTATAGGTATTAACACCTACCTTATTACAATCACTTAGTTATGTTCATTTCAAACAATGGCTGGACCATAATGGTCTTAACCGAAAGTCAAAGCGTTTGCCGTAAAACGCTTGACTTTTGACTATAGAAGCCTATAAACGAAAATGCAAGAGTAAGGAACACTTACAAGAGGTTCCTACAATGCAAGAAAACTAAGTTGGATGCTCCTTTCAGCTAGGAACTTCCAGAGGAGGGAGAAGAGTTATGTTTAAGAAAGTGGCAAGTTGGAATGAACACTTGAACACCTATTTATACTTGGAGAACTCAAAGGAGGTGAACCAGGTGTTTAGGGGAGTAAGAAGAAGCTTACAAGTGTCCCAAAACGTGGCATAGCATTTTAGAGAAGCCATGGTTTCGAATTGAATGGTTTTGGAGTTTTGCTTGGAGACCAAACAAAACTTTCTGCAGCAGAGGCTCTCTCGCGCCCTGCGAGAGACACAGACCAAGTCTCTCGCGGCCCGCGACCGCCCCATGGCCATTTTCAAAGTTTGACACTTTTAACCCCTGAACTATATAAAGCCTCTAAAGGCCTTCTAAAACACCTTTTTAGCACTTTTAGCCCTTCGTAGCCAATACTTGGCATACCCGGGATTATGCCCGGACATTGTTGAGCTCTCGGTTCGTTAAAAGGTCACTCAGAGGTATAAATTAACATGTTGACAATTTTAATCCCTCCATTATCCAACTTTCACATATTTACAAAATTGAACCCTCTCGTCCAACAAATGGCATGTATGAGAGTTAGGACTTCACAAAGGATCACTCAGAGGTTTATTACAAGCATGTTGATTCCGATGTCACTCAGAGGCTGGGCATGTTGACATATCAGTCACTCAGAGGCCAAGTTTCAAGCATGTTGACGTATCAGTCACTCAGAGGCTAATGATTTAAGCATGTTGACATATCAGTCACTCAGAGGCTATTATTTATGCATGTTGACATCGGTTCGTCACTCAGAGGCTCAACTTGAGCATGTTGACGCCTTTAGTCCTTATTGGGCTTTAATAGACTATATTAAAAATACAACACGTGTCACTATACTATTGGACACGATTTTACAGGGTGTTACAAAAGAACTTTAACAACACATCTATAGAACTTCTGTAATCATTTGACGACAGTAGTTTCACCAACGTAGTTGTTTGGCTCGTAGTTGTTGGGTAGCTTGAAGTTTATATATATATATATACATATATATATATATATATATATATATATATATATAACTAGTGGGTTATGGTCGTGCATGTCGTGGCTCAACAAACTCATATCGAAACCATAAAAATCAATAGTGGCAAAAAAAAGTTGTGATATGACCATAAGGATATCAACATGTGCTTAACATCGATCGAAGCCATAAAATTGA
The DNA here is from genome assembly GCA_947069175.1 of Scalesia atractyloides. NCBI lineage: Eukaryota > Viridiplantae > Streptophyta > Magnoliopsida > Asterales > Asteraceae > Scalesia > Scalesia atractyloides. The sequence goes on from CAMTDV010000003.1 coordinate 88,056,972, forward strand.
ATACCGACACCGGTTTCGATAATACAAATACTGGTACCGATGTTGTTCGGTCGATATCGGTTAAGTGCGTTACGGTAGCGATACAGCTTGCCATAGTCTGCAATACTAGAAAAAACTTTTATTTTGAATACAACTCATTTTTAATAAAATCTACCAACTATGTATTCAGGTTTTTTTGTTTACAAATATAAATTGTACAAAAAAATAAAATTAGTAGAAATAAACGGATCAAAGACGTATATTATATATAGTATAAAGGTGAAATTGAAAAAAAAACTAAAAATGTCATGTACTAAGTTTTGGTTAGCGATAATAGTATTCATCGAACCAAATTGTGTGTGTATACATCGAAGATTGACTGTCCCAACCCCATCGCTTTGAGAGTGTTCTTGCACACGAACTCAAGGGTGGATTTAAGTATAAGGGGTCTCGGGTCGCGTTGAGGTGAAGAGACAAAGGAGAAAGGGAAATCGGTTTTGGGTTGCGTATTTAGATTCAATGCGTGGAGATTGGTCACACCAACTTGACGTGGTCTAGTGGTGTGCAAGTGTGTTGTTGTGTGGTGGCGTTTGGGCACGAGTCTCAACCCACACATTTTATTTTTATTTCATTCTTTTAAACAACTTTCACTATTGACAAAACAACCCCTCCACTTTATTAAACCTTGCTTAACCTGATTAGCTATTTAAAATAACTTAGTTAATAATTCATTATAACTAATTAATGAAACTAATTGTAATGCCTATATAATTAACTTTTTTAGTTCAGGTCTAATTCAACTCGATACGTAACCACAATTTAGTAATAAAATATTAAAAATAATGAAATTTTTAAATATTCCCATTTTTATTTAAATTTCCGGAGTACTCGGTTTTACAATCTGAGTCGGGTTTCTGAGATCCGATTTTGACGTATGTTACAAAATGTGATATGTCACACCTTGACCCGCAGCGGAAATGATAGTCGGGGCATGATTGGGTTTTCATCAAAGCTCATGACATTTATTATAATAATGTTTCATATTTATTATTTCAAATTAAAAAGAAATATTCCAATCAACACACAAACCATACAAGCATATAAAGTTCAAGACAATCAAGTAACGTTTTATTCTTCTTCTAAGGCCCAATCCTATGTGTTCCTTGCTTCAACCTGATCACCTGTATCATGTGTAAAAAATAGAAATTTGGGTCAACAAAAGTTGGCGAGTGAATCTCATTTAATCAAGTGAAAGAATTAGTTATATTGATTATTTCAATAAAAATGTGTGTAAACCAGATATGAGCATACGTATAGGTAAACAATTCACAAACCACATAAGCATCTAGCAATGTACACATGAGTATGATAAATGATAAACTGTGCGATCAAGGCTCAATCAAACGGAGTCGAACTAATGAGGCACGTGATGCTCATCTCGTATCCAACGAGGAACTGATGGGCCTAATGTGAATGATGCACTGAAATGAGAAAATAAATAATGAGCTGTGAGATCAAGGCTCAATCAAACGGAGCACATCTAATGAGGCACGCGATGCTCAACTCGTATCCAACGAGGAACTGAGGGGCCTAATGTGACAGCTTGACTGCATTGAGAAAGTATGACCATAAATAGCAATAAACAAAATATCACATATCATGTCAATTCACATAATGGTAATAGCACAAATGTTTGAAAAAATATTTAAATGAAACGACATATGATACACCCCAAAACATGAATAAAAATGGGAAGTTTGTAAGAATTCACTCACAGTGGGTGCATTTCTTGGATTGACGACGAATGCGCACGATTTAAGAGTTCAACTGACGAGAGAAACTAACCTAAATAATCACGTAATAATTTGGTAAATATATAACTCTTATTTGAATTTAATGTCACACCCCGACCCGCAGCGGAATAAGAGTCGGGGCATAATTGGGTTATCACCAAAGCTCATGATGTTTACTAATATGTTTCATATTTATTAAATTCAAATTACATCTCAAAGTTCCAAGTCAAATTCATACAATACAAGGAAAGGAAAAATTAACTAAAACAATCCAAAATCTAAAATGGTTTATTCTTCTAGGCCGCCCTATATGTTTCTTGCTTCAACTTGATCACCTGTATCATGTGTAAAAATGGAGAATTTTGGGTCAACAAAAGTTGGCGAGTGAACTTTGTTAAAAACATTTGTTATTGATTCATTATTGTAATTAATATAGGAAAATTGTGCAATAATCATATATGAACAAATGTATGTAAACATAACGGCCACAAACCACCTTGCTTAAGTATATAATAAGAATGACAATGTATATGTTGGCAACGTCCCGTTCACGCTCATAGGTAATGGGGAACGGACGGCCTATGCTAATGTATGTGAGATCAAGGCTCAATCAAACGGAGCCGATCTTATGTTGGCAACGCCTGGTTCACGCTCATATGTAATGGGGAACAGCTCACGCTCATAGGTAATGGGGAGCGGCGGCCTATGTATGTACTGAAAATGATAACTTTAATTTAAACATTAACCACACAAACAATAGATATATAATGGCAACACATTTGATCATGAACATGATGGATGCACAAGTGTTTAATTATAATAAATAAATAACGACACATGATACACCCCAAAATGTGATTAAAACGGGGAATTGGTAGAGATTCACTCACATTGGGTGCGTTTGCTTGAAGATGATGTATGCGCACGAGTTTAGAGGATTGATCGACGAATAATTAATATCGAAAAGGTACGGTAAGTATGTGGATTTTATTAATTATTTTAATAGGATTTTTGGATATATTTTTGTGAGTTTAAGGATATTTTCTAACTTTAAAAACGTTATTTTTAAGTATTTTTAATTGATTTTTAAATTAAATAAATAAATAAAAATAATAAAAAATGTTGACTTTTGACCGTTGACCATTGACCGTTGACCGGTCCGGTCGCTTATATATATGTGCTGGGTGAGACTCGAACACGTGACCTCCGTACGCGTGCACGCAGCTCTACCAACTGAGCTACGTGTCTAACCCGAAATAATTTTGTTTTTAATTATACTTATATACTATTTAGATTTATCCAGGAATTATTTATTTTAAAAAGGATTTTAAATGTATCGAACCGGTGCTGTCAACAGGTCTCGAACCCGGGACCTGTGGGTTAATGTGCACACAGTCCACCGCTGGACTGTGTGTCTAACCTGGTTAATAATCCGGTTTTTATTATACTTAACATGATTCTGTGAGTTATCCCGGTTCGGTTAAAAAGGGCATTTTTATTTCAAGAGAGTGAGGTTGGGACAGGGATCGAATTCGAGACGTGCGTGTATAGTTTGCACACAGTCCACCGCTGGACTGTGTGTCTAACCCGTTCAATATACTAATTTTAATTAATCTTATAATATAGCTGAACTTCGTCTTCTTCGCTCAAGTTTACAGATAATGATAATTCAACTGATACGTGACTAATTCGATTAACAAGCATTATAAGAAATTGCAAGGTAATGAACGGAGAGTGTTTGGGGAAAGGATGTACCGATCAGTGTCTTTCACAGAACTCCGGCAAGGATTCGTCGGCTCTGTTTTGTGAACTCCGGCTGTTAGGATCAATTAACAGTTTGGATGGATTAGATGTGAAATTGAACCACTGAGCAACGATTATCAGTAAGTTTAAATGATCATACCGGCCCTCAGCGTGATTCTGGAAATTTCAAAAGTTTTCCGGCGAATGCAGAAATTCCGACAACGTCGTCTGGGATTGATTCTGGATGGTGGATTTGTGTTAGTAATGGTCTAACAATGGAATGAAACAGAGAGAGTCGAGGTATTTACCGTTTTGATGTGAGTCTCGGTTTTTCGGTGAAAGTCCGGTGATGACAGAAAAATTCCGGCTAGTGAAATTTCGTCGAGAATTGGTGTGATTGTGAGCGAAAAGATTATCAGAGGCTAGAGTGGTTATTTATAGGGAAGAACATCAATGAATTGAGTCTGATTACCGTCTTGATTCGTTGGTCAGAAATTCTCCGGCGGTTATGACTGATGTCACGGACTGGACATCGGTTATAACCGCTGTAAGAGTTATTATATACGTTAAGTCACAAGAAACCGGCAGTAAATGGCGAAATCGCCGGGATTTCCGACGACTGCGAATTGGGCGCGTCGGTTGACCGATTTGAAATCGAGGTTTGGATATTTGAATTAATTGATTTGATATATTCCTAAAGAACACAAGTGGCGGAGTGGTTTGGTGAGTGAGAGTTAAGACTTTGTGGTTCCCGGCTGACCCGGGTTCGACTCCCGGCAGCCGGTTTTTCTTTTTAATTAATTTATTTTTACTTTTTAACAATTATAATTTATAACCTCTAATTTGTTTATTAATTATGTATCGTTTAAAATTAAAATACGTCATAAATAAACGACAAAAAATTTAATACTGATTGTTCGATTAATAAATGAAGCGGGTTTTGAAAAACCCGTTTTTCGACGGATGTTACATTTAATATTTCTAATTTATGCCTTTTATTAGATTTTTAAGTTTATTTTTATTGTATTTATTGCAATTTAAAACTTGAAAAGTCTTATTGTTAGGTATTTTTAATAAAAATTAATAAAGGAAAATATTAAAAAATGTTTACCCTTGTCAGGGTCTGACCGGTTTGACTTTAGAATTATTGGCATCGTGTGAGGATCGAACTCGTGACCTCCCGTATACGTGCATGCAGCTCTACCAACTTAGCTACGTGTCTAACCCGAAATAATGATTTTAATTAGTTTTATATACTTACTATGCTTGCCCATAATTCCAGTTAATTAAAAAGATTTTATAAATTACCAGAACGGTGCACTAAACCGGTTTCGAAAGCGTGACCAAGGCTACGTGTTGCACACAGCCCGACCAGTTGGGCTGTGTGACTAACCCGAATGATATGTGATTTATATTATATTTATACACTCACTGATTGTTAATATATACCAGTATTAAAAACGATTGGGACAATGTGAAAATTCGACAACGTAGGTAAGGATCGAACCCGGGACCATATGTTTATTTTGCACACAGTCCACCACTGGAATGTGTGTCTAACCTGGTATAAACACCAAATTTAATTATACCAATACGCTGATACACTTCTTCATCTTCTTCATTCAAAAAGAACCAGATCATGACTAGACTGTTTGATCCAGTTATTCATATTGGATTGACCGAGTTATTATAACTAATCATGAAACAACTAAAAAATAAGAAGATTTAAGTGTTTTACCGAAAAGTAGTGGTGTTGTGATTTCTCCGGTTGAATTCCGACGACGAATAACAACTCTGGCGAAGGGAGACTCGTAGGCAGAGGATTACTCCAGAGGGTTAAGAGAGATTTTGAGGATTTGAGCGAGTTCTGTATGATCTCTATTGTCACGATTTATAGGCTAAGGAGTGAGTTAAGTTTTAAACAGTTTTCGGTCAACCAATTGATTGTGGAATTAATATTATAACCAAATTTCGTCGTGATTAAGCCTTAATGAGTGATTAGAGTCAGTTTCAGCAAGTTAATTTCGAGATTGAAACGATGATTGATGATGATTTAAGAATTACAGCCGTTATACAGGGTGGGTGCTTTTTTTTGAATTTCTCATACGAGCGTGTTTTGGTTTAAATGGTATAGAGTTTGGGTTTATGACAGATGTGCGTGTATGATGCAGTGGTGTATTGTGTGTCTGATTTGGGTGAGGACCCGGGTTCGATACACGCGGTCCACACCCCTTTTTCCTATTTATTATTATATTTAATTTATGTTATTATTATTTAAACTTTACTATTTATTTAAACTTTATTATTATTATTATTATTTATTACAAATAGCAAGGTTTCAATGCTTAACATAAATGCGTATAAATCTTCATAACTTGCATTTATAAAACGGAGCGGGTTTTAGAACCCGTTTTACGACAAATGTTACATGATACATTGTAACTTTCGTAAGGATTGTCCGGGTTAGGGGGTTGTTGTAACACCCTGTAAAATCGTGTCCAATAGTATAGTGACACGTGTTGTATTTTAAATATAGTCTGTTAAAGACCAATAAGGACTAAAGGCGTCAACATGCTCAAACTGAGCTTCTGAGTGACAGTCCGATGTCAACATGCATAAATAACAGCCTCTGAGTGACTGATATGTCAATGTGCTTAAATCATTAGCCTCTGAGTGACTGATATGCCAACATGCTTGAAATTTGGCCTCTGAGTGACTGATATGTCAACATGCCCAACCTCTGAGTGACATCGGAATCAACATGCTTATAATAAGCCTCTGAGTGATCCCTTTGCGAAATCCTAACTTTCATACGTGATATCTGTTGGACGAGAAGGTTCAATTTTGTAAATATGTGAAAGTTGGATGATGGAGAATTAAAAGCGTCAACATGTTAAACTTATACCTCTGAGTGACCTTTTAACTAACCGATAACTCGACAATGTCCGGGCATAATCCCGGGTATGCCAAGTATTGGCTACGGAGATCTAATAGTGCCAAAAAGGTGTTTAAAAAGGTTTTCATAAGCTTTTTAAAGTTAAGGGGCTAAAGTGTCAAAATTTGAAAATAATTATGGGGCAGTCGCGGGCCGCGAGAGACTTGGTATATGTCTCTCGCGGGGCGCGAGAGAGCCTCTACGGCAGAAAGTTTTGTTTGGTCTCCAAGCAAAACTCCAAAACGATTGATTCGAAACTATGGCTTCTCTAAACTGCTATGCCACGTTTTGGGATACTTGTAAGCTTCTTCTTACTCCCCTAAACACCTGGCTTCACCTCCTTTGAGCTCTCCAACTATAAATAGGTGCTTAAGTTCACCATTTCAACTTGCACCTTTCTCATTAAATCACTCTTCTCCCTCCTCTGGAAGTTCCTAGCTGAAAGGAGCATCCAACTTAGTTCTCTTGCATTGTAGGAACCTCTTGTAAGTGTTCCTTGCTCTTGAATTTTTGTTTATAGGCTTTTATAGCCAAAAGTCAAGCATTTTCGTAAAACGCTTTGACTTTCGGTTAAGACCATTATGGTCCAGCCATTGTTCGAAATGAACATGGCTAAGTGATCGTAATAAGGTAGGTGTTAGTCCTTATAAAGGGCACCTCTTGAAGATCACATTTGCTAGACCAATTGACGGGTCAAAGTTACGGTATTAAAAAGTCAAACATGCCATTTTTCAGAAAAATCATAAATTGATCTTATATATGTTATGAAACCTGTTTTGACACTTAAACAAGTTGGTAATAATTATTAGAAATGTAAGAGCATGTTCAGCACTTGGTACTTTTGTATACGGCTGAGTTATTTAAAAATAAAAGAAGAAGACTAGCTCATTTAAATACTCTCGACTTATTTTCCCTATACGGGCTTGGGATACGGTAAATTATTACCGCTTGGTCCAAAATGGGGTCAATCGAATGCCCGCTTGTGGCTAGTAAACCCGCATATTTCGTTTTAATCAGTTTTGTTTGATAACTTAAACATCGGGGATTAAATTACCGTGTCCTGAATATCCAGGGCTCAATACATTAGTTATTGGCCACGATTTTAGCACGGGGTGTAGGCATACACCTTTTGATGCTCATATGCAATGTTCCCAAGACGTTGGGGATGACTCCTTCGTGAGTCCTGAGTGGTGTGTATTTAATCATGTCTCGGTTTCTGTACTGGGCCCTATATGTATTGACAAACATGTGAATCTGATACAAGGTTGCAAGGTCAACTTTCCCAAGTTAATAAAAGATTTTGTGCCGTTTTGCACTTAAAATCATTTTTAAAAATTTCAAAATGAGTCAGTTGGGTGTATTTACCAGCGTAAGCTGACGTATCGTCCAAAGGCTAAACTGTGGGTACACTACGAAATAGGCCAGAAGCTGCTCGGTAGTGATAGAGGATCTTGCAAATCCTAAATCTGCCTAAAGTCTGTTTTGTATTCTTTCTTGTACATTTTATGATCCGCTTGTGGATCTTCTATTACAAGCTTGTATATTATTTTGTATTTTTGAACATTCGGTTTGTAATAGTAATTTTACTCCAAGACTTCCGTTGTGCCGTGTTTAATTGACAATGATGTTATCAACTGACGTCACGATACTCCCCACTCGGGCCCACCGGTGTATGGATTTCGGGTTTGAAATCCGGGGTGTGACAGGGTTGGTATCCGAGCCAACGTTTGAGAGAATTAAACACTAGCCTTTTGTGTTTAGTCTCAAACTTACACGAGCACATTCTTTAGACTTCCGAGTCTAGGCATTGACCTGGGATTTACTCATTTCATTATTAAGTTATTAGTATTGTTTTTGAATTGATTTTTAACAGGAAAATGTCGCCACACGTGAGAGGACAAAGTGGAAGAGGAAAAGGTCCAATGAGAGGAGGACCATCGGGGCGTATTCCTCCTCAACCTCATAATACAGATGCATATCAAGAATCAGGAGATTCGTCTCCTTGGCAACCAGCAAGACGTTCTGTCTCTAATAGACACTCGCCCTCACATTCCTAAAACTCCTACCACTCTCACCACTCTTATCATTCGCACCATTCTCTCCATTCCCATTCACATTCTTACCATGAAGAATTTAACCCCAACCATTATTTTAAAACACCTACAGCCGATCAAAATCAGTTGGACCAACCACACCCTATGGACGAGGACTCCGACCCGGAGATGCCGCCGTCGGGATCAAATGTGCATCCCATTGAAATTTCAAGCGATTCAAACTCATATGCCGAATCGCCTTACCAAGGTCCTAATGAGTGGGATCAATACTGGAACCAATTCACCTTTGCCCACACACCTTCTCATCACTCTCAACCACCTCCTGTACAAGAGGATGTCCACATGGAAACGGTGGACCAACCTCAACAACCACCTGAACTAGGGGTGTGAATTTCTGACACGACCCGGAAACCCGACACGAACCTAACACGAAATTCGCGGGTTTAGGTTTCGTCTAAACGGGTTCGGGTCAGTTTCGGTTGAACACGCGAACCCGTTTAGGTTTACGGGTCAGGTTCGGGTCAACCTGGTCGGGTTGGTGGGTTGACCCGTTTAACACATTTATACTATATTATATTTTTTTACAATATATTTTATCTTATAAATTAAATGGGGCGTGTATTTTATGTCATGATTATAACTTAAAAGAAGAAATTAACATAGCTTTTATAATTTAAATATGATATTATTATATACATTTGTGTTTTTTAAGTAATTTTTAATTTTAATATATTAGTTTGAGAAAAAAAATTAAAAAATTCGGGTTAAACGGGTCGTGTTCGGGTCAACCCACAAAACTTCGGGTCGTGTTCGGGTTTATATATATGATACGATTTTCGGGTTCGGTTCGGGTTTGTCACACCCCGACCCGCAGCGGAAAAGGTGATCGGGGCATGATTGGGTTATCATCAAAGCTCATGACATTTATTAAGCGTTTCATATTCATTAATACAAATTAAATGGAAATTTACAATGATTGCTACAACATGATCTAACTAACAATCTAAACTTCTTTGTTCTCTTCTAAGGCATATTCTATGTTTTCCTTGCTTCAACCTGTTCACCTGTATCATGTGTAAAAATGTTTTTGGATCAACATAATGTTGGCGAGTGAATCCTATGGAAAACATTTGAACAAATTTATTTAAATTGATTATGAAATATGTGCACAACCAAACATGAGTAAAATTAGATGTAACTTGATCAACAATTCATAAGATGTTAAATGAAACACTCATGAATAATAATGGAACAATTAAAGGCACGCGATGCTCAACTCGTCTCTCACGAGGAACTGAGGGGCCTGATGAATGAATTGCATAAACATGATGATATGTATGACACAACTACAAACAATATAAACTCAATGAAACACACATGAACAATAATGAATTTGAATTGAAGCACGCGATGTTCTACTCGTCTCCCACGAGGAACTGATGGGCTTAATGTATGAGTTTCATATAATTTGACAAACGGAATATAAGTAAATCACAACAATAAAACAATCTAAGTTTAAGTCATGATGTGGTATGGCACAAGTTTAAATAAATTAATTAATTATTTCATAACACATGACACACCCCAAAACGTGTAATTTAAAAGGGGGAATTGTAAGATTCACTCACAGTGGGTGCGTTCGGTTGATGACGTTGAATGCACGCGAAGTGGTTTTAACCACGAGTGAGATTTAACCTAGATAAATCGCATTATGGTTTGGTAAGTAAACGGATTTTATTAAACTATTTTAGTAGGATTGTTGGGTGTATTTTTGTGAGTTTGAGGCTATTTTCTAACCTTAAAAATGTTATTTTTAAGTATTTATAATTGATTTTTAATTAAAATAATTAAAAAAAAATAATAAATTTTTTTTTTTTTTTTCTGACCGTTGACCGGCCCGTTGACCGTTGACCTGACCGTTGACCGGTTCGATGGCATATTATTGTGCGCTGAGTGAGGCTCGAACCCGAGACCTCTCGTACGCGTGCACGCAGCTCTACCAACTGAGCTACGTGTCTAACCCGTTATATATCTGATTTTAATTATATATATATATTAATTAGATTAAACCGAAATTCATTTTATTTTAAAAACATTTTAAGCGAAACGGTCATGCACTCCACAGGTCTCGAACCCGGGACCTGTGGTTTAATCCAACACACAGTCCACCGCTGGACTGTGTGTTCAACATGTTATATCATTCGGTTTTTATTATACTTAAATACTAATTAGTTATTTCCTTTTCTGCCTTAATTAAAAAGAAGAGATAATTGTCCAAGTCGGTGCTGAAGACCGGACTCGAACTCGTGACCAGCGATATAAACAAACACACAGTCCACCGCTGGACTGTGTGTCTAACTTGGTTATTATTCCGGTTATTAATATACTTAACATATAACTGTATCGACTCCGGTTCAGTTAAACAAAAATTTGATTTTTATTAAGGCAGCGTGTGTGAAACGGGATTCGAACTCGAGACCTTTAGCGTTTTATGTGCACACAGTCCACCGCTGGACTGTGTGTCTAACCCGATTAATTTCATGATTTTAATTACACTTATAATATAACCAGTACATCGTCTTCTTCACCAAAGAATAACCAGAGAAAGTCGACTGACTGGTTCAAGGTTTTTTATCGGTTTATTAGTGTTTTACAGTCGATTAAGGTAAGATAAAAGTGAAAAGGAAAAGAAACTGGGCGGAGAAATATACCGACTGGACTCTCTGTTTTCCGGCAGAAACTCCGGCGACAGAATTCAACTCCGGCGACAGGTTCCTTATAGCAGCTAGTCTCCGGAAAGCTTGGAAAGGTAAGGGTGACTTCGGTATAAACTTAGGAGGTTCAGAAAAGCTCGGCAGTGGGGAAACCGGTTTTCCTGTGACGAACAGATTTATTCCGGCGAGTGGAATTACGCCGTGAAAAGAGGTGTTTTTGAGTGAAAAGGTTTGTCGTCGGTTGTGGGTCAATTTATAGGGGAAAAACGAGATGCACTTGGTCTGATTTCCGACTGTGTTCGTTTATTTAAATTTTCCGGCGGTTATGATTTTGGTCGCGGACTTCAAACATCGGTTATAACCGATGTATTGTTAATGATTTACGTTATAACTGAAAATGGTGTTAAAACTCGCGAGATTTCCGGGATTCCGACGACTGAACTGTTTGGGCGCCGGTTTTGAATTCGTAACGACACTTTATCAATTAAATGATTCTATTATTTAACAACGGAACAAGTGGCGCAGTGGTTTGTGTGTGAGGTGATAAGTCGCTGAGTGACTCGGTACAGACCCGGGTTCGAAACCCGGCAGAGGCAATTCATTTTTATTTTGCGATTTTTGATAGTTTTTCAAAAACTAAATATATATTCCCGTATAATAATTGATTACGGATCGTTTAAAAAATATTTTGGGCATTTAATTCGCAACGAAAATTTTGACTGACTGTTCGGTTGATAAACGGAGCGGGTTTGGTAAATCCGTTTTTGACGGATGTTACAGGGTTCGTGTAAAATTTTCGGGTTCGGGTCGGGTTGAACCCGTCAACCCGCGAACACGACCCGTTTAGCACCCCTAACCTGAACCACCAAGAAGAAAACGGGGAGCACGTATGTCGGTGCGTGCCGGACAAAGGTCGGGATCGTTGCCACCTTTACCTAACTCCTACCCCACAATTCAAGAGGACCCACAAATGGGTGGACCCTCTAATGTTCCACCTATAGTGGAACCAACACCAACACCTGCTGTACAACCACCACCATCAGGTTATGCTAACCCAATCCCTACATATCCCGGATATGTCTGGATATGATCCTTATAACCCGTCTACACCAGTAGACTATCAAGCATGGTCGCAAGACCCATATATGCAAGCAGTTATGCACAATGCACTTTACCCGTCTCCTTTTCCACCTACTTATCCACCGACTGGATATCCAACTTATGGGTACCAGTATCCGATTGTGCCACAACCACAACCTCTTCCATCGCTTGAGACCATTAATGAGGCCTTAGAAAGGATGAAAGAAATGCAGCAACAGGCGGAGAAAACAGAGAAGAAGACGAACAAGTTCTTCAAGAAACTCTCCAAATTGGTCAAGGGAAAAAAGGACGAGTGAAGTTTCTTCTAGTTATATGTAGTTTCTGCGAGGACATTGTTATTTCTTTTAGTCCCTGTGTGGACATGTTTATTTCCTTTAAGTCCTTGCATGGACAATTTATTTCATTTTTCTAGTATTGTAATTTCTAATTTGAAATTTAATGAAATATTTTGAAATTATATATGTATTCATCCTCTTGAAAATGAGCGTCTCGATTTTACTCGAAATTTATGCTCTGCTATATAATTCCAAATGATCTTAATGGTTTTGATTTGCCAAGTGGCACAGACCACATATTTAGCCAAATATATATATGATAGTTAAGAACGGGAGGGTCTTCTATCAAGATAGTTAAGGAAAGTTATCCTTCTATCCAGGGGTAAGGGACTAGGTCCAAACCTCCACGGTCGTTAAAGTCGAAGGTGACCGGGACTATTAATCAACCATTAAGGTCCTCTTATGTTAACATTCAAGTAATGTGCATACTCATGGATGTGTGACTTGAGGAATCACACTAACCTTCAAGGTAATGGACTATGTCCTAACCTTATAAATAGCCCTTGTGATCTGTTTGATCCCGGCTAAATAGCTCTTGTGATCTGTTCGATCCCGGCTAATATCACCAGTGCGGTGATTAAAATCCATTAGAGATATATTTTATATAACCCTTGTGATCTATTTGATCCCGGTTAAATAGCCCTTGTGATCTGTTTGATCCCGGCTAAATAGCCCTTGTGACCTGTTTGATCCCGGCTAAATAGCTCTTTGTGATCTGTTCGATCCCGGCTAATATCACCAGTGCAGTGATTAAACATCCATTAGAGATGTATTTTATATAATCCTTGTGATCTATTTGATCCCGGTTAAATAGCCCTTGTGATATGTTTGATCTCAGCTAAATAGCCATTGTGATCTGTTTGATCCCGGCTAAATAGCCCTTGTGATCTGTTTGATCCCGGCTAAATAGCCCTTGTGATATGTTTGATCCCGGCTAATATCACAAGTGCGGTGATTAAACATCCATTAGAGATGTATTTTATATAATCCTTGTGATCTATTTGATCCCGGTTAAATAGCCCTTGTGATCTGTTTGATCCCGGCTAAATAACCCTTGTGATAGTTCGATCCCGGCTAATATCACCAGTGCAGTGATTAAACATCCATTAGAGATGTATTTTATATAACCCTTGTGATCTATTTGATCCTAGTTAAATAGCCATTGTGATCCGTTTGATCCCGTCTAAATAGCCCTTGTGATCTGTTTGATCCCGGCTAATATCACCAGTTCGGTGATTAAACATCCGTTAAAGATGTATTTTAAATAGCCCTTGTGATCTGTTTGATCCCGGCTAAATAGCCCTTGTGATTTGTTCGATCCCGGCTAATATCATCAGTGCAATGATAAATAAAACATTCATTAGTCATGTAACACCCTTTCGGGTTATGATCTATTCTATATAGCCTATGTGATCTATCCTGATCCCGGCTAATATCACCAGTGCGGTGACTAAACATCCATTAGTGATGTCGTGCCTATGTGTCATATCCTATGTCCATTAGTGACAGGCCTATGTGCCATATCCTATGTCCATTAGTGACAGGCCTATATGCCATATTTCGATGTCCTTTGTGATAAGCCTATGTGCTATAAAAATTGTCAAATATGACAATGACAGTTGTGACATTGTGGTCCCCTGTCTATAGTAAATGGACTATGTCCAGATTGTAATTTGCCTATGATGTTCCTATTAAGACCTAGGCCAAATATAGTTATATTAAGCCTAAGAGTTGTGATGTTATTCACACTAGTATAGGCAGTGGATTTTCTTATATCCAATGTTTAAAAGCCGATATGGTTATTATACCATGGCTAAGAGAAATTTTATTTGGTACATAGAAAAAAAGCTTTGAAGAATGGTAATTCTAATGAGGCACAAAGTAGCCATCGGAACGTCAAAGACGCCGAAAATATAGCCATAGATAACAATGACTTCCAAGCACGGATTGATGCGGCTGTAGAAAAGGCCATGGGTAAGGCCATAGAGAAATTAAGAGAGTCGAGTGCTACTCGCTCTAAGCCATTATCAATTCCACCATTCTCAGCTCATAGGGAGAGCTCTGTTCACTCATCAAATGCGAAGAGTGAACCTAAGAGGATAGACTATGCTGATAGGTCCCGTTCTTTTAAGGACGGATGCACCTACAAATACTTTGTCTCCTGTAAACCCCGAGACTTTATTAGGGAGAAAGATGCCGTAGAAGCCCTAAAGTGGCTGGACGAAATTGAGACCATTGTAGACATCAGCAGCTGTGCTGAAAGGGATGTGGTCAAGTACGTATCATAGTCCTTTAAGGGCGATGACTAACATGGTGGAAGGCCATGATTCAATCAACAGGTAAAGTATACCTGTATAATCTGGGATGGTCCAAGTTTGTGGACCTTATTAAGGAGGCCACCACATGAGGTGGAGAAAATAGAGACAGACTTCTTGTCTCTATCAATGAAAAACCTAGATTGTCGAAAGTATGTTTCCGATTTCAATTCCCTATCTAGGTTAGTTTCCTATTTAATTACCCCTGAATCCAAATGCATTGCGTTTTATTAATGGGTTAGCGCCCGAAATAAAGGGCATGGTAAAGGCTGCACAACCTACTACCTATAGGTCTGCTGTAGACCTATCTCTTTCTCTCACCCTTGATCTAGTGAGACAAAAATCAGTTAAGTCTGAAACTGACGGAAAAAGGAAGAGGGAAGATGACAACTCCCATAAGTTTAATAAGAAAAAATAAAGGGAGATTTGGGTTCAAAAGGAACCAAGGCAAGTCGGCTATAATGCCATTTTGCAAGACTTGCAACCGCAAACACTGGGGACAATGTGCTTCTGATCCACACGCTAGACCTTGTGGCATATGTAAAAGGAGAGGGCATAGGACCCTAGATTGTAAAGATCTTAAGGATGCTGTATGCTATATCTGCAACGAAAAATGGCACATTACAACTAACTGTCCTAAGAGTTCAAAGAATAATAATCCGAAGCCTGGAGAGGCCAAGAAGGGGAATACACGCGCTTTTCGACTGACTGCTAAGGAAGCTGTTAATGACAATAACGTCATAACAGGTACTTTACCCATTAATGATATTTATGCTAGAGTTCTTTTTTATTCGGGTGCAGATAGATCTTTGGTTCATCATAAGTTTAGTAAACTATTAAATATACCCATAAGAACTCTAGATAAAACCTATGAGATAGAACTTGCCGATGGAACCTTAGAAACTGCTTCTTCCATTCTTGATGGATGCTCTATATCTATTAAGAATGATTCCATCCCTATCTCTCTTTTGCCAATGAAATTAGCGGGGTTCGATGTTGTCTTAGGCATGGATTGGTTATCTCATAACCAAGCCCGCATTGCCTGCGATAAGAAGCTCATCGAAATTAAAACCCCACCTGGTGAAATGATCACCATCCCCGGAGACTCACACTATGGACTGCTAGACAAGGTGTCGTTATTTAAGGCATCCAAGTGTTTGAGGAGAGGTTGTGTTATCTACATGGCAAGTTACCATAAATGAGCCTAAGCCAAACATGGAGGACCTACCAGTCATCTCAGAAAATTCCGATGTTTTCCCTGAAGAATTACCAGGCCTACCTCCAGATAGGCAAGTGGAGTTCAGAATAGATATCATGCCAGGAGCAACACCCGTAGCTAGAGCTCCATATAGGCTAGCTCCAACCGAAATGAATGAGCTAAGAGTTCAATTGGACGAACTCTTGGAGAAAGACTTTATTCAGCCTAGTTTCTCACCTTGGGGAGCTCCTATCTTGTTTGTAAAGAAGAAAGACGGTTCGATGCGAATGTGCATCGACTATCGTGAACTGAACAAGTTAACAATTAAGAATAGATATCCTCTGCCCAGGATCGACGATTTATTCGACCAACTTCAAGGGGCTAGTTACTTTTCTAAGATAGATTTGAGATCAGGGTATCATCAACTGAAGGTTAGAAGTGAAGATGTTCCTAAGACAGCCTTCAGGACTCGCTATGGTCATTTTGAATTTTTGGTGATGCCTTTTGGGCTCACAAATGCACCAGCAGTATTCATGGATCTCATTAATAGAGTCTGCAAACCGTATTTAGATAAGTTTGTCATTGTCTTCATAGACGACATACTTATCTATTCTCGTAATCAATCTGATCACGAGAAACATCTTCGGTGCATCCTATAATTATAAAGGCAGGAGAAACTTTATGCAAAGTTTTCTAAATGCGAATTTTTGCTTAGAAAAGTCCAATTCCTTGGACATGTGGTAAGTGAGCGTGGTATCCAAGTGGATCCCGCCAAAATTGAGGCCATCGTAAATTGGGAAGTGCCCAAGACCCCAACGGAGGTTTCGTAGTTTCTTAGGATTGGCTGGTTACTATAGAAGGTTCATTGAGAACTTTTCAAGAGTAGTCACTCCTTTAACTTCTTTGACCCGTAAGAATATTAAGTATAATTGGGGTCCAAAGCAACAAGAATCTTTTGAGGTTCTTAAACACAAGTTGAGTAACGCTCCTATGTTATCTCTACCTGAGGGTATTGAGGAATTTGTAGTCTACTGTGATGCATCTCACACTGGCATAGGTTGTGTGCTAATGCAAAAAGGCAAGGTGATTGCCTATGCATCACGACAATTAAAGGTGCATGAAAAGAATTACACCACCCATGATTTGGAATTGAGTGCCGTTGTATTTGCACTAAAACTGTGGAGACATTACTTGTATGGCACAAAGTGTGTTATATACATAGACCATAAAAGTCTCTAACATCTGTTCAATCAGAAAGAATTGAACATGCGACAACGCCGATGGATGGAAACACCTAATGATTATGATTGCGATATTCGCTACCATCCAGGCAAGGCAAATGTAGTTGCCGATGCCTTAAGTCG
This sequence comes from Scalesia atractyloides, assembly GCA_947069175.1. Lineage (NCBI taxonomy): Eukaryota > Viridiplantae > Streptophyta > Magnoliopsida > Asterales > Asteraceae > Scalesia > Scalesia atractyloides. The sequence goes on from CAMTDV010000003.1 coordinate 88,074,503, forward strand.
CAAGGAAATGATTAAACCTATAACGATTAACGCTAAGAGCATTGAGCTCAGAAATAGCTTGAGTGAGAAGCTACTAGATGCGCAAAAATAAGTTAGAGGCTAATATTCCTAATGAGGGATTAGGCGGAACTTTTAATCAGTTAACGCCTGGAAAGGATGGAATCCTAACATTTAATGATAGAATTTAGGTTCCAATCTTTGGAGGACTTAGAGATCTAATCCTCCAAGAAGCGCATAGTTCGAGATACTCTGTTCACCCGGGTGGTGACAAGATGTATCAAGATTTGAAAAAGAATTATTGGTGGATGGGTTTGAAGAAATCCATAACCACTTATGTAGCTAAGTGTCTGACGTGTTCGCAAGTTAAGGCTGAACATCAGAAATCGTCAGGACTTCTACAACAACTTGAAATTCCCACTTGAAAATGGAATGGTAACTATGGATTTGATTACCAAGTTACCTAAGACCAAAAGTGGTAATGACACTATTTGGGTCATAGTGGATAGGCTGACCAAGTCAGCACACTTCTTGCCAATAAAAGAAACGTATAATTCAGATAAATTGGCAAAATTGTATGTGAACAAAATTGTGTCCCTACTCGGCGTGCCAGTATCTATTGTATCCGACAGAGATACTAGATACACATCTCACTTTTGGAAAAGTTTCCAACAATCTTTAGGCACACGATTAAATTTTAGTACGGCTTACCATCTGCAGACTGATGGTCAAAGTGAGCGTACTATTCAAACTCTGGAAGACATGCTTAGGGCATGTGTGATTGATTTAGGTGGAAGTTGGGATGGCCACTTACCCCTAATAGAATTCTCCTACAATAATATCTATCATACTAGCATCAAGGCTACTCCATTTGAGGCCTAGTATGGAAGAAAATGTAGAACGCCCGTATGCTGGGCAAAAGTTGGGAGGCCCAACTATCAGGACCTGAGATTGTCCTGGAGACCACAGAAAAGGTTGTGCAAATCCGTGATCATCTCAAAGCTGCCAGAGATAGAAAGAAAAGCTATGCTGACGAAAGGCGTAAACCTCTTCAGTTCCAAGTAGGGGACAAAGTCATGCTAAAAGTATCACCCTGTAAAGGTGAGATGCGTTTTGGAAAGAAGGGCAAGTTAAGCCCTAGATATATAGGACCCTTCGAGATAATCGAATGTGTCGGAACTGTAGCTTATAAGCTCAGGTTGCAAAAGGAGCTTAGTGGAATTCATGATGTATTCCACATATCTAATCTTAAGAAATGTCTAGCCGATGAGTCGCTAGCAATGTCGCACAAAGATGTGCAGATTGATGAAAACCTGAGGTTCGTTGAGAAACCAATTTCGATCGAGGATCGACAGGTTAAGAAGCTCCGAAGAAAAATGATACCTATAGTAAAGGTTAAGTGGGACGCTTTTAAGGGTCCCGAGTATACGTGGGAGGTTGAGTCCACTATGCGACAAAAGTACCCCCATCTTTTTGAATAAAATCTCGAGGTCGAGATTTCTTTTAAGGGGGTGAGGATGTAACACCCTGTAAAATAGTGTCCAATAGTATAGTGACACGGGTTGTATTTTTAAATATAGTCTGTTAAAGACCAATAAGGACTAAAGGCGTCAACATGCTCAATCTGAGCCTCTGAGTGACGATCCGATGTCAACATGCATAAATAATAGCCTCTGAGTGACTGATATGTCAACATGCTTAAATCATTAGCCTCTGAGTGACTGATATGTCAACATGCTTGAAATTTGGCCTCTGAGTGACTGATATGTCAACATGCCCAGCCTCTGAGTGACATCGGAATCAACATGCTTATAATAAGCCTCTCAGTGATCCCTTTTGCGAAGTCCTAACTCTCATACGTGCTATCTGTTGGACGAGAGGGTTCAATTTTGTAAATATGTGAAAGTTGGATGATGGAGGGATTAAAAGCATCAACATGTTAAACTTATACCTCTGAGTGACCTTTTAACGAACCGAGAGCTCGACAATGTCCAGGCATAATCCCGGGTATGCCAAGTATTGGCTACGAAGGGCTAAAAGTGCTAAAAAGGTGTTTTAGAAGGTCTTTAGAGACTTTATATAGTTCAGGGTTAAAAGTGTCAAACTTTGGAAATGGCCATGGGGCGGTCGCGGGCCACGAGAGACTTGGTCTGTGTCTCTCGCGGGGTGCGAGAGAGCCTCTGCTGCAGAAAGTTTTGTTTGGTCTCCAAGCAAAACTCCAAAACCATTGATTCGAAACTATGGCTTCTTTAAACTGCTATGCCACGTTTTGGGACACTTGTAAGCTTCTTCTTACACCCCTAAATACCTGGCTTCACCTCCTTTGAGCTCCCAACTATAAATAGGTGCTTAAGTTCACCATTTCAACTTGCACCTTTCTCATTAAATCACTCTTCTCCCTCCTCTGGAAGTTCCTAGCTGAAAGGAGCACCCAACTTAGTTCTCTTGCATTGTAGGAACCTCTTGTAAGTGTTCCTTCTCTTGCATTTTTGTTTATAGGCTTTTATAGCCAAAAGTCAAGCATTTTTGTAAAACGCTTTGACTTTCGGTTAAGACCATTATGGTCCAGCCATTGTTCGAAATGAACATGGCTAAGTGATCGTAATAAGGTAGGTGTTAGTCCTTATAAAGGGCACCTCCTGAAGATCACGTTTGCTAGACCAATTGACGGGTCAAAGTTACGATATTAAAAAGTTAAACAGACCATTTATTGGAAAATCATAAATTGATCTTATATATATGAAACCTGTCTTGACACTTAAACAAGTTGGTAATAATTATTAGAAATGTAAGAGCATGTTCAGCTCGTCAATTTCAGTTCTAGGGTCGGTTCGCAACCGAAAGTCGTGAAGTTTGACTTCTGCTTTGACTTTCAATTCTGACCCGATTTAGATTAGTTAGATACTGATCTAAAGTTGCATTATGATCAAACAGGTCCTTAAACTATGTCGATAATTGATGATTTTAGCCCCTGCGGCTTATAAAATAGTTTTAATCAAATCTTTTCAAGGTAAATCAATTATCTACTGATATGTTATATTAAATTACATATTTAAAACATTTTAATCTGACCCTAAGGTCAGTTTTCATTAAACATCGCATAAAACGTTATTTTACGACATAAGCGCCGTTTTGGCGCATAACATGGTTTTAAACCATATTAATGGACCAAGAATAGTTACCTACTGATTTTAAAACTTATTTTAAACATATTTACAGTAGGTACATATTATAAACTCAGAATCCCAAATAATTTATAAACTATGTGTAAAATTACCAAATTGCCCTTATGAGGCATAATTTCGTTTTAAAACCTTAAAGGGCATATAAGTTGATATCCTACTGATATCTTAACATTATTTAAAATATAATGGCATATAGAACTTGTCCATGACTTATCCGGTTACCCGATATCGCTATTATGTGCACAGTTACGTATATATAACTATTTTACGGAATTTAACCGAAACGGGGTTAACCTTGTCATTTAAGTTTCAAAATCCAGAATGTTTATAGTTTACCCATTTTATACAAGTCAAGTACTTGTCGGGTTTAAACTACATTCTATCCGATCATCGTTTAATCAAGCGTTATACGTAATGATCATGTACACTATTCAGTTTATAAGACCGTTAGTATTTAATTGGCTAGCTTATGCCATAATCTAGACTAGAGCCTTCTCGGTAAATGCTATCTGCACCTGGTACTTTTGTATACAGCTGATTTATTTAAAAATAAAAGAAGAAGACTAGCTCAGGTAAATATTCTCGACTTATTTTCCCTATACGGGCTTGGGATACGGTAAATTATTACCGTTTGGTCCAAAATGGGGTCAATCGAATGCCCGCTTGTGGCTAGTAAACCCGCATATTTCGTTTTAATCAGTTTTGTTTGATAACTTAAATATCGGGGATTAAATTACCGTGTCCTGAATATCTTGGGCTCAATACATTAGTTATTGGCCACGACTTTAGCACGGGGTGTAGGCATACACCTTTTGATGCTCATATGCAATGTTCCCAAGACGTTGGGGATGACTCCTTCGTGAGTCCTGAGTGGTGTGTATTTAATCATGTCTCGGTTTCTGTACTGGGCCCTATATGTATTGACAAACATGTGAATCTGATACAAGGTTACAAGGTCAACTTTCCCAAGTTAATAAAAGATTTTGTGCCGTTTTGCACTTAAAATCATTTTTAAAATTTTCAAAATGAGTCAGTTGGGTGTATTTACCAGCGTAAGCTGACGTATCGTCCAAAGGCTAAATTGCGGGTACACTACGAAATAGGCCAGAAGCTGCTCGGTAGTGATAGAGGATCTTGCAAATGCTAAATCTGCCTAAAGTCTGTTTTGTATTCTTTCTTGTACATTTTATGATCCGCCTGTGGATCTTCTATTACAAGCTTATATATTATTTTGTATTTTCGAACATTCGGTTTGTAATAGTAATTTTACTCCAAGACTTCCGTTGTGCCGTGTTTAATTGACAATGATGTTATCAACTGACGTCACGATACTCCCCACTCAGGCCCACCGGTGTATGGATTTCGGGTTGGAAATCCGGGGTGTGACAGTTGCTCATCATCATACAGTGGTATGAACGGAGGCTCACCACCGTATCCTTCGTATCCATCCGGATGGTCTTGTTGCACGTAAAAAGAAGCACACCGTATCCGTAATCCAGATACCCTTGTTGTTCTGGATAATATGGTTCATCAACAAGGGGAGGCGGTCAGGTGGATGCTCATTCATCCTCCTCGTTAGAATCGAGAACGCCAAACTCCTCCTAAAACAATGGTATGGTCAATAAATAATCAAAACCACAAGTAAGTTACGTTAATAATGTTACTAGATCCGAAGAAATAGTTGTCGTCCTAGAATGATGACATTTGCAATGTGTTGAAGGAATAATTTCTCGTCTGACAATTGGTTAAACAACAAACAATAATGCAAACAAAATGAGTAGAACGAACAACGATGGAAGGTGTTTTGAAGAATTCTCTACATATCACTATTTGTAAAGTTTGATTTTCAACGTATACGTCCCGTACAACCTTATACCAGGCGTATAACTTTATTCACGTGTCAATACAACATCGTATCATAGTTAAAGGGAGAAGATTGTTACGATTCAATCTCTTTACATCATACAACCACTGTCGCCGCCTAGACAAAACCACTGACTGGTTTCTTCCTGATCGCCATACCTAGTTTGTTCCTGATTGTTACCTCCGTAATGGTTGATGTTTCAATTAGGGTTTGATAGGTGTTTGTGAATGAAATCCGACCGAGGAAAAAGAACGGAATACACTCCTTTGGTTTTAGCGCTTAAAATAAATAAACTTGGAGCAATACTCCGCCACGTGGCAACAATTGCCTTATTCATGATGCAAGATAAACTCAAACTTATATTACAACCATAAGTACACTTTAGTCCCTCAAGTTCCGCCATATTTCCTTACACCTCCTATAATTAATTTGTTCCCAAAGCTACTAAACCCACTTCTGATAACGACAACCATGTCCCCATAGTTATGTTTCATGCATTTGTCTTTGAGATTATCTCTAAACAATACATCGAATCATTTGAATCCATTAAACAAGTTACTACACTCTAATGTATGCTAAGCGTCCCATTTGATCAAAATTTGGGCAGTCGATTCGTCCAAATAATTACTTGGCGAATTTTCGAGATGTTAGATACGAAGATGTCAATTAGTTTTTATCCAAACAAAAACCCAACTGTCGCGTTGGTTTTCATGAAACATTATTTATACTATAATAGATTAGTAGTATACTCGCGCTACACAACGGGATAATGCCTTCTTTTACGTTACAGTTGACCATCTTTGAAAATCTAAACGTAGAGAAAATGTACTTAACAACGATATGCTCGAAAAGCACGAAAAATTACATCATTGTAAAAATGTAGGTTAAGAAAATGAATAAAATAAATTTAAAATTAAAATTATGTTATAATTACTATTTTAAGAACGTAGGTTAAGAAAAATAATTTTTAAAGGAGCTGGCCTTGATAAATAACAAATAAAATAATAAAAGAGCTGAGTTCGGGCTTGAAAAATTACTCCCGAGTTGAGCTTGAGCTTTACATATAGAGCTATAGCTGAGTTGGACTTGAGCTACGTTTTACTCAGTTATTCTTTATTCGAGCTTTACAAATAAAATCTAAACAAGCCGAGTTTGAGCTATGTTTAAGCTTTTCATTTAACAATTTTTTAAAGATCGCTTTCATTTTTCTTAACATACGTTTTTACAGCGATATGCCTTTTTCGTGATATATAATACATACCATCACGAGTTATTTGTTATCTACCTTTTGATGTTCAGAATCAAGCCACCAGAACATATAATTGACCTAAAATACGAATACAATTACGGACCAACGACAATACACGAATCCTCAGTAATAGTTACTTGTAAATTTACTTGTGCGTATATTGTCACCTAGCCCCACATAAGGCGGTCCAAATAAGGTACAACTATGTTGAAGGAAAGCTTCAAGGATTTTTTTTATATGTTTGACTAAGTTTAAATGAATTATTAAAGACCGGAGAATAATGCTAAAACTGTTACATATCTTTTAAAATATAATAAATTAAATTTACGATGAAAATCATTCTAGTTTTTATTAAATATTTCAATCTTCTGAAATTTTGTGCAACCTTTTTTAGAAGAGATTTATATGAACATGTATGAATCCTAATTACTAATTAGTGATTTTATTTAATTTAACTTAAGGTAGGAAGTAATAGTAAACAAAAGGTATTCACTAAAACATTGTTTCATAATTATTTTATTATGTACGGACGTTTGATAAACTTTCTTACTAAGAGAAACAATTACTAAGAGAAACAAAAATTCTTGTTGTAGTTCAAATTCTGGAAATTCGAGTTGGTTAGGTTTGAAAAACATAAATTTGAATTAACTTCAAATACTGAGATCAAGATTTGAAGCAGTAATCAACCACATTTAAAAATTTGGAATTCAAATTCTAAGACTAGGTGTAGTGGCTTGGCGTCACATGTCTAGTCACCCTCAAAAGACATTCAACATCGGTACCGGGGAGCCAAAGAGGGCCGCCAAGAGCTTGAGCATGAGTTGGATAACGGGCGTGAGCAAGAAAGGCATGCGAATGTTTAAATTAATTTTATTGACAATGAAAATCCTTCATTTGAAGAGGTATCAAACGTGACGAGTACACATACTCCAATATCTAGTTTGGATTATGTTTTTTGATTGAAATTTAAATAATGGACAACCCGATCAAATTTATTACGTTTAATATTTTTAAACATATACTTGTAATAAAAATAATTTATGTATATATTGCGAGAAACGTAAGAACGAATGAGAAAACCAATCAAAACCCCTTTTTCAATACAATCATCATTTTAATTAAATACAACATAAAAAAAATTATAACATCAAATAATTTTTCCTCTCAAAATCATTCTTGTTATATTTTTTATACGTGTAACTATAACAAGTTTACACATGTGTAAATGGCAAACCTACACATATATAAATTTCTTTATTTCCGAATTCACGTAAATTTAAATGTATAAATTAAATTTCTAGAATTATATTTGAATAATAAAAATAAGTATAAAAAGGAATTTTGAATTTGACTTGTTTTTTACCAAGTTCTAGTGTTTTTTTCATTCGTTCTCACGGTTCTCGCGATATTTAGCATTCTCATTTAAACATTCTCATAAATATATATATATATATAAAGTGTAACGTACAATATGACTTATCATACGATCGTACGTGACGTGAATTCGCATGTTATAAAAAAGGCGCGTGTATGGAATTTGCAAATTCGCATGTTGGTATACATGCAATGAAATCGCATGAGAGGTGTGTAGACAAAGAAATCGCATGAGAAAACACGAAATCGCACGTTGAAAAAGCATCACGTACGTTAAGCCCAATTTTACGTTAACCGACCCCCCTCTCTTTCTCTCTCTCTCTCTATACATACATACATACATATATACATATATACATACATACATATATATATATATATATATATATGAATAGAGACACCCCATGAACAGTAGAAACTTAATTTATGTTTTATTTTTAAATACTTTAACCAGTGCGAAATTATGTGACAGTGAAAATGAGGTTGGGACATTTTCTTTTATTTGTTTTGCTGAGCACATATTTCTAATATTTTATGGTTTATACTTATCTTGGTTTTTTTTGTATGTTTTATTAATTGTCTTTTTTTCTATTTTCTAAATCGGAATAAAATTATAACTTTAGATGATTTTTCTTAAAGTTAAAACTACATCAAGTAGGTAAAACGGGTGGATAGGGTTTCATTTTTGGTTTTCTATAGGGAGTATATCGAAACCGGTCGAATTCTCGCCACACCCTCTTGTGACGTGTCTATATTTATCTACCTTTGTATAAACGTTTTGTTTCAAATCGAACGGGTCAAACATAATTGATTTTTCCTTGAAGTTATGGTTTCCGGTACAAATTTCGTTGGAGAAAAAGTTTTGTTCAAATTAGAATGAATCAAATATAATTGATTTTTTTCATGCCGATATTATCATTTCCGGCTAATGTAAAACACGTGTTAATTTCTATACCGGTATTGCAATGAATCAATCAATACCCGTTGAATGCCCGCAATAACGTAGCGTTGTAATACGCGGGAAAATAACCCAGTTATCATTTATTGCAAAGTACGTATATTAAAGTAAGTTAAATAACTATACTAAACTAAAATGTTCACCATTTGATTTACAAAATAAATAAGAAAAAAACACGTCTTATTCCCGTACACACGGAAATATTTGAATGCAAATTTTCCAACTTTGAATTGCCAATTTAGACCCAAAAAAGCCTTCAAGAACCTTTTACTTTTGTACATAAACCACTAAACCATCCCTAGAGGCATATCTCACACTTTCTTTCATTAGCAATATTCCATAATGGCTACTTATGCATCAAAAATGCCCTTATAATCTTCACTATTCTTCTCATATCTTTTCTTGCAACAGTTGAATCCCAACAATTTTCAAGAAAGTTATCACAACGCTCTTTCGGGTTGCGAAAGGAAAAACTAAGTCATTTCCGCTTCTACTTTCATGACATAGTGGCCGGCCCCAATGCCACCGCCATCAGGATCGTTGAAGCCACCAGAACCAACCGCACTGCGGCCACTGGTTTTGGTGACATTACCATGATTGACAACCCATTGACCATGGGCCCCGAACGAACATCCAAGCTTGTGGGAAGAGCACAAGGGATGTATACTTCCGCGAGTTTGAATGAAATGGGATTGTTGATGGCTATGAACTATGTGTTTGTTGAAGGGAAGTATAATGGTAGTAGTTTGAGTATTTCGGGCCGGAATCCGGTTATGTCAACGGTTAGAGAGATGCCGATCGTTGGAGGAAGCGGGCTTTTTCGATTTGCTCGTGGATATGCCGAAGCAAGAACTCATACTTTTAACATGAACAATGGTGATGCTGTTGTGGAGTTTAATCTATATGTTCTTCATTATTGATCATTTCTAGTACTTTTTGAAATTTCATTTTGTTTTCATATGTATTGTTGAAATTTTGATATTTAGTTTATTTTGTTTGAGATATGTTACACATTTTAAATAAATAAAATTTAAATTTTGTTTATATTATTGTTTGTATTGATATCCCGTGAAATAAAACATCATTTTTTTATGCCGAACGAATTTGGATTTGGTCTCCATCTTTCTTAGATAATAACAAGTCGCACATACTGACGGGTTTACATATTATACGTGAATAATAATACATATATAGATCTACAAATGATATAATGTAATTTATCATGTTAGTTTAAGTCATTGATAAAAAAAATCTCATACGTAATTTGATAACATATATACACGAGTCTACATTCAATTTTGTTGACCATAAAGGTATGAGGCTGCTCGGTGTGGGGTCGTTCAGGCCTGGTGACGCCCCCAACACTATTTCCGGTGTGAAGGGGTATGGTTCCAAAAACCTTGCGCCAATCAAGGAAACCATACCCATTAATAACTTTTAAGAAAACTGCACGCTGACTTCTTTGCCAAAATAAGATTTATTAGAACTCTGTGCCAAATATCCAAGAGAGGAAAACGTCATTTAACTACCGTGCGCGGGCTCGCGGAAGGTTCAAAGTTAACCTTGAACACTCTCTTTGGATAAATCCTTCATTTAACTACCTTGCGCGGGCTCGCGCAAGGTTCAAAGTTAACCTTGAACATTCTTGTTTGATAATGCTTCATTTAACTACCTTGCGCGGGCTCGCGCAAGGTTCAAAGTTAACCTTGAACATTCTTGTTTGATAATGCTCCATGCATAAACCTTGCGCAGATATTTATATCAAAGCAAGCATCCACCAAACGTTGCGCTAAGCAGCAAGGAGAAGAAGGAAGATCAGTTAACTAACTTGCGCTTCTCGCGCAAGGAAACAGTAAATCCTGAGAAACTTTCCCTTAGCAAAATCATTGACTTGGTGCAGAAGCAAAAGGAATCTTTTCTGTTGTAACAGAATGTACACGTGGCGAATAATAGATGGGTAACAACTGTTAAACCTTCTAGAAGCCATTAACACCCAATCGTGCAAGCATCTTTTCGGTTATAACCAATTGCCACATGGCAGCATCTGGACGGCTGAGGAAGATCACGGTGATGGCATGCTCACATTTATAAGATGTAGTGATCTCATGTTGACACGTGGCACCTCCCTAACCGCTGATGAGCTCACGATCCGTGTGCACTAACGGATTGCCAACAAACGTTAACGGAATAACAAAAGATTCCGTTAAAGTTAACAATCTCTCTTTTTGGCGCCAAACACCGGCTATAAATAAGTAACTGGGAGTTCAAGGAAAGGTATTCACTCTCAACTACTCTCTCACTTACAATACTTACTTCCGACTACCTGTACTTATTCTCACGCCAGAGGGTGGTCACGGAGAGAACCCCCCTTCTCCCCGTGGTGAGCTAACGGTGTTCTGTTTTGCAGGATCAGCCGGAATATTGTTCTATTCATCATCCATCGTGAAACCAAACGAAGGGTTAACCCTTTTATGCAGAGCCCATTCCATAGATCTACTTTGATTCCGGTCTAGTTGATCTAGGGTTTCTTCATTGGTGCCCACCGATTTCGATTCTCTCACCTTTCATTTCGTTTCACTTAGACTGAGCGTAACTTAAGTTCTAACCGGCCACCTCTGCCTCAGAATCGTCCGCAAGACTTGAGTAGAGGCAGTCGCAACTATAAGAGAAACTGGAAAGAGTCAAGTCAGAATTCGTATTCTCCGTATTCACCAATTGATGCGCGAGCAACAATCAACAAGATAACAACTCAAAAAGCAATTAAACAAGAGAATAGGGAACGTCAGTGGACTCCCTTAACAAAGTCGCCGGCTGAGGTTCTCAGTACTGAGAATTATCAGTTTAAATAGCCGCAACCAATAAAACAAAAAAAGGGCAAGACCCAAATTTGTTCTGTGACTATCATAGAGACACAGGTCACACAACAGATAACTGCATCAGTCTGCGAATGGAGATTGAAAAAGCATTAAAAATTGGAAAGCTGACATATCTAGTCCAGAATGTGCGCAAAGAGATTAAGCAGATCACGCGCGAGAACGAAGGGCCTAGCAACAAGAAAAAGAAACAACACGTTTCCATGATTCAAGGTGGATCATCGCGCAAGCGTAGCTTTCAACATTTTCAAAACAACACTTGGCGCGAACAGCAAGTCATTTTTCCTATCGTTCCAGGAGGTCCTCAAGAAGACCGGCCAGTAGTTATCACTGGTATCTTTGGGTACTACCAAACAGATTATATGTTTATAGATCCGGGTAGTTCCATGGATATCATGTATGAGCAGTGCTTCAAGCAACTAGATCCTGAGGATAAGGCACGCTTGGAACCAATTGATTTTCCATTAACTGGGTTCTGCAATGAGGCTGTCTTTCCTCTAGGACAAATCCTCTTTCCTGTTACTTTATCTGATGGGAGGTGCTCTCGAACGAGTAACGTCAACTTCATGGTGATGCCGGCAAATTCCCGTCATGATGTACTATTGGGACGCCACGTGCAACGTGATTTTAGTATGATTACCTCCGCTCCGCATGCTGCTTGTGGTTTTCTGACACCAAATGGCGTAGCTATACTTTATGCACAGAAAGAAATCATGTCAATTGAGGAACCAGTTATGAAGGCTGGAAGACATTGCCAAGCAATGAACCTGAAAAGTGGGTACTCAACAATAAGTACCCTGAGCAGACAATCTTATTAGGAGCTGCAGTCAGTATTGAAATTCGCGCAAAGCTTAAAGTACTATTGTTTCGCGACAAAGACATTTTCGCCTGGACACCTGCCGACATGGTTGGTGTCCCGCGCGACGTTGCGGAACATTGCCTGAATGTATTTCCATCAGCAGAGCCAGTTGTGCAGAAAAAGCGCAGCCTCGGGTCAGAAAAGACAGAGGTAATGAACGAACAAGTCACCGAGTTATTAAATGCTGGTATTCTGCGCGTAGTCAAATACCAGACCTGGGTGGCAAACCCAGTCATGGTAAAGAAACATAATGGCGGATGGCGGATGTGCGTAGATTTTAAAGATTTAAACAAGGCGTGTCCAAAAGATTGTTATTCTCTTCATGAGATTGACAAAAAGGTTGACTCATTAGCTTCCTTTCGCTGGAAATGTTTTCTAGATTGTTATAAAGGTTATCATCAAGTCTTGATGAAAAAAAAAGACGAAGATAAAACCGCTTTTCGCACGGAGAAGGGCATTTTTTGTTATACCAAGATGCCTTTTGGTCTCCGCAATGCGGGAGCTACTTATCAAAGATTGATGGATACAGTGTTTGGAGATGACATTGGGAAAACTGTGGAAGTCTACATTGATGATTTGGTCATTATGAGTAATTCAGAAGACACTATGCTAGACAACATCCAAAGAACTTTTGATTCTCTGCGCGAGGTAAATCTAAAGTTAAATCCCAGCAAATGCTCCTTCGGCATGGAGGAGGGCAAATTTTCGGGTTTCATCGTCACCAAAGACGGTTTCAAAGTTAATCCCGAAAAGGTCAATGCAATACAAAAAATGTCTTCTCCTACTACCATCAAAGAGATGCAACGTTTGGCTGGAAGGTTAGCTGCGCTAAACCGCTTCCTCGCCGATCATGCTGCAAAATCTTATCCATTTATTCGAACCTTGCGCAATTGTACGAAGAGCAAAGAGTTCGCATGGACTCCTGAAGCTGATCAAGCTTTCCAGCAGATGAAAGATTGTTTAGTTCAACTTCCCACACATACTGCTCCTCGGGAAAAAGAACCCATGGTCTTATATCTTGCTGCATCTGAGGTAGCAGTAGGTGCTGTCTTGTTGGTAGAACGCGAAGGGGTCCAGTCTCCAATTTATTATATTAGCAAGACGTTGAACGATCCAGAGACAAGGTATTCAATCATGGAAAAATTAGTTTTAGCATTGGTCCATGCTTCGTGCAGGCTGCGAAGATACTTTTCAGGACATGTTATTACAGTTTTAACAAATTTTCACATTGGCCAAGTCCTGGCCAAACCAGACGTTTCTGGACGACTTGCGAAATGGGCAACAGAATTGGGAGGTTATAACATCTGTTATAAACCTAGACCAGCTATCAAAGGCCAAGTTTTGGCAGATTTCATCGCTGAAATTCCTGCTGATAAGCTTGAAGAATGCCAAGCAATTCAAAACCCATTCCCAGTCATCGACAACAGAGCCTGGACATTGTTTACAGATGGCGCATCAAACAGTGATGGGGCTGGAGCAGGTCTTCGATTAATGAGTCCAGAGGGAGCAGAATTCACATATGCAATTCGGTTGGATTTTAAAAGCACCAACAACGAGGCCGAATATGAAGCTTTCCTAGCAGCCTTACGCCTCGCTATCAAAATGGGCGCAACAAATTTAGAAGCCCATGTTGATTCATTATTAGTTACTGAGCAAGTAGTTGGAACGTACGATGCAATGGGAGATATCATGGCTCTATACTTGGCGCAAGCCAAGGCTCTTATCGCACAGTTCCAACAATTTAAAATCACACACGTCAAGCGAAGCGAAAACAAACATGTTGACGCTCTAAGTAAACTTGCTGCAACTAGTTTCAAGCATTTGGCAAAAGAAGTTCGCATCGAGGTTTTAAGTAATCCATCAGTCCCTCTCAGGCAAGTGACAATGGTCGAAGTAGGAGACCCATCATGGATGTCTCCAATAATGATGTATCTGTTGCATGGTTCTTTACCAGAAGATAAAGCGCAAGCACGTAAGTTACGATGCAAAGCCCTCAATTACTAAATGATTGACGGTATTCTTTACCGACGCTCTTACATGGGTCCTTCACTCCGCTGCATTAACAAACATGACGCGCAATACCTGATCAGGGAGATTCATAATACATTATGGGCCGCGCATGGTCGTAGCCAAAGTAAAAAGCGCAGGGTATTATTGGCCCAGAATGTACGTTGACGCGGTAGAGATCTTGCGCATGTGCATGTCCTGCCAAAGGCATGCCCCTAAAACGTTGCGCCCAAAGAATCCTTTGGTACCCATCACAACAGCTTGGCTATTTCAACAATGGGCCATTGATTTAGTGAGACCATTTCCGGATGCGCCCGGCGCAGTAAATCATTGTTGCGGTCGATTACTTCACCAAATGGATTGAAGCCAAACCTTTAGCTTCTACTACAGCGATGATAATTCGCAAATTCATCTGGGAATACATTATTTGCGGTTTTGGTCTGCCCATGCACATTATTACAGACAACCGGTACAAATTTAATGGCTGAAGAGTTGCAAACATGGATGACCGAAATGGGAATCCAACGTGTTTTCGCTTTTGTTGCACACCCGCAAGCAAATGGTCAAGTTGAAAGCATAAACAAATAGTTGGTCGACGGTATCAAGGCCCGCCTTGGCACGACACGGCGGGGGTGGGTTGACGAATTGCCTAGCATCTTGTGGGCACACCAAACTATGCCCAAGACTAGCACTGGAGAAACTCCTTTTAGCCTTGTGTACGGCACGGAAGCTGTGATTCCTGCCGAAATTGGGTTACCATCTCCAAGAATGCTAGCTTTGGAAAAACAAGATAACGAAGAACAACGACGCATCGACCTGGACTTATTGGAAGAACGACGAGAAAATGCAGCGATTCGCGAAGCTAAATACAAGTCCCAGCTTGAAAAGTATTACAACAAAAGGGTGCGCATCTGTTCCTTTTTGCCTGGTGACTTTGTTCTTCGCGATAATGAAGCGTCGAATGCCGAAAAACCGGGGAAGTTAGCCCCGCGATGGGAAGGTCCGTACGTGATAAATGAAGTATTAGGAAAAGGCGCGTACACTCTGAAGCGTATGGACGGATCCAACGTTCCTCGAACCTGGAACGCCCAACAACTACGCCGATGTTATATGTAATCTCAGTCCTCTAAGAAACTTCTGAGCGTTGCGTAACGAGTCTGCTTACTTTATTTTGTTATGTAATCTTAGTGGCAGCCATACCCTTGCGCTTTGTCAGTATGAATAAAATACTTTGCCACTACTTACAGTCTTAGATATGTTCATTTACAAATGCATGCAATTCCTTTGGATAAACAAAAACACAAACTCATGAGCCACAAGCTAATTTAATACTTACGCTCACACATGAGAAAAGAAATTGTTCATTTGTCTATCCTACACAAGTAATTGGTTCCATGCAAACATTGCAAAACTGAAATATATTATATTCACAATACTTGCGCAGAAGCGCAACGTTACAAGTTATCATACAGTAAAAAATTACATATTTCCTATTCTATGGACTTGGTTCCCGCCTGCTTCTCTGCTGAAGAAAAGATCTCCTTTAGCTTATCAACAAAGTCGTCTTGTTGCAGCGCAACATCCTCAAGGTCCACAATCGGAATTTGCAATTGATCATATTTTTCTTTGGCAGCAGAATAAATGGCTGCAGTATTTAGCCCATGCGTGGCAGCATGGCTGGTATCACATTCGGTCTTCAGCGCATGGGCCACGTGCAAAGTGCATTCTCTATAACCCTCAGCATGACCGTCATTGCGCGCCGCCATCAGCAATTCTGCCACTCTCTCATCCAACTCCGTAGAGTTAAGGATGGCATTTGCGATCTGTACACAAATACAATTAGTAGATGTTGCGACAATCAAACCAGACATATAAAGAAAAGGGAATATTACCTCCACAATCCCATACTCCCGCAACCAGGCAAGCTGGTTCATGAGGGATTTGGTCAAGCTTTCTGCGGTAGCGCGAGCGACCTCCGTGTCGTTAAGTTTTTGTTCGCCTTCAATTAAACAGCGGATCAACTCGGCTTTCTCTGTTCGGTGGAGGTTGATATCTTTTTTCAAACTATCAACCTCAACTTGCAACAGCACCTAGTCAAAGAGCATAGCAGTTAGATCATCAATTTCTTTATTCTTAAGAAGAAGAGTCATTTTGGTTGATACCTCATTCTGCTCGCTCCTTTCTCTATGTGAGCGCGCCTCTTCTGCTGCCGCAACTGCATCAGCTTTCTCTTTTTTGAGTTTCTCAATTTCATTGCGCAGAGAAGCTTTTTCTTTGTTGTCACGCTCGCAAGCCTCCACAAAGCGCTTGCGCTCGTCCGCATATTGCGCAACAGAAGCCTCACACTTGCGCTTCCAAGACAGCGCAACCCATTCTTCAGTCTTCTTCTCTTTCTCAAATTGGGCCTTTTCCACCTCAAAATCAACAAGCATCTTCAACGTCTTCTCTTTCTCAAGCTTGGCCTTCTCCTTCTCAAGCTCAACCTCGTCCCACTCCTTGTTCATATCGCGCCATTTGCGCACAATTCTATTTATGGTGGACGAGGCAAGGGCAGACTCTTGCAGATATGACTCGTAAGTAGCCTCGTGGTCTTTTTCCTCCTGGCGCTTCACCTCCGCCGGCGGGAAGATGCCCTTATACCACTCCCTACAGGAGTGCCAATCAGTGAAAACATCACCCTGCTTAAATTTCCACACGGGCTGATGAATCGCAGAGGCCCGCCTCTCAGAATAAGAGCGATAATAATCGTCCCCAGGCGTCTCCTCTGGGCGAATAGGCGATTCCCCCTACGAATCCTCAACAAACACAAAGCCTTCGCTTTGTGTTGAAGGTCCGGCTCCCTTGGATATCAACTTTGACGGTTCCCCAACATCTGTAGCCGTATCTTTAACCTGCTCGCCAGCAGGATTCTCAGCATCAAAATTTTTTCCGGAGCCACTTTCTCAATATTTTCCGGGACGATGGGGTTGGCATCAAGAACAGGAGTTTCTTGCCCCGCATCTCCCTCTTCAACGTTCTCAGGTCTGCGCGGCAATGGTATAGCAGATGAGGTGGCCGGCGCAGCCTTCATCATTTTCTCTGCAAAAACATATTAACAAATACCAAGTATAAGATTTTGTGCAACTTTTATTACAGAAATGCGCAACAAACTAAACGTACAAGGTGAGAACTTCTTTGCAAAGGCATAAATGCGCGGGCGCGCAACTTTAGTTGGCGCAGGAGTTTTAGTCTCCGCCTCCTTCCTCTTCTTAGAAGTACGCTTCAACCCCTCTTCCGGGCTAGAAGGTATTTCCAAAGGATCATCTGGGTTCGCAGCAGGAAGAGATGAGGTGTCAATGGGTTCTGGATTCGGTTTCTTCAAACCTACAGGCGCAAGACCCTCAGTGAGTCCAACACCACCACATAATTGCACCAAGAGTCAGATACGGGAAGCGTACCTTTCTTACCCTCAGCTTTCGCAGCAGCTGATGGCTTGGTTTTTTGCCCTGAGTTGGAAGGGGGAGGCGCAGCAGCTGCAGCAGTAGTTGGTTTCTTCTTCTTCTTCTTCGAATCAGGGCCTACGCCCAAGTTTAGCAAATCACCTACATATCAATCATATTGGGCAAAAGTTGCGCCATTAGTTATATTGCAATATTACTTAAAATGTTCAAGAGTAATATTGTAATATCAACTTAGACTTTGTAAGGACTTATTTACCAGTCTTAGAATATGCTTGCGCCTCCAGATCCTCCTGCTTGGGCAACTCAAAGTTCCCCAAGATTTGTGAAAACCAAGTGTCCTCACCATCAGCAATAGGCACGATGGCCATTTTTCCCTTCTCTCTCTTGAAAGAGACCAAGTAGAGAGGCGCAGCTACATAACAAACATTTTTGCATCAGTACATATCTATTGAAAGATATTGCTAGGAAGTTAAAGGGTTACATACCAGTTTCATCTTCTGTATACACCGGTTTTTCCTGGCGTTCCTTCTTCCAGAAAATACTCATCCCAGTAGCGATGAGGGCCCTCTCCGGCAAAACAATATTGGGCACATCTTTAATATCTTGATACCATACCTCGTCAGCAGGTATGGGAAGGGTCTCCAGCTCGATCTCATCACTGCCCCGGAATGTCATCTTCATCGGGATCACCGCCGCCTTGATAAAAAAGAACTTCTGCTTCCAGTCGTGGTAAGACTTCGGCGGCACCAACAGCAATCGTTTGGCTTGCACACGCTGTTGGAACGAATAAAAACCCAACGAGCAGTGCAGCTGGTAGAAAACTCTAAACTTCTCGACCGACGGCACGATCTGCATCGATCGGCAAACGAACTCAAAATGCCGGATCCTCACCATTCCCATCGGGCTCAACTGAGAAATGTGAATCTTGTAAAAACCAAGAATTTCCAGCAAAAAATGTGTCACCGGCAGCTGGAAGTTCCCTTCGGCAAAATAAACGTAAAATAATGTAATGTAGCCGGCGGCGCATCAGCCGCCGTGGCATTCGCCTCCGAAAAAAATGCTTTCCAGGACGGAGCGAAAAGGAAGTTGGTGGCAAGATTATCAAAATCTTTCTTCGACCACTTTAGTGGTGGCAAACTTGATGACGACATCTCAGCAGAACTTGCACCGGTGGCCATAACTCGAACTTTGAAGGTCGCCGAAATTTTTGAACACAAAATTCTCTCAAGTCATATTTGGGTGAGGAAGCAAATGGATCGTTGATCCCTTTATATACTAACCGCAATTAATGCACGATTTGACTGCAGCGACTTTTGCGACCGTCACGTATCCCCAAGTAACCGCAGAGGCGATTGGGGAACAGTAACCGCCCCACGCGCGCGAGTGTCGCTAAAAAGCATTAAATACGGTAAGACATGTACTCTTGACAGCCTGTCAACAGTACCACCACGTCTCAAGAACGTGCGTCGTCACCAACTACACCATCCAGATAAGTGACACGTGTCTAAGCATATTTCAAATTCAAATACTTTTTCAACATTCACTTACGACACGTCATCAAGATGCATAAAGCAACAAAAAGCTAGTCCTTACCTAGCGCAACACATTTATCTTAAGTCCAGTGCTCCACCTACTTTTTATTCTTACATAGGAGCAACACTGGACTAGGGGGACTTGAAGGGGTATGGTCCCAAAAACCTTGCGCCAATCAAGGAAACCATACCCATTAATAACTTTTAAGAAAACTGCACGCAGACTTCTTTGCCAAAATAAGATTTATTAGAACTTTGTCCAAATATTCAAGAGAGGAAAACGTCATTTAACTACCGTGCATGGGCTCGCGCAAGGTTTAAAGTTAACATTGAACACTCTCTTTGGATAAATGCTTCATTTAACTACCTTGCGCGGGCTCGCGCAAGGTTCAAAGTTAACCTTGAACATTCTTGTTTGATAATGCTTCATTTAACTACCTTGCGCAGGCTCGCGCAAGGTTCAAAGTTAACCTTGAACATTCTTGTTTGAAAGTTAACCTTGAACATTCTTGTTTGATAATGCTTCATTTAACTACCTTGCGCGGGCTCGCGCAAGGTTCAAAGTTAACCTTGAACATTCTTGTTTGATAATGCTCCATGCATAAACCTTGCGCAGATATTTATATCAAAGCAAGCATCCACCAAACGTTGCGCTAAGCAGCAAGGAGAAGAAGGAAGATCAGTTAACTAACTTGCGCTTCTCGCGCAAGGAAACAGTAAATCCTGAGAAACTTTCCCTTAGAAAAATCATTGACTTGGTGCAGAAGCAAAAGGAATCTTTTCTGTTGTAACAGAATGTACACGTGGCGAATAATAGATGGGTAACAATTGACCTTCTAGAAGCCATTAACACCCAATCGTGCAAGCATCTTTTCGGTTATAACCAATTGCCACATGGCAGCATCTGGACGACTGAGGAAGATCACGGTGATGGCATGCTCACATTTATAAGATGTAGTGATCTCATGTTGACACGTGGCACCTCCCTAACCGCTGATGAGCTCACGATCCGTGTGCACTAACGGATTGCCAACAAACGTTAACGGAATAACAAAAGATTCCGTTAAAGTTAACAATCTCTCTTTTTGGCGCCAAACACCGGCTATAAATAAGTAACTGGGAGTTCAAGGAAAGGTATTCACTCTCAACTACTCTCTAACTTACAATACTTACTTCCGACTACCTGTACTTATTCTCATGCCGGAGGGTGGTTACGGAGAGAACCCCCTTCTCCCCGTGGCGAGCTAACGGTGTTCTGTTTTGCAGGATCAGCCGGAATATTGTTCTATTCATCATCCATAGTGAAACTAAACGAAGGGTTAACCCTTTTATGCAGAGCTCCATAGATCTACTTTGATTCCGGTCTAGTTGATCTAGGGTTTCTTCACGGTGGTTGGTCGTCGTCGCACACGTCTTCCTTCCGATGTTGAGGACCGGCGGTAAAAGACAAAAGTGACGTCATCCTCCTTCTCACCAATGGCCAAAGTGACATCCTAACAGCTTCCGCCGTGAAATCCTCCTTCTCCACCGCTACCGTGGTCGGCCTGATGACCGCCAATGTCGCCCCTTTCATGAGCCCACCTGATTCCGACAACTCCAAGACCAGCATGTACCACGTCTTTATCATCACCGCCGGAACTTTGGTTCTCTCCAGTCCCACAACCTTATCCATCTCTTCCTGAACTCCACCACTTGCTTCTCCGTCATCTGAATTGTCCCATGCTTGCTTCCGTCGCTGATTTTTACGTCTCGTATTGTACGATGGTTCGATGAAATGATCTGCTTCATCATATGGTGTAATTGACGGGGGAATTGAAGAGAATTTCATGGAAATTGGGGGTGGAGAAGAAGGTGTATAAAATATAGTGCCAAAATTAAAAAGAAATAAATTAACTAGGTGGGGTAGGGTCGTCACCCATTTTCTTGGTTCCATCCTTAGAGAGGCGTCTTCCAAAGACTCTGACGTGGCGGGTCATCCTCGAAGGAGGCCCATCACCCACACTAAGTAGCCTGATACGCACTAAACATTATATTTTTTGTTAAATTCACTCTCTTATTATTGCTATTCTTATCTATATTTAAAGATATTCGATGGTAAAGAAAGGTTATAATCAAGATATATTGACCAGCTTCGCCAATAATAATAATAATAATAATACATGAAAGATTAAATATATTATTTATAATATTTAGTTATGTAGCCATTATAATCATTTATATTATATTAGATCAAAATATATTAATCCTATTATATATTAGTTGGTAATTGTTGATGGACCAAATTACCCTTATTAACTAATTAGGGTTTCCTTCTAAATGTATATATAAAGAGATGATTAGACAGATTTAGGGAGAGACAATTACTCATAACAACATCATCATTATCGTCCCACACCTCTCTCTCCATAATCTAAACCGAATTTATCCCTGGTTTGGTTCTTACCATCATAATCTTACACCCTAAGGAGAAACCAAATCATACTGACAAAGATGTCGAACTCCATAGTTGCGTCTCTGACTGGATTCTCTGCTGACCTGTCTATCATCACAGGTACTTTATTCATATTTTTCCATTATGTTTAAACATAACTGATAACAATACAAACAAAATGAGAAACTTAGTGTGAATACATGACAAATTTCAATAAATCTAATACCTTTCTTTTCTAATCCGGTCTTCACTATCTACTTATTTTATTTTGTACGCCAATGAGCCAACAACTTGACCGTTGACCATCAAATCCTCCACTATCCACCCACCCGAGTGGAAATAAGGTACGGCACAACGGCCGCCATCGTTGATGCTTTCAACTTTAGTACATTCATGTAAATGTAATTGCATCTTTTTAGCATATATAATTATCTTATATTTTTCGAACTTTTATTGTTCATGAAGATGGAAGCATTGTGAAATTTAGACTAGTGCTACTTAATGGACGAGTCGGATAATTTCAAATTGGGCTCGGGCTTGAAGTTAAACGACTCAACTTGACTTGATTTGTTTATCTGAATAAGCTGAAAGTTTGAGCTTAAGCTCGGCTTGTAAAAAAGTTTGAGTCAACTCGTTTGTTTTTTTAAATTGGCTAAAATATTCAGTTTTATAATAATATTCGGTATAAGCCAAACAATCGAGTCAACAATCTTAGATTGGTATAAAACTTCGACTTAGAAACATTTAGATCAAGTACTGTTTGGATTATAACTTGTCAACATTGAAATTTGGTCTTAAGTTAAATGAGTCAAACAAGCGAGCTTACCTGGGCTCGAGCTTGCCTCGTAAATGGGTTTGAGCCAACTTGTTTGTTTGTTTGTTTTTTTCAAATTTGAGTACATATATTATTTCATAAATATATTCAATACAAGCCAAATGAGCGAGCCAACGATCTTAGATTGATCTTGAGTTGTAATTTATAAACATTAATATAAATGAGCCTGACGAGTGAGCTTACTTTGGCTCGTTAAATATTCTTTTTATAGCAAGCTAGGAGTCATGAGGTTTTTCAACAACCATCACATTGTATGTTGAGCTCTTAGTTTTTAAAATTTTAACACTCAAGTTTTCAATGTTGCCTAATTGTAACAATTGAGTCCTTGTCCATAACATCTTTTAATTAAGTCATTACATAGCTAACGTTGGTAACAACAATTATGTCACTTCGCCTTAAACCTCACTCGTAATACCAAACGCGCCCCCATTCTTCCCCAAAAAGCAACAAAACCACCCCTCACCTGATCCCCCCATTGTCGTCTTTTACCTTCTTCATCCCCGATTAACACAACAGCTCTGATCATGTTGCAAGTTGAAGCCATTGTTGACGATTCGCATGTTGCAGGTAAGACTTTGTCGAATTTAACACTATTAACATCAAAATTTTGCAAATATCTTTGATATGTAAAATTGATCTTAAAATGTTGTAGGCAGAAAAAGGCTACAGGCGACCCGTACGCTCTCTGGGTGGTCCACATTAGGGTGGCGCTCAAGTTTCTAGGCAATGTGAATGTGGACATACGGTTTGAAAGGGACGTGGATGATAGAATACAATAGGATAGCTGATAGTGGGTTTTGTATATATTAATGATGCATAACTAGAATGGTTTATGGGTTTTTTGGTTGATTGTATTTTTGGTAGTAGCCAGTAGCTGTTATGATCAAGTATACCTATTTTTTCTACTAATTCTAATAAATCGTTTTTTTAGACGTATTTAATGGTTGATGATTTTGATAGTGTGATTTTAATAGTTCATACATTGACAAAGTATTGATTGTAACAAAAATGATGAAGTATGTATCATATAGGCTGACTTCTATTTTGATCATATACATTGTGATGGTTGATATTTGTTCTTTTTTAACCATATAAAATTGTTTTGTTTTGATCATATACATTGTGATATACAATGTAATGGTTGATGTTTGAATGGTTGACTTACGTTTTGCTCATATATATTATAATGGTTGATGTTTGAATGGGTAGGTTAAATTGTAACACCTCAATCGATGACAGAAATATCGGAGTGAGACGAAATAGATTGCAAGAGACTTCATAACACTAATTGTGACAATATTTAGATAACTCAAATTTTATTGATACTAAAATGATAATACATTGTTTCGAAAGAAAAAGTTCAACAAGTTGCAAATAATGAAACGACATGAATCAAAATACATAAGTTCAAAATCTAGGTGTCTTTCTAATCTATCCTAAGTATATTTCTTCAATCATCATCATCTAGATTCCTACAACATGTAATAAAATAATGATCAACAAAAAGTTGGCGAGTATACAAGTTTAACTATATAGCATACATTGTTACTATCATACTAGCATGTGTTAACTATATGTCAAACCCAAGTTTAACACAATTGTGCATACCATTGTTGCCGAAACAACAAGGTTGTAAAATAGTTTACTTAACAATACCACAAGAATAGGGGTGGTGCGTTAATCCTGTAGCGCTATAATTGTTAAGGAAGGCTAGCAAAGTTAATGAGCATATAGACACAAGTATACATAGCATGCGATAACAAGAATAATACAAGTTTCATGTTTTTAATGGATAGAGTGTGATTATAACAAGTTTAAATGTGATTCGTGATTTGTATAAATATACATGTTGCACCCAAAGTGTATAAAACGAAAAACGGGATTGAGTATACTCACGGTTTTGCAAGCTTTTCGAGTTAAACCGCAAGGTTGTTAAGTTGTGGAGATGGAACACTGAAGTTACCCTACATAGGGGAAACAAAGGTGTGTGAGTATTCGGAGTTTGTGGAGAGTTTGGATTCGGAACTTAAATAAAATAAAGCATATGTATGCGAAAATACATATCTTGTCTAAACACCCGTTTCAACACTAAGTTTCATGTGATTTCATGGGTCTAACTCTCCCATTAGAATCGTCAACAAGGAAATTTAGAACAAAGATATGGTAACCTATGTTCGTGACACATAACCATAATTCGATTAACATCCCAAATTCGGTTAAATATATTATATATATATACATATAGTTATAAGTTTATAGTATAGGTTATAATATGTCCATCACGTCATATCATGTAAGTCATGTATGTCAAGCATGGAGATTCGAAAAATTCATTGTATGATTCACCAAAGCACAAAGTCGCCAACATAGTTCATGACCCGGTTGGTCATGAATAAGATACGATACAACTAACTACTAAGCCAACTAAAACTATGAACAACTAAGTGAGCAAGCTAGTTGCGTGCATCCCAAACATGGTAAGCGTATGGGACATGTCGTAGCCTTGTCACTCTAATGAAAGTTGAACGAGTTTTAGTGGTAGAAAACATGAAAAACATCAAGTGAGGTAGTGGAACAAGGTTGGAAAGCCCAAGCTTTCATAGTTCACACATTTAGACACATGCAAGACCCACCATAAGAGCAATGGTAGTCTTGGATGGTCACACACCTGAAGGTTGCTTGGAACCTTATCAAAACAGAAAGTTTATAGGGTGTTTGCACCTCTAAACTCATAAGAATCAACCATACACAAGCCCTACAACCATGAGTTTGATTGAGGACAGGTTTGGCACAAGATTCCACAAGATGAACAAGAAAGGAGATGAGTTTGTAAAAGTTTTTATAAATCAGAATGGAAATCTGACTTTGGAGCCTTATGAAAATGATGTTCAACCTGATTACACCTTGGTGAATCTTGGATAACCTCTACTTAGATAACATCCTTAAAGGTCATCCAAGTAGATTAGTACAAGAAAATATGAAGAAAAGTAGAAGAAAGTGCTCAAAACTCACTGTATTGAGCAAAGGTACAATCTACCAACACTTGAAAGTTTGGAGGATTTGTGGGATCTTGAGAGTGAATTGAGAGAGTCTAAAGGGATGGGGGAGTGTTGAAGACTTATATTTATAGTGTAGTTTTAGGGTTTAGGCTTTAAATGGGTTAGTTGGCCGTTTGGGTGGTTGAAAGGTGAGTTAAATGCAAAAAATTCACATGTTTTAAAAGATTCTGTCTGGTCTGGTCATTTTGAACGGCCGTACGTATCAAGTGCACGGTCGTGCGGATCACAGGGTAGTGCAAATCAGGTGCACGCTCATGTAGATCGTAGTGTGCAGGGACGTGCGCATCAGTTGCATGGATGTGCACCACCTGCAGAATTTACCAAACTTTCTAAAATTTGTAGTTTGACCCCATGAGTTTGATAATTCAATTATTTTATGTTAGAAACTCATAATTAAGCATGTTTTTTGGGTATTCTAAGTGTATCAAAGTAGTGTATGAGTATAATGCACGTATAATTGATAATTTCAAGTATTCCAAGTGTCGGTTTTTGTGTATAAACACGTATTAAAGATTTGATTGCGTATAATACAAGTATGTAACATGTATAAGTATAAAAGTGAATTCCATTATGATTAACGCCTCGAATCGTGGTATAGGAATCGAAATACGAATGTAAGGTTTATAAAAATAGAATGCGAATACGAACTTTCTAAAGATAGAAATACGGAAATACAAGGCGTTACATAAAGGGTTTGAACTTACGTATGATACAAGTGATTAGTGTAGGTTAATGGGTTTGAACTTATGCTACACAGCTGATAGTGACATGTTCGAACTTATGCCATGCAAGTATGCAACTGGTTTATTTGAACATATATGTTTGACTTGAAGTATATATCATCTATTGTAACACCTCGTAAAATCGTGTCAAATAGTATAGTGAAACGTGTTATATTTTTATTTTTAGTCTATTAAAGACCAATAAGGACTAAAGGTGTCAACATGCTCAAAACTTGGCCTCTGAGTGACTGATATGTTAACATGCCTAGCCTCTTAGTGAGTGATATGTCAACATGCATAAACATTGGCATCTGAGTGGCTGATATGTCAACATGCCTAGCCTCTGAGTGACTGATATGTCAACATGCATAAAATGAGCCTCTGAGTGATCCTTTACAAAGTCCTAACTCTCATGCGTGCCCGTTGTTGGACGAGAGAGGTTAATTATGTAAAAATGTGAAAGTTGGATAATGGAGGGGTTAAAAGTGTCAACATGTTAATTTATACCTCTGAGTGACCTTTTAACGAACCAAGAGCTCGACAATGTTCGGGCATAATCCCGGGTACGCCAAGTATTGGCTACGGAGGGCTAAAAGTGCTGAAAAGGTGTTTTAGAAGGTTTAAAGGGGTTTAATAAGTTGAGGGGCTAAATGTGGCAAATTTTGAAAACTAACAAGGGGTGCTCGTGGGGCGCGAGAGGCTAAGGCCTGGCCTCTCACGGGGCGCGAGAGGCCTGTGTCTGCAGAAAATTAACTTGCCCACCACACAAAGGTGCCTAAAACCATTAAATCGAAACCATGGTCTTCCAAACTGCTATTCCACGTTTTAGGACACTTGTAAGCTCCCTCTTACACCCCTTAGCATCTGGCATCACCTCCTTCAAGCTCTCCAACTATAAATAGGTGCAAAGGTTCAACCTTTGAACTTGCACCTTTCTTATTTTCAACTCTATCTCCCTCCTCTGGAAGCTCCTAACTGAAAGGAGCATCCAACTTAGTTCTATTGCATTCTAGGAACCTCTTGTAAGTGTTCCTTTCTTGTGCATTTTCGTTTATAGGCTTTTATAGCTAAAAGTCAAGCGTTTTACGGAAAATGCTTTGACTTTCGGTTAAGACCACTATTGTCCAGCCATTGTTCGTAACGAACATGGCTAAGTGATCTTAATAAGGTAGGTGTTAATCCCTATAAAGGGCACCTCCTAAAGATTACGTTTGCTAGACCAATTGACCGAGTCAAAGTTATGATATTAAAAAGTCAAACAAGCCATTTTTCGGAAAAATCACAAATTGATCTTATATACATTATGAAACCTGTTTTGACACTTAAACAAGTTGGTAATAATTATTAGAACATGTAAGAACATGTTCGGCTCGTCAATTTCATTTCTAGGGTCGGTTCACAACCAAAAGTCGCGAAGTTTGACTTCTGCTTTGACTTTCGATTCTAACCCGATTTAGATTAGTTAGCTACTGATCTAAGGTTGCATTATGATTGTAATATAATGTAGCATAACCCTCTGAGGTTATATTACATGATCATAATCAGAATCCGAGTTTATGCGCAAGTTCCGTAATTATGTCATTTTTTACTAAAATGTCCTTTTTGCATAAATCAAGGTTTTAATGATAATGAACTTGAAAATAAGTTTCCTACTGATATAATATTATACGTAGGATTATTTGGGATGTCAAAGCAGATTATAAACCGAGTTTACAAGTAGGTCCTCGTATTATGTCGATAAATGACAATTAAGCCCTTGTGGCTCATAAAATGGTTTTAATCAAATCTTTTCAAGGTATATCGTTTACCTACTAATATTTTATATTAAATAACATATCTAAGACATATAAACCTGATCTTAACATCAGTTTTCATAAACATCGCATAAAACGTCATTTTACGACATAAGCGCCGTTTCGGCGCATAGTATGGTTTTAAACCATATTAATTGACCAAGACTTGTTACCTAATGATTTTAAAACTTATTTTAAACATTTTACAGTGGGTACATGTTATAAACTCATAATCCCAAAT
The DNA here is from genome assembly GCA_947069175.1 of Scalesia atractyloides. NCBI lineage: Eukaryota > Viridiplantae > Streptophyta > Magnoliopsida > Asterales > Asteraceae > Scalesia > Scalesia atractyloides. The sequence goes on from CAMTDV010000003.1 coordinate 88,102,922, forward strand.
AATTTATAAACTATGTGTAAAATGACCAAAATGCCCCTTCGGTGCATAGTTTGGTCATAAAAGATAAATTACACATATAATTAATATCCTACTGATATTATATCATGAATAAGTTATTTTTCTAGAATAATTATAGTTATAACATTAAATTATATTCAAGTTCCTTTTATACGTATGAAATTACCGAAACGCCCTTATGAGGCATAGTTTCAATTTAAAACCATAACGGGCATAAAAGTTGATATCCTACTGATATTACAACTTATTTAAAATATAATGGCATATAGAACTTGTCCATGACTTATCCGGTTGCCCGATATTGCTGATATGCGTACGGTTAAGTATATGTAACTAGTTTACGGAAATTAACCGAAATGGGTTTAACCTTGTCATTTAAGTCTCAAAATCCAGAATGTTTATAGTTTATCCATATTACATAAGTCAAGGTACTTGTTAGGATTAAAACATATTCTATCCAATCACCGTTTAATCAAGCGTTATACATCTTGATCCTGTACACTACACGGTCTAAGTCTATGACTTAAATAAGACCGTTAGTATTTAATTGGTTAGTTTATGCCATAATCCAGACTAGAGACCTGCCGGTAAATGCTATCTACACTTAGTACTTTGTGTACGGCTGAGTTATTAAATTAAAAGAAGACTAGCTCAGGTAAATACTCTCTACTTATTTCTCTTATACGGGTTTGGGTTACGATAAATTATTACCGCTTGGTCGGAATTGGGATCAATCGAATGCCGGATTGTGGCTAGTAAATCCGCATATTCTGTTTTAATCAGTTTTGTTTGATAACTTAAATATCGGGGGTTAACTACCGTGTCCTGGATATCCCGGCTCATTATAATAGAAATGGCCACGATCTTAGCGCGGGTGTAGGCATATACCCGATAGACGCTCAAAATGCATTCCCACAAGGTTGGGAAGAATTGACTTCTTCGTGAGTCCAAAGTAGTGTGTACGTTAATCATGTCTCGGTCTCCGTACCGGGTCCTGTATGTATGGACAAACATGTAAATCTGTTAACAAGGTTGGACGGTTAACTTTCCCAAGTTATAAAAAGATTTTGTGCTGATACGCACTTAAAACATTTTTGAAATGATTTCAAAATGAGTCAGTTGGGTGTATTTACCAGCGAAAGCTGACGTATTTTCAAAAGGCTAAGCTTGCAGGTACAATACGAAAATAGGCTGGGAGTGCTCGGTAGTGATAGAGGATCTTACAAATCCTAGATCTGCCCAAAGTCTGTTTTATATTCTTTCCATGTACAATTTATGATCCGCCTGTGGATCTTCTATTACGAGCCTATATATTATTTTGTATTTCGAACATTTGGTTTGTAATAGTAATTTCACTCCAAGACTTCTGTTGTGCCGTGTTTAATGGACTATGATGATTATCAACTAACGTCACGATACTCCTCACCCGGGCCCACCGGTGTATGGATTTGGGTTGGAAATCCGGGGTGTGACATCTATTTGAACTTATGCGTAATGCAATCGATTTGTTTGACTCATGCATGATGCAACTGATAGGCTTGACTTATGCATGATCTGTTTGAACTTATGCATGATGTAACTGATTGTGAGTTAATAGGTTTAACCAGTATGTTTAGCAGTTGATTAGCAATATTGTTAGTTAGTTGTCTAGCAGTACGACTAGTTTGTTTAGTAGTTAATTTGGGTGTTTAGCAGTTGTTAGTTTGTGTAGCAGTATGATTAATTAGTTTAGTATTTGATTAGGGTGTTTAGCAGTTGTTAGTTTACATGATGATTAGTTAGCTTAGTATTTTGCAGTTGTTTGTTTACAAGATGATTAGTTTGTTGTTTAGTAGTTGATTTGTGTATCAATATAATTAGTTTGTTTACTGTATGATTAGTTAGAACTAGTTGACATGTTTTAATGCAACAATAAGATTAGTTAGTTCTATCTAAATTATTTTTGAGAAACAAAATAAAGTACACAAAAAGATTATACATGCAGATCAAAAACTATAATAAATCTACAAGTGTGTTGATTTTGTAATATAAAAATACCTATGTACTCATTTACTACGAGTTTTCAGTTATATATAATAAATATATAAAGCTCATAGGATTGTTAACAATATATCGATTGGACAAAATCGGGGTGTTGTTTACGATACTGCCACAAACCTTTATTCACCACGACCACCACCATCACTACCTGCTATCATAAGTGTTTTTCTGGTATTGTAAGTTGTAGTGAGTGCTGATACTGTACCGGTGCTTTAACAAACTAAATCGACTCTGATCGACCAACATTGCTAACCCTATCGTATTTATCAGAACTGGTACTAGTATTTGTTTACAAGTGCCGGTATAATACTTGTCACACCCCGACCCGCAGCGGATATGGCACAGGGTATGATATGATTGTTTCGTAGCTTTTGACATTTATTTAAAGTTTGAATATTTATTGTCATCAATATTAATTTGTCTCACATAACCAAATAATTGTTTCAAATAAAACCATACAATATTCAAAATACAAAAGATAACATAAGTCTTGATTTAATTATTCTAAGGCATAATCCTATGTGTCTTCTCAAGTAGCTATCAACCTTGTGTACCTGTTTCATGTGTAAAAGAAATTTGGGCCAACAATAATTGGTGAATAAATCTTTATTTGTTGTTATTTAACTTTAAAAGTTTAGTTGATTTTATTTAATAAAAATTATTTAACATACAATATTAAGTGTAGTAGGTGACATAAATCAATTAATCTAAAAATAACAACCAATCCATAAGTAAATAATATAACATGACATAACGAAACATAAGAAATGAAACACTGATGCGATTCAAGTCCCCGAAAGGCGAAAAGCGATACTATGAAACAATGATGCGATTCAAGCCCCAAAAAGGCGAAAAACGATACTATAAAACGATGATGCGATTCAAGCCCCCAAAAGGCGAAAAGCGAAACTATGATACAATGATACGATTCAAGCCCCCAAAAGACGAAAAGTGAAACTATGAAATCCATGACACAAAGCGGTAAACACATATAGCAAGTAATGTAACATATAAAACAAATAGGAGCACATATGACACTTAACTTGGCATGTTATTGAAAAAGTATACGAATCATATGAAGCATGACACATGAAACACCCCAAAAAGTTAATGTGATAAAAAAAGGGGAAAAGTAAGATCTACTCACAGTTTTGCTTTCTGTTAAAACCCGCTAATCCGCACGAGTAACAAAAGAAAGATAACACCAAAAGGCACAATCACCATAAATATTATAACAACAAAATACTTAAATAAAATGTAACGCCTCGTATTTTATAATAATAAGAATAATATATATATTAATAATAAATAAATAATAATAATGCATAAATAAAAATACGGCGTTACGCGATTTTTTTTAAATATTTGGGTGTGAAAACGATCAGTTAAAACGAGATCGGGCCACCCCAAACGCAAGAACCGGGCTTCAGGCACAACACACTCAAACCCTAGCCTATATAAACCCTTTATAACACCCACCTCATACCAAACCCTAACCCTAACAAATGTTAGCCGCCCCCTTTCCCTCTGAATTTCCGGCGACTGGAATTGATCTCCGGCGAGCTCCGACGTTGGTCCGGCGACGACGGTTCACGGCGGCAACCCCTCTGGTAGTTCGTTTTCTGGCACACGCCGGCGAACCACCACCTCCCTCGCTCACACTCACCCCTCAACCACCTTCACTCACCTCTCGGCTCTTTCCCTCGGTTCTCCTCTTAAAACGGCCCAAGCCGTCTCTCCGGCCGCAAACCGCACACACCCTTCCCCTTCGTCTCCGGCCCCTCTTCTCCGACGAACCACTACTCCAGCATAGCTTCCCTACTCTCATGCGCATCACCACACAACCTCCGCACTCGCTCTCCCTCCATCCGCAACAGCAGCAGTGGTGGCGCAACAGCAGCAGGGCGACGGCGGCAACGTTTAGCGATGGCAGCGTGCCGTTAGGGATTCAGGCAATCACGGCTCAACTCAGGACCGTCATTCCATTATTGGTTTAGGTTAGATTTCAGTTCGTGTTTGCTCCTTTTGCTTCAGTTTTGATTCGGGAAGTCTCGATCCAAGTTAGATTATCTTGCTGTTTCAGGTTCGTGTTTGGTTCAGTTTTAGTCTAGTGTCGGTCAACGGGCTCGGGTCAAAGCTGGTCAAAGCTCGGGTCTCGGTCAAACCAGTCAAACTTGGTCTACATTCCGACATGAGACGGGCTATAGGTTAAACGACTCTTTTGTTTATAATTTTTATGTTTATGTTAATCTAATCGCGGACCGACTTAATGTGTTTATAACCAACTTATACATAAATAAAGATACATTGTTTCGACTATTGTTGAGTTTTGAAAACATTTAATCGACACTTGGCGTTGTCGGGATCGTCCTAAAACAGGGAAACTCTGCCCGTTTTCTGACAAAAATATACATATATTTATTATACTTCCCGACAAAGATATATTTAGTTAATACGCTTTTCGACAAAATATATTATCTAACGACAAAAGAAATATACTACGGTTTTCGTAAAAGATATATACAATTAACTATTATTTTTTTCGTAAATATATATATACACATATATATTATTCTTTTCTTTCTTCAAAACATATATAGATCTAGTAATCTTTTCGTCAAAAAAATATATATTTTGCTTATTAGTCAAACATCAAAGATCGCGTATCACATCCAATGGATTTTTATATAATAATAAATATATCGGTAGTTACGCTTATTTATTATTTTTGACAAACACTTCCATAACACTTTCGACGAAATTAAATTTAGAATCGTTACATAAGCCATGTTTTATATACATGCGTACATTCAATTCCAATTCAAATCCTCGGTCTTAATTTCGAATACTCATACCTCATCGTTTGCTCGTTAAGGTGACCTCGGTGTCCCCTTTCTCCCACTCATCAACTCGTCGCGGATTACCAAAGAAGACTTAGCAATTTTGTGAGTACACTCGACCCACTTTTGTTTATATCACTTTTTTGGTGTAACATGTTTCCATATACAAAAATAAAAAACTCTTAAACTTTATGAAACGTACAAACAATCCTATATACATGACTACTTGAATCGTATACTTGTTGCTTGTCTGAGATATTCGTTATGCTATGCTTTAGTCATTAACTATTTTTAGCCTTCGTTTGACATGCTTAGCGCTATAGGATTCACGCATCCACCTCCATCGTGTTATTCGTGAGGTCATGTTAAAACATCGTGATTGCGTTAAGGGTTTGATTATTAGTATTGCATGCCTTGATATTGCTCTTGTATAGATTTGGTTGCCATGAGGATTGTTAAAACTTTATTCGTATACGTATGCTATGCTTAAACTTGTGTACTCGCCTTTGCTTTTGCATTGACTTTATTTTAAAACATGTTACAGGTTGAAGGAGATGATGCTATGAAATCAAAATAGCAAGGACTTAGATACACACATTTTAGACGTTAGATCTATAAATGTTGTACCAAATTTTGTTATGTTTTATGAACTTATTGTATTGCTTCATGTTGCATTTGACAATGTTGTGAAATGAAATTTGGATTTAATTAAATATTGTCATTTATTAGCGTTGTGAGCAATGAGCAATCTCGTTTTCATCTCATCCCGATGTTTCCGCCATCGGTTGGGGTGTGACAGATTGGTATCAGAGCCATAACAATAGGGAATTAGGCAAATTGCTACGCTTTTGACCTAGTCTATAGTTAAGTACCATACTTGACCATACGTGATTCACATGCTAATTTCTTAAAACGTCCTGTAACATCCGCCAAAAACCGGATTTACCAAACCCGCTTCGTTTATCAACTGAACAATCAGTTAAAAATTTCGTTGCGTATTTAATGCCCAAATTAATTTTAAACGATACATAATTACTAAATATATTAGAATATAAAATTTATTTTAGAAAATGTACTAAAAATAATGAAATAAAAATAAAATACTGCTGCCGGGTTTCGAACCCGGGTCAGCCGGAATCTAAATCCAAAGACTTAACACACACCCACATCACCACTCCGCCACTTGATCATGTTGTGAAGTTCTGGGGAACAATTAAGTCATATATGCAACTGAAAGTCAACCTGTTACGCCAACTGAAACCGATATCGGCTTTCAAACCGATCAAGACGTTGGATCTCTCGCGGAATCCTGATCATAACCGATAAAACCGATATCTTAAATCAATTCGACGTTAATGAACTTAAATTCAGGTGTTGTTTGGTTTTTATAACCGAAAACTTTAATTCTGAAATTACTTCAACAAAACACTCATCTCGCGATTCAATTTCATTCCCAAAGCTTCTAATTCTATGTTTATTCTATTTTCTGGTCGTCGGAAGTGCTTTCTGATCATCGCCGGAATTCTCTGCAAGTCGCCGGAAAACCGAGACTCAACTCAAACCGGTAAAATACCTCGACTTTACTGTTTCAATCAATTGTTAGAACCTTACTAACATTAACCCATCGCTCATAATCAACCACAGACGACATTGCTGGACTTTCTGTTTTCACCGGAAAACTCCTGGATTTGTCGGAAACTCGCTGATTACCGGTATGCTCATTCAAACATACTGATAATCATTACTCATTAGTTCAATTTCACATCTAATCCCTCCAACCTGTTAATTGATTCTAACAGCCGAAGGTTCCAAAACAGAGCCGACGAGCTTCGCCGGATTTTCTGAAGAAGACGATCTGTTCGGTATTTTCTTTCCCCCAACTCTTCGGTTCAATGCTTTCCAATTGTTCATCTTGTTCATTAACTGAATTAATCACGTATCAGTTGCTTTGATTGATGTCTGTGTTTGAAACGAAGAAGACGAGTTCAGAGATGACATAAGATTAATTAAAATCGGAATTATGAACGGGTTAGACACACAGTCCAGCGGTGGACTGTGTGCAAATAAAAAACATACACGTCCCGAGTTCGATTCTTGATACACACCTTTGCAGTAATAAAATGCCTTTTTTTTGTTTAAAACTGAACCGGGTTAACTCCGCTATATGTTAAGTATAATAAAAACTAGGATATTTACCAAGATAGAAACACAGTCCAGCGGTGGACTGTGTGCCAAACTAAACCACAGGTCCCGGGTTCGAGACCTGTGGAGCGCACCGAATCGTTATGTTAAAATCTTTTTAAATAAATGATTTTCGGATTAAACTAATTAGTATATAAATATAATTAAAAACAGAAATATTTCGTGTTAGACACGTAGCTCAGTTGGTAGAGCTGCGTGCACGCGTACGGGAGGTCTCGGGTTCGAGTCTCACCCAGCGCATACATGCACACTGACCGAACTGGTCAACAGGTCAACAAGTCAACGGTCAACGGTCAACGCAAAAATAAACAATTTTTTTTATTTATTTAATTTAATTTAAAAATCAATTAAAAATACTTAAAAATAATATTTTTAAAGATAGAAAATAGCCTTAAACTCACAAAAATATATCTAAAAATTCCATTAAAATCCTTAATAAAATCCACTCATTTACTATATTTTCCGTTATTATTTAGGTTAATTATTTCTCGTTGTTCCGCTCTTCCAATTCGTGCGCATCTCATCATCTCCAATCATACGCACCCAATGTGAGTGAATCTTTACAAATTCCCGTTTTAATCACGTTTTGGGGTGTATCATGTGTCTTGCTATATATTATATTTAAATCATTGTGCATACATCATATCATGAACATGTGTATTCAGTTTGTTTCAACTGTTGTGTGGTTATTGTTAGATGCAATTTATCATTTTCAGTACATGCAATTTCATAGGCCGCCGCTCCCCATTACATTATGAGCGTTGAGCATATTCCCCATTACATTATGAGCGTGAACCTGGCGTGCCCACATACGATCGGCTCCGTTTGATTGAGCCTTGATCGCACAGACATTTTTTCAGTTTCATTACATGCAATATGATCGGCTCCGTTTGATTGAGCCTTGATCGCACAAACATTTTTCATTTTCAGTACATGCAATACGATCGGCTCCGTTTGATTGAGCCTTGATCGCACAGTTTTATTTATGTTATTTATTGTATGATGTTGGTATGTTAATATATGCTATCATATGTTATTGTATGTTATAGTTGTGATTGCAAATTGCTACTGCCTGATTATTTACATTTGCTCATTTATGATTATGCACAATTTTTCATTGATAAACTAACAAGTAAATTAATATTAAATGTTTATCTAACAAGGTTCACTCGCCAACTTATGTTGACCCAAAACCCCCCCATTTTTACACATGATACAGGTGAACCAGCTGCAGCCGGAAACACATAGGATTGGACTAGAAGAATAAAATGATTTAGAGATTGGAATTATTTTGTTTGGTTATTTCTTTGTATTGTATGGACATGTTTGGATTATTTGGAATGTAACTTTGACTTTAATAAATATGAAACATATTAGTAAATGTCATGAGCTTTGGTGATAACCCAATTATGCCCCGACTCTTATTCCGCTGCGAGTCGGGGTGTGACACGTCCTTTATGTGCTAAATTCATGAAATGCTTTACGTGTTCATACTTGTTACATTATCTCGATCATACGCCTTTCCTAATGCATTTTACTCGATTATACTAAACTCGAAAACACTCATATTACACAAGTGAGACGACTTCTCCAAAATAGGCGTGATATCCCCAATTTGGTGAACGACTCTCATTCCGCCAATTCTTTATTTATTTATTTATTTATTTATTTATTTTCACGAAGTTACACCATCAAGTTAGGAGTGACATCCACACCTTGATGGGAAACTCCTATTCAAACTCTAGTGGACTCTCGTCAAGTGTTGAAATTAAGTTTGACCCGACGAGTACCAACCACACTTAGGGTACGAAATCGTCGAGTTGGGGGTGAAACCCGCACCTTGTCGATTAAGTCCCATTCCTCGATTTTCAATCTCGCCAAAGTTTCGATTTTCCAATCGATTAGAGACGTGTAATAACCGGAAGGGTAAAATGCCGTTAATCGCTTCTCGACGAGAGCGTTTTACCTATAGGCCAAAGCACGTTTCTCTAATTCGAAAGGATCTTCGATTCACTTTGGAATAGTCGATGTTTCTCTACCCGAAACAGTCTAATGTTTTCTGAGACTCTCTTTTATACCATTTCAATTTATACATGACTTTTTATATACTTGTTACCATTCCTTTCAAATTTCCAATTTATTATAAGGTTTTTACGCAATTCATATTAAACCTTTTCATCCACTTATACATTATTTGCATACATGATTTCAAAACGTCATCAACTAGACTTATATTTCTTGAAAAGTCCGAAATGGAGACCGTCGTCGAGATAGGAGTGAATTCCTTACCTAGACGATCAAACTCCGTTTCCTTCCTTCCTTAAAACGACCTCACCAATGGATTAGGGGTGATTCCCATACCTCGGTGATCGTTACCAACCCTCCTTCTTGGAGACTTTGTTACACAAACCACATGTTTAAATTGTATACCTAAATCTTTTATCATATTGTCAAAATTCTTACTTAAACGAATTTCAAAACGTACTATTTTATCAAACGTATTTCCCATCCTGTAATCTATTTCATATAAATCACATACGCATATACTTGGTCACCACATGAAACGTTTTGTTTCACGATTTTCAAAGCTCGACAGAATGCTACCTACCAACTTAATCGGTCCAAGGAATACCTTGCCCACAAATCTTATGTTTAACATAATCACTAAAACACGCTCACGCGATAACTTCACTTAAGAGCTTTCATTGTAAAAAAAGCCAAACCAATATCTTATAGACAATATGGGATCGTTTTACTAAAGGTATGTTGGGATTGTTATTTTTTTTATTTTTTTTATTTACTATTTATTTTTAACCAGATTCCTTTGATTATTGTGTTTTTTTTAAGCGCAAAAAAAAAAAAAATTCTTTTAGTGTTTGGTAAGTATATAATAAAAAAAAACTGATTTCTTTCGTTTTGTAGAGATCGAAGCTTATTTATATATGTATTATTTTATATATATATATATTTATCAAACACTCAAATAGTTGATTATCTGGTTATTGGGATATCAAATAACATAATCAAATCCAAACGCCATCCTTAAACTTACAAGGCTTCAATGGTTGTGGCTAAGGTTTCTTTGAGAGAGATGGTGGTGGCTAGAGTTTTTTAAGAGAGATGGTGGTGGCTAGGGTTTTAGAGAGAAGATAAAACTGTTAGAATGATAAAATAAATAGGGTTGTGATTTGCTTTTTTAAAAGCATGACATTATTATTTAATTTAGAATATAAATCTTACCTTTTATAGATTAAAAAATATATTCTTTTTTTTATTTATTTAAGATTAGCGGTCGATGACTATTAGTTTTAATTTTTTATTATATAATATTTATATATATACAAAGAATTAATTCAGCTGCTTAACTTGTTTTTCTCGTATAATTTGAAAAATATAACGTTTTATAAAAATCCGAACATACCATTGGAATGAGCGCATTTTTCTCTATGATATGACCCAAGTTTCATAAAAATCGGAGTAGAGTAAAAAATAATATATTTTATTTATAACGGCTCGAACTAGTTTACACACAGTTCATATTCATTTTTTTTAAAACGGGTACCCTTCTTGACGGATGTTACAATACGATGCCATGATGAATTGAACCAATTCCAATCAAACATCAGTGTCATTATCATTATCAATATCCGGTTCACCTTTATCAGTATTCAGCCATGAGGTATAGTTTAACCCTTTTTAACTTCATAGAAGTGCCACATCATCCTTTTTCTCCTCTTTTTACTCATCTCATTTTAAAGAAATGATTTAACCTTTTATATTCTACCTCATCCACCCTTTTTTCAATAATTTTTAATATTATATATTTAAATCAAATACAAAATTAATAATAATAATAATAAAAATAATAATAATAATAATACCGTTTCATTAACTTATTAGTTAAAAAAATATTAGTAATAAATAACATTATTTTATTCTTCTTTTCTTGCCCAAGTTAATATGTTAACCAATTGAGGTTTTAACGCCCCTTAACATCATAAGGAAGTGATTAAAAGACATATTAACTTGTCATGTCATCTTTAACACCAATGAGTTTAGAGTACTATCTTAGATCATGGGTAATGATTAATACCCTTTAAAAAACATTTTGTGCCACATCACCATCATAATGCTTCTTATTTCATTTATTAATTTCCTTCTTTTTCTTTCTCATCAGACATTATTCTAAAACTGACTCTTTTTTCATACTTTAGTAATATCCATAAGGATGATGTAACAACATTATCAAAATCTATCACGCCCATATAACCTCTGTTATCAAACATCACACCGTTATCATGGTTAGGGGTTGCTATTATTGTTCGTTTACAAGTGTCCGTACAATATCTTTTTTTTTCTCTTTATTTTTATTTTCTTTTTCTTTTTCTTTTCAATCAATCCAAAGTCTCGACTCATGACCAGGTTTGCGAGTGTCTACTCGATGGCGTAAGTTGTTTGTTTCTCGTCTATTCGATATATCATTCAATTTCTATGATTCTAGGTTTTCATACGATCCTATCGGACGATCCTCATTGCCAATGCTCTGGTAACAAACGCTCCACTCATTCTTCATTCGTTTTGTTTAAGTTTATGATCCAGTTTTTTTGTAAAAGTTGTGTGTTATCGTGTTGTTGAACATCGATAGGTGTGCGTGCAAATTGTATTCTGATTAGATTAGGTTAAACTACATGTTTAAGGAGTTTGTGATTAGCTGCTGGTAGAGGCTGAAGTGTCTGCAAAGTTACTAATTGCTATTACATGCTACATTTGTGGAATTGAAAACTATTGCATCAGGATTTGAACTTTGAAGTTTGAAGGTTCTAGACTTCTATCTCAAATTCCTAGTTATAACTTCCAATTTGTGCTATAGAGATATTGTTTATAGGAAAATTTCGATAGGTTTATCTGCCATGCGTTCCAAGTTCCATATATGTAGTGTGAAAAACCATATATGCGAGTCCGGCTGAGGTGGAAGGTGAGAGAGGTTGGTGCGGGGTGGTTTCTCGTGAGTAGATTACCGGAGGTTAGAAGAAATAGAGAAGGGAGAAGAGAAGTGGGAGGTGAAAGCAGGGTGATGGCCTGACGTGGCAGTTCGGGATGAGCGGGAACACCGCCCTACCTCTCTAGTATGGGGCACATAGTTGTCAATAGTGAGCGTAGCGATCCGCTATAGCGCGATACATAGCGTATAGGTCTAGCCTCGCTGTTAGGGTTGTAGCGATAGATAGCGATAATAGCGACAATTTATTTATTTTTTGTTTTTTTCTTGATATAAATAGCAATTAAAGATAGCTATAAAATAGCTGGATTTTAGGTTTTTGTTAAATATACATGTAAAATAGCATATATACCAGGGTATTTTGATATAATATACATATAAAATTTTTTAATTTCTTGTGTATCGCTATTTATAAAATAGCCGCCTGCTATTTATCGCTATTCGCTATGTAGCATATAGGTACCTTGTCGCTATTCGCAGTTAACTATGATGGCGGTGTGGGATTGGTGTGCTTGTCGTGCCATCCCTTATCCACTCCCACTGGCCTTAGTGTTTGTAGTTTGTGCACTAAGTGGAAGTTGTTTCCTACGTGGCCATTTTAAAAGTGTCCTCTTGATCAACCTTTAGGGATTAGAAGAATTAAGTAGATATGAAATCTATCTTTTACTGACCCAACCTATGATTTTACATAGGTAATCCACTAGTTTATTACACAGTATCTGGCAGTGTGCCATGTGAATAACTGTTTGTAAAGTGTTTCATGTGTATCATACCGTCAATTAGTAACCACTGGCCAGTTTTAGTTTTTTTCTACCTAGTGTACTGAGTATGTTACCATATTTACTGGTTAGAACTTAGAAGAAACATGATTGCGGATTACTGTCCTTATTATCGTACTAGCGGTTTTAGATTTCATCCTGCTCATACTTCCAGTTTTAGTGGATTTAGAAGTTGGCACAGTATTTGCACTGTTGAACTTTCATTTAAAGTAATAACTAGCAGGCCTTATTATGCTAGAGGAAGATAGATCTATAGGTTAGTTACATTGTATTAATCACGCGATAGTTACCTGAGAGAGACAATGTTCTTTAGGATAACGAGAATGGACTCTGATAGCTGCCATTTTTTAACTAAACTGTATTGCTACGTGCTAGCTTTATTTACCCCATCACCTAGAAATAAAAAAGTTTAATAAGACTATGAGAGTTCGATGTTGGTCAAATAGTTAAAATGACCCTCGTAAGGATAAAATAGAAAATTATGGTGGATCAAAGCCAGAGTTAAAATGTTATGTAGATATGTCTTGGTTACCAGTAGAGAAAAAAAGTAAATTTTGAATGCAAATTAACTTATGAGAGAAATGGATATTTTGTTTGAGACAACCAGTGAACCTCAAAAGGGAATTTGTTAAACCTGAAAGATCTTGTTTCTGTCCCTAAAAGAGGTAAAATAGATACAAATGTTGTTGTACTTCTACTACCATACTTATGCACTCATTATCATGTTGATTACATCATCTCTTCCCAAAATTTAATGAATTTATCTTTCATGTATCATCAATTGAGATGATGAATATTTTATCTGTCACATTCTTCATCATCTCATCCTCTTATTGCCAGTTGACTATATATCTTCTCTCCTTTGGTACAATTAGACGAAAACAAATATGTTATGAGAGTACAAGTACAGCGTGCACTTTTGTCGAAATGACTAATGTTATTCGCTTTGTGTATATAAATAGGCTGGCTGTGGTTTAGGTGGAATGCTAAGTGCCTTTTAGAAGTCGATATAAAGCTTAACTTTTGTCTGATTATTCATATCAGGAATAATGTATATTCAAAAGCATGTCACAGGACCAAAGTGGCTTCGGTATTTCATAAGGGCACTCTTACAAATGTTCATGTTCTATCACCTTCAGTATGTTTTAAATTTATCTTTGTAATTCGGTTGTGTTTCAAAATTAATCTTCACCACTCTTCATAAATCTTGTGTTTTGCCAGATTTCTTCTTTGCTTATGTATAGGCCATCAACTGCTGAATTATTTGATTTAGCTACTACTACAGTATAGTTAATCATCCAGTTACTTACTATTTACCATTTTTAATTAGCTTATAAGGACTAAGGGGTATGCGTGGGTCAGTTTTGGCTCAAATTCATAACCATAAGCGAGATGTTGGTTAATAGATAATCATAACCATAACCATTCCATAACCGATCGGTTATGGTGATCTCGGTTAATCGGTTTTGAAGGTTATAGTGGGCCGGTTGTGGATCGGTTAACCATGAAGTTGGGCCTATCTAAAAATAGCTCAAAACAATATAATTGTGCATTATTTGGATCTGAAAGTTAGGGCTTGAAATTTTTTACCATGGAATAAATTGGTATCAAACATTAATGTATATTAGTGTGTTACATAGCATTAAAAAATACGTATAATCTATAATATTAATGCCGAATATTCAAACACCACGATACGATACAATCGAAAAATATAAACAACCGTTTAACCAAAACGATATGATATAACCCATAAATTCAAACAAACGTCCCACAAAAACATCAAATATTGAAAAAATGCTGAAAAGTCCAATTTCCAACAAAGATTTTATTTACTACATGTCAGTTCGGTTCGGTTATGGCAGGTTTGGAAACATTGATAACCATAACCAACCAACTACTTTCGGTTTTCAAAGGAAAAAAGTTCCCACTGGTTTTTTATTTAGTTCGGTTTTGTCGGTTTATTTGGTTACGGGTAACCTTTAAGGAACTGCAAATAGATTCTTAACTTCCATTGAAATATGGTCAATTAACTGGCTTAAGTGATTTTTTTTAACTATTTTGGAATGAAGAGAACAGCTATGGTAGTAACTGATTTTATTTTATTTACCATGCAACATGCAATATGATATTTCTAGTGTTGTAAAAGCATAAATATGATAGTAAGAATTTAGATACATACACATGAAAATTTGAACTTTTAAAAGGATATAACAGAAATTATTCTTTGTTTCTAACCATGGGAATGATCCAAAAAGATCATTAATTTATATCGACTGTATTTGGACAGTAATATGGGCTCCCGAAATTTACTCATTACATTGAAGACACCTACACTTTCCATATAGTTAAATGATCCTTAGTGTTTCATATAGTTACTTTGATAGACAGTAAGGATTGTTTAATATGTTACATTATTGGTCATGTCAAATAAACTTACTGGTACATTTATTAGTTGGTTAGCTGGGCTGACCCGCTATTTACACAAGTCTACAGAGGGTTGTTATGTAAAGTTGCATTAGTTCTCTTGCACATTATTTCTTTGTTTGCCTTTTTCATATCAATCACATTATTGCAGACATTATTTAGAAACTACCTTCTAACATTACTAGTTTGTTAAACATTCCATGCTTAAATTGTACTTCATTCAATGGAAGTTCTATTAGATATAAAAGATACAATTCTTATAGCTTGAACTCGGTTGTACGCTATAAAAGAACCCAAAAGGAGTTACAAAACAGTTTTTTTTTTACCAAAATAAAATGATAAAAATGATACCTCAAAGGTTTAGAACTTTAGATCAATTGAATTTCATGACTATGCGATGATATACAATTTTTTTTGGCAACCACAAAAACTTAGAACAATGTGGATGCTTAATCGGTCAACTTTACAAACTGTGAAAATGTGAAACACTGAGCTGCCACATTTATTGCGCGTAATGGTACTTTCGTAATTTTTTTAACTGAAACGTTGTAGGGGCCGGGCCGTATGCAAGTGTACAGTACTTTCACATATATGTATTTTGTTTGTAGTAGTGGTTATTAGTTATTACCTACCCTTAAATTTATTTCTTCAAATGTTATTCACACACTAAGAAATATCAGTACTATGTGGGGGCTGAACTCATATCTACTGCAAAAATAAATAATGTCAAACTGACCAAAACCTTGCTGGATCTACATATACATATATGTATATATATTTTTTGGAAAATAGACCGATCATTAAACTTTCCTTGTTATTTGATTCTAATACAAAAGTAGTTGAACAGGCCCATGTACTATAAGCTAGAGAACTGCAGCCATGTATAACTGTCAATTAATCAGTTATCACATGATATAGGCTTCTTGTACCTGTTGTTTAAAACCCTAATAATTAATCATCTGTAGAATGATGTATGATAATTAATCACTGTGTTTTCAGTGTATATGAGTATTGATTACAGGTTCTAGCATGCATGCTTTCACTATTGTTTTGAGCATACTAAATGGTTAATTTCTTTAATGACAGAATGATGCAGATCTGAAAAGCTAACTATATAATTATTAATAACTGCCAGGTCAGTTTTCTCTCATTATGGTAATTAATTCTAATAGCTTTAAATTGTACGGTTTTGGATCAAATACAAAGGCTCCTAAAAATAAGAAGTCGTACAAAGGGTATCAAACGGACTCCGATCATTCAAGCGACATTGGAACTGTCTCATCGAACTCTACGATGTGAAATTTTAGGTTTACGCTTTTGGATTTATAGGTTGTAGATTTTTGAACTTTTATTTATTATCATCGTGTCTTTTATTTATTATTGTGTCTTTTCTATATTTGCGTCATTGTGTCTTTTTTCCTCGACGTCGTGTTATATTTTTGGCATTGTGTTATATTTTGCTCGACATTGTGTCATTTTATGCGATCCATTGTGTCTTTGTACACTTCTTATTTTTAGAAGCCTTTGTAAAATAACTTAACCCATAACTGTACTCCCTGTTGCCATTGGTTTTAGTTTAGTTTAGTTTCTATTACTCTTACTGTGTTTTGATGTAACAATAAAACTGTTATTATCAAACATTTTCATTTAGTTAAGTGCCAAAGTCAAATGTTGCATGTCTTTGGGACAATGGTAGTGACAAATATGTAATTTTACATTTATTTATGTAAACTTCAGTTTCCAGCTTTTGAGATTCTAGTTATAACTTATACCCATGCTCAATTTAAATAAGTTCAAAGAATTAAATTGCAAGGTTCCTTACAATTTGAAATCCGTGATGATTCTTATTGCAGATTATCTTGTTGCCTGAACGTGTAGTTGTGTACTTATTCTATACCTAACACGTCGCAACACTTTCATTTTCACCGGGACCATAGATAGAAATGGTAATATTTTGATGTCATTTTTTTTATAAATGCTGAACATATTATTCGGCATCATTCATTGGATGTTACCATGTAGTCTGTACTTACTGTGCAAGTAGTTTCACTACACAAGAGTTCTGTCAGCACTTGGTCTTAAACATGGGTAACTTGGTAATTTCACATATCGTTCGTTTAACCTCAGTTTCTTTTGAAATCTTGATCACGGAAATATATAATCTAACATCCTGCAGTGGGATTCTTTAGACAACCTGAAAAGATCCGTATAGTCATCGCTCATATACATATAACATATCTACCGACACATAGTACAATCTTCAATGCTTCAGGTACACATTTGTGGGGGAAGGGCTGGGGGAGACAGTACCACAAGTTCATATTGATTAGCCTTGAAAGTGACAACTTTTTGCCATATTTTTTAAGCCAAATGTTTTTCATTCACAAACTAGGTAATCTTACCCAACCATTCATGATAGGTATATAGATAGAGTTACCTTTGTATAACCATATTTATCCAATGTCCTAACTTACATAATGACCATTTTTGTCCATGAATTTTTAATTTTGACCAAATTGCCTTGTAAAAAAACCTCCAAGGAGTGTCGCAGTGTTAAGCCCTCCAGTCCCTCTAACAGAGGTCTTAAGTTTGAATCCAGCTTCCACTGCTATCAACCTGCAGCGAAAGCTGCATTTTACCCGATCTCATTGGTTAAGGGAGAGGGGGGGGGATTATCAAGAAAATATATTAGTGTTTTAAAAGAAGTATAAAAGTTCAATTTTGTATTTATTTTTAGTAAAAAAGAAAAAAATTGAATGAGGAAAGGAAGTCTGGGAATGAGTGGGGGCTAGGTTCCTTAAATTCGAGTGAAAAAGAAAGTGGTCCAGATCAAAATGTGTGTTATGGTTCCCCTCCTTTTGTTGTACTCTCCCTCTCTGTGCAGTTAGACCCCACCTGATATATAATTCATTGTACTGGTGGACCTTCCCTTCAATTCTCACATATCTAACTTCTCATCATTCATCAACTAAGATTCTGTGGTCTATGTTTAATTTCTAGACCCGAATAACCACAAAACCGAACTCGAACAACCATTTTCCGTCTAGTTTTGAGCTCCAGTTTTGAATTCAAAACCTGGTTTTCGTTTTTTTGATATTGGGATGCCCGGTTTAGTACCTGCACAAGTCTAAAACCAGCTTGTTTAGTGACACATTTTGGTTTGGGTCGTAACCACGGTCTGGTTTTTGGTTTCGTTGTTTAAAAAATTTTGGTTGCCCGGCCTAGTTTGATTTTGTACTTATCTAGTGAGTTTTACGCGTTTTTTATCATATTTCAAGTACTATCATCTTATGTATAAGCATATTTGTTTTAGCCAGATTAGAAGTCGTTATGCGGTTCATAGTTATTTTTTTGTTACATGTAAAGCAATATATAAATATTGGATACAAATATTTATTGGATACAAATATTTATGTTGTTTTCACAGTTTTCGATTTAAATTTTTGGTTAGGAATCATAAACTCGAATTGTTTTACTTGAAAATCGAAAACAAATTCATATTCGTAATTTGGTTTGGTTTGATTTTTTTTTTCATTTTTCCTAGTTCCATGATCTAGGAGTAAGGCTCTAAATGAACCAAATGTTCGGCGAACAGTTCGTGAACTGTTCAACAGGAAGTTCGTTTGTGTTCGTTCGTTTATTAAACAAGCGAACACGACCAAGAAATTTCGTTTGTTTAGTTAAATGAACGAACATGAACAGAGGCCGCGTTCGTTCATTTATGTTCGTGACCGTTCGGTAACGTGTTCGATAGTTGATTAGTAATTTTAGTTTCTATATTTTATTTAAATACTCCAAAACTCCGACAAATAAGTGTGAGAGTGTATTATATATTCTGTTCATGAATGCTTGTTTGTGTTTGTTTGTTTCCATTTGTGTTCATGATCATTAGTTTGTGCTCATTTGTGTTCATCAACGTTCGTTTTTGTTCGTTGCCTAAAATTAACAAACAAACACAACCGACTACGAACATAAAAACTCGGTCGGTAAGTGTTCATGAACAGTTCGTAAACAAATGTATTTCTTAACAAACGAACACAAAAAAGTTTTATTCGTGTTCGTTCTGTACGTTTGTAGCCCTATCCAGGAGACATCCTTAGTTTTGCGATGCATAAGAAATCTTGGTACTTATGCATAAACAAAGAACTAGACAAATACTTGTACTCAAATAATCATAGTATCATATTAGTTATATTTATGACTATTTATATTGAAATTGTCAAGAAAGTACTAATGAGAAATAAAATGATTTTAATTATTTTTCTTTAAAGCTACTTTTTGTTATTATTTAATTGATAGTTATTTTTTTATTTTTTATTATTTATTTGACATACGAAAATTAAATAAAAGGTATAGAACTAGTTCAATTATTAAACGACAACGTAATATAAAGAAGTTGGATAACCTTGGAGATTACCAAAGATAGGTGATAGTACATGTAGGCGATTTGTCATTTGGTTTGCCACTTTGCCCATATGATCAAAGTTCAAAGATGCTCAAATTTATAATTGCAACATAGCCCCTAGCTTTATGTTTTTCTTGTCACTAAGACCCTTCATATATCTTTCATATGTCATATTATACAAAAAAAAAGACATAAATCATTGTATTTTATAGTCTTCGATGTGCTAAAATGAACAAGATCTAAAGAAAGTTGACGATTATACAGGTACTGAAAGATATACGTATTACGCATTAGCGACTTTTATAAAAAAACATAAAAAATCGATATGCCTTGTGTCGAAAAAACAAAGTTAAAAGCGATGTATCTGTAACCAAGGTTGTAAGAATCGCTAGGCGTTAGCCGACCGGTAAGGTACCGACTAGCGATTAATCGGGATTAATAGGGATTAATTGGATTGGAATTTTATATGTAATTATCAGTTTTATATGTAAATACACAGATTTTTTGTGTATTTTTTAAGTAGACATGTTTTAACACCTTATTTGACCCATATTTTCAAGTAGATATGATTAATTACCGGAATTTAACGGTTTTGGTCAAGAATGCGGCCTACATTTGGCTGGAATCACTAGACTACCACCGATTTTTGGCCAATTAGGAATGGACTTGACCATTGTTGACTGCCTTTTGATTAATTGATCGATTAGATAAAAATTACTCGATGAACCTAGGACTAGCATTTAAACGACGACTAATCGGAAGCTAGTCAGGATTTTTAGAACCATGTCTGTAATCGCACTAGTCATTGAATTGGTTGTCATATTGGTCCAATAATCAGATCAGATTTACAAAATGGTATCATAGATAATCTAAAAATTAAATTTATATGTGTGTATGTCTAACCTAATATAATGAAACTACATTATCTTTTGGTATGAGTTTTGTACATCAAGAAAATACTAAACATGAAATAACAAAAGTGGAGTTGAATATGAGATTTGGAAATCCAATCCCAATCGATCCATTGTTCGTCCCATCACAGTCTGGTTTGTTCAAACGAAGACAGTTTAAGAGGTACTCAACCAGGCCTGTTATTTAAACAGTTCCCTTTCCGAACGTGAATATTGGCTAGAAGTTGTAGTAAAATAGGATGATTACATATTTTACACATAGTAAGAACACAAGTAGGTCCAAAAAACACAGACAGCTTCAAGTGAGTTGTATCTCAGAATTCAACCAATGCCATCTTCTTATATCTACCCTATTTATGCCTTAGTCACCAACCAGTCAAGAAACTGACCTAACCACTTTTGATGATATTCCATAGTTTGGTAAAATCTCAATTCTACCCTTTTCCTAAAAGCCACTCACTCTCTTTTTTCTCTTCTTTATTTAATAAAAGATTTATTTGACTTTATTTTTCGGCTTTTGTGCAACTATTCCTTTCAAAAACCAACAACTTGTTCGTTAAAGTCACTTGTTAGAAGTTGCGAACATTGTTTATTTGTTTGTTCCCAAAAACACAAAGAGAATTACAGTTTAGTGACACATAGATAAAGTGTTACCATGCCTAAATTATGTCACTAAACAGCAAAAGGTGTCACTGAAGTAGATAATGATCAAGTGTTTTAACTACATGTAAAAGATGTGAAACCTTAAATCTTAAACATAACGATAGAAGAAACTTATAGTTTAGCGACACATAGATAAAACGATAATAAAGTCTAAATTATGTCAGGTTAAGCAAAATGCTGCAAAAAAGTGTCACTATTAGTAAAGTAAATAATTAGGTGTTTTAACTACACGTAAAAAGTGAGAAATCTAAAACCTTAAACCCAAAGGAAGGAAGTTATATGTTAGTGACACGCAGATAAACCCATAATAATAACTATTGGGATTGGTGGTCGAGCGGCAAGACAAAACTTTTTAAAATCTTAAGAATTAGATCTTGAGTTCAAGTCTCACAATGAGCAAGAAATAATATATTAGTAAAGGCTTTAGTATAAAATAAAATGATAACGAAGTTTAAAATATGTCACTAACGACGAAAAGTATCACTAGTACTAAAGTAAATAATTAGATTATTTAACCACACCTAAAAAGTGTGAGAAAATTCTGACTTATATATAATAAGAATTTATATGTTTCCTCAAGTCACTATCTTTGACATTAAATAACATTTTCCTTATTATGCAAATTAATAAGATGAAATTTTACCTACAATACCCAATTTCTTTATGTTAGGAAAGAAGTTGTCATGATTGATTGAGTACAGATATTATGATATAATTTTGAAGTAATGTAAAAATAACTAGATTTTTTTTGTTTTGTAATGGAACACTTATCACACTAAAAACAATAACTAGAGTATTTATTATTACGATATTTTAAAACTGTAGCTTGATAATAATGATTTTAGTTCAACATTATTACTCTAGTTATTTGTATTATTTACATGATAACTCCTATTTGTAAGTAGAAATTTAATGTTAAGTGAATAAGTACATGGTAAAATACACCATTAGTCCATTATTATACTGATAAAAACTGACATATACATATGTTCGTATATTTTTATTTCTTTTTATGTATTTCTTTATTTTAGTGCACATCATTATCATAACGGGGCTGAGATTAAGCTGTGTTCAATCTCCAATCTCTTATGTCAATGAGTCAGTCCAAACCAATTAAAAAGAGTCATAAAACAAAAATTCAACAACCGATTAAAAACGAATACAATCTTACCCATAATATGACTAACATGAGAGTTTGTGGTTTGATATAATCTCAATCCATTCCACTATTCGAAGAAAATAAAAGATTAAAAGTAAATAACATTTCTAAAAAAATGATTCATTCTTTTTATATAAAATGCATGTAAGCTTAAATCAAAAGCTAATGGCAAAATTTGGCGTTATCATATATTCCTTCGTTTTTATAGAAAAGTGTATTAAGAATTTAGAGTTACTTAATTTGGTTGGGGAACAAAGTGTCCATGGAGTTGATAGTGAAGTTGTTCTCCTTGGGTCAAGTGTAGTGTCATGGGTCATGATCTATACTAGGAGTTCACTTTAATCTTTTATTTAAAGATTTGTAGGATTCATAAATGATTTTTGTGTTTTACTATGAATAGTATTCCTTACATTATTTCTTTGGATTGTTTGTCTATAAAAGGTTGTCTTCCACGAAATTTATATGGTCAATATGTTTTTCAAATTGCTTTTTGGTTAATAATTAAGGTTCATAAGGGGGGACTTTTTGTATTTGGGTGTAAATATATACACATGTATAATGATAGATCTTAAGAGAGGTCAACAAGTGTGCATGGTAACTTTGCATAGAGGTCTTTAATTCTTTATAATTTTGCTAAATTTCTCCTTTGAGATATAACTTTTTTAATCAATTAGTAACTTTGACTATCAAAAATTCTATCTTGTAGGGTTATTTTATGAATCATGATATAACTTTTCGAATAAAGTATTTTGATGACCAACTCGAATCTAATAATTCGAAAAAAATCAAGAATTAGTGTGTATGCAATATTGTATCTATTGTGATCTTGTACTTGAATAGGCCAAAAATGCATTTTAAAGGTTGTGAACCATTGAATGTTTTGTTGAAATGACACAATGCTTCATGAACGTGTCTGTGTGAGATTAACAACACTAGGCGGTTAATTCTAGTAATCGGTTACCGATACTTCTTACTTTTGGCTTATGTTAGTTCGACTTAGTTTACATTGACTATTGGACTATTGTCTGTAGTAATTAGGTTGCTATTGATAGTAGGTCGGCGACACAAACACTAGTTCCTACTATACGAACAATCCGTACTGATAACCCAGTTCCTATTGATCACCCGACTCCTAATAAGATGATGATTCATTTATGATTATATTTCATTAAGTTACAACCTTTTATTTAAAGAGGCTTTGAACTCCAATAGTCATTTTCTATAAGAACCCAACTTTAAAGGTCACTGCTCAGGGTGTTGCACCTTGAACCCTATTGTGCATCGAAACCATATATCATATTAGTCTCAAACGAGGCATGCATTCCACGCCTCCTAAACCCTTTATAGTTTAAAACAATAGTAACACTGGAAGAGAATAAAGAGTAAGTTTTTTAATAAGAAAATCATAGATGAGGTTTCACACTCCATTCCAGTGGAAAATGTCAGATTTTTTACTAGTGTTTCATATATTAAAGTACGTGGTTCAACTCTCCATTGCAATTTTCACTGCCACATCATATTATTCTTTAAATACAAATTATAGCTTTATGTTTTAACAACTTGTAAAAAAATCTAACTTAAATAAGCAATTTACATAAATAATTAAAAAATTACAGAATAACAATAATTTACATAATTATAACTAAAAACACTACATAATAATAAACAAATAAATGTATTACATAATAGTAAAAATAAGATAAACAAACTAAAAACGGAGCAATGTAAGAATCTTCACCTTTAACATTTCAGCCCTTCACGAGTCAGTCTTCAATGCAAGTACTTTTGAATTCTCTCAGTCTTTCGCATCTTCTTTAGATTTCATTTTTCTATTTTCGACGTCTACGTATTTCGTACCAATAACTTCCAACTATTCCAAAACTTTATCCAATTTCTTATCAAAGAAGATGTTGTTGCCCGTCTCGTCTTTGCCTTGTCCCTCCTGATCGGTGTTGTGGTTCGAATGGTAACTCGTCGGTATCCTTACTGAGTTCCATGAAGCAAGGTGCATGCAAATGTCCACTAGCCACAATACTGCATGCCTCCGACGTCTTCGTGTTTGAAGTGCTAGATTGTTGATGCATTTCAGGTATCGCCGCCCATTTTGAGCTATGACGGAGAATGTCCCAAGCAAATAAATGTTGGAAAACTTGACTGTGCTCCTCAAGGTATTTTTTCAAGTGAGAAGTTCCATCATCGCTTCACGTGTCCACCACAGTTGAGTTTGGACGGTTCAGTTGAGTCTGAGATATGGTGTCGGGCTGGTTTTTGCCATGAGCCGGCGCCTACCCGCCAATGCTCAGGGTCGGCTCTGTGAAACAAGTCAAATACCTTGCAATGTTTTTAGTTCTTAACATTCGTCCCTACTTAAGGGCCCACATCCGCATTGGTGATGATCACGCTTTTCATGGCTAGTTCCCTTCAAGCCACCAATCCGAGTTTGGCTATGATACCACTGGTACAGCCCAAACATGAAAACTCATCCCAAAAATATTTGTTGCCCACATAACCGATGTAGAACGTTTCGTAGCTTACAATGGTTTCAGTCCTTAATGTTAATAAAAATCGAGATTAGGATTTGATCTTTTTATGTTCTTTTCATTGTTAAAAACTTAAAGTGTTCATTTTGATTTGATAAATATCATTGAGTTTTAAGTTCTTGTGTATTGAATTGTTTGTTGACTCAACACTAAAACATATTATTGTGAGCTCCGTGAGTGTGTTACTCCACCAATGATTAAAGTAGATAAGGACAGATAGTTTGTGCTGTAACAATGCATGATTTATGGCCTAGATATCACTAATAACATATGGTTGTCTTTGTAACTTAAATGAAACATAATCATAAATGAATCATCATATTACTAGAGGATATATATATATATATATATATATATATATATATATATGTCATAGTATTAAACCCAGAGGGTATTATTATGTATCTTAGACATGTATATATAGGTCCTTGTATTATGATGTATTCTTGAAATAATACGATACCATAATCCTTTTAATCAAATATAAATACATAAATATATTTCTAACATGTCTCGTGAACACCCAAGCACGAAAGATTAACTAACTTACCAGTAGTCCAATACCAATCATTAACTAACATTGATAGAAAAATAGTCCACCTTAGAAACAAAACCAACCCCAATTTTTTTTTTTATAGTAACAATGGTGGTTCAGAGTGGTAATTACTATGGTGGTGGCGCTTCAGAGTGGTAATCGTATTCGGCTAGCGGGAAGAAAGTTTAAACTAGCCCATAGGTATTTAATGTCAAAAACATCAACTATAACCCAAACACACTTAGAATCGTATAATTTAAACACGACCCACGTAGCCCCGTTATCTAAACGGGCTTACAAGTAAAAAATAAGTTTAAATACTAAGCATGACAACCTATATATTTAAAATTGAACATGTTACAACAAAAAAAAAATAACATGATAATTAACCAAAATTTATAATAAAAAAATATGTTTATTTGGTTGGGGCGGCCAACATTCCTGCAGGTCTAATGGTTATTAGTTTATCAATCATCTTTCTCCTTTTTTTCGAGAATATGTATATTTTATGTTTATATATATGTTTAGATCTAAGTTTAAATTTCTTACTATATTTCATTCATATACAACCTAAAAACTTAACGAAGTATAAATAAAAATATAAATAACAATATAAATAAATAAACTTTTGATCATACCTACGTTAACACTCATAAAATCAGGTTCAAACCATTCTTGAGGATCGGAAAACTCACCCTAGCTCGTGTTACCCTCCTATGTTCACTACCACCATATTCAATCACTATCATTTTCATCCACGTATGTGCAAGAACATAATCAAGAAATGAGATATACAAAAACACACATATCCATAAGCGCTAAATCCATGACAACAAACCCGTAGTTTGTAAAACTAATCCCAAATTAAGAATGTTAGTCTCATTCCATGTTCATAAGACCCTGTGTAGTGGTTAAGCCCCATGGAGCCCTCATGGGAGGTTATGTGACAAGTGGCAGAATGTGTAATAAAGGGGGTTATATAATTTGAGTGTATAGTGAGGGTTATGTAGATGTGGGGTTATACTCCTTCAATTATATGTATATATATGTGTGTGTGTAAGAGAGAGAGAGAGAAACCATTCTACAGCGATGTTGTGCTCATCGCGACCCTCCCAATTTTCAGCCCGGGAGGGGTGTTCCCGGCTCTATGGAATGCGATCGTCGACATAGAGCTCTCATAACGCTTCAATATGCATGGTCTAAAATGATCAATGATAAAAAAAAACATAACCATTTAATGTCTAAACATATTATGAACCAATATGAATATAAGATCCGTCACATTTAACTGTCAATTTTTAAAAACATAAGTACGATCACATGCAAAACGAATATTACTTTTTGATTGTAAATCCATTAAAATTCCAAGTTCAATTTTTTAGTCGATCGAAGTTGAGCAAGATCTAACTATGTTTTCAACATTCTTAAGCCCTACAACCGATGGAGGTACTCACAATATATAAACAAGTAAAACACCATTAAGAAATGAACGTAAAAAGAAATAGTGAGTTTTATCATGTAATATTGTGGTATCTCTTTCAATCCAAAGTTAAGTCTATATATGTATCCGATGTCATCAAGCAAGCCGTTTAACTTATCTAGAATATCGAAAGTTGAAAGCGACGGTTTAGTTTCACTTAACATGAACCGAAAGAAAAGCGTTTCACTTAACATGAACTGAAAGAATTTTCAAGTTGCGTCAACAGTGTAACCATTTCTTAAGCCCTAGATACTTTTTTTTGAATGACAAATTTGGATCACTGACGGACCATTGGAGTATAACGTGTAAGCGGTCAAATGTAGATAAAATAAGGTGTAACACCCTGTAAAATCGTGTCCAATAGTATAGTGACACGTGTTGTATTTTAAATATAGTCTGTTAAAGACCAATAAGGACTAAAGGCGTCAACATGCTCAAACTGAGCCTCTGAGTGACGGTCCGATGTCAACATGCATAAAAAACTGCCTCTGAGTGACTGATATGTCAACATGCTTAAATCATTAGCCTCTGAGTGACTGATATGTCAACATGCTTGAAATTTGGCCTCTGAGTGACTGATATGTCAACATGTCCAGCCTCTGAGTGACTGATATGTCAACATGCCCAGCCTCTGAGTGACATCGGAATCAACATGCTTATAATAAGCCTCTAAGTGATCACTTTGCGAAGTCCTAACTCTTATACGTGCTATCTGTTGGACGAGAGGGTTCAATTTTGTAAATATGTGAAAGTTGGATGATGGAGGGATTAAAAGCGTCAACATGTTAACTTATACCTATGAGTGACCTTTTAACGAACCGAGAGCTCGACAATGTCTGGGTATAATCCCGGGTATGCCAAGTATTGGCTACGGAGGGCTAAAAGTGCCAAAAAGGCGTTTAAAAAGGTTTTTAGAAGCTTTTTAAAGTTAAGGGGCTAAAGTGTAAAACTTTGAAATTGGCCATGGGGCGGTCGCGGGCCGCGAGAGACCTGGTCTGGGTCTCTCGCGGGGTGCGAGAAAGAGTCTGCTACAGAAAGTTTTGCTTGGTCTCCAAACAAAACTCAAAAACCATTAAATCGAAACCATGGCTTCCCAAACTGCTATGCCACGTTTTGGGACACTTGTAAGCTTCCTCTTACACCCCTAAACACCTGGCTTCACCTCTTTTGAGTTCTCCAACTATAAATAAGTGCTTAAGTTCACATTCCAACTTGCACCTTTCTCATTTATTCACTCATCTCCCTCCTCTGGAAGTTCCTAGCTAAAAGGAGCATCCAACATAGTTCTTTTGCACCCTAGGAATCATTGATAAGTGTTTCTTCTTTGTGCATTTTTGTTTATAGGCGTTTATAGCCAAAGGTCAAGCGTTTTTTCGAATTTGGTCTTGATTCGTGGTCAAGGTTTCTCCACCATGACGGCTTACGATCTCGCTGATGTAGATACGAGCTAACTTCTCGTTCTTGAAGTCCTCGCGAATCGGAATGAAGTGAGCTGATTTTGTAAGACGATCAATGATTACCCATATGGTGTCATACCCACTGGAGGTGCGAGGTAACCCGGTAATGAAGTCCATGGTTATGTTTTCCCACTTCCATACAGGTATTTCACGTTGGGTTAGAAGTCCTGAAGGTCTTTGATGTTCAGCTTTTACTTTGGAACAGGTAAGGCACTTGGAAACAAAAACAGCGATATCCTTTTTCATGCCCGGCACCAGTAGGTGTATCGTAGGTCTTGATACATCTTGTCGGCTCCTGGGTGTACAAAGTACCGTGTTTTGTGCGCCTCATTCATAAGGAAATCACGAAGGTTATCGTGATCGGGAATCCATATGCGATTTAGATGGTATAGAATACCGTCAGATTTGGTTTCGATTTTGAGTTCTGCTCCCATGACAGCTCATCGCGTACGTCGTTTTCTGTTAGAGAAACATGTTGAGCTTCTCGGATTCGATCTTTGATGTCGGTTATGATTTGCGAACATAGAAGACGAATGGAGTTCGCATAACCTTTTCGACTGAGTGCATCAGCCACTACATTTGCCTTTCCAGGATGATATCGAATTTCACAGTCGTAGTCGTTAAGAAGTTCGACGCATCTTCTTGCCTCATATTCAACTCCTTTTGATTGAAGATATGTTGGAGACTCTTGTGGTCAGTGTATATTTCACACTTGGTACCGTAGAGGTAATGTCTCCATATCTTGAGAGCGAACACAACGGCTCCAAGTTCCAGGTCGTGGGTGGTGTAGTTTTTCTCATGAACCTTGAGTTGCCTAGAAGCATAGGCTGTCACTTTTCCTCTTTGCATTAATACACAGCCTAGCCCTTGCCCTGATGCGTCGCAATATACTACAAAGTCATCGCAACCTTCAGGGAGTGTGAGGATAGGTGCGTCACAAAGTTTTTGCTTTAGAGTTTGGAAGGCTTCTTCTTGTTTAGGTCCCCATATGAAGGGTTTTCCTTTATGAGTCAAAGCCGTGAGTGGTACAGCAATACGGGAGAAATTGGCAATGAAGCGGCGATAGTAACCAACCAAACCAAGAAATGATCTTACT
Organism: Scalesia atractyloides; assembly: GCA_947069175.1. Taxonomy (NCBI): domain Eukaryota; kingdom Viridiplantae; phylum Streptophyta; class Magnoliopsida; order Asterales; family Asteraceae; genus Scalesia; species Scalesia atractyloides. The sequence continues at coordinate 88,132,473 of CAMTDV010000003.1, forward strand.
TCGGTAGGGGTACGTGGCGCTTGCCATTCCTGTACTGCCTTGATCTTTGAAGGGTCGACATGTATTCCCTTGTCATTGACGACATGTCCAAGGAATTGTACTTCTCTTAACCAGAATTCGCATTTGGAGAACCTAGCGTAGAGCTTTTCAGTCTTTAAGAGTGTAAGGATGAGCCTAAGGTGTCGTTCATGATCGGATTTAGACTTGGAGTAGATGAGGATGTCGTCGATGAAGACTATGACAAAGCGGTCGAGGTAGGGTTTGCATACCCTATTCATTAGATCCATGAAGACAGCTGGGGCGTTGGTTAAACCGAATGGCATGACCATGAATTCGTAATGACCATAACGAGTCCGGAAGGCGGTCTTTGGGACGTCTTCTTCATGTACTCTGAGTTGATGATAACCAGAACGAAGGTCGATTTTTGAAAAGCAGGTGGTGCCTTGAAGTTGATCTAGGAGGTCATCGATGCGAGGTAGTGGGTAGCGATTCTTAACCGTTAACTTGTTGAGTTCTCTGTAGTCGATACACATGCGAAACGTTCCATCTTTCTTCTTCACAAAAAGAACAGGCGTACCCCAAGGCGAGGAGCTAGGACGTATGAATCCTTTGTCAGTCAGTTATTGCAGTTGACTGGCCAGCTCTTGCATTTCGGATGGGGCTAGCCTATAAGGAGATTTTGCGACTGGTGTAGCGCCGGGTACAAGATCGATGCGGAATTCGACTTCTCTCACACGAGGGAGTCCTGAGATGTCGTCGGGAAAGACTTGTGGGAATTCTTTCACTACTGGTATATCTTCGAGTTTCTTCTCCTTGTTTCCCTTCTTGACGACGTGAGTTAGGAATGCGACATAGTTCTTGCGGAAATATTTTCGGGCTTGAAGACGGGACATTAATTTGAGTCCTTTCGAAGGGGTTTCTCCAAAGATACGTAGGGTCTGACCGTCTGCAAGAGGAATGCGAATGAACTTTTCGCGACATACTACTTCAGCGTGATGCTGGCTGAGCCAGTCCATACCGATTATAATATCGAAACTTCCCAACTTCATAGGAATGAGGTCAACTGGAAAATCGTGATCGTTTAGAGTGAGGGTACAATCTCGTATAATAGAATTTAATGAAACGGGCTTTCCGTCAGCAACTTCCACCGTTAGAGATTCCATGAGATTGTCACGAGTTTGGTTGAAGATAGGTTCAAATTCTAAGGACACAAAACTTTTATCCGCCCCAATATCGAATAACATGGATGCATAACTACCATTGATGAGAAACGTACCGTTAACCACGTTGTTGTCAGCTCTAGCTTGGTTGGCATTGATGTTGAAAGCTCTTCCTCTAGCAGGTGGAGGAGATTAGTTAGCTTGGTTTACCGGATTCGCTTAAGCTTGGGCATGGATGATGTTTAACAAACGGGGACATGTGTTCCTGAAGTGGTTTGGGTCTCCACAGTTGTAACAAGCTCGCATTGGTTGCATCATGGGGTAGTTGGGTTGGTAGTAAGGTTGAGCTATGTGTTGCGTGGGTGGTAGAAGTAAAGGTTGTTGGGCTTGACCCACTATTTGATAGTGGGTTTGGGTTGAGGGTTGATTGCGGTTCATTCGCTGAAGTGTGCGACAAGTTTGGATGGTGTGACCCGCACGGCCACAGCTGGTGCAATGTGTAACATTTGTAAAAATCGGGTCTCCAAAACCCGCTCCGTTTTGTAATCTTGTACCAAGTTATAAAAGTTGCGTTAATTATTTATGATTATTTTGAGTTAAAACGATACATAATTAATAAATAAATTAAACTATAAAAATTATATTTGATAAAAAGTTAAAATAAAACAAACAAAAATATTTGAAGCTGCCGGGACTCGAACCCGGGTCAGCTGAGTCGCTGCAACGACTTAACAATCATTCTCTAAACCACTCCGCCACAATGTGTTTTCTGTTAACTCTAGGAACATAAAAGAAACTTATACACAAACTCAGTTTAACCGATGATGCTATCTGAAAACCGGTAATCGGCAAACCAATCGTCAAATCGATTGTTTACCTCACAATTTCAGTTATAACCGATGTGTGACGGTTTCCAATCAAGTTAAAATTGATTGAACTTTAAGTCTCATCATTTTCGGTTTTTGAAACCGAAAGTTCATCAAGGTTCTGATTTAATTCAAGCTCCAGATCATTCTCACGATTCAGAACTATCACAACAATACTCAATTTCATTTTCGTCGCATTTTGAACCATAAGATCTTCTGAATCAGTTCGCCGGAAAATTTCTGCAAGTCACCGGAAAACCGGGACTCACATTCTCACGGTAATTCCTCCGACTCTTTCTGTTTAAAACATGTGATTAATCAGTCTCTAACACAACTCCATCATCAGAATCGATCCTAGTCAACGTTTATCGAAAATCTTATCTTCGCCGGAAAATTTCCGAGACTGCCGGAATCACACTGTGAACTGGTATGATATCCTAAACTTCTTTTAAACCTTGTTTAAGTGACTCAACTTCATGAATAATCGATCAACGCTGTTAATTGGTTTCAACAGCCGGAGTTCATTTCCAGTACCGACGAACCTCGGCCGGATTTCTGTGATAACATCAATCGGTATATTCTTTTCCTTAAACTCTCTCCATTCTCTACTTTTGAATTACTGTTAATGTCTGAGAACTTTATAAATCACAAATCAATCATAACCAGTCGAATCATGCTGTCTGTGTAAATCGGCGAAGAAGATGAAGTTATAACAGAACATAAGATTAATTAAAAACGGTATTTTAAACGGGTTAGACACACAGTCCAGCGGTGGACTGTGTGCAAATTTCACACACACGTCCCGCGTTCGATCCTTGCTACACGCACGCCTTGTGTAATAACCTGCCTTTTTGATCAAGAACTAAACCGGGTTAAAACAGATAGTTGTTAAGTATAATAAAAACCAAGAATATAACCGGGTTAGACACACAGTCCAGCGGTGGACTGTGTGCATCATGAACTACACGTCGCGCGTTCGAATCTCATCACGAGCACCGGTCCAATTGAATTAAAACGTTTTTGCGAATAAAGGAATTTTCGGTTAATTCAAATAAGTGTATAAATATAATTAAAAATGAGTTTATAACGGGTTAGACACGTAGCTCAGTTGGTAGAGCTGCGTGCACGCGAACGGAAGGTCGCCGGTTCGAGTACCGGTAGTCGGAACGTCCTGTCTAGGCTTGGCATTCGTATAAATCCAAAATAAAGGACCAGTTTGCCTACCTGGGGACTAACGATGAGAGTACGAAGTACTTATTAGGCCAAAGCATGCTATACCAAACGTCGTGTGAACTAATCCCACTTTGAGTTGTCATTGTTTCTACACCTGGACACGTTCCGACCAAACAACTCATGAACATATTTTGTGGTTTGCATTCGGGGGATGCGAGTGTTAAATTGCCAATACTAATATGAATCCTACCAAGCCAATAGCCATGGGGGCCCACATGACTATGTAGGTGAAGGTATGGGGGACATTTGAGGCCCAACATGAGCGAACCCAAGACATCCTATGGATGTAGTTGCATTATTGATATTTATGTTATTTTCATTTTCTTAAAGACACATGACACCTAAAAAGACACCATAAACTCACAATCTTCTCATTTTATGATCCTGTAGATGTCATCTAGACAGCATCGAAGGGGTAAAAGTTCGGGAAAGTCTCAGGAACGTTTGGCCTCTCATATCGTGAAACAAATGGCCACGATATTGCCTGACATTGTGGTACAAGTACAACAAGCCCTTGCTACAAATCCTACTAACCCTCCTCAACAACAGGACCAGAACATCGATAACCCTCCTACCATCAAGTGCTCCTACAAACATTTTAAGTCCTGTGATCCTCCAAAATTCGAAGGGACCGAGGGAGTCACTGCTCTCCTACATTGGTTCGAAGAGATGGAAAACGTTTTCTTAAACTGCGATTGTCCTGAGGATCGCAAGGTTCGTTACGCCACCGGGAGACTACTTGGTATAGCTCTCACTTGGTGGAATACTAAGAAAGGAAAGAGGGGAACTGAAGATGCGATGGACTTAACTTGGGAGGAGTTAAGGGAAATCATGACTAGGCGTTTCTGTCCTAGAAGTGAGAATAAGAAGTTGGAGGATGAATTTCATGCTCTAAGGCAAAAGGAGGGTGATCACTCTACTTACAACAAGAGGTTCTTGGAGTTGAACCAAATGGTTCCAAATTTATTCACTCTAACCTATCGTCTGATCGAGCATTATATTCGAGGACTTCCCTCGAAAATCCAAGATTCGGTTCTCAGCGTTTCACCGGTAACACTCGAAGCTGCCATGGAGTTGGCAACTGAACTGACCGAAAACCGAATTCACAATGGGAAGTTCAAAGAAGAGAAGAAGAAAGCCCCTGTTGAGGGTCAAACCTCAAACCACCCCATTCCTTCCTCTAAGTTTGCTAACAAGAGGAAGCGTAACACCAGGAATTTTGCAGTCACCCAAACCAACACCCCTATTCCTGTTGCACCCATCACTCAAGTCACTCCTCCACCCGCGCCATACAGAAGACCCTACACAGGCCCATTACCAAAATGTAACCGTTGTCAGTATCACCACTCCCCTGATCATCCTTGCCAATACTGCACTGGCTGCGGTCGCGCAGGACATACTGTTCAAAACTGCCGCATGCTTCAACGAACAAATCGCCACCAACCTTTAACCCAAACCCACCAACAGTTAATGGGTCAAGCACAACAACAACTACCATTTTCACCCACCCAACATTTAGCCCAAACATACTATCAACCCAATTACCCTATGGGCCAACCTATGCGGGCCTGTTTCAATTGCGGCGACCCAAGTCATTTCAGAAACACATGTCCAAGGCTGGCTAATATTATTCATGCTCAGGCCCAACCCAACCCTGTGAATCAAGCGAACCAAGCTCCTCCACCTGCTAGAGGAAGAGCTTTCAATATTAACGCGAACCAGGCCAGAGCTGACGGCAATGTGGTCAACGGTACGTTTCTTATAAATGGTAGATATGCCTCTATGTTATTTGATACTGGTGCGGATAGAAGTTTCGTGTCATTAGAATTTGAACCTATCTTAAGCAAAAATCGGGATAAGCTCGCGGAATCCATAACGGTGGAAGTTGCGGACGGAAAACCAGTTTCATTAGACTCTATTTTATGCAACTGTACACTCACCTTAAACGACCACGATTTCTCAGTCGACCTTATTCCTATTAAGCTCGGAAGTTTCGACATCATAATCGGTATGGATTGGCTCAGTCAACATCATGCGGAAGTTGTATGTCGTGAAAAATTTATTCGTATTCCTCTTTCAAACGGTCAGACTCTTCGAATCATTAGAGAAACCTCGTCGAAAGGGCTCAACTTAATGTCTTGTCTTCAAGCTCAAAAATACCTTCGCAAGAATTATGTCGCGTTTTTAGCCCATATCATCAAGAATGGGACCGCAGAGAAGAAACTTGAAGATATTCCTGTAGTAAAAGACTTTCCACAAGTTTTTCCTGACGACATTTCAGGACTTCCTCCAATCAGAGATGTCGAATTCCGTATTGATCTTATACCTGGTGCTACACCAGTTGCAAAATCTCCATATAGGTTAGCCCCCTCTGAAATGCAAAAGCTAGCCAGTCAATTGCAAGAGTTGACTGACAAGGGATTCATACGTCCCAGCTCATCGCCTTGGGGTGCACCTGTCCTTTTTGTAAAGAAGAAAGATGGACCTTTTCGTATGTGGATCGACTACAGAGAGCTCAACAAGTTAACCATCAAAAATCGCTATCCTTTACCTCGCATAGATGATCTTCTTGACCAACTACAAGGTGACAGCTGCTTTTCGAAAATCGATCTTCGATCTGGCTATCATCAGCTTAGAGTGCATGAAGAAGACGTCCCTAAGACTGCTTTTCGAACTCGTTATGGCCACTATGAATTCATGGTTATGCCGTTTGGATTAACCAACGCACCAGCTGTCTTCATGGACCTAATGAACAGAGTCTGCAAACCTTACCTTGATCGATTTGTTATAGTTTTCATCGATGATATTCTTATTTATTCAAAATCTAAAGCTGATCATGAACGTCATCTTCGACTCGTTCTTGCACTTCTAGAAAAGGAAAAGCTTTATGCCAAGTTCTCTAAATGTGAATTCTGGTTAAAAGAGGTGCAATTTCTCGGGCATGTAGTCAATGACAAAGGAATACATGTTGACCCTTCAAAGATCAAAGCAGTTCAAGAATGGCAAGCTCCACGTACACCAACTGAAGTAAGGTCTTTTCTTGGACTAGCTGGCTATTATCGTCGGTTCATTTCAAACTTCTCTCGCATTGCTGTGCCACTCATGGCTTTAACCCATAAGGGAAAACCATTCGTATGGGGACCCAAGCAAGAAGAAGCTTTTCAAACTCTTAAACAAAAACTTTGTGATGCACCAATCCTCACTCTTCCTGAAGGTTGTGATGATTTTGTAGTCTATTGCGACGCGTCAGGGCAAGGATTAGGCTGCGTTCTCATGCAAAGAGGAAAAGTCATAGCTTATGCCTCGAGGCAACTCAAGACACATGAAAAGAACTACACCACTCATAACCTAGAACTTGGAGCCGTTGTATTCGCTCTTAAGATATGGAGACATTATCTCTATGGTACTAAGTGTGAAATATACACTGACCACAAGAGTCTTCAACATATCTTCAATCAAAAAGAGTTAAATATGAGGCAACGAAGATGGGTCGAACTCCTAAATGATTACGACTGTGAAATTAGATACCACCCTGGTAAAGCAAATGTGGTGGCTGATGCACTTAGTCGAAAGGGTTATGCGAACTCCATTCATCTTCTATGTTCGCAAATTATAACCGATATTAAAGATCAAATTCGAGAAGCTCAACACGTTTCGATAACAGAAGAAGATGTACAAAAAGAGATGTCCTGTGGAGCCGAGCTAAAACTTGAAACTAAATCAGACGGTATTCTGTATTACCTAAATCGTATCTGGATTCCTAACGACAATAATCTTCGGGAAACTCTCATGAATGAAGCTCACAAAACGCGATATTCTATACACCCAGGAGCCGATAAGATGTATCAAGACCTACGATACACCTATTGGTGGCCTGGAATGAAGAAAGATATTGCCGTTTTTGTTTCCAAGTGTCTCACATGTTCTAAGGTGAAGGCTGAACACCAAAGACCCTCAGGACTTCTAGTCCAACCGGAAATACCTGTATGGAAGTGGGAAAATATAACCATGGATTTCATCACCGGGTTACCTCGCACTTCTGGTGGGTATGACACTATATGGGTGATTATAGACCGACTTACAAAATCAGGCCACTTTATTCCTATTCGAGAAGATTTCAAGAACGAAAAGCTTGCTCGTATCTATATCAACGAAATAGTAAGCCGACATGGGGTACCATTAAGTATTATTTCTGATCGTGATGGTCGTTTCACCTCACGAACATGGCAAGCAGTACAATCCGCTATGGGCACTCGATTAGATCTCAGTACCGCCTATCATCCTCAAACTGATGGACAGTCTGAGCGCACCATTCAAACTCTTGAGGATATGCTTAGAGCATGTGTCATAGACTTCAAGGGAAATTGGGACGCCCACCTACCGTTAGTTGAATTTTCGTACAACAACAGCTATCATTCGAGCATCGGCATGGCACCTTTTGAAGCCTTATATGGTCGAAAGTGCCGATCTCCTGTTTGTTGGCACGAAATTGGGGAAGCACAAATTACTGGTCCAGAATTGATCCAAGAAACCACAGACAAGATTCATCAAATCCGAAACAATCTTCTAGCAGCTCAAAGTCGTCAAAAGAGTTAAACGACGGAAGCCCTTGGAGTTTAACATTGGTGATCATGTGCTTTTAAAAGTATCACCGTGGAAGGGAGTAGTTCGTTTTGGTCAAAAGGGAAAGCTAGCACCACGTTACGTAGGACCTTTCAAGATACTCGAAAGAGTAGGTCCTGTAGCATACAAGCTTGACCTACCGGAAGAACTCGACAGGATTCATCCCACATTCCACGTGTCGAACTTGAAGAAGTGCCTCGCTGATGAGAACCTCCATATTCCGCTGGAAGATATTCAGATTGATGAATCCATGCATTTTATTGAAAAACCAGTGGAGATCATGGACTACGGAGAAAAGCGTCTTCGACGAAGTCGCATTCCAATTGTTGGGGTACGCTGGGAGTCGAAACGGGGACCTGAGTTTACTTGGGAACGTGAAGACTCAATGCGTGAAAAATACCCGCATCTTTTCTACTACTTCAACTATTTAAATTTCGGGACGAAATTCCTAAAATTAGAGGATACTGTAACATTTGTAAAAATCGGGTCTCCAAAACCCGCTCCGTTTTGTAATCTTGTACCAAGTTATAAAAGTTGCGTTAATTATTTATGATTATTTTGAGTTAAAACGATACATAATTAATAAATAAATTAAACTATAAAAATTATATTTGATAAAAAGTTAAAATAAAACAAATAAAAAATATTTGAAGCTGCCGAGACTCGAACCCGGGTCAGCTGAGTCGCTGCAACGACTTAACAATCATTCTCTAAACCACTCCGCCACAATGTGTTTTCTGTTAACTCTAGGAACATAAAAGAAACTTATACACAAACTCAGTTTAACCGATGATGCTATCTGAAAACCGGTAATCGGCAAACCAATCGTCAAATCGATTGTTTACCTCACAATTTCAGTTATAACCGATGTGTGACGGTTTCCAATAAAGTTAAAATTGATTGAACTTTAAGTCTCATCATTTTCGGTTTTTGAAATCGAAAGTTCATCAAGGTTCTGATTTAATTCAAGCTCCAGATCATTCTCACGATTCAGAACTATCACAACAATACTCAATTTCATTTCGTCGCATTTTTTAACCATAAGATCTTCTGAATCAGTTCGCCGGAAAATTTCTGCAAGTCACCGAAAAACCGGGACTCACATTCTCACGGTAATTCCTCCGACTCTTTCTGTTTAAAACATGTGATTAATCAGTCTCTAACACAACTCCATCATCAGAATCGATCCTAGTCAACGTTTATCGAAAATCTTATCTTCGCCGGAAAATTTCCGAGACTGCCGGAATCACACTGTGAACTGGTATGATATCCTAAACTTCTTTTAAACCTTGTTTAAGTGACTCAACTTCATGAATAATCGATCAACGCTGTTAATTGGTTTCAACAGCCGGAGTTCATTTCCAGTACCGACGAACCTCGGCCGGATTTCTGTGATAACATCAATCGGTATATTCTTTTCCTTAAACTCTCTCCATTCTCTACTTTTGAATTACTGTTAATGTCTGAGAACTTTATAAATCACAAATCAATCATAACCAGTCGAATCATGCTGTCTGTGTAAATCGGCGAAGAAGATGAAGTTATAAGAGAACATAAGATTAATTAAAAAAGGTATTTTAAACAGGTTAGACACACAGTCCAGCGGTGGACTGTGTGCAAATTTCACACACACGTCCCGAGTTCGATCGTTGCTACACGCACGCCTTGTGCAATAACCTGCCTTTTTGATCAAGAACTAAACCGGGTTACAACAGATAGTTGTTAAGTATAATAAAAACCAAGAATATAACCGGGTTAGACACACAGTCCAGCGGTGGACGGTGTGCATCATGAACTACACGTAGCGCGTTCGAATCTCGTCACGAGCACCGGTCCAATTGAATTCGTTTTTGCAAATAAAGGAATTTTCGGTTAATTCAAATAAGTGTATAAATATAATTAAAAACGAGTTTATAACGGGTTAGACACGTAGCTCAGTTAGTAGAGCTGCGTGCACGCGAACGGAAGGTCGCCGGTTCGAATCCCACCCGGCGCAGAATTATCCGCTGACCGAACCGGTCAACGGTCAACGGTCAACACTTAAAAAAAATAATAATAATATTTTTTTATTTTTATTTATTTAATTTAATTTAAAAATAACATTTTTAAAGATAGAAGATAGCCATAAACTCACAAAAATATATCTAAAAATTTCATTAAAATCCTTAATAAAATCCATCCATCTAATATAGTTTTCCATTATTATTTAGGTTAGTATTCCTCGTCGATCCGCTCATCTAAATCGTGCGCATCTCACCATCTCCAATTCAACGCACCCAATGTGAGTGAACCTTTCAAATTCCCCGTTTTAATCACGTTTTTGGGGTGTATCATGTGTCTTTGTTTATATACCTATTATAACTAAACTATTGTGCATACATCATATCATGAACATGTGTATTTAGTTTGTTGCTGTTAAGTAGTTATTATTGGATGCAAATTATTATTTCAGTACATGCAATTGCCGAGGCCGCTGCTCCCCATTTATGAGGTCTGAGCTTGTTCCCCATTTTATTATGCGGTTGAACCTGGCGTGCCCGCATACGATCGGCTCCGTTTGATTGAGCCTTGATCGCACAGTTCAATTTACATTTTCAGTACATGCAATACGATCGGCTCCGTTTGATTAAGCCTTGATCGCACAGTTCAATTTACATTTTCAGTTCATGCAATATGATCGGCTCCGTTTGATTGAGCCTTGATCGCACAGTTCATTTATGTTAGTTATCACATGATATTGGTATGTTCATGTATGCTATCAAGTGTTATTGTATGTTATAATTGTAACTGCTATTTGCCAACGCTTGATTACTTACATTTGCTCTTTTATGATTATGCACAATATTTCATTGATAAACTAACCAAAAAATCATTATCAAATGTTTATCTAATAAGGTTCACTCGCCAACTTATGTTGACCCAAAAACTCCCATTTTACACATGATACAGGTGAACCAGCAGCAGCTAGGAACATATAGGACCTGGATTAGAAGAATATAACGATTTAGTATTGGGATTGTTATGTTTGGTTATTTCCTTTGTATTGAATGAACATGTTTGGATGTTTGAAAATGTAACTTTGACTTTATTAATTATGAAACATAATAGTAAATGTCATGTGCTTTGGTGATAACCCAATTATGCTCCGACTCTTATTCCGCTGCGGGTCGGGGTGTGACACAATGTTGGCAAGGAGTTTCTGGGAGGTGATGGTATTGACAACGGTTGCATTTTGGGTATGGGCCGGTGTATGGCTTTTTAAATGGTGCAGCTGAGGGAGCAATTTGGGTAATTGGTGCGGCAGTGATAGGAGAGTTTGTGTGTGTGACGGCAAAATTTTTGCTGTTTCGTTTCCTCTTACCAGCAAACTTTGAAGAGGAGATGGAATGGTTTGAAGTTTGGGCCTCAATGGGGGCTCTCTTTTTCTCATCCTTGAATTTGCCGTTTCGGATGCGATTCTCGGTAAGTTCGGTAGCTAATTCCATTGCGGCTTCAAGTGTTGCAGGCGAAGTGCTTAGAACCGAGTCTTGAATTTTCGAGGGGAGGCCTCGAATGTAGTGTTCAACCAAGCGGTACACGGGGGTGAACAGATTAGGGATCATTTGGTTCAGTTCGAGAAATCTTTTGTTGTAAGAAGTGTGATCTCCTTCCTTTTGTTTCAACGAGTGGAATTCATCTTCCAACTTTTTGATTTCGCTTCTTGGACAGAAGCGCCTTGTCATTAGTTCCCTTAACTCTTCCCATGATAAGGCCATGGCATCTTCGACTCCTCGCTTACCCTTTTCTGTGTTCCACCAGGTAAGGGCTACTCCAAACAGTCTCCCTGATGCATAACGTACCTTGCGATCCTCGGAACAATCACAATGGAGGAAGGTGTTCTCCATTTCTTCAAACCAGTGGAGGAGGGCAGTAACACCTTCGGTCCCTTCATACTTTGGGGGGTCGCAAGATTTGAAGTGTTTGTAGGAGCACTTTTTGGAGTGAGGGTTGGCGACGCTCTGGTCTTCTTGATTGGGAGGGTTGATAGGATTTGCGGTGAGAGCTTGTTGAACTTGAATCACGATGTCAGGAAGTACCGCGGCCATTTGTTTAGCAATTTGAGTGGCCAAGCGTTCATCGGATCTTCCTGACTTTCTACCTCCACGTAGTTGCCTAGCCGACATCTACAGGAACATACATAGGAAGATTATGAGTTTAAGAAGTTTTTAGGTGTCATGTGTCGTTAAAAGAATAAAAATAACATAATTATCAATAATGCAACTACATCCATAGGATGTCTTGGGTTTGCTCATGTTTGGGCCTCCAATGTCCCCCATACCATCGCCTGTATAGTCATGTGGGCCCCCATGACTATTGGCTTAGTAGGATTCACATTGGTGTTGGTGGTTTAACACTCGCATCACCCGAATGAAAACCATGAAATATGATTGCGAGATGTATGGTAGGAGGGTGTCCAGGTGTAGACACAATGACAACTCAAAGTGGGGTTAGCTCACACGACGTTTGGTATAGCATGCTTTGGCCTAATAGGTCCTTCGTACTCTCATCGTTAGTCCCCAGGTAGGCAAACTGGTCCTTTATTTTGGATTTATACGAATGCCAAGCCTAGACAGGACGTTCCGACTACCGGTACTCGTACCCTTCCAGTTACTACATGCCCGTCATGAGAACTCACTTTGATGTGAATTGAAAAATACAAAAATCGTTGCAAAAATCATGGGAATTGTGAGGTGTGTGCTCTCATGGATATGATATGTTATGGGGATATGATTCATGATGAGCATTGTATAATAATATGTACTTATGAACATGCTTGCATAACATTGAATGTAACAATAAACATAAAGCATATAAACATCATGAATTTTGTATGTAACGCATAAACAATTTAAAATTTTAATCAACTATAGTATAGGCTCTAAGGGTCTAATAACCTATCTTATATCCCTATAGTCATGGCTCTGATACCAATCTGTCACACCCCGACCCGCAGCGGAATAAGAGTCGGGGCATAATTGGGTTATCACCAAAGCTCATGATGTTTACTAAAATGTTTCATATTTATTAAATTCAAATTACAACTTAAATATTCAAATCAAATCCATAAAATTATAAGGAAAATGAAACTAAGTAAAACAATCCAAAGCTTAAACTGATTTATTCTTCTAAGTCTTCCTATGTGTTTCTTGCCTCAACTGGATCACCTGTATCATGTGTAAAACAGGGGATATTTTGGGTCAACAAAAGTTGGCGAGTGAACCTTGAGCAAACATTGTTATTAATTTCTTGTTGTATTTAATATTGAAAATTTGTGCAATAATCACATGTGAGCAAACATATATATATAACAAAACACAAATCACATTGGATGAGTAAATGACATGAATGATGATGTTTATGAGATCAAGGCTCAATCAAACGGAGCCGATCGAATGACATGAATGATTGTGTATGTGAGATCAAGGCTCAATCAAACGGAGCCGATCGAATGAGGCACCTGATACTCAACCCGTATCCCACGGGGAGCTGATGGGCCTAATGAAATGCATGTACTGAAAATGATAACTTCAATCTAAACATAATTCAGACAACAATTGATACACATTTGATCACGGATATGATGGATGCACAAGTGTTTAAATATAATAAGGAATTAAACGACACATGATACACCCCAAAATGTGATTAAAACGGGGAATTGGTAGAGATTCACTCACATTGGGTGCGTTCTTTGATGACGTTGGATGCGCACGAGTTTTGGGATTTGATCGACGAGGAAAACTAACCTAAAATAATAACAAAATGGTTCGGTAAATAAATGGATTTTATTTGAGATTAATACTTTTAATTCATAATCTTAATAGGATTTTTAGATTTATTTTTGTGAGTTTAAGGGCATTTTCTAACTTTAAAAATATTATTTTTAAGTTTTTTTAAATAATTTTCTGATTAAATAAATAAAAAATAAATAAATAAATAAAAATGTTGACTTTTTGACTCTGACCGTTGACCGTTGACCGGTCGGATTGTGTTAATTATATGCGCTGAGTGAGGTTCGAACTCGGGACCTCTCGTATACGTGCACGCAGCTCTACCAACTGAGCTACGTGTCTAACCCGAAATATTTTCAGTTTTAATTATATATATATACTGATTAACTTTTATCTTATTTAATTTATTTCAAAAGTGATTTAAAATGGCCGAACCGACTTCAGTGACCCGGAGTCGAACTCGAGACGTTCGGTTCGAGCACGCACAGCCCAACCAGTTGGGCTGTGTGTCATATCTGTTTAACTTATGGATTTAATTATACTTATTAACATTCGGTGACCTGATCCGATTCAGTTGTAAAAATGTTGGTTTTAATTCTGAAATTCGGTAACGTATGCGATTCGAACCCGGGACGTGTGCATTGTTTGTGCACACAGTCCCCGCTGGACTGTGTGTCTAACCCGGTTAAATATTCAGTTTTAATTAAACTTATACACATGTTCGACTTCGTCTTCTTCGTTTACAAAGACACAGAACAAAGATGCACGACTGTTCTTGTTTAAATCGGTCATCGAACATATAATTGATTGGAATGAAATGGATAAAGAGGGTTACGGAGTAGAACAGAATGTTTTTCTCAGATTTCCGGCAAGAGTCGTCGGCTCTGATTTGTGACTTCCGTCTGAGTGAATCAATTAACAGATTTGATCAACGAGTTGTGCAATTAAGTTACTAAACAAGGGATATCAGGGGTTTTAGATGATTGTACCGATTGACAGTGAGATTTCGGAATTTCAAGTGACTTTCCGGCGAGTGCAGGAATTCCCGGCAACGTTGTCTGAGACGGATTCTGGTTGAACGATTTATGTTAATACTTGTCTAATAATGGATTGCAAAGAAAAGAGTCGAGAAATTTACCGATTTGGTGTAAGTCTCGGTTTTCCGGTGAAAGTCCGGCGAATGCAGAATATCTCCGGCGAGTGCTAAAGCTTCGAGAGATTGTGCGATTTTGAGCGAAAAGGTTACCAGAGGTTTGGGTGGGTATTTATAGGGAAGAAACAGAATGTATTGAGTCCGAATTTGGTCTTGATTCGTGGTCAAGGTTTCTCCGGCGGTTACGACCGTAATTGACTGTTAGACGTCGGTTATAACCGATGTCGAAGTTAGTTCACGCGTTTCAGTCAAAGAAAACGGTCGTGATTTGCGAAATCGTCGGTCTTTCCGGCGACTGCGGATTGAGCGCGCTGATTTCCGGATTTTGATTTCGAGTTTTAATTTAAGTATCATTTGTTTCAGTAATTACACAAAGGAGTTATGTGGCGGAGCGGTGTGTTGTGTGCTTGTGCTTATGGGCGACCCGGATTCGAAACCCGGCAGCCTCATTTTATTTTTTATTCACTTATTTTTATCATTTATTAATTATAGTTTTTAAATTCTAAAATGTTTATTAATTATGTATTGTTTAAAATTAATTTGAGCCATAAATATGCAACGAAAATTTTTAACTGGATATTCGATTAATAAACAAAGCGGGTTTTGGAAACCCGTTTTTCGACGGATGTTACAATGATGATTATCAACTGAGGTCACGATACTCCATACCCAGGCCCACCAGTATATGGATTCGGGTTAGAAATCCAGGGTGTGACATAAGGCCTTAACAAATTAGGGTCTAAAACCATAACCTTTTCGATATTTGGAAATGGGGGACACAACTCAAATGAATTCTACACATTTAGGTTATGTGAAATCATATATAAAACATGAATCATCAACATAGGCACTCGAAAAGTTGTTATCCATGCTCACACTCTACTAAACTATTTACTTTATTAAGATTCTTTTAAAAAAAGAGTCATCATGAAGGATTGCTTTCCTATATGTTGATGATTTTCATGTTATCAAAATCATTTTAGTATAATTATATTTATTTAATATCAAATGAGAAATTTGAATAAACAACAGCACGAGTTAGAAGGTGTGGGTATACGGTCGATCAAGACTATATTGATTGAGAGGATCATGTAACCTCAAAGGTTTTATGGGGCGAAACCACACACCATAACAGGTTTCAAGGGGTGGCTCCCTTAGCCACGTTTGAGGGGCACCCTAATGGGTACCAAAGGGCTAAGCCCTAAGTGGCAATCGATTATCAATGGTAAGTCACACTAAGCAGTAGGAACTAATGAAGTTTCTACTAAATTTTCTATTGATGTAATTGTTGGAGTTTCACATCAAATTTTACTAATAACACAGTGGAATAATCGTATATAACAACGTATATCAATATATGTATATTACTTAGTTATTTTTATCATAGTTTTATGTATAACAATATTATTATGTAATTATACAAATATTATGTAAAATTTTGTCATAGCTTTTACATATAACAATAAAATAATAATTATTAGAGTCAAATGATTAATAGACTCGTCTTCATAATCATAT
This sequence comes from Scalesia atractyloides, assembly GCA_947069175.1. NCBI lineage: Eukaryota > Viridiplantae > Streptophyta > Magnoliopsida > Asterales > Asteraceae > Scalesia > Scalesia atractyloides. The sequence continues at coordinate 88,148,797 of CAMTDV010000003.1, forward strand.
TTATTAAATGAGCTGTATTGATGCTGTAGCTTACACTTGAGCTTGTTTAACCCAATTCAATTTAAGTTTTTAGAGAGTTAATTTCGAATAACTCACTAAAAAATTAGTTCATTTATACATTAGTTCATTTATTAGTTCATTTATACATGTGTAAAAGGAAACTATTATTTTATATATGTGTTACTGTGTGCATGTAATAGAAAATTATAAAATATTTAGACATCAGAAACCTTTTTCACTATAAACCTTTTTGTTCACATTATTTTACTTGAACATGTTTCCTGTTAGTTTCCGTTTGATAAAAAGAAAAATACAAGGTCACACACACACACATAAAGGTCTGTAAAATGTACAAGCATGGAAAGCATACTGAGCAGCTGACAGTTGTACTTTAGGCAAATATAGATAGAACGTGAAGTGGGAGTATGCCCTTTGGGGTTAGTTGTTATAGTCATCAGCCCTCTTTTTCCTTCATGAACCCAGCTTCATTTGCTTCTGTGGGTTTCAACCCAGATGTTGACTTATCATAACTTTTAATTCATTTTTTCTTCAGAATTTAATAAAATTAATCAATGTCTTGATAAATTATCTGGTTCTTATGTTGATTTCTTGTTTCCTATTTTAGGGTTTTTTTTTCTCATGAAACCGAATGAACCGGCCAAACTCGACATTTTACATCGCGAGCCTCATAAGCTACGATGTTAATTCAATACCGACTTTGAATTTATCGAGTTTTATACGTATAATAACGAACATAATATGGGTAAAACCACTAAACTGTTTAATATCAGCCGAACGAATTTGAATAAAAATAAATAAATATATTCAAATTCGTTCGGCTTGATCTGTGTCTTTCGGACACTTTTGAATAGTTTTCTTGAAACTTGAGTTTAAGAAACAAGTTTCTTCATAGAAATCTAATCTAAATATCTAATTGATCTTTACAACTAAAAGTAATATCTTTGTTAGATTTCATGACTAATAATTAACATACGTAGTTGAGCATAATAAAAAAATGAAATGATAGTTCTATAATACTTCTAAACAACCTTAAGAAAAACGAAAATGGTGGATAAACCTATATTAACTTTGAGATAATGTCACAGACGTAAGTCGAGACTAACTTGATCTTGAACATTAGGCTTTGAATCAAACATATAACTCGAGCTTGTGGGGATCCTCGACGTGCGTAATCCCTCTTTCGACGACATCATAACGGATGGCGTGGTGATCAAATGATGATCAGCACGGTTATATGATGTGTTTTGGGCATTAGGGTATCTCCATAACCCTAGTGGGCTACCGTTAATGGGGTTTGATGAGATATGTAAGAGGAATTATGGTTGTAAAACCTTTGATGGTAGTTGGTGTTGATGGGGTTGGTGTTGGTGCTTGTGTGGTGGTAGTAGGGTGGTGGGGTGGTGGTGAAACGGTGGTAATTCATGAGACCATACATTTGAGCCTCAGAAAAGCTGCCGTTGACCATGTTTGACTGGAGGTGAGCTCGTTTAGCATGTTGTCTTTCTCTTTTGTGTGCGTTTTGATGTCCACCTAGTGCTTGTGAAGTAGGGAAGTTCCGGCAGCAGTAGTGACACTCAAACTTCCTGCTTGTTTCGCTACTTTCTTTGAACTCTTCGCGGCCTGCGGCCGCGTTGTCGTTCGTGTCAAAATCTTCGGTGATGCAGGCGGCAGAGTCGCCTGATGCACCGAAGTCTTTGCCGAAAAGGCGGATGCCGCCTTTTTCTTTGAGAGATGAGGGGCGGATGAAGGGGAGTTGAGAGAAGGATTCGACGTTCATGAAGTCGTGTGTTTCGCGGTCGGTTTTGTCCATCGGAGAGCGGCGGCCGGCGGGGTTAGACGGTGGAGGAACAATGGTGAAGAGGGAGGAGGAGGAGGATGAGGAAGGTGGATTGTAACATTTTTTGAAGGGGTAGGGGACCTATAAAGAAGAAACATGTTGTAGAAAATTATCTTTCAATGAAAATGTTTGTGTTTCTAAATTTTTATATTTATTATTTTAAAGTAAATAGTGATAAAAATAGTTTTTATATATGTTAGTCAAGTATATTTAATTTTATAAATAACTGTAGAAAAAATAAAGTAAGAAATTTATATGATTATTAATAGGTTTGAAATTTAATATCCAAACGTTTAAAATATTACATAAATTTTAATGTTTTAATAAATTTTTCATAGATTGCAAGCTTTTCAGAGGTCATGTTATTTGTATTTGTACAAGGTATTGTCATTTTCTGAACTGTAGTTTGATGAGTTTGGAAACTCTATACATAGTCTTAAATTTTATTAGATTTCTTTAAAATGGTTATTTAACTTTTGTTCAAATTCTTAAATTTATAGATTCTTGAATTAATCATATTCTTGTTCTTAAGTTTTACAGAGTATAAAACTTGCAATTAATTTCTTAAAACTTATTAACAGTTTGAATAAAAAAATTTCTCGGAATTAAATATACATTTTATTTTAAAATTTGCACTAAATGTACATTGTTTAAAAAATTTAATAATGATAAGAAAAAGCGTTATCATCAAATGAAAAAAATATGCTGGATACGGTTAAAGACAGTGGTATAACTCATCTCCCATTGCTCTACGTTAGTTTTTTTATAGTCAAAACTATTAGGATGGAAGTGAAAGTTTGGGAAGGGAAAAAAGGTAGATGCCTCAAGTATTTTAGTTATAATTGTTGAAATATAGTATATAGTTGGGGATAATAAATATGTGTGCTAAGCCAAACTTAACAAATTACTATTGAGATAGGATGGTACATGTATATATGGTCAATTTTTGTAGGAAAAAAATCATATAAACTAATTATAATACATTTCTTGTGTTGATAACTTTGAGAAATTCAGTTTTGAAAAACAACTTTTTTATTATCATTTCTTCCCATTTTCTATATGTTACTATTTTCTGAAATTGAAAAAAAATACATATGTAGATCCACAATCAACACATATTTTTATGTTTATTTTTAAAATTTTATATGGGCAGATAGTGGTTTTTTGAACCATGTATATATCACACACACATGTATACAGAGAAAAAAAACAAAGGATATAATAGTAAAACAAATAGTTTATAAATTCTCTCATTAATTATTTTCTCTTTTATTAGTTAGACAAAAACATTTTATCATACTAGTTTCAAAATTTATCCTATATATATATATATAAATTTATCATGCACTTTTCCTACACATTTCTGAATGTATCATACATAAATCAACATGTATCCTACACTTTATCATATAAATATCGAAAATTATTATTCACCATGAATTAGATTATCTTAAAAGAGTATATTTTAAAAATGAGTTATAAGTTTAATTAGTTAACTAATTTAGAAAAATACAATAAATTAATTAAAATTATAAATATACCTATAGTAGGATGGTGTGTATTTATATATAATCAAATTTTGTAAGAAAAAAAAATCATATAAACTAATTATAATATATGTCTTGTGTGGAAAATTTGAGAAATTTAGTTTTGAAAAACAACTTTTTTAATCATTTCTTCCCATTTTCTATCTGTTACTATTTTTTTTTAAATTAGTTAAAAATAAAAAATATATATATAGATTCACGAACTACATATATATTTTTATGTTTATTTTTTAAGTTTTACATGGTTCATAGTGGTTTTCTGGTAAAACCTAACCATGTGTGTGTGTATATATATAGGTGAAAACGAACAAATGACATAATAGTAAACAAAAAAGTTTATAACTTCTCTCATTACTTATTTTCTCTCCAATTTATTAGACAAAAACATTTTATCATATTAGTTTCAAAATTTATTCTACAAATATCAAAATTTATCCTACACATATCTAAATGTATCATACACTTTATCCTAAACAAATCGAAATGTATCCTACACATATCGAAAATTGTCATTCACCGTAAACTAGAATATCTTGAAAGAATATATTTTAAAAATGAGTTACAAGTTTAATTAGTTAGTTAATTTAGAGAAATACAATAAATTAATTAAAATTATAAATTTACCTATATGTAGCACCGTTGCCGGGGAGTTTCTGTGCTTAGTGGTTTGGTTTTAGTTGACCTGTTTTTTTTTTGTCCTAAAAAAATCTAAAAATATCACAAAGATTGGTACTTTTTATTCATGATTACGCGATGTGTGTTGATTGTGCAGGGAATAGGTATGATGTATGCATACTCGATTTTCTAGAAGATCATCACTATTAGCATTTGACCCGAAGGTAGAAAGACTAGCAAGACATAACCAATTTGTCAATAGAGCAAGCTTGACTTCAAGTCCAATTTCATAATACATTTATGATTCGAAAGAAAATGATGTCGAAAACACAAATATGGCAGGTGGTGAAGGTGATCCACCACTACCAGGAGTAGATACCCATTTCAAGCCAACTATCTTTAGAGGTGTAAATTGTTATACCGGATATAAATGGGAGAATCTTTGAAATTCGACCTCAATACTTGGCTATTTTACCAACCTTTAGGGGAATTGCATCAGACGATCCTTACACACATTTGAGTGAATATGCAACAATATGTAGCACCATTAGGAAGCAAGGCTTTTCACCTGAATATGTAAAATTACGTGTTTTTCAATTTTCACTTAAAGATAGAGCTAAATAATGGTTTTCAACTTTACCATTCAATAGTAATCGAATATGGGATGAAATGCAATGAACTTTTCTTGAGAAATACTACCCAATGAGTAAAACTAGTGAAGCTCGAAATGCTATCAAATATTTTAGTCAACATGTTGGGGAAGTATTTCATGAAGCTTTCAAACGTTTTAATGAAATGCTTAGAATGTGTCCTCATCATGACATCCCTACATGGGATTTGGTCACAAAATTGTATGACGGTTTAGTTACCGAGGATCAAAAGTTTTCTTTCATGTAGTGATGGAACCTTACCTCATGATGAAAATTTCTCAGCTCAACTAATGGCGGAAACATCAAAGCGGGACGAAATGAGAATGTTCGAGACTTCATAACTCACTATTTGTAACAATAATTCATTTCAAACTAAACGGAAGTACATTGTCTTGAAATGGAAATACAACAACTTGTTCATAACATAATCAAACAAAAGGAAATACGAAACATAGATATTAAGTGCATTTCAAATCCACCTAAGTAGATTTCTTCAAGCATCATCATACCTCTTCTACAACATGTATTAAAGTATAAGTCAACACAAAAGGTTGGTGAGCATACAAGTTCGGTTTTACATAGCAGATAATAAAAAGGTTATCGAATCCAACATGACAATTCGTATACCAAGTTAAATTACATACTAGCATGCACAACGTAAGTGTCAAACCAAATATTCCACGAGCGTAATCTTGTTAACAACTGAACAAGACCGTTTATGAATACATAACATAGACCACGAAACAGACAATTTGCTACTCCTACACATGTTAAAGTATGCTAGCAAAGTTAACGACAAGTAGTTGTATGATTAAATATCTAGCATGAATAACATAAGCATAACAAATAGCATGTTTGATGAATTTAGTGATTTCATAAGATTGATTATGTGCGTGAGTGTGTTTAATTATGTTATGCATCTTACACCCCAAAAGTGATTAAAGAAAAGAGAATTTGAGTATACTTACGGGTTTCAAAGCTTTCACAAATGTGAGTTGAAGAGTCTTGAAGATTAGGACACCGAAGTTACCCTATAATGGAGAAACGAAGGTGTGTGAGTTCATGGGATTGTTGATGGATTCGGATTCGGAACTTTAATTACTAAAACGAATGTATACCAGGAAAATTACATCTTGTCCAGACACTCAATTTGGACACTATGTTTTAGTGCGTTTTCATGGGTACCAAATCACCCATTAGAATCCAATTTGAGGAATTAAGAACAAGAATGATATCTACCGTAACTCATAACATTCAACCATGATTTGGTTGATATTACGGTTCGATTTGTATAATATATATACATATATATATACACACATATATATACATATATATATAGAGTTAGTAGTCCAATGTTAGGTTAATCATGTATTGTCATGTAAAGGTAGGATTAAAATCCCTTAACCTTGTGAATTCACTAATGCACAAAATCATCATAAGGATGATTTCGGATAATCATGAATCTAATAACAAGAAAATAAATCTTCTAATTCACCAAGACAACCAAGTGAATTTAACTAGACGAGTGCATTTCAAACATGGATAGTGTTTGAAAACCTGGTGTAATTTGTTCACTTTGTTTTCTTGAAAGTTGTTTTAGTAACTTACGGGGTGAACTAACTAATTTGCTAAGTAATCAAGTGAGGTAGGTGGAATCATACTCGTAGAAACAATGTTCTAGTTTTCACACCTTTACCATAACTCAAGTCTTTCAACATTGAAGGTTGAAGGCTTGGTTCGGTTTCTCTCATCTTATAGATTGCTTAGGATCTTTGTATATATAAGATAGAGGTATTAAAACTTCACACTTTTTTGAAAGACACCTTAACTTAAGCCTCTCAACATGTAGATTAGTTGGGGACAAGGGTTGGTACAAGTCATCCAAAAAAGATAAGCATAAGTTGTATAAGTTGAAAGTTTTATGCAAATAGAATTTTAAACTCACTTTGGACCTCAACAATGGAGGTCTATCACCTTTGTTTACCTTGGTAAACATTGGGTAACATCCCTAGAGGTTATCCAAGTGGCTTGGAAGAAGAAAACAAGAAGGAATGGAGAAGGAAGTGACTTAAAAGCTCACTTAAACACTTAAAACTTTCTGCTCAAAGTTGCAAAGTTTCTTGAGAATTCTTGAGTGTTTGAGAGTAGAATTAAGGTGTGGAAAGTGAAAAAAAGGTATGGAGGCTTGGATTTATAGTGGGGATTTAGGGTTTGTGTCATAATTAAGTTAGAAAGTGATTGGAGAAGAACGTAGGTGGAAAAAGAGGTTGAAAATGTGGTTTTCAGACTTAATTTCACGAGCTGGCAACTTTCTACCGCACGAAGCCTTCTTGTAGATCGTAAGGCTTGTCAAAAACCAAAAAATCACTAATATCACTAATGTTACCTAGTGCTTGTCCAACACCAATAACCATTGTTAAATATCACTAACATCACTAACCAATTGAATCTTCTGGTATCAGCCACTATACACAACCACCACCACAAACGAGCGACAATCAGACACCGGAAAGAACATGTTGTCTGCTTCGTTGTTCAGATTGAAATTAGTGGTGGTTTTGGTGCGTGTGTTGGTTTAGATATAGTTTTCGGCATAATAATCACAATTGAAACTAGTGGTGGTTGTGGTGCGTTCATTGTCTGGATTGAATAAGTTGGGGTGGAGAAGGTGAGTAGGGTTTTATTTAGTGGATTTAAGAGGTTAGAAAGAGATATAAAGGAGAGATATAGTTTTTTTATTTAACCTAATATATATATATATATATAATTAAGAGGGTCATTGTGGTCATTTCATATAAAACTAACAAAATAAGTGAATGGGGTTAAGGGAGGTAGGCTGTAATTGTTACAAAATTGAAAATAGTGATACTTTTTTGACAATTTTTAAACTAATGTACTGTAATGTAGGGCTCTTCATGAGCCGAGCTGAGCCGAGCCAAGGCAAGCTCGGGGTCGGCTCAATTATAAATCGAGCTGGCTCGACTTGGTTTGGCATGATGTTAAAACGTTAAGTTAATATTATTCAATATTTCAAAAGAACATATTCAAAATAAGTTCAACATAATACATTACAAGCCAAAATTAAGTTTAACAACACAAAATAAGTTTTAAATATTCAATGAAATGCAATATTAGTTCATTCACATAGTAATCAACCTTTAAATATGCGATAGATATCAAATTACAATGCTAAATACATGTAAATAGTAATCTATCTGACTTGTTACCAGCCGAGCTAAGCTAGGCTCACTTTCTAACTGAGTCGAGCCAACTCGGTTCAGTTTCAAACCGAGTTATAACGAGCGAGCTTTTTCCGAGCTAATCCGAGCGAGCTCCAAACCGCGAGCTTTTTGAAAAGCCCTACTGTAATAGCTACTTTCAACAAAAACATAGGGACGAAAAACGTTATTAACTTTTTCTCTAATTTCCTTTTAATGATGCTACACTTTTTCAAAATTAATGAATTATAATATAATGCAAGAAAAAGAATGTATCGTGCAAGCACCAATGCTATTTTCTTTTTACTAATGCTAAAAACATATTAAATAAATCCATAAAATGAGAAAAAAATAATTAAATAGGAAAATATGAAAAAATGTGTGTGGTTCACTAAACTTGTAAAGACTTGAAAAGGATAAAGAGTTGTGGTTATTAGGGTTCCACCACCGTTCATGATGATTAGGAAAGCGAAGCAACAAAAACAAGTGAACTGACACCAATCACCATGGCATTGTGATGCCTTGTAGTTTTTCAGCTTTTAAAGAAAAACTCAGAAAATAAGAACTAAAAATACTAATTTATCTTATTGTCAGGATTTTTTTAAGAACTTTATCCATTGTATGTGCTAGGAAAGATCGTATATTATCTAATGTTTTGAATTCAGATATTTTTAAAATTGGAATTAAAGAATTAAAAAATGATAGTTAATTAATAAATTAAAGAAAAAATAAACAAGTAATTAATTAATGTGTTCAATGATATGCATACCTTTAGTATTAGAAGATAACAAGACGGTAATAAGACTATATGGTGTGAGTTAACTCAGTCAGGTTATTTACATAAGAACTTGACAATTAACTAAATACCATGTGATTGATTCCCACATCAATGGGCACCACCATCATCCCATTAGCATAGTTAATGGGTTGACGATGAAGCCATTCAATCCCTATTCACCGCCACCGTTAACTAGCTGGTGTGGGTAAACAATCGCCAACAGCTTATGTGACATTGTTAACGGTATCTAGTGAACCCACAACATCCTTTCTAATGAAAAGTTAAAGTTGAAGAATGTTCTTGAAATTCGAAGTCATTGCTTTAGATGATGTAATTTAGGTTAAAGGGTTAGGACTAAGGAAACCATTTTTGCCACATGTTCAGGTCCATTAAGACGTTTTCGCCAAACACCAATGGGTGTCGTAACTTCAAACATCACGAAAGTTATACACATTACAAGCTTGGTCATTTACTAACCGTTCACGCTTGTCCAATTACTTCAAGTACGACTTTGTCATCTTGGATTAGATCCATATAAGTTGTAATGTAGAGTAATTTTAATGATTTTATTCTTTTTAAAATTTTGAAGGTTAACATAAGGGTTGTCATGAGTATCTAAGGAATTTGTTTTTACTCATAACTTCCAGGGGTTGATTAGTCCCGATAAACATTGGTTCTTCTAGTTTGTATATACACAATTACACACAAAAGTATGCATGTACTTTCTCAGCTAATTTCATTTTGTGTATGCATTTATCTTAGAATTCTCTCTCTCTCTCTCTCTCTCTCTCTCTCTTGCTATATTACATGAGATCGTCTCAATAAGGTAGAATCTGTCGGTAATGGTACATGAGGAAATTGTTGGTAATGGTTCATGATCAAGCGTGGATAAAGACATCATTGATGAACCAACAATCAATATTTCTAGCAGAATATTAATAGCATTTTCACTTGTGAATAATAACGTCTGATAATGCCATAATGGTAATGATATCACCGACAAATAATCAATAAATAGTTCACTAGTGAATTAACAACTGGTAGATCACTGATGTATTTGGCACCATAGTCAAGAAGTTCTTCTGTAGGTGCTCATTATTTTTTTTTATAAAAACAAACAAATAAATAAATAATAACTAAGTGTTACCGGTTTACTAGTAAATAAGTTTTACATACAATGTTACCATATAATCATATAAACATAGTCTTAATAACTCAAAATGTCATTGCAAAAACGAACATAAAACGTTATCTTGCTCGTAGTTAATTGGTTTCGAGCCAAAATGAACATGTTTTTGCACAAGCAAAGAATAACAAGATGTAGAATATCATAACCTCTTGGTTCTAGTGATATCTAATTAAGTTTTTAATCTAATTTGCGTTGTTTACACGTGAAATTCAAGATCTAAGAAGATGACAAAAGTTTCCAAAAGATATGATGGCACTATGAGGACCAACTTAACATTGGTCCTATTAGTTGGTGATGGTTCTTTAATATTGGCTGAGTCCACCCATCCCTTTCGATCACTCTTCCTGCCAATGTGGTCCATTGTGCAACTTTCAATGGCTATAACTATGGCTAGGTAATCCTTCTAGTAACTAGTAACGTTATCTTGTTATGATAAAAATATCACATTTTTGGATCATATAAATCATTTGATATGATGTGAAGAGTATGTGCAAGTGTTTCATTCTATGTACTACATATTGTGCCTACAACAACCGGGATATGTTGCCGAGAAGTTGACGAGGCGGTTCGAGTTATCAAAATTATGAATTTTGCAAATTAAAGATGGTTGTTGTGTAACGTACAAAGACTTCCATTCACAAAGTTAGCAAAATGAGGAGTCTTGTGTGGAAGAAACATTTATTAACGGAACATTGTGATTTTAATAATTCAAACTATTCACCGTTGGTCGCCAACAGTCTCAACTTAAAAATTAACCACTGACAGTCCTAACTATTAACATATTGGCCTCCAATGGACCCTGACTAATAGAACCCTAACGTCGATAGTCTTCGGTAATCGGAAAAACGTTTTTTGCCAAAAAAAAATTCCTAAAGGTCCAATCTAAGGTTACAGAGAGGTTTGGGACGAAAATGTTGAGTTTTCGGGCCAAAAAATTGAGTTTTCCGGTCAAAAAGAAGGTTCCAGACGACCTCAATAGTTAGAGCTTTTACTAGAAAAAGGTTCCTAAGTTTGAGTTTTCCAATCAAAAAGGATGTTTTTAAAAGACTAACGATGTTAATAGTTGAAACTAGCAGTGGTTATTTGTTCACGACAAACAAAAAATAATTGACATTATTAAAATCCAATATTCCTTTATTAATTTTCCTCAAAGTTCAAGAACATCCACAATAAGTGAGTGAAGAATGAATGTGGTATCATCCTTAACACCCATTCCCTTACTCTTATTGTCTATGAACAAGATATGGGTTTGTCAGTGTCATTCGCACATCCATAAATGATATTTGTAGATCACATACTCATCACTTACAATCTTATTAATAAATAAAATTTTATATGAAGTACATATAGAAAGAAATTATATATTTTACGTAATATAGGAAAATAGTTTTGTATACAACTATTCATGCAAAGGGGCGGACCTAGCATGTTACTAGGGGTAGCATCCGTTACTCTTTGACTCTCCGACAGTAGTGTAAATTTGAGAAAAATCGACTTTTTTCGATTTCGTTACCCTTTATATGAAACGTTGCCCCTATAAAGATTCTCAAAGTATCCGTGTGGGTGTTGTAGAGAAAGATACGAATCAATTTAATGGCTAAAATTAAAGCATTTGCAATTTTGTAATTAAAATGGTTGTGAGAGGTGAAGAGGAAATTCACCTCTTGTGGTGAATTCTTTCATTAAGTACTAGTTCTTTTAGATTGAACATTTTGTTCTCTTTATGCTTGATAGTAATATATACCTTTTAACATGGTTGTAAAAATCAACAATTAGCGTCTTAGTTGTGGATTAGTCACTAGTTCTAGGTTTATTGAGTAATTTTTATCTAATCGGTCAATTAATCAGTAGACGGTTAATATTGGTCAAATTAGTCCAAATTGGTCAAAAATCGGTGGAAATCTAGCGATTCCGACCAAATTCCGGCTAGATTTATGATCAAAACCTATAAATTCAGACAATTAATCCTATCTACTTGAAAATATGGGTTGAAGAAGGTGCTAAAACATGTTTATTAAAAAATTACACATAAAAATGTGTGTGTATACATATGAAACTAAAAATACATATAAAATCTCAATCTGATTAATAGTTGATATCCCACCGACTGACTAGCACCTAGCAATTCTTACAACCTTGCTTTTTAATAAATCTTTTTAAAAAGGTGTAACACATTGTGAGGTTATACCATTTACATAGTGCAGTTATCACATTTTAAACGATGTATGTGTCTAATGATTTAACATAGTACGGATTCATGTCATGTCCAAAATGGTATTTGATTACAAAAACCACTTTCAGTGTTATACATACACATATACATATATAGGGATAGGTTATGCTAGAAGTGAGAATTTGACTAAAAAGTGTAAAAAGAAAACAATAATTAACATTGTATTTTTCAACCGTGTTAAGAGTTTTTTTTCTAGAATTTAAATACGAGATATGTTCTGTACCTTCTTAACTTTCATGCAAAATAAAAGCATTTCCTTTTTAGCTTAATCCGAATTCATATATAACTTCATGCTTGTCTAATTGTCTTATAATATCACCCTTGCATCTCACTCTATTACCTTATCCATTCAATTATTTGACTAACTGATATACTAATTTGGATACGTGACATGTTCCGATAGCTTCTTACACTTTTATCTTACACTTTTATGCAAAAAAAATTATTTCATTTTTAGCTTAATCTGAATTCATATATAACTTCGTGCTTGTGTTATATCACCCTTGTATCTCACTCTGTTACCTTACCCGTTCAATTATTTAAATAACTGATATAGGGTCATATTTCATGGTGCATTTGTTACTAAATATAGCAATATATGTAACCTTCACAATATATATGAATTGGTTAAAGTGTACGAAGATGGCAACAACTTTACATTGCTATATACAGAAAGCTACCAACAATAGAATCTAATAGTAAGTTCACATCAAATAATGAAAGAAATAAATACTTAGGTCATGTGGTATACTTTTTTCACGCCCCTTAACTACACGTAGGCACCACATCATCCGCTTGACTCTCTTTCACTTCACCTCACACCAAGGAAATGGTTTAACCCTCATTAACGCCCCCTTAAATTAATTAAAATACATACATATATATATATAGCATGTTGTGTGTGTGCGCAAATTTTCCAATGCTTAATTCTCTCATTGTTAACTTCTTAACACGTGAAGCTTTTAATGCCCTTTAGCACCCTTCAGGAGCGGTATGACATGTGAACAGATGCCAACTAGGATTACACCTATGAGTGTTAGAGTATACCAGGTGGCCTTATAATTAATTATGATATCCATAAATACTTTGCCATGAAATTGAGCAATTTATCTAACCAAATCAATTCCTAAAGTGGTAAGAGTAACAAACTGCATATGCACTTGTTTGCATTCGTATGGAATGCCAGTTTAGTCGACATACTTATTAATTGTTATATTACTAGTTCCAGCCTCAGGTTTATTTTTTTACTATTTTATTTATTTATTTATTTATATATTTAAAGTAAACTTGAATCCAAATTTTTTTTTTTACAAAATAAATAGTAACATTTTTTTTATTCATATAGATATGTCAAGTACTTGAAGTTATTTCTAGGATTACTCTAGTAAGAGAGTCTTGCTTACAAAGTAATATTACTTAAAATATATCACCTTAATTATAAGGTTTTGGTTTTAGAGTTTTTTATATTTGTGTACTAGATATGTTATTAACAATGTTATTTTAATCGGAATTGTAAGTTATCAAACCGGCCATCGTACATGTTTATTGGACGGACCAGTTTAATAAAAAGGATGAAGTCACAATCCAAGATTTTGAAGTAACATTTTTTTTAATTTTGGTTCAACAAACAATCCAGTTTGCGGTTTCACTGGTCTAAACCATAACCAACTGCTTCAAATGAAGCCCGTTCAAGAGTATAGTAAACTAGACATACATAGGCGATTCCTGATTCGATTCGGTTCTTAGAATAACGGTTATTCAACTTTGGTGAAGTCACACACTGTTTTGTTTAATTATGTTGATTCACTAAAGGACTTTAAGTTTGTTTAATACATGTGAAAGAAAGATTTGAATAAACTTTTGTAGTGTACTAGTTGAGCCAAAAATTTCTAGATGTGCTAGCTCAAGCTAGTTAAAACAAAAAAGAAAACTTATTCGGACGATTCATGCCTCAAAACTGTTGTACACTTGTACTTAGGACCTTTGCTACAGTCTTTATCCTATGATGTTCAACTAGCAATTAGACCATCGTATGTTGTGGCACAGGAAAATTGCAAACATCTAATGTATTAGTCTAAGCGTTATGTGATACATTAATTATATGAAATTTTCAAAGTTGTGAAGGTGGAAAGATAGAGTAACAGTATAAAGAGAAAAATATGTAAAGTTTAAAACTTGACAGAGTAATGGCGGTAAAAATGGAGTAATAATGTAAGGACAAAAAACGCAGCGATTAAAACATGAGGGGTGGTGACGTTAAAAATGGAGTATTAGTTGAAAGGGAGAAAAACACAAAGTTTAAAACTAAGAGGGTGGTGGCGTTAAAAATATAGTAACAGTGCAAGGGATAAAACGCAAAGTTTGAAAGTTGAGATACTAGTGTCGGAATTCAAACTTGAGCGTTAAAAAGGTAAATTTCAAAGACTGTGAAGGTTTAAAATGAAGTAATAGTGCATGAGTTAAAAATACAAATTATAAAAATTGTTATAAAAATGTAAAATAAAACAATAGTATAGAATTAAAATTGTAATTTTCATAATTGAAAGTATGTAAATACAAAGTAATAATAAAAAGATTAAAACTAAAATTCTTTAAATTGAAGGAGGCAGGTGATAAATATACTACCAACTTTGTAATTTAAGAGTTATAAGAATTTAAAGTAAAATAGTATATCATAAATAGATTACAATATAACTTTTGTCATCATAGCATAACATGTAAAACCTTAATAAAAAACCCACTTACTTTTGGAGGTTCTTGCTTTTACTATAGGTTACGAGTTGGGTCCTTGGATTTGACACCGGAATCCCTTGACCAATTAATCATCAACTGGGTTCTAAATGAACCAAACAAACATAAAAAAGGCTTTATTCGTGTTCAGTCATTAAGCAATGAACTTGATTATAAACTGTTTATGAATGCTTACCGAACGTAATCGAATGCAAATAACACAAGAAAACAAAAAAATGTTATGAACATACATCACAAAGGAACGTTCATGCATACAAACAAAAGTATATTCATTTTAGAATAAAATCTGCATTTCTTATTACATAGATTACAAAGAATCCACCAAAAATAAATAACTTACTTAACATAGTTATCCAAACATAGTAGATATGATTATCATAAACATAACTAACGCAAAAAATAAGAAATTTCTCATCTGTAACACAAACTGAAATTGAAATGCTCAGTGTTGGCAGAGGCGTATATTATCACTAGGGTTTCAAAAAAATTTAAAAACTAAAACCAATAAAACAACTATGGTTTCACAAATTTTAAAAACTAAAACCAATAAAATAAAACATACAAAAACCTTTAAGTGAACAAACACAAATGAATATAAACGAACTAACAAAAATGAATACATTACGAAACGTTCACGAACATAAAAGAATGAATACAACAATTGTTCATGTCGTTTGTTTAGCTTAACAAACGGAATTTCTTGTTCGTGTTCATTCATTTAATAAAAGAACGGACATGAACAAACTTCCCGTCAAACAGTTCACGAATTGTTCGCTGAATGTTCGGTTCATTTACAGCCCTAACCACCAACATGTTCCCTATATATTTAACACCTACAGGATCGAAAATCCGATTACAAGATATTTAGTTCAATATATAATAATAATATTGAATTATTGAAATGTTTTACAATACGAAATAGCGGAATTTATAAACTTGAGTTCAATGTTTACGTGTCATCATGAACCCCATAAATCCATAATATACTTTTAATTTATCGTAGTTTCCAAGAGCATAGCATAAGTGAGCCTCTAAACTACCAAATGGCTTTTAACATAACATGATAATCGAGCTAGAGTTTTAATTTCATCTTCACAAATGTTAAATGTGCAAACATAGTAGCTTAAACTCAATACCTTTTATAATTTGTTTAACAAACTTCTTAAATAAAGTGGACATTACATGTATGTGTAAAGAAAAATCACTTAATCGTGTCATTTTTAAATTGATCGACACGACTATTTAAAAGCCAAACACATAATTGTCTCGTTCACTTTATAGAAAATTGAGAAATTTTGTAACTAAACGGATAGACCACTGCAAAAATGTAAGAATTAGGTTTATATTAAAAATAATAATAGCATAAATAATAACGATACTCTTGTTATTTGTTTTCAATGTATTCATAATAACAATTTTCATTGAAAATTCAATAAAATTTACATGCACATATGCATGTGTTCTATGCAATAACAAAATATTTTGAATTTACCGAATTCATGTATTGAATTTTTATAAAAATAATCCACGAAATTATAAAACATTCATAAGTTTTGAATTTATCAACTTATGTATGAATCTAAAAGAAGTATATTAGATTTTAGAATTATGATTTGATCCTTAGCATCATACACACACATGTGTGTGTTCTCTTTGGAATTTATCTGGTTGCTTTCAAATGCATGTTCACAGTGACAAACATACTATTCTTTGTATGATGATTCTTTAGGGATAGGGTTTCCCACTTGGGTTTTGTTTTTGTTTCTTTATTGCTTTACTCTAGAATTTTGTTTACAAGTGGTGTCTCTTGGCTAGATAAATCCATGCATGTATGTATACTCACACAAATACATTCTTTTTGTAGCTTGCTAGCATAAAAAAAGAAATAAATAAACCATTTCACTATATATTGCAAAAATATGGTTAGAAGTAGTCTACTGACCCCATGGTATATATGATATATGTATGATCTTCCACTACTTTTTCTCATTTAAAAGACCCATACTCAACATTCCCAATAGTTCAACCAATATATTAATAACTAGACAATATAAATTTAACTTATAGCAACTTTAAATTACAGTGAGTATCCCATTTGCTTTTGATATTTTTGGTTTTCTGGCGTCAGAGGTTGTGGACCTACTTAGTCGAGTTTAAAGGGTCATGCATAGTAATGTTATGACCCCGAGATCTATGGACGTGGTTTCAAAAAGACTTAGTTTTGCTATTTAAAAAGGGGTAGCGGCTCAGCTTGTTGCCCGTTTACCATCTATCTCGATATAAATTATTACATAAATAAAAAATAATACCCATATCAAATCAAACCCTAGTCAATCAACAAATATGGGCTAGTCTCATGAACACCATGCACATATTGAGGTTTATCTCCTATATGTTGTCGATCACCAACCAACGTGAAAACTAAGGACATCTAATCAAGATAACGTAATAGTTTAAAGATAATGATCACGTTGTTAGAATCCAGTAAGAAAAAAACAATTATTTGTGTCCGTCTAGCATCTATTGGTCACTAAAAAAACAATCACAGATCAGTATCCAATAGACTTCTTTAATATCAGGATATAATCATATAACTATAATTTAGTCTCAACAATTGAAGTACTCCTTATGCAAATCTCACGTCGTTTCGTTCTGTCCACGTGAAAGTTGGGTTCATAAAAAATTGTCTTGTCTCAAATAGCGATAACGTGTTTTAGACGCATTGGTTATAAATGAGAGAAAAACTCCATGATAGATAAGCTCGTGGAAGTTTTACTCGGCAATCAAAAACAAAATTATCAGTTATCTCCTTGCCTGTGTGCAAAGCAAAGAATATTATCTGGTATAAAGAGTCGAATGTTACAAAATACCATCTCCAATTAATACGCATCACTGACTAATGATATTGCAAACTCTAGGTGGTGATATAATGACCAAAAGACGATACAGAAAAACAAAATACACAAACCTAGGTTTATCAAAATTCAAAAATACTAGTCGGGTGCAAAAAGCAAAAGTTGAAGAAGTTGAAGGACTAAAAGTAGCAATACAGGAATGGTGATGGATATATATGAGTAGAAGACAAGAAAAGGGTTATCGTCTTCTGAAACCCTAACTTCTTTCATTTAACAAGTTTAAAAGAGTATTTTGGTCTCCCTCTTTATTTCTTTCGAAAGAGTTGTTAATATAAAATAAAATTGTCACCATCCGGATGTTCCGATACATCACTTTCAAAATTAGGTGTCTTGAACATGACATATGATGCATATATATATACATGTGGTATGCATAAAACACACACACACATATATATATATTACAAAACTTATACGTATGTTAGAGAGAGACTTAAAAGTTTTAATGATAACCCTATATCTAACTAGCAAGAATGTCCATGCAATAAAAACCATAGACAAAGGATAGCCCACTCTTTAAATTTCCATTTAAATACAAACATAAGTCACAAGTTAATCAATTCGCTTGAATCTAGTTTACATATAATTATTAAAGGATCATATCATGTTTTTATTTTATGCATTATTAAATCATCCATTTAAAGATACAAACATAAGTCACAAGTTAATCAATTCGCTTGAATCTTGTTTACATATAATTATTAAAGGGTTATAATATGTTTTTATTTTATGTATTATTAAATCATCCATTAAAAGACTAAAGAACTACACAGTTTCAACTTCTTGACCTTAGGTATGTATATTGGATCCATCTAGTTAAACATAGTAAATCCTAAATAATACCCATGGTTGTAAAAATCTTGACTAGCCTCCGATTAGTCTCTGATTAATCGCTAATCCTAAGTTCACCAAGTAATTTTTATCTAATCGGGAAATTAATCAGTAGACGGTCAATATTCCCGATTAGTCGCTAGTCGGTATACCACCAGCCAACTAGCGCCTAACAATTCTTACAACCTTGATAATACCTAACGTACTTAATACTTACCCGATATAATAACAAAAAAATATATATGCCATGGATTGCACAAAATTACACTACGAATATGAATACTTATACTATCGAATAGTAACGAAGATACGAACTGTCGGTAATTTGCTGGTCCAAACTCCGTGAGAAAAGCGAACATGAATCTTAGATTATAGTCAATCTAAACCATGTATTTAAAATACATGTATATATACACACATATATATATGATATATATACATATACTACTTTATTGTGATGTATGTGCATCATTGTTGTTGGAACTCCTAGTTATGGACCACCAGAAAGAACCCATGACATCTTTTTCTGATGTTGCATCAACATGTACAACCCATTTTCAATGGAGCTCTTGAAGTTTATGTCAAAGATACCACCTCTACATGGTCCCTTTCTTGATTACAATATGTACGTGTTTGGTAATTATTGTATTTCAAAATTCAAATAGATTCACGTGTCCCCTTCTCAACCTTGTAAAATCATTTTTCTTCATCAAATTATCTCACGCCGCGTTGTTTCACAAATATTCTACATCTTATATTGTTTTTCTACATCAAATGAAATTTATCAACTAGCTATAAAAAATAATTTAATATTCGTTTTTCTGTAGGAATTTGTTTGGTTTGACGGAAACATGTCGTTAATTACCGAGCACCCTTAAAAAATAATCTTTTTTTTCCTATGCTCTTTAGTGTTCGTCAACGACCCGTTCATAACTCCGACGGGTTTTTCCATCATTCTAATTTTCGTTGCCGAAAGCCTTTTTCTCTAATATATGTATGTGTCTAGAGGGTCGTTCATTTCAAAATCAGTGGTATGTTGAAAACTGTAAAGACTGATTTTATTGTCGAAAATTGGATAGAATGTATGTTAATTTTAATTTTTATTTTTTATTATTCTTTTTTTTATAAAATATGGTACTAATAGTATTTTTTTTTTCTTTTGTCTAAATGAGTTTATGCATATACCATGTTTATCATTTACAACCTAGCCGATTTTGAGGTGTGAAAGGTACTAATAAAATTTAAACTCACCGCTTACCCAACTTAGCTAAAAAGGGCATGACGGGCATGGAAGAAGACTTCTCTATATATAGTGGTGACGATTT
Organism: Scalesia atractyloides; assembly: GCA_947069175.1. Taxonomy (NCBI): domain Eukaryota; kingdom Viridiplantae; phylum Streptophyta; class Magnoliopsida; order Asterales; family Asteraceae; genus Scalesia; species Scalesia atractyloides. Next base: position 88,168,710 of record CAMTDV010000003.1, read on the forward strand.
TGAGGGAAAAACTTGGTGACGTTGTGATTGATTTTCGAAGAAAATTGGTCGAGTAGGGTGGCGACCAGGATTGCTAGGTTAGCAGCTTGATACCATGATAAACAATTGTGGAATCCTCCATGAGGGTATGAGCTTTGCATAGTAGCAGTATATATAGTTACATAGTATATGAATTAGGGTTACATAATTACACAAACCACCTTATACTGATAAACGTTATTAAATAACCAACAATTTATTTAATCTATTTAAGAATTTCCACTCTGAACTTTGACTTCAACCACCGATGTAGGACAAAGTCAAAAGTCAAAAAATAATGCATGGGACAAATTAGAGCTACTGCATAAATTATTTGTACTTTATGTACTAAAAGTTGTCTTATGCGTCTTGAAATGAAGAGTAAATTACACGTATACCTTATTTAGGGAAGGACTTTTTTCCCAAATATCCGTACCTATATTCGTACTGTATTCGTACCAATTTTAGGTATTCGATACATGTATCTGTACTCGGTTTTATTAATTTCGGTATTCGGTAGTTTCGGTATGGGTATGGGTACGAGTACTGGTAAAAAAGGTACTGGTACCAAATTTTATATTGACCTTTATAAGTTTTTTTTTATATTATGCCATATTTCGTAATATGGTATTTATGATACTCGTGTTGATTTTACCTATATGGTACCCGTATCGTATTGGTACTCATATCAATTTTACATATTCGGTACCCGTACTCTATTGGTACCCGTGCCGATTATATCTATTTAGTAGTGCCAAAAAACTAAAATAAAAATAAAGTGTTATCAGAGCGGGTACCGTACCAATACCCGTACTGTACCAATATATTCGGTAGGATATTTAATATCTAGTTTTGTTTAAATTTACCTGTATTTGGCATTTTCAGTATCAGTATGGGTACGGATACGATAGCAATTCCAAACATTGCTTATTACACAAGTGTATAGTATTATGATGAAATAATCTATATCAAACTCAATCAAAATGAATATGACTTTTACATAACTAATTAATTAATTAATTGAAACAAATAAACAGTTAATTAATTGCTAGATAAATGCTTATATGTTTTTTCTTCTTCTGTTGCTATTATGTCTGATAATAAAAGACATCGTCCCAACTAAATTTATATACGAATTGAGCTTAAAATCTTAGAAGTTTCTAATGAACTGGTAACCCCTAAATTTACTTCATGGACTCTACTAAATGGCTCACATATTTGATTGAGATGTTGACTTGATACATGCATACACACACATGAATAGGAGAAGTTCATATCTAGCAATCGAACACATGAAAACGAAGACACATGCCACAAATTTCGCAAGAAATTACGCTATTCGTCAAGGCGTCAAGCGTAACCAAGAAGCCAAACACAATCAACTTATTTACCATAATAGTATATGTCATTTGTTTCTTCTTTTTCCCATAGCAACGTAGCATGAGTGATAGATGACTTTACAATCCCACATGTTTTGAGGATATGTTAACTTTAACAAAAAAATGTGAATAGATTACACCAAGTGATCACTAAAATACATGTCAATGATTGACTATATATTCTATTATGGAATAATATATAGATTGAGGTTTAAGTTGATACAACACATGTTTTGGTGGACCATTATTGTTCTTGGCCTCTCTTTATGATGATCATCTTTTATATATATTGCCATTATCAATGTGGTCCATGACACAAAGTACTCGGATTTCCACAAACAAATATGTCTCTCCTTTGAACTTCTTTTGTTCTACAACTTCATCCACACAAACTTCTCAACTTCAATCTTTTAGTTATAAGCTTTGACATATGGTGGGACCCTTTACATGGAAGCTTGTTAGCTGAAAACATTGTATCTTCCAAAACATATAAAGGATGCACATGTGAACTTTAATGTCACAAACAAATCCAAAGATCATGATAGAATATGATTAGAACGTTTACGCGCTTATTTGTGCAAATACAACTATACATAAGTTGTCGCGGTCACAAAACAACAGGGTCAAATTGAATATCTGTATGTTAACAAAACTTTAAGAAACAACGCTAATTATCCTCTATGTCCGGCTATATTAGGTCTAATTTGTCAACGTCTGATATTGGTATCAGAGATTAATCTAAGGGGACATTTTAACATGATTATCTATTGTGTTCGAATACCAAATCATTTTGATGATATCCCTAAAAACATATATGTGTGTACACATTAATTTAACCTAACTTTCATTCATTAAGCAAAATCAAACACAAATTAAAATACATATGATATAAAATTTTAAAGACAACTAGTTTTTTATGTCGCGCGTTGTGACAAAACCGAGAAAGTGATAACGCAAAACAAACGTGATTTGAAAATAAAATATTTTGTTTAGAAAGTCAAACCATTAGAACAACTTAATTTATCATCGTACCATTTTATGATACCAAATAAGTACTTTATTTTGAGTTCAACTTCGCTTTTATCAAAACTTATAGTGGAATGTCGATGGAAAAAATCAAGCACAACTACGTACTTAATTTTTTTGAAAAAAGTTATAAACATAAATTATTAAAGAAGTATCAAATTAATTGATAAATTATTATATGTTCTAAAAAAGAAATAAAATATTGATAAATTATTTATGTCGCGCGTTGTGACAAAACCGAGAAAGTGATAACGCAAAACAAACGTGATTTGAAAATAAAATATTTTGTTTAGAAAGTCAAACCATTAGAACAACTTAGTTTATCATCGTACCATTTTATGATACCAAATAAGTACTTTATTTTGAGTTCAACTTCGTTTTTAACAAAACTTATAATGGAATGTCGAGGGAAAAAATCAAGCACAACTACGTACTTAATTTTTTTGAAAAAAGTTATAAACATAAATTATTAAAGAAGTATCAAATTAATTGATAAATTATTATATGTTCTAAAAAAGAAATAAAATTATCAAAAAATGGTAAAGAAAATATATAGTTTTCAAAAATAAAAAAAAATTATATATTATTAAAAGTAAATATAATAATAAACACAACTACGTACTTTGGTTTTTTGAAAAAAGTTATAAACATAAATTATTAAAAAAGTATCAAATTAATTAATAAATTATTATATGTTCTAAAAAAGAAATAAAATTATTAAAAAATGGTAAAGAAAATATATAGTTTTCAAAAAGAAAAAAAAATTATATATTATTAAAAGTAAATATAATAATAAACGATTATATTATAATTATAATATATTAAAAATAAAGTTACTATTAATTTTCTTTCACTAACAATATTCATTTTCTTTCACTAACAATATGTATATAATATAAATATAAATAAATAAATATATAATATGTACCGGGCTCTCATATAATTAATATTAATATAAATTAATAAAGGTACGTAAGTATATTCAGTTTTAAAGAGAAGTATACACACATGTACGTAAGTATTCTAGAAAACAACCTTTTTAAGATTTCACTGTGTTAACATGTTTTAATTTAATGAATCAAGTTTTAGATATTCTCATTGATGGGATCCTTAAGTTTGCTATATATTACTTGTCCTTTTCGTGAGAGAGATGAGTAGATATGAATCAAAAAGCTTTCAACACATTTGTCATTAAATGATGATAGCATTGTCTCCCATAGCCTTTAAAAGCTACTTAATGGGGGTCCATTTGTATTTATGAACGCTTAGAAAGTGACTTCAAATGTGGAATTACTTTAAGCGGTTAAATTGGTAATTACTGTTTGGTAAAATCTAATAAAAATGGGTGAGATGATCATATAGAGAATAAAAGTAGATGAGTTGTTATTCTTTATTCATGGCGTGAGATCAGGGGTGCGCAAGCGCTTTGTTAAAAAAAATTAGAGTATTTTTTGGGTAAAAACTTCAATCGTTACTCTTAAAAGTTTGGTTAAACCTCTCGTTTAAACTGCGTGGGATCTTTTTGAAACCGGCAATATGGAGGGTTCGATGCCTAATTCGGTTTTATTAAAGTTTACCTCAACTTCTTTTAAAAAAAGATATATTATAATCTCTTTTGATAAAGTTGAATAGACTTACAAATTTATGGATGTGTCCCGTGTATATATAACCCGATTTTAAAAGAAATTTTGTGTTCTAAACTTCTAATATTTAGTTTGTGTTGGATAAATAAGTATAACCTGTTTTGTAGTTAAAAACGAGTGTATACGTAGTTATAGTAAATATAACATTTTTAATCTAATATTCCCCAAAATTAGATAAGATAATCATGCTCTTTTACATTCCCTTTTAAGATTACTTACATATATTGGAACATCTGAAAGTTTTGTAACAGCCCAGCGTAACCGTACCATGATATTGTCCGTTTTGGCAGCCAGCACACCCTCAGCGCCCGCCCCTCGCGGTTCTTGAAACACGTCATGATGGTGAAGGTATCCAATCCCTTATAATGAAGTCTTTGTTCTCATTTACAACTGATGTGGAATATCACAAGTTTAATCAAGAAACCATGAAAGTTTCATTCTTCTAAATGAACAATCATGGATTCAATGTGTTGATAATTGCTAGATCACTTGTATCTGATGCACAACACGTGACATAAATCCCGAGATCACAACACAATTGTGTGGTTGTAGTGTAACCTTGCCTGTCTTTTACATCCGATAACAACTCGACATCCTTCAAATTAAAGCCACGTAAAGCCCACAAACATTCTCTATTTTATCAATGTGTTACCGAATTATTTTTTTTTGTTTTCAAACACGAATCACTCCTATAAGTTTCAAGAAGAAAATTAGAAGTTTGTGTAATTAAAACACTCATCCTAATTTTTTTTTTTTTTTTTGCCTTTTAAATTCTTGGGGTTAAAGCAAGGGCTTGTGTTTCTTAAACTGTTTCTTTACCATCAAATTAATGGTTTCTCTCCTTTATGTTAACTTTCTAAAAATACCTTGAAATAGAGCATAATTTGCCTTGTGGATGGGATCGGTATTGGTACAAAAATACAGACAATGAATCTCTGGAAAAGTGGACACTGGATCTATCAGTACGCTACCGGTACTCGTTCAAAATGCTCATCTCTATATAGTATCGTATTGGTACCAAAAAGACCGATACCAATTTTTAGAAAAGTGAGTGCTGAAACTGAATGTTGTACCGAGTTTATCAATACGGTACAAATTCAATATGATACCGATACAATATCGATATTAGTACCTATACTCGATATCAATGGTCAACCCTAAATTGCCTAGTAGGAAAACTAGGCTTTCTTAATTATGAGAACCTAGTGAGAAATGATTTATATAAAAGAGTGTAATTTAATAATTTATAGCCAAATGTTGATATGAGTAGTATCATATTTAGCCCATTTTATTAATTATTTGAATAATAACTTTCTTTCATATAATTATTGAATAGGAGTAATCAAAAAGAAGAAAGGTTTAGTTACAAAGGATTAGAAATATGAATACTGCAACACATATGTTAATGTTAATAGAATGGATTACACACAAACAGTAAAAAATTGATTAAAAGTGTATGAAAATAAAATTTTACACAACTGTTTATATCGCTAAATTTATTCGATGGGTGAGTCTAAATGTACCTTCTCTCTCCCTACTAGTTATACCCTTTTGTGAGAGAGTTCTGTCCGTAAGTATGTGAGAGGGGGTATATTTAGTAGCATCCTATTAGATCTACGTGATTGAGCTACGTACACAATTTTTTTTTATTTATTACAACCTTTGATGACATAATTATTTTTTACATGAGAGTTATATTTATGAATGTATTGAGTTTTTTTAGTATACATATATATAATATAGTTTTGTCTCAGCTTTATACATTATTTATAATAGTTTACCAACTCTTGTTAGTAAATATAAAAAGCAATACAATAAAAACTTTCTAAAACCATAAATAAGACGGATTTTGTAAAAAAAATCAACTAAATAACTTAATTAAAGTTCTTATATTTTTCTAAAACATATATTGTTAAAATTGTAACATAAAAAGTTGGAAATAACATTATTCTACAATGGGCCTTTTCTCTGAAACTCTGATGTAAAGAACAACTTCAATAAAAGGCTCAGTCCAATATGAGTAGAAACCAAACAAACCCAGTTTATTGATATAAAACCCATGTTGATTTCGGTTTCAGCTTATATACTAAATTTAAACTCTCGTCAAATCATTTATAGCCTGTTTTATAACACTTTTACAACTTGATTATAACTATTAACTTATTTAAATAGACGGATTACATAGATCGAATCACAGGCACCACGACTATATAGGGGTTAAAATGAAATTAAAATTTTAGCCTTTTTTAGAAACATGATATTTTTTTGTGTTTAAACTCATAATCACACTCCGATTTTACTACTATTGTTCACTTAAATCATTTTTTGGTTAGTTGGATTCATGAGAAACACCAATTCTCATTATGAATTATTATTGATATCCTACAATTAAACAAAGAAAAAAGTTTGAGAAAAATATACATGTAGAATTAGATTAACCATAGCCTAATAAACGTCAATTTCCATAATCTATAACAAATTAGACCATACTGAAAACCATCAAGATGATGGAATAGATGGTACCAAATGCACACCACACCGCCTAAAGTGGGTACCGAGATTTTCATCCTCAACCAGGATGATAACTCTTGTCATCCTCAATGAGGATCCATTCCTATGGTTGAGGGATGAAAATGATAGGATGAAAAAATGGTGATATAGCATAAGGATGATGATGGGTTCGGGTGGAGATACAAGGTACAGAACTACCTTCTCTACTTAGGCCCAAAATTCTTTTAATTCACAAATCATGTATTGATCATATGAGTTTTTTTTTTTTTTTTCCAAAAGGGTGTAGTTAGAAAAATTATTTATCTAAATGGATACTTTGAAAAGTATTTACCAAAATAAGTATTTTTAAAAAAACCCTATTTTTTTCTCACTCCTAATCTTGTTGGGTAAAGTGATTTCTTTACAAAAATATGTTATTTAACATGAGTTAAAGGAAAATATTATAGTTCAATTAAAAAAGAGGTGGTAAGACTTTGAAAAAATTATTTAAATGTTATTTAAATTATTTATTAATATTAATATTTCCTTTAACTATTTATTAAGAACGTTGTCGTTATTCTTTCTCGTATATTTTTTTAACTTCCAAAACAATATTTTTCATAAATGTTTGTCATTAGTCGTTTAATATGTAACACGTATCATTCAATTTAGGGGTATTAAATGGGTCAAATTTTCAAAGCGAAACAGACTCAATCAAATAAATTTTTGACATAAAATACGTATCAACAAGTCAAATATAAAAAATGTTAAATGGATCAACCTACAAACAAGTCGGACTGACACGAAACTAACCAATTAGCTAAACATGTTCGTAAGTTCACCTAAAACTAACATGTTTATACCAAACCAAACTCATGAATTTTACATTAGGTTTGTATCTTATCACATATGCAAACCCTTATCTTTTATGCTTTAACTGTTTTTAATAATTTTTAATACTTTAAATGATAAAAAATAAATCTTAAAAAAATATATAAATATAATATCATCAATAAAAGATGATGTTCTTAAGATTATTAAATCAACCGTTTGTAACTCATATCATTTAATCATGCTATTTCATAAATTTGTCTTGAAAAGTACATATTCTAAATTATTTAAAAATGTATTTAAAAGTTAGATATAATTTAAGAAAACTGTTAAAAAAGTATTTGTAAGAAAACTAATAATATATTTATGAAAGAATATAACATTTTATATTAAAAACACTTTAATAAAAGCAAAAGAAAACGTTTATATTAAAAAGAAATTAAAAATCTTTTCATAAAATTTCATGATCCAACAATATGTTTTTAGTTTTATTAGAACTTATTTTTTAACTCCTATTAAGGAATATTGTTTTAAATAGAAATTATGTTACCCAATAAGATTAGGTGTGAGAAAAAAGTATGTTTTTAAAAAACACTCATTTTAGTAAATATTTTTGAAAGTACCCATTTAGGTAAATATTTTTTCCAGTTACACTTATATGGGAAAAAACTCTGATCATATAAAGTTTTATTCTCATTGCATATGAGCTTGTGGAACGAGGGCCTAAAACTAGAGGTGCCCAAACCACCGGATCTAGTTTAAAACCAATTCGTAGCAAGTCAAAACCAGACCGACCATTACTAGTTCGGATCAGAAATCGATTAATAACAACTTAAACCTGATTTTAATCTACTTCGGCTGCGTATTAACTGTTTCACCTGATATCTTTGGTCTCTAAATGTGAGTATATGGATCTGTCACACCCTGACCCGCAACGGAAATGGTAGTCGGGGCATGATTGGGTTTTCACTAAAGCTCATGACCATTTACTATAATAAAGTTTCATATTTATTATTTTCAATTTAAAGGAAAAATTACAACAATCATAAAAGCACAACAATATTCATGAACTCTTTATATTTCTTCTAAGGCAATTTCATATGTGTTCCTTGCTTCAACCTGTCCACCTGTACCATGTGAAAAATAGGGTTTTGGGTCAACAAAAGTTGGCGAGTGAATCTTATTTAAACATTTGAACGAATTAGTTATATTGGTTATTAAAAAAATATGCATAAACCAAATATGAGTAAACGCGTATGTAAATCTAACCACAAACCACATATTATCAATCAATGTACACACAAGCATGACAAATGATGAACAATGAGATCAAGGCTCAATCAAACGGAGCCAATCTAACGAGGCACCTGATGCTCAACCCGTCTCTAACGAGGAACTGGTGGGCCTAATGTAAATGATTGCACGCAACTGACAAAAATGTAAACACACAATACAACAAATAACATTTACATCACACGTTAGATCATATAATGGTAATAGCAAATGCTTGAATAAACGAAATATGTAAACGACATATGATACACCCCAAAACATGAATAAAAAGAGAATTTGTAAGGATTCACTCACATTGGGTGGGTTTCCTTGATTTGACGACGAACGCGCACGAGTTTGGAATTTAACCACGAGAGAAAACTAGCCTAAATAATAACGTAATAATTGAATAAATAAGTAAAAGTTAATATTTTAATTAATGCTTTTTATTAGATTTTTAGGTTATTTTTGTGGTGAGTTTTTAAAACCTAAAAAGTCTTGTTTTTAAGTGTTTTTAAGTGTTTTTAATTGATTTTTAAGAAAAAAAACTAAAGAAAATAATAATATATATAAAAAATTGGATCTTGTCAGACCTGACAAGGTCTGACCAGTTTCTGTATGGAATTGGCAGGGTGTGTGAGGTTCGAACTCGTGACCTCCCGTATGCGTGCACGTAGCTCTACTAACTGAGTTACGTGTCTAACCCGAAATAATCTCTAATTTAATTAATCTTATATACAAGTTAGGTTATTACAGAAATTATTTAATTTAGAAAGATTTTAAAACCATCGAACCGTTGCATACATCCAGAATCGAACCCGTGACCTTTACTCTATTTGCACCCAGCCCTACCAACTGGGCTGCGTGTCTAACCCAGTATTATTTGAAATCATATTATATTTATCAGCTCCTTGAAAGATGCTCTGAATACTTTTAAAAAAATGGTTTTTATTTCAGAAAGCCGGACATGCACAAGATTCGAACTCGAGACATATGCCTTATAATTGAACACAGTCCACAACTAGACTGTGTGTCTAACCCGTTTGAAATAGCGAAATTAATTATATTTATACATATATAAAACTTCATCTTCTTCATTAAACTAAAACCACTGATACACACCCGACCGTTTATTTATAAACCAGATGAACTTCGATGATTAGATTTATTTATAACATAATATATGCGACACCAAAATAGAAAAGATAGATTTGTACGAAACGAAAGTGGTCGATATTTCCGGTGATACCTCCGGCGACTTCACCAAAGTTCCGGTGACTTGAAACTTCGAAGGATTTTAGAAAGAGTTTGAGAGTGTGTGGGTGAGTTCAACAGGAATGCGAGGGTCTCTATTTATAGGTTCAAGTGTGGTTTCAGTTTCGGAATTGGTTTTAAATGTTTTTGGTCAAAGATTGATTACCACCATAATTGGTAACCGAATGAGTTATGATGTAGCCTTAATGTGTGATTGGAATCAGTTTTTAGAGGTTTAATTCGAGATTGAAACGATTTTTGATGGAGGGTTGGGGGTTGCAGATGTTTCCGACAGTTGTTTCAAATTTGATTTCAGGAAGCTGTGTTGATATAAGATTTATTTGGTTTGGAAATAATTCAGATATGTATATGTGTGTGTAGTGTAGTGGTGTAAACCGTGTGTGTGCTTGATGGGGACCCGGGTTCAAAACCCGGCCGCCCCTTTATATTTATTTTATTTTTTTTATTATATTAAGGTTTTATTATATTATTATCATTTATTCTTTTATTAATTAATATTTTGATTATAAAATTTATTTGTTAACCATAAAAAAATAAGTAACACTAATAAATAAATGCGTAACGAACTTTTAATAAATACTTGAGTTCTCAACGGAGCGGGTTTTTGGAACCCGTTTTACATAAATATTACAGAATCGACCTGACCCGAAGTGAAACATATTTCAATTTGATCCGAGTTGCCGGTTTGAAATAGGGCTAAAACCAAATATGTTTTAAAACCAGTTCGAAGCAAGTCAAAATCATACCCACCATTACCGGTTTGGATTAGAAATCGACTTATAAGGATAAAACCGCTTCGACTTAAAACCGATTTTAACCTGGTTCAGCTCCGTATTAACCGGTTTCAATGGATGTATTTTTAGCCCTATTTTAAACCGGCAGATCGTATCAACTTGAAACCTGTTTCATCATTGGTTTCGGGTTGGGTCAGATCATATAGAGGGTGTTTGGGTTGGCTTATTTTGAAGTAACTTATAACTTATTGACTTATAATAAGTTGTTTTTTGACTTATAATAAGTTGTTTTTATAGTGTTTGAATTAAGTTATATAAGATGATTTTATGTATTAGAAAGTTGTTTTCGAGAAGTTAGGAGGTATAACTTCAAACCCAAACACCCTCATACTCTCGCATCTGTTTTTCCATTTGTGCACAAAAACTCTCTTCAAGGTCGGTTCGTGATTCTGCTGTTCAGTGAAGATACTCACTGCTGTAAGATTTATCGAGTACGGAAACGTTTCTGATCATCCACCGATGTTTCCTGCATAGTTCGAATCCAATTGATGAGGTAATTTCGAGTCAATGGCTGATTTTGTGATATCCGAAATGTCAAAATTAAGAGATCGAACATACATTTAAACCCTAGGTTTATGATTGTCTAGGTTTAGAAGACTGTAATGAATTAAATTCGTGTCTGATTGGTGCAATTTGTGTTTATATTGTTATTACGTGGAATTTGTCGAATGATAGGTGTTAGTTAGGGTTTATATAATGTTTGAATTTCGTAAGTTATTGAATATTGATACATGATGCTTAATTGCTAGTTTTGATAGATGATAACATGATATTGAGGTCATTGGTGATCAAGTTTGCCAAAAAAATTATAACAATGAGGCTAAAGTATATTGAAGTTTATGATTATCTGAGTTTAGAAGACTGTAATGAGTTAATATCATGATTAATAGGTGCTCCGGACGCAATATACTGTTATTACATGGATATTGTTGAATGTTAGGTGTTGGTTAGGGGTTTATGGATCCAATCTACTTACTCTGTAATGAAGAGTTATTATGATTTTTGAATTTAGTAGGTTATTGATACACGATGTTGAATTACGAGAATTGATCGTTGATATAATGTAAATATGTAATGTACCATTGAGTTCATTGATGATCACGTGTGCCAGAAGTTTATAACAATGATCTTGATAGAGTCCAAACTGCCAAAGTATACTGAAGATAATCTTCAGAGTTTATTTACAAGCCTGACTAGTGTTCAATTAAGTAAAATACTCATTAACAAGATTAGGACCAAGCTCAGTTTCACCGATTTCTGGTAATGATTTTTGCTGAGCAAATGAAATGGAATCTTTTGAAACAAAGAACATCGCATTTTCTGTGACAGCCCAAAATCAAAGGCGATGGTGTATTTCGTTTTGATCTGATTGCAGAAATTATATTTGTAACTGTGTATTGAGTTGAAAATTTGGAAACCTAAATATTGTGTAACTTACATATATCAGGTAGTTTATAATGAAAGAAAGGACCACATCCTACCCACTTAAACGTATTTTGGTGAATTGTGGAGTTCAGGTAAGCTGTTAAACCAGAGCAATTTGCTTAGAGTTTTTATGTATTTGTTTAATGTGTTGATGGTGTGTATCCATGGGTGAATCTATCAAAGCACAGATTTGTTACTTTTATTCTGAACAGCTGTTATATATAATTTTTTAAATTAAGAGTTACAAAATTACACTTGGGAAAAAGGTTTCAAGAAAGCAAGTACACAGATATAATATAACACAAGTTCTAGTCTGTCACAGACGCGTGAATCCCTGTTAGTTGTAATTTGCTCTTCAAGAATTTTCAAAATGGTATAGTTCACTTTTGAGTCTTTGATTATCAATATTACACAGCATCATGATCATAAGAAAAAAAAATCAACATGGATATATAAATGCACTTGCGTAGTTATCTGATAAGTTATCCCTTATACATCGAGTGCCAGATTTTGTAACTTATTCACAAAACATGAACCGATCTGTATAATTTTTACACTAAAATGATATTTTCACACTTGACATAGTTAGATATGAACGTAGGTTGTACGCATTATATATTGTGTTTGCAGTTAATTAGCTGTGGTTATTCGCTCGGACCAAAGAGAAAGTTAGAATTTATGTCAGTAGTTCAAAAGCTGATATAAACTTTTTAGGTTTCTAATTGTTCAACAATCATGTTCATCGATTGTGCATTGAAAAATGTGATGGGTGCAACTGCGCAAACATGAGATTGAATGGGAACTAGACTGTACCATTCTTGATGTTATGTCACTATATCTATCAATGAACAATCGCAGGCAAAAGAATACGGGAGTTGTGTTGCAGCAAAGGTTCCTCAAATTGAACGTGATATGTGTTTGAAAGAATTTCTTGCCCTAAAGAATTGCATGCAGAATGTGGTATGATTTTTTAATAATATGTTAGGAAACTTTTTAAAATTGTTTGTGTTTCTCGGTTTCTCTAACTAATACTTCGACCAAATTTTCTTATCTTTCTTCTGCAGCTTAAGGGAAAGCCATAAATTTACAGAGTTACATTTGTACTTCCATAATTCCATAGAAAAAGGTTAGATATTAATCTATCATAGCTTAAAGATCTTGTAAATACTTTTTGTTGTTTATAATATTATCATTAAACTAAACTTCATCGTTTTATTTTCTTTTTCAGTGTTATTTCTCCAGATAAGTTTCCCCTGTGATCGTGACTATCGTGAAGTTCAAACTTCAAACGTTAAACCTCGAACGTTGAAAAAAAAAACAAAACTGGTTTAAATGTTTGGGGGTACATCCAGTTCTCAACCCGGGTTCGGTGGATCTGGTGCGCTTTCACATGCGTACATTCAGTATCCGCCCTTAAAATGCCGATATGATGGATCAAGAGGTTTATTTTATGATGATGGAAATAAGCTATTAATCTCACCAACCACTAACCAGGTAGCTGCTGTATGTCAGTTCATTCATTTTATCATATTTTAGTTGTGTTTTGGCTAAATTCGTACTAGTTCAAATCTTTTTGTGCTGATGTGTCAGGTTGTATCATGGAAAATTTCTCCCTTTACTTCTGATGTTGCTCCAACAACTGATACAATAAGCGAAGGGCCGATACTTTCTGTTCGATATTCCTTAGATTTAAAGCTTATAGCTGTTCAAAGATCAAATCATGAGGTTCAGTTTTGGGTTAGAGAAACTGGAGAGACTTTTAGTCAAAAGTCAAAGTCTGAGTCAGATCGTATTTTGGGGTTCTTTTGGACCGATTGCGCGGTTTGTGATATCGTGTTTGTCAAGACCAGGTACTCGCTAAAATGTTACATATTAAGTGACTGTTTTGCTTCATCTGTTAGGAATTAAGATTTGCGTACTTCATCGTTTATAATTCAGCTTGACTTATTAGAGTTGACTTACAGTGGACTGGACCTCTACACTTACATGCCAGAGCTAAAGTCACTTGATTTGGTTGAAACGAAGAAAATGAACGTGAGTTGGTACATCTACACACATGAAAGCCGTTTGGTCCTTCTTGCTTCAGGAATGCAATGCAAAAGCTTTACTGGCTATCAGGTATAAACTACCACAAAACTGCTTGCTTTTTAGTTGCTCTAAAAATATCTAATCATATTTATAATTGCTTTTTTTTTGGTTTCAGCTTTCTGCTGCTGGTGTAATTCGGTTACCGAGGTTTGAGATGGCAATGGCAAAGTTGGATGCTAACAGCATGCCTGTTCTTGCTGCTGAAGATGTTCATATTGTCACTGTGTAAGTTTTATGTGTTTACTAGCTTAGAAACTCATGTATCAAACGGTTGAATATAAAAAAAATGTGAATCATAAATTTGTATATAATCTTTATCAGTGAAACGACTTATTACATAAAATGTGAACCAAAAAGAAACGTTACATTTTCAGCTATCCATTTATATTTTTCTAAGTTTTCATTTATCTTTTGAGTCACTATAATATATCTTATTATGTATGGCTGTAAAACAGTAACACTAAAGAAATAAAAATAATGATGATAAGACTGTAAGTGTTTTTAAAAATAAAATGTAAGTTATAAAGTTGTGGCAAATGAAATGCAATTAAATTTTACTATGTATGATTCTAAAAAATAGCACTTGTCATCATCATATTAATTCAGATTCTTGTCAATTATTTACGATATATTTTAAATTTCTTTTATAACTATTTATGATATATATTAAATTTCTTTTTAAACGCCTACTCTTTCCTTTCTTGAGGTTTAACATAAGTAGATAAAGCATGATAAATCGGCAATAATTACATATCACTGTGAAAGAAAAGATATAATTAAAATTTTATAATATTTTATAAAGTATTAGTTTAGCACAATGATAAGTTATTTAAGATAATTAAAATTAAGTGATAATCATTAAGTTATTAGAATAAGGATAAGTGTTATCTATGTATTAATTTAAAAAATAAAATAAAAACATAAATAATTTTTTTGTGGTTTAAGGAGAGAATATCACGTGGCATTATTTGAAATCCTTTATTAGAAGTTAGACCTTGTCAAGGTTTTGACTTTTTGATACTGATGCTCTGGTTGAATTACAGTTATGGAAGGATATACTGCTTACAAGTTGATAGGGTTGCAATGCTATTGCATTCATATAGGTTTTACCGTGATGCTGTTATCCAGCAGGTAAATAGTATTTTTACTGTTTTCTTTCAGTAAGTTGATAACTACTTATTTACTGTTTTCTCTTTTCATTAGGGTTCTCTACCTATCTATTCTAGCAAGATAGCTGTGAGTGTGGTTGACAATGTTCTGCTGATTCATCAAGTGGATGCGAAAGTTATTCTGTTATACGATATATTTGCAGATTCACGTACACCTGTATCTGCTCCACTTCCTCTTTTGATAAGGGGCTTGCCAAGTAGGACTAATGCACAAAGTTCAGAAACAACATTCACAAATAACGCAACGGCTAATTTGTACGGTGATGACTGGATTTTTCTCGTCCCTGATCTTGTATGTGATGTTGCCAACGGGTTTTTGTGGAAAATACATTTGGATTTGGAGGCAAGTTTTGGTGGCTGTTTTTTTCAATAACTATACTCCCTCTGGTTACGTGGGTCGTTCCGTTCGGGTAACACAAGTTGAGTGTGCCGGTGTTAGGGTTGGGTTTTTCAACACAATTGACCTAACAGGTCATGTAGGGTAGGGTGATACCAACCCGCCAACTGGAAACCAATGAATTGCCGCCTGTTTTAGTGTTGTACTATTTTTCATTTTTTATTTAGTTTTTGTTTCTAATTATTGCAGGCAATTTCAGCAAGTAACTCAGAAGTGCCATCTGTCCTAGAGTTCTTGCAGCGGAGGAAGCTAGAAGCAAAGAAAGTAAGTATTTATTCTCTGAAATTAGCCTTGAGGTGGCCCATTGGGGTTATCATCTCTAACCTAAGAAAATCAGAAAAGTTAGCTTAATAGGAATCAAGTCAAATGGGTCAAAAGTTAGTGTATTTTTAATGCATAAAAACTTTGTAGTAGACCATTGTATTATAATTAGATTAATATAAAATATCAAAACAAAATTAATGTTTACCAGAATTTTGGATATGGTCTATGGCTTTCCAAAAGTACATAGATGGTCCCTGTGGTTTGCACTTTGTAACGTATTTAGTCCCTAGCCAAGAAATCTAAAGGTTTCAGCAGTCCAAGTTAAGGACTAAATGTGTTACAAAGTGCAAACCACAAGGACCATCCATGTACTTTTGGAAAAAAAGTTGGGGACTAAATGCGTTACAAAATGCAAACCACAGGGACCATCCATGTACTTTTAGAAAGCTAGGGACCAAATTCAAAATTTTGATAAACCACATGGACCATCTGTATACTTTACTACTCTAATAAAAAGATAATACTGAATCAATATAATATAAACTTCTCTCAGTAATTTTTAGACAATTAATTTGTACTCATTAAATAGTTTGATTTGTTTCATAAATAGTTAAAGAGTGTCAATGGATCAAAAGTTTCCAAAAGTTTATGTTTAATGCTTAAAATACTGCCTAAATGTTTTTTCTTCAAGGTTAGATGATCAGAAAAAATGTTATTATATAATTATGTGATACATTAAACTATTTATAAAAAAATTATAAATTTGATCAGGATGTTTCAGGTCGACCTAACCGGTCCAATTATTTGATTACAAAAAAAAATTGAAAGTCTATTTATTACCAAATAAAGAAGAGAAATTTCAAAAAAAACTATCGATATGATCGTTTATCATATAAATATATTCATTCTGAAACTAATAAGAAGTCCTATATCTATATATCATCATTAGAACCAAATAAGAAGCAAGAAAATTCCACCAGAAATAAAGAAAAAATTGTTAACATACTAAAAAATATTCCTATCAAGAATCATCTAGGAAAAAGTGATATTATATATATGGAAGAAAATACAAATAGAAAATATTTGGGTTGGAAATTGAATACAAATATTCAGGTTGAATCTAATAAGGACCAAATCCAAATAAGGGATAAAATTCCGAATAATGGTCTTTTTTATATTCCGATTGATTCAAATTTCGAAATCAGTTACAAAAAGGTCTTTTGATTGGATGAGAATGAATGAAAAATTCTTAATCTTAAATCGCCCCATATCAAGTCCAATTTTTTTTTTTTTGCAGAGTTTTTGATACTTTATCATAAATATAAAGAGAAACCTGGGTTTATCCCAAGCAACTTACTTCTTTTTAATTTGAATATCAATCCAAATTTTAGTAATATCAAGGGAGAAAGCACGAAGAGGATGAAGATTTTTTCAATTTTAGTCCATCCAATTCAAAACAATATTTTGAATTAAAGAATCAAAACAATATTGAAGAATCCTTTTTAGAATTGATCGAAAAACCACAAATATTACTCAAAGGAGATTTTCCTTTGCAATTAAGATGGACTGGACGTTTGAATCAATTGAATCAAAAAATGATGAATAATATCCAGATATATGGTCTCCTGGTTAGCCTAATAAATGTAAGAAAAATTTCTATATCCTATATTCAAAGGAAAGAAATGAATTTGGATGTAATGAGGAGACGTTTAAATCTTACACAATTAACAAAAAAAGAAATATTTATTATGGAACCCGCCCGTCTATCTGTAAAAAATGATATGTAACAAATCATAGGTATTTCATTGGTTCATAAAAGTAAGCACCAAAGTAATCAAAGATTCCAAAACCCCCCAAAGTGTTGCTAAGAATCATTTTGATGAATCCATTCCAAGACATAAAACTCAAAATAGACAAAAATAATTCTTATTTGCTTGTTCCTGAAAAAGTTTTATTGTCTAGACGTGTAGAGAATTGAGAATTCTAATTTCCTTCAATTTAAGGAATCAAAATAATGTGCATAGAAAGAAATTATTTTGTAAGGAGAACAAGATAAAAAACTGGAGTCAATTTTTGGATGAAAGTGAAAATTTTGACAGAAAAAAAAAATCAATTAATTAAATTAAAGTTCTTTTTTTGGCCTAATTATCGATTAGAGGATTTAGCTTGTATGAATCGCTATTGGTTTGACACCAATATATATGCATCCCTAATGTTTTGATCCATACCAAAAATTACTCGTTTTGTGATTCCCGTTTTTTTTTTTACTTTTCAGGCTAAACATTTATGTTTGGAACTAGCTCGCTCTGTCATCATTGAACGAAGACCTCTACCCATGGTTTTCTGGGCCATAGACGTTTTACTTAAATCTTTCGCGTATTCACTAAAAAACGGTAGTTACTTGAAAGGCGGGAAGCCGGAGAAACCCACAGTTTCTGGCACACCCAAGAACAATGAGTCCGGTAAATCTGTCAATAATGAATCTGCAAGTGGAGTTGAAATTAGAACTGCACACAATTCTGGCTTCTCAACATCAGACTCTGAGGATAATAATAATAATAATAATAATAATAATAATAATAATAATAATAATAATAATAATAATAATAATATAATAATAATAATAATAATAATAATAATAATAATAATAATAATAATAATAATAATAATGTCAGAAACGCGAAGGCCAAAAATATTAATACTAATTCTAGTGAAAATATGGAAGAAGCTTCTAGAAGTGGAGATCATTCAGTGAATCATCCACTGAACGCTAATGTTTCTGAACAGCAAGAGTCTCAAGTTACTTCCGCAGCCATTCCACCAGATGAGCTGTACAGTTTTGTTTTTGCTTCAGTGGAGGAAGAGATGATTGCAGATGCTTCTTATTTGTTTGCTATTATCGTAGAGCTCATACGGAGGTAATTTATTTTGCTTTAAATTGAAAAGGCTTATATGGAGGTAACTGGCTCTTAGTTTAAATTTGGTTGCATTTAATTTGAACAAACATAAACGAACACGAATGAACATAATTGAACAAACATAAACGAACATAAATTAACATTAAGGAACACAAACGGACAAGTCTAATACATCACAATTCATAAAAAAAACACATCTAAAATCTAAATTAGTGGTTTAAATGTACATGATTCAGTTATGTTTTTTTATATATACTGGACTATTGGTGATTAATTACGATACGTTCCATTGAAAAGCCCATTTTTCATTACTAGAAATCCCAATTACTAATTACTTATATTTATGTAGTAGTTAGAAATCCCCTTTTATTTTTTATTTATATAGATATTACTATTTATGTATTTATTTAGAGTTTAAGAGAAAAAAACATAAACGGTCGTGCATGAGCAGAAATGAAAAATAAACAAGAAAATTTGTTCATGTTCGTTTATTTATTTAAAAGACCAATATAAATGAACTTCCTGCTGAATTGTTCACAAACAGTTCATGAACGTTCAGTTCGTTTACAGGCCTACTTTTAACCCATTGGACCCATTGTACTATATTATTATGGGCCACAGGCTCAGTTAGGTTTCTAGGGTTACTCGTTATCTCTCTATATATTGTAACCTAACTATTCAATAGTGATAATTGAGTCTTTTACCATCTTACAGTCAGACTTTAGATTTGAAGTAGTTGTTTTCTCTAGTTTTCCTTCATGTTTTTTTTGTCCTGTTGATACTTTTTTTGTCTTATTATTACAAATTTTAGATGGTCCTTATCATGTCTCTGCTTTTGCAGTGCCAACCTGGAGAAAATAAAACTGCACCCAAACATCTATGTGCTAGCAGTGCGGTTGCTTGCCCGTAATGAACGCTATGTTGAACTTGGACTCTTTCTTATGAATAAGGTATGGAAATTTTGGTCACTTCAATAGTTGTGACAAGATGGGTGGATGAGGCGGGTTGGGTAATGGGTCAAAAGTCAAAACTGGTTGGATTGTGTTGAGCGGAAGCACTTTCCGACCTATTTATAATAAATTTTGCAAGTAATTAGTGTGTTAAATAAATAAGATTACAAATGACCCGCTTCAGTAAAGCAATGTAAGAGACGTATGCCATATAGGTATACTTTGAGTAAAAGAAAGTTTGGTTATTTCGGTAAGTGTGATTTGTTTATATTTTGTAGATAATTGAGCCGTCGAAAGAGGTCGCCCTTCAACTGCTCGAGACAGGCCATCAAAACATCCAAACAAGGAAGCTGGGTCTGGATATGATGAGACAGCTCATGCTGCATCACGACTATATCGTGTTACTTGTACAAGATGGATGTTATCTCGAAGCTTTGCGTTTTGCACGAAAAAATAAGGTTATTTTTCTTCACCTCAATCTACAGCATTGAGTAAAATGCCATTTTCAACAGTTTTGCGACTTTTGTCCAAAGGTTTGTTTTTCCGCATCTGGATCCAAAAAAATTGAAATCTTGCATTTTCATCCACCCAACTAACTCTGTTTGTTCATTCTGTTAACTTGAAGGGTATTTTAGTATTTTTAACTAAAGTACAAGTTTATAATGCATAAGGTACGTCATCTTTGCACCTTATGCATTATGAACTTGTACTTTAGTTAAAATATTAAACACCCTTCAAGTTAACAGAATAAACAAACGGAGTTAGTTGGGTGGATGAAAATGACAAGATTTTAAACCTTTTGGATCTAGATGTGGAAAAGCAAACCTTTGGATGAAAGTCGCAAAACTGGCCAAACCTCATAGACGAAAATGGCATTTTACTCTACAGCATAATATAAACCATCACACACTAAAGCTCATCACCAACTTTATTTCACGTTTTCGTGGATCAAACCGGACCCAAAAATTACTCGTTTTGACTTCTTACCAAACTTGTATATGAATCAGGTTAATACTGTGAGGCCATCATTGTTTCTAGAAGCAGCATATGCATCAAATGACCCACAACACCTAGCTGCAGTTCTTAGATTCTTTCGTGATTTCATACCTGGTTTTGCAATGACTTCAGAACACAGTACTTTCGTTCACGCTCTTGCGGATATGACGCCTTCAGTTACCGCCTGACGCTTTTCATGAATATGATTTACATGAAATGTTTTTACGGATCCCTAAAATGAAGAGTAACGGCCTATAACTTTGAGCATTTGTTATTTCTCTTTTTGTAGAATCGTTTCTTACAAGTATGTCACTAAATGGTCAGCTCTCAAGACACGTTACGGATTATTTCGCAGGCGGTTTATAGACATTGTTATCTGTGTAAACTAGACTACAAAAGAATGGACGCATGCAGTTGACATCAAGTTGTTTGGTGTGTTTAGTGTCTGGTTCAGCAGGTTGTGACGAAAACTCTGGCTGAACTGATAACTATGGTTTTGAAAAACGACAAACCAAATCATCCGGATCGGCTGGGTAGACCGATAACTATAAAGATGATTCATTAATGTAATACATATTCATCAGATATATATTTTAAAAATAAAAATAATATAATATAATATTTATAAAGGTTAAGTGTTCAGTTTGGTGATGTACATGGTTGGTTTTAGGTTTTAAACTGTTTGGCAGAACCATTAAATTGCGAAAATCAAACCGTAAAGACTGGTCAATTTCTTTGGATTCAAAAGGTCTAACCGATTTTTACATTTTTACGCATCTCTAATGGTAGTAGTGTTTGCTAATAAAGTAAACGATATGATAGTGTACATGTATTTTTTCTGTTGTAAATTTTAATAAACCAGGTACCCCTTGTGATCATGCATCTAACCCCATTTTAATCTGTTGTACTACACAAATGATTTGGTGGTTACAATCTCTAATCATAAAAAATGCATTTGGACGTAAACTTTCAAGCTTAAAACATAATTATTAAACATAGAGTAAATACCCAACATATGGTACCTGCTTAAATAGTGATTATTAAAGAATTTGCAATGGACTCACGCCTCATGTCACATCAGCCCAAAAGAGTGTTGAAATCGCCTTGGTGGGGTGTTTTCGAGGCGTGATGAGTGGAGTTGTGGGGCAAACCACGAGCGTGGGTGGAGGGTGGCTCAACTCATATTTTGACTAATCACATTCACACATTTCACACTCGTTTTAATTTTATTTTATTTTATTTTTATATGAAAACATTACACATTTAGTGAGTATGAAGTGAAATCACTCTGCATGACACCACTCTTAGTTTTAACCAAAACATTACCCATAGCCTTGGGGCAATAGTTAGATATTATGGGTTATTTATGTTAAAATATGATTTTATTAAGAGTTAAATGCTTGGTTGGTCCCTGTGGTTTGCAAAAATTACAGACTTGGTTCCAATGGTTCACTAATTACACGCTTGGTCCTAATAATTGTAATTTTTGCACTCGGGTGGTCCTTATCACTAACCCATGTTAAATTTTCCAGTTAAGTCTTTGTAAAATGATTATAATACCCCTACGTGTTAAGAAAATAAAAAATAAAACAATATATCTCCTACCTTTTTCTTCTTCTTCTACCTAGACCACCACCACCATCTCTCCTCCACCACCACCGAACAGCCACCACCATCTCACCTTCACCGCCACTGAACACCCACCACCACCATCACCACCATCTTCCCTCCTCACCACTGAGCACTCCCATCCACCACCAATACGTTGTCCATCGTAAGATTCATAACCCCCAAATCAATCGAACCCAGCTCAAAGTCTCCGAACTCGCACCCCCTTCCTAATCGACAACAACAATCGAAACATATGTCTTCTTCTGCAACACATCGAAACATCTTCGGAGATTCATGAACTCCGACCACCATCCCTTTCATCCACACATCGCCAATTGGTAAGATTCTTTTGAGCATTGCGTCTAGTTTGTCGTTCCGAATAGACACTCCTTGTCAATTTGTTATAACAG
This sequence comes from Scalesia atractyloides, assembly GCA_947069175.1. NCBI lineage: Eukaryota > Viridiplantae > Streptophyta > Magnoliopsida > Asterales > Asteraceae > Scalesia > Scalesia atractyloides. The sequence goes on from CAMTDV010000003.1 coordinate 88,191,666, forward strand.
TAATAGTTCTTGTTTGATTTATGAGGATTAGGGCTAGGGTTCATATTAGATCTAGTTTGGGAAGCAGGGACTTTTTCCAGCAAATTTTAACCATAAATTGTAATCAGAATCCTTCAAAACCATGTGGTTAGCTCAGGTGGTGGTTGTTTTGGGTCGTGTAATGGGGTAACAAGGCTCCTGAGATAAAGGAACTCATAGGATGGGGAGGAAAAGTTGGGTGGGTGGTGGCCTGGTGATGGTGGTTTGTCGGGGGTGGGGAGGTTGGCCGGAAAGAGGCGGAGGTTGTCGGAGGAGGCAGAGGTGGTGGGTTGATGGTGAAAGTTATGGTGGTGGTAGGGTTTTTAGAGAGAGATAGCAGGGTGAAGATGAGGGGTGGATGATCTTTATATATTTTTTTATTTTTTTATTGTTCAGGGGTAATCTAGTAATTTCACAAGCACTTAACTGAGAAACTTAACATGGGTTAGTGATAAGGATCACCCGAGTGCAAAAATTACAACTATTAGGACCAAGCGTGTAATTAGTGAACCATTGGGACCAAGTCTGCAAATTTTCGCAAACCACAGGGACCAACCAAGCATTTAACTCTTTTATTAATTGAAAAATTTTTAAGCCAGCTTAAACTCATATCCACTACATGTAGAGAACCAACCTCAAAAAGAAAGAAAGACGATCTATGGAGTTATGGCTTACAAGTTTTGAACTTTAGACCATATTTGAAGAATCATTTCCGCGTTGCAGACGCTTGGGGTTAACAAAAATAGTAAAATGGTACCTACTGAGTTTTATGTTAGGTAGAATTTGATTTATACTAGTTCAGCTTTGTTATTAGAAATGTGTTAACATCGCTACAATTTTTTTAACATGTTTAAATTAAGATAAAACAATTACAGTTTTTCAGTAAATTTTTTTTGGAAAACAATGTGACAAAATATTATATTACTGCAAAGTCAAAATTTAAAATTCAAAGCAAATATAGAACACCTATTTTGACTTTAATTTATATTGAGCCATTCCAAAGAATAAAAGTCTCTTAACCTTTATTTGTTACTAAATACTATATATAGTCGCTTAATATGGTTACATAACAAAGGCTACAAATATAACATTTATTCTTATCGTCTTCATCATTAACAATGATGTGTTAGTACCTAACAACTTATCTTTTATTGGGTTTATGAAATTTTTTAAAGTCAAACATTCAAGTAGTCCATCAAGAGGTAAAGAAAATGGGAAAGTGCTTGAAATGATGTCTCACATTAACTAAAGACACTTTAATAATGAAAAATGATAAATGTATAATTTGTGGAAATAAAAAAAAGTCTAAAATAGCATGTTAACGATCCACCTAATATACTCTAGAAAAAAAAATTATAAGTCTAAACTTATTTTCGTACGGAGGCAACAAAATACGTATTATATCAATCTATTCGTGTTAGACATGACATGTTAAACCCAACTATATATTTGGAAAATGACAATTTAACTAAATGTGTCATTTATTTAATCACTAACATTAATATGTTTAATAAACAGCTACACAACATGACATGTTTAACACGATCAAATATAATCAATTATATTAGTGATCAACCCAAATATATTTAACAGAAGAGTTACAATATAACATTTTTACATTCTTAGTGTGGTTAATTTACTTTTTACGAATTTATAATCACTCTACAACAAGATTGAGAATACATTTACTATAATTGATATAATCCTCAAGATCTCAAATTATAAATCGTTGTAAAGTAATATAGCTTTTTAAAAAGTATGTCTTTTTTTTTAATACAACGATGAGATTGTTAACAAATACACAATCAAATAAATACTATTAAGTTTATTAAAAGGGTTTCTATAATAGCATGTTCTATTTTCGTCTTTGTTCTTAAAAAAAGTTAAAATTAGCATCCCTGCTCTTTGCTATTGTTCGCCGGTAAATTTATGATAATTTCACTTTCATTCCCTTCTACTATTTAATGATGATTAGCTAAGAGTAGAACTCTAGAAAACAGACTACGCTAAAGACGTTGATGGGGACTATGATAGCCGGAGGGCCAACTGCCTTTTGGCTCTGACGATAATTTCAACAGCATGATTTCCACAACACAACACGTTTAACATGATTAAATATAAGCACTTAATAACCATGACTGATACAACTCACTTAACACATTAACAATAACAGTAATAACAATATATAACTAACACGATTAAATAAAAGGAAAATAATGTAAATTGACATTTTGTCTTAGTTTTTTTTTTTTTTTTGCTAAAATAGATATTAATCACTCTTCCACTAAAAATTAACATATTCAAAAGCAATCAATCGAAAAAATCACATAAACTCCTGGCTAAGAAAGCTAGAATTTAGCTAACATAAAAAACTTTGAAAAACATAACGGTTCATAAAATCAACCAAGCAAAACAATACATGTGTAAAGCACCAACTATAATTTAGCCACCCCTTTATATGTGTATTGGTTTAATTGGTTGTTTTATATCCGTAGTACTTTTCAAGGATTTTTATATCAGTTAAACCATATATTTTCTCAGCCAACTTATGTTATATGGTGGTTTTTAATTGGTTGCTTTTGGATATATATAATTATAGTCTACCAAAATATAATATTTATGTCTGCTAAATTCAATATTTATTTTGGTTTAAAAGTGGATAATCAGGCCTTACAATAAAAGTTATATTCTATAGAATCCTCAACAAACCCTGTCCCCTAGTTAAGAAAGAAAGTTAATTATGACATACTCAGCTATTTAAAAATTTGTTAATGTATGTAGTTTTGATAACCATGTCGAGCACATGTCGTGTTGACACGTTAATTAAACATGTTATATATCATAAATGGAGGGTATGGTCCCAAAATCTTTACGCCTGCGCAAGGAACCATACCCTCAACAACAACATACTACAAGAATTACTTTGCGCGCAATGTGCAACGGTGGGCCATTCTTGAAACCAATAGGTTGCCTAACGAACCTAGCGCACTCAGCGCAAAGGCAAGTTAGACCAACACCAATAGGTCGTATAACGAACCTTGCACACTCAGCGCAACGCAAGTTAGACCAACAAATGCTGGTCACACAACGAGCCTTGCGCACTCTGCACAACGGCAAGTTAGACCTGGAAATATAAGTCACACAATGAACCTTGTGTATTTGGCACAACGGCAAGTTTGACTTAGACGCGCAGACCACTTAACCCTGCGCAGACCAAACAACTCTCTAGCCGCGAAGTCCCAAACCTTGCAGAGGACATGTCACACCCCGACCCGCAGCGGAAATGGTGATCGGGGCATGATTGGGTTTTCATCAAAGCTCATGACATTTACTATAAAGTTTTATATTTATTATTTCTTTTTAAAGGAGAACATTACAATCAATCATACAATCTATACATTTTTCAAAACTTCATTATTTTTCTTCTAAGGCAATTTCTACGTGTTCCTTGCTTCAACCTGCCCACCTGTATCATGTGTAAAAATAGGGTTTTTGGGTCAACAAAAAGTTAGCGAGTGAATCCTATGAAAACATTTAAACGTGTTTATTGTATCGTTTATAAAATAAAGTGCATAACCACATATGAGTAAACGTAGATGTAAATTTAATCACAAAACACATAATATTAATTAATGCACACGCACACACCAAATAAATGATTTTGAGGCATACGATGTTCAACTCGTCTCCCACGAGGAACTGATGGGCCTAATGAATGATTTTGATGCACGCGATGTTCAACTCGTCTCCCACGAGGAACTGATGGGCCTAATCAATGATTTGCACGCAACTTGACAATATGTAAACACACGTCACAACAAACAATATTTACATTATAAGTTTAGATCATATAATGGTAATAGCACGAGTTTGAATAAGCGAATTAATTTAAGCGACACATGATACACCCCAAAACATGAATAAAAAGGGGAATTTGTAAGAATTCACTCACAGTGGTTGCGTTTCTTGGATTGACGATGAATGCGCACGAATTTGGATTTAACCACGAGAGAAACTAACATAAATAATAACATAATAATTCGATAAATAAATAAACTTTTATTTGAGATTAATATTTTTAATTAGTGTTCTTAATGGGATTGTTAGATTTATTTTTGTGAGTTTAAGGAAAATTTCTAACTTCAAAAATATTATTTTTAAGTGTTTTTAATTGATTTTTAAATAAAATAAATAAATAAAAAGAAAATAAAATTTTTGACTTTTTGACCGTTGACCGTTTGGACTGTGTTTAATTATGCGCTGAGTGAGGTTCGAACTCGTGACCTCCCGTACGCGTGCACGCAGCTCTACCAACTGAGCTACGTGTCTAACCCGAAATATTTCTGATTTTAATTATATTTATATACTATTTGAATTATTCAGAATTTTATTTAATTAAAAAGGTTTTTAAACTAATCGAACCGGTGTGAGAGTCTGGACTCGAACCCGCGACGTGCTTTATGCTTTTGCACACAGTCCACCACTGGACTGTGTGTCTAACCTGGTTACTATTCCGGTTTTTATTATATTTATACACGTATCACGTGCTTCAGGATTTGGTTTTTATAAAAAGAGTATGGTATTGCAGTGGATCGGAGCACAACAGACTTGAACCGGACTCATCCTGCGACTATAGCCTTGTGTTGCACACAGCCCGACCAACTGGGCTGTGTGACTAACCCGAATGATAAGTGATTTTTATTTCTCTTATATACTTACTGTCAAGTTTCATATTTGGGTTTTATAAAAAGGTTTGAATGTTGTGACGAATCGAAACAAGAACAGAGTCGAACCCGAGACCTTGATTTAAATTTGCACACAGTCCACCACTGGACTGTGTGTCTAACCTGGTTTTATAACCGGTTTTATTTATACATATACACTATATAAACTTCATCTTCTTCCTGTTTAATTCTCAGTATTCGAACTCAACTGCTAAATCAGAAATCTAGTATACTTTAGTAAATTAAATGATAAAGGACATGGATCAAAAGATTATACCTATCAGAGTTGAATTGAAATCCTCCGGTGATGATTCCGGCGAGTAACTGAGGATTCCGGCGACTTGCAGAGAATTCCGGCGAAGTTCAACTTGCAACAGAGGCTCTACCAGAAGTTTGAGGTGAGTGCGGTGCTTTCTGTCTGAGCTCTAGAAGTCTTATTTTAGAGTAAGGCAGAGAAATGAAATGGGTTCGGTTTTCCGGTGACCAATTCCGACGAAATTGGAAATCTCCGGCGACGAGTTTCTGAGCACTTCAACTACGAAAAAGTGTGCGGTCTTGAGCGAAAGAATTCCTGGAAGGTTGAGGGGGGTATTTATAGGGTAGAACAGGATGTATTGGGTCGGTATTTTGTCTTGATTCGCGGTCAAAACTTTTCTGGCGGTTACGACTGAAATTGGGGTTAGACATCGGTTATAACCGATGTCGAAGTTATTTCACGCGTTTAGTCAAAGAAAAACGATCGTGATTTGCGAAATCGTCGGTATTTCCGGCGACTGCAGATTGGGCGCGCTGATTTCCGGATTTTGATTTCGAGTTTTAATTTAAGTATTATTTGTTTCAGTATATTAACAAAGAAGGCAAGTGGCGGAGCGGTGTGTTGTGCGTTTGTTGAAGCGGGTGACCCGGGTTCGAAACCCGGCGTCTCCTTTTATTTTTTTATTCCTTATTTATTATTAATTTTTAATTATAGATTTTAAATTCTAATTTATTTATTAATTATGTATCGTTTAAAATTAATTTGGGCATTAAATAAGCAACGAAAATTTTTAACTGGATATTCGATTAATAAAACGAAGCGGGTTTTGGAAACCCGTTTTTTGACGGATGTTACAGTATCCCCTACTTTTAGAAATTTCGTCCCGAAATTTAAGTAGTAGTGGTATATTTGACTTGAAGGGAGGATGTTTTAATTTGACAATTACATAATTAGAAGAGGGTGAGAGTTTAAATCTTATTTGAGGCGGTAACGTTCCTAGTAAGGGTTGAATACCCGGCTACAGAAATCGCTTTTTGATGCCTAAAGTATAAGAATACGGAACATGGATAAACAGAGTTGATTGACTAAGCATGATTTTATGCATATGAGTTTTGAGAGATTTGATACGTTTGGAAAGATAAGGTTATATCATATAATAAAACTTCAACCATGACGATACTAAATCTGTAACACCCGTAAAAAAAACCGGATTTACCAAACCCGCTTCGTTTATTAACCGAACAACCAGTTAAAAATTTCGTTGCGTATTTAATGCTCAAATTAATTTTAAACGATACATAATTAATAAGTATATTAGAATATAAAAGTTAAATTTGAAAAGGTATTAAAAATAATGAAATAAAAATAAAAGGCTGAAGCCGGGTTTCGAACCCGGGTCAACCAGATGTAAGCAAAGAATTAACTCACACGCGCTCAACCACTCCGCCACTTGTGTTTCTTGTTCATTATTGGAAACAATTAATTCAAATATCACAATCTTGATTTCAAATCGACGCGCCCAAATCGCAGTCGTCGGAAATCCCGACGATTTCGCCTTTCACTGACGGTTTCTTCTGATTTAACCGAAGCATTAACCTCAACATCGGTTATAACCGATGTCCAGTCCGCGACATCAGTCATAACCGCCGGAGAAATTATTGACCGACGAATCAAGACGGTAATCGGACTAAATTCATCGATGTTCTTCCCTATAAATACACCCACAAGCTGCTGATAACTTTTTCGCTCACAATCACACAAATTCTCGACGTAATTTCACTCGCCGGAAACTTTCTGCAACTCGCCGGAAAACCGAACCCCTTCACCTCTGTGCCTTACTCTAAAAACAGAACATCTAGAGCTCATACCGAAGTCACCCACACTCACCTCAAACTTCTTGAAGAACCTCTGCCGCAAGATACACGTCGCCGGAATAACCTGCTGTCATAGGAAACTCGCCGGCGGAACAGGGGATCTCTGTTCGGTATATCTTACACCTAATCTCTCTCGTTTTTATTAATCTCATATGTAGCTAATTACAACTTACTAAAAGAAATTGATTAATCTGTCGAAACAGTCGGACATTGGTTCTGGGTTAAGTTTAACGAAGAAGATGAAGTTTTCGGTTATATATATATTTAATTTAAATCAAGTTACATCTCGGGTTAGACACACAGTCCAGCGGTGGACTGTGTGCAAATAAACACGCATACGTCCCGAGTTCGATCCTTGACACACGCACACTCGCTTTAATAAAAATGTTCCTTTTTTTACTGAACCGGATCCACTTGCAAATAAATGTTAAGTTTAATGAAAACCGGAATAATAACCAAGATAGACACACAGTCCAGTGGTGGACTGTGTGCGAGTTTAAATCATACGTCGCGGGTTCGAGTCCAGGCTACCGCACCGGTTCTGGCAATTATCAAACTTTTTATATAAGGACAGAAATGAATTTATCTAGTTTGTATATAAGTATAATAAAAACCAGATTATTTACCAAGTTAGACACACAGTCCAGCGGTGGACTGTGTGCCAAACTAAACCACAGGTCCCGGGTTCGAGACCTGTGGCGAGCGCCGAGTCGATACATTAAATCTTTATTTTAAAATAAGTGATTTTCGGATTAACTTAATTAGTATATAAATATAATTAAAAACAGAAATATTTCGGGTTAGACACGTAGCTCAGTTGGTAGAGCTGCGTGCACGCGTACGGGAGGTCTCGGGTTCGAGTCCTGCCCGACGCATACATATACACAATAAAACCGGTCAACAAGTCAACGGTCAACAAGTCAATGGTCAACAGTCAAAAATCAACATTTTTTATACTTTTATTTATTTATTTAAATTAAAAATACTTAAAAACAACATTTTTAAAGTTAGAAAATAGCCTTAAACTCACAAAAATATATCCAATAATCCTACTAAAAATTGATCAATAAAATCCGCTTATTTACCGAACCATTATGTTATTATCTAGGTTAGTTTCACTCGTGGTTAAATCCAACTTCGTTGCGCATTCAACATCATCAACCGAACGCACCCACTGTGAGTGAATCTTACAACTCCCCTTTTTAATTACACGTTTTGGGGTGTATTATGTGTCACTTAAACTAATTCATTTATTCAAACTCGTGCCATACCATAATATGATTTAAACTTAGAATGTAAATATTGTTTGTAGTTATGTATTACTTATTGTCAAATTGTATGCAAATTATTTGTTAGGCCCATCAGTTCCTCGTGGGAGACGAGTTGAACAACGCGCGCCTTAAAACTCATCCATTAGGCCCATCAGTTCCTCGTGGGAGACGAGTTGAACAACGCGTGCCTCAAAACGATCAATTGTTGTATGTGTGTGCAATATCTAATATTAAGTGTTTTGTGAATATATTTACATTTACATTTACTCATATGTGGTTATGCACTTTATTTAATAATCAATTCAATAAACTTGTTTAAATGTTTTTCATAGGATTCACTCGCCAACTTTTTGTTGACCAAAAAACCATTTTTACACATGATACAGGTGAACAGGATGAAGCAAGGAAAACATAGTAAATGCCTTAGAAGAAAATAATGAAGTCTAGAATGATGCGTAGAACATGATGTAATTATGATTGTATATTTCCCTTTAAATTGTAATAATAAATATGAAACGTTATAATAAATGTCATGAGCTTTGATGATAACCCAATCATGCCCCGATCACCTTTTCCGCTGCGGGTCGGGGTGTGACAAAAACCTACATGGAACCTCTCATAACCGCCTGACAATGCTTCTGATCTTTTGACAAGAATACTTATATATAGGAAGTACCAGCGGCGTATCCACCATACCCTTGTCAAATTTTCATTGACTTTGTCAGTAAGTTATGATTAGTTCTATATGACTCTAAAACATAAACAAACACAACAGCCAAAGCTTGAGTCTCAAATCTGAAAGGATACATGATTGCATGATGACAATACCTCTATCGTTTGTTATGATGAAGGGGTTAGTCTATGTAAAAGTGAGACACAACCCAACTTCTTTGAATGATGAGATTGAGATACGTCGAGATGTATGATGATATGAATGTTAAATCAGTGAGTATAAAACAAACTTGAAATAGTAATTCGCATTAAGATTCTTGGATACATAAATTTCAAATTTATAATTGAGATACGTATAGATTGAGATAACATAAAGAAAACATAAAAACTAGACGGTTGGAGTTGAGTCTTGATTCTTGGTGAGGGAAGACTAGTTGGGTGGTTCGTTTGGGCCGTTATTATCTTCAACAGGATTGGCGTTGATGTTGTAAGCTCTTCCTCTTGCTGGCGGTGGAGCTGGGTTTGCTTGATTTACTTGGTTAACTGGGTTTGCTTGAGCTTGGGCGTTTATGATGTTAACCAATCGAGGGCACGTGTTTCTAAAATGGGTAGGGTCGCCACAATTAAAACAAGCTCGAACATATGGAAACATAGGGTATTGGGGTTGTTGATATGTTTGGATCATGTTTTAAGTAGGGGTGAGGTTTGGTTTTGAGAGGCGCGACAAGCCTTGCTCAAATGACCATAGCGTCCACAATTCGCACATAGTCGACAAGGTAAGGTAGATGGATGGTGATAAAAACAGGTGTTGCATTGAGGGTGAGGTCCAATGTAAGGTTTCTTATTTGGGTAAGTTGAGTTGGGTGCTACTTGAGTGATTGTGATAGCTTGGAGGGGTACGGCTTGTGAAGCTGGTTGATTGTGTTAAGTGACAGCGAAAATTTGCCCATCTCGTTTTCTCTTAGAAGTGGGTTGAGAAGTGGATTCGGTTTGGGTGGAGTTTGAGGTTTCAGTTGATGCTCTATCCTTCTTCTTCTCCTCCTTGAAGTCCTTATTTCGTATGCGGTTTTCGGTGAGCTCTGTAGCTAATTCCATTGCTACTTCCAAAGTTGCAGGTGTGGTACTTATTACAGGGTCTTGAATTTTTGAAGGAAGACCTCGAATGTAGTGCTCGATCAAACGGTAGAGGGGAGTGAACAAGTTGGGGACCATCTGATTTAACTCAAGGAATCTCTTGTTGTACGTGGTGTGGTCGCCTTCCTTTTGTTTCAAAGAATAGAACTCATCCTCTAATTTCTTGATTTCGCTTCTTGGACAGAAACGTCTTGTCATGATCTCTTTCAGCTCTTCCCAAGTCAAAGTCATAACATTCTCAGCACCTCGCTTGGCCTTCTCTGTATTCCACCATGTAAGTGCTACTCCGAACAAACGACCGGTAGCATATCGCACCTTGCGATCATCGGGACAGTCGCAATTGAGGAAAGTGTTTTCCATCTCCTCAAACCAATGGAGGAGAGCGGTGACACCTTCAGTCCCTTCGTATTTTGGAGGATCGCAAGATTTGAAATGCTTGAAGGTGCATTTAGTGACTTTTGGGGGAGGATTGACAGTGTTTTGATATTCTTGGTGGATTGGGTTGACTGGATTAGCGGTAAGGGCCTGTTGTACTTGAATTACGATGTTGGGTATTACGGCAGCCATTTGTTGAGCGATTTGGGCAGCCATGCGCTCGCGGGTTTTTCCTATCTCATTTTTCTACGAGAGAGGCTAGAAGACATCTACAAGAAACACGTATCAAGAGTATGAGTTTGACGTTTTAGGGATCATGTGTCGTATTTCGGAATGAACATTCATAAAATAAATGAAAAATAATAAATTTACTACATCCATAGGATGTCTTGGGCTTTGCTCGTAATTAGGCCTTGCATGCCGCCATACTTCACCTTCGTAATCATGTGGGCCCCCATGATTACCGGTCTTTCATATGGTTCGCATGTTTTAGCCTGGTAACGTACACTAAAACCCGGAGAAATCGAGAAATATGTATGTAATGTATGAAATTCGGAGTGCATCTAGGTGTGGACACGGTGACACCTCAAAGTGGGGTTAGTTCGAACGACGTTTGGTGTGGCATGCTTTGGCCTAATAGGTCCTTCGTACTCTCATCGTTAGTCCCCAGGTAGGCAAACTGGTCCGTTATATTGGATTTATACGAATGCCAACCTAGACAGGACGTTCCGACTACCGGTACTTGTACCCTTACAGTTACTACATGCCCGTCGTAGAACTCACTTTGATGAGATTGAAAAACGAAAAATGCGACAAAATCTTGAATAAAGGAATATGAGGATGACTTGAATATGTGAACATTGAAATATGCGTGATGAATGTATATGTAAGCATGTTATGTTTGACAATAAGTATAACTTATTAAATATCACACAATATGATAGTGGAAGTGTTTGCATGCATTTGTGTATGTAATAAATACGAAACAAATAAACATCATGAGTTTGCATGTAACCACATAAACAATTAAAATCTAATCAACTATAGTATAGGCTCTAAGGGTCTAATAACATATCCTATATCCCTATAGTCAAAAGCTCTGATACCAATCTGTCACACCCCGACCCGCAGCGGAAATGGTGATCGGGGCATGATTGGGTTTTCGTCAAAGCTCATGACATTTACTATAAAGTTTCATATTTATTATTTCTTTTTAAAGGAGAACATTACAATCAATCATACAAGTACAACATGTTCTATACATTTTTCAAGACTTCATTATTTTTCTTCTAAGGCAATTTCTACGTGTTCCTTGCTTCAACCTGTCCACCTGTATCATGTGTAAAAATAGGGTTTTTGGGTCAACAAAAAGTTGGCGAGTGAATCCTATGAAAACATTTAAACGTGTTTATTGTATCGATTATAAAATAAAGTGCATAACCACATATGAGTAAACGTAGATGTAAATTTAATCACAAAACACATAATATTAATTAATGCACACGCACACACCAAATAAATGATTTTGAGGCACGCGATGTTCAACTCGTCTCCCACGAGGAACTGATGGGCCTAATGAATGATTTTGAGGCACACGATGTTCAACTCGTCTCCCACGAGGAACTGATGGGCCTAATCAATGATTTGCACGCAACTTGACAATATGTAAACACACGTCACAACAAACAATATTTACATTATAAGTTTAGATCATATAATGGTAATAGCACGAGTTTGGATAAGCGAATTAATTTAAGCAACACATGATACACCCCAAAACATGAATAAAAAGGGGAATTTGTAAGAATTCACTCACAGTGGTTGCGTTTCTTGGATTGACGATGAATGCGCACGAATTTGGATTTAACCACGAGAGAAACTAACCTAAATAATAACATAATAATTCGATAAATAAATAAACTTTTATTTGAGATTAATATTTTTAATTAGTGTTCTTAATGGGATTGTTAGATTTATTTTTGTGAGTTTAAGGAAAATTTCTAACTTCAAAAATATTATTTTTAAGTGTTTTTAATTGATTTTTAAATAAAATAAAAAAATAAGAAGAAAATAAAAATTTTGACTTTTTGACCGTTGACCGGTTGGACTGTGTTTAATTATGCGCTGAGTGAGGTTCGAACTTGTGACCTCCCGTACGCGTGCACGCAGCTCTACCAACTGAGCTACGTGTCTAACCCGAAATATTTCTGATTTTAATTATATTTATATACTATTTGGATTATTCAGAATTTTATTTAATTAAAAAGGTTTTTAAACTAATCGAACCGGTGTGAGAGTCTGGACTAGAATCCGCGACGTGCTTTATGTTTTTGCACACAATCCACCACTGGACTGTGTGTCTAACCTGGTTACTATTCCGGTTTTTATTATATTTATACACTTATCACGTGCTTCAGGATTTGGTTTTTATAAAAAGAGTATGGTATTGCGGTGGATCGGAGCACATCAGACTCGAACCGGACTCATCCTGCGACTATTGCCTTGTGTTGCACACAGCCCGACCAACTGGGCTGTGTGACTAACCCGAATGATAAGTGATTTTTATTTCTCTTATATACTTACTGTCAAGTTTCATATTTGGGTTTTATAAAAAGGTTTGAATATTGTGACGAATCGAAACAAGAACAGAGTCGAACCCGAGACCTTTATTTAAATTTGCACACAGTCCACCACTGGACTGTGTGTCTAACCTGGTTTTATAACCGGTTTTATTTATACATATACACTATATAAACTTCATCTTCTTCCTGTTTAATTCTCAGTATTCGAACTCGACTGCTAAATCAGAAATCTAGTATACTTTAGTAAATTAAATGATAAAAGGACATGGATCAAAAGATTATACCGATCAGAGTCGAATTGAAATCCTCCGGTGATGATTCCGGCGAGTAACTGAGGATTCCGGCGACTTGCAGAGAATTCCGGCGAAGTTCAACTTGCAACAGAGGCTCTACCAGAAGTTTGAGGTGTGTGCGGTGCTTTCTGTCTGAGCTCTAGAAGTCTTATTTTAGAGTAAGGCAGAGAAATGAAATGGGTTCGGTTTTCCGGTGACCAATTCCGACGAAATTGGAAATCTCCGGCGACGAGTTTCTGAGCACTTCAACTACGAAAAAGTTTGCGGTCTTGAGCGAAAAAATTCCTGGAAGGTTGAGGGGGGTATTTATAGGGTAGAACAGGATGTATTGGGTCGGAATTTTGTCTTGATTCGCGGTCAAAACTTTTCCGGCGGTTACGACTGAAATTGGGGTTAGACATCGGTTATAACCAATGTCGAAGTTATTTCATGCGTTTAGTCAAAGAAAAACGGTCGTGATTTGCGAAATCGTCGGTATTTTCGGCGACTGCGGATTGGGCGTGCTGATTTCCGGATTTTGATTTCTAGTTTTAATTTAAGTATTATTTGTTTCAGTATATTAACAAAGAAGGCAAGTGGCGGAGCGGTGTGTTGTGCGTTTGTTGAAGCGGGTGACCCGGGTTCGAAACGCGGCGTCTCTTTTTATTTTTTTATTCCTTATTTAATTTTTAATTATAGATTTTAAATTCTAATTTATTTATTAATTATGTATCGTTTAAAATTAATTTGGGTATTAAATAAGCAACGAAAATTTTTAACTGGATATTCGATTAATAAAACGAAGCGGGTTTTGGAAACCCGTTTTTTGACGGATGTTACAGGACAAGACAAACATAAGAGCAACTGATAATCTTGGGAACAAAATGACTTAATCCCTACAACTCTGCGCTGGCCAGAAAGCACTGAAAGCTACGCAGATGGGAAAAGCGTAGAGAGACGTTGACTATATACAAGAGTACAAAGTGGCAGAGCTATGATAAGTTGTGTCAGACTGCGTAGCATGAACAGTAATGCAGAGGCCAGATTGTACACCAACCATACTCACGCCAGTGACTGTCACACATTCTTCACTCTCGGCTGATGACATGTCTGACACTAGGGACAACTGCCATTACACGTGGCACCATTCAACATCCGACAAAGCACACATCCTGCCAGAGATCATTTAATGATCGATGCAGAGGGACAAAACGGATATCCCTGGTCGTCTCGGCCAGGCCCAAGGCCCATCAGCCCATCTCCTACACCTACCTATTTTCGGCTATAAAATAAGGGTTACACCACAAGGTAAAATATCTACAATCTGTTCATACGAGCTTACTCATTACTTACTTGCTATTACCTTGCAATACCAAATACTTATTCTTACGCTGGAGTGTGGTCACGGAGAAAACCCTCCCCTTTTCCCGTGACGAGGCTAACGACGTTGCTAGTTTCGCAGATCAGCTCAAAATGAGATCACCTAGAAGAGCGAACGGGAGACAACCTTTTATGGAGAAAAACTAGGCTGTAATTAAGATATTTCCGGATACCTCTCGGTTCAGACCAGTGTTTCTTCAATAAATGTGTTTGATAGGTTCAATTTGTTTAAACAATCTTTTAATCATGACACTAATGTGTCTACTAACCCAGTTCAAAACACTAGATATCATCACCACTTTAGTAAAATAGTAGAAGCTTTGTGACTTTTGAGAAAAATCAGGATTTAATTCTTTATTAGATGAATTTAGTGTAATTTAGGATAAATGAATATATAACTTTGACGCTAAAAAAGTAAATAAAAATAGGAGACCGTTTTATTTCGGGCTTTTTTGAGTCTAAATGTCTAATTGTATCGTCAATCGTCGTATATGTCTAATTTTGTAATTATCTACTTTGATATTATTATTATTATTTATTATTATTATTATTATTATTATTTTGAATATTCTAGTGGTCTGAAAATCTCCCTGAAAAGGTACGGAGAACACATGTTGCCTCTCATGAAGGATCATCGCTTCAAGTCAATCACACATATTTCACCTCAAAACCCTAAAATACTTCCAAATATAACAACATTCATCTTCAAATCTTCAATCTCTCTAAAATCAGATCACAATTTGTTCAATAACTGTGAGTTTTACTGAAAAATTCAACAAAAACGTTACAGAATACGGTTATCTGTTGTCAGTTTGTGCTTAATCGTGTTTAGAACAAGTAGAAGTTGAATTCAGCAATGGCGTCAAGTCACGGTGGATTGAAATCTATAAAATCGACTTCGAAGTACTCGAATTCGCCGGCGTCTTCTACGACGTCGTCTTCGAAGCATGTTCCAGAAGTTTCGGTTGATAATATGAGCTCTCCGGCTTCGTCTGGTAAGAGTAAGCCGCGGAACTTTCAGCCGGAGAGTTTTCCGGTGAGTTCTGAGAGATCGAAGGAGAATGTCACGGTTACGGTCCGGTTCCGGCCGCTCAGGTGATTTTACTGTGTTGATTTTTAGGTTAAATGTGATATTATTTGATTTCATTGCGGTTAGTTTACGCTAGAAGTGATATTATTTTTGTTTCCGGTAGTCCTAGGGAAATACGGCAGGGGGAGGAGATTGCGTGGTATGCAGATGGAGAAACGATTGTCCGGAACGAACATACGCCGTCGATAGCTTATGCATACGGTATGGTATCTTGTGGACTACTGGACTTATGGTGAAGTTTATACTTGTATAGTTGTGTTTAGTAGTTGAACTTATTGAGTTAAAGTCATACTTGGTAATAACATGTTAGGTAAATAACACAAGCTTGATAGCCAACACAAAGTAGTATTTTAGAACTCGGATAGTTGGATTCCATGCTGGCAAACACTAGTCTGTAACCGGTATCGGTGTACAAGAGAGCAGAAAATGAATTAAACAAACTAATGACTAGTTAAGCTGAGTTGTAAGAACATAGAAGAGATAAAAAATGTATATGGAGAAAATTATGACAGAGTTGGATACTGTTGTTTGGCGTTTTGAGGTTCAGAGATTCTACCGGAACGCCGTTGTATTTTTTTCTGGATGATCTACGGTTACTCAAGTAGAGTCAAAAGCTGAACTGGGCTGAAGATTTTTCTAGTTTAGCTAATTATAAGCATTCCTCACAATACCTTTAGTGGTCAAGCTCAAATTGAAGAACATGAATATGTGCGCGAAAATCGATAATGTCAATATGGGCATGTGTTAAGTATACAAGGTTTTTATGCCAAGCCAAAATATAGATTGAAGTTTTACTATTGTAGATTCTTTTATAGATTTTTTGAATCTGAGTAATGGTTTTGACTTTTGACCATATTAGTCGAACTCAAGCCATTATCTCCATGAATCAGTATGGCTTTTTTATGTTCTCATATAGTCATGTTAGGAGACTAAATCAACCGTTTGGGATTCGTTCAAAAGTGTGTAATATGGTTTCCATGTGCTTCCATTCGTTCTTTATGCATATCAGTTTTCTAAAGCTTCATTGTAAACAGCATGATCTGCGGTTGATCAGGTTAAGCATCAATGACTACAGGTTTTAGTGTTCTACTTTGGAATAGCAGCGAAATATATTTTAGCCAGGTCAATATACTTGCAATATATCAGAATTATGCATCCAACCAATGAGGTGCTATATAGTAAGAGTAGAGGGCTAATTAATGTTTAAACTCGTTTAATCACCTTCAGCAATCAAAACCGTTTAGAATATGATTCCTAAGGATGAGTCTTGGTTCATCTTTTAGTCCTATATAAGATCTCTGGATGAAGGAACATACTATCGCTAGCTTTTTGTTGTATCATCTTTGGTTTAGTTTTCAACATTTCTTTCGTAGGTAGATGTGGTTGATTATATTTTTAGATCCAAATTTGGTGCATTTCACAATATTCTTCCACTTTCACATCACAAATATATCTAGCTATGGTTCCTTTGAAACCTGGATATCTCGATTAACATTGTAACTCTCATCCTTTTTCGTATGCAGATCGGGTGTTTGGACCTACCACGACAACACGTCATGTGTACGATATTGCCGCACATCATGTTGTTGGTGGTGCTATGGAAGGTGTTAATGGTATGTAAATTTGTTACCATTTGCAATATATGTATTTGAATTAGTTCTTAACGGTATTGCCACTGGATGGGGTGGATCTGAACTAGAAGAGCATGTATAGCATCTATTAATTATTGTTCTAAATATCTGGAGCTCTTGTGCAGGTAAAGTTTTGGTTCATTAATGAATAAAGCTAGCACCCCTTTTCTATAGACTATACATTAAGTTCATTTGCATATAACTGTAACTTAAGCATTCGCAGACCAGTAGTATTTTAATCTTAGTTGTTATTAATTCACTGTATATGCCTGCATTACCTCACATAAATGTTCTTTGATCTACTTCAATGTCAGGGACTATCTTTGCATATGGTGTTACAAGTAGTGGAAAGACTCACACCATGCATGTAAGTACATTTTTTCCTTTTCATGTAAAATTGTAGCTTGTTCTTATTAGCTTCAGATTTCCAGTTTCTAAGCTTAAAGTTTCAACTTCCATAAGCCACATGAATAAATGAACCTTAAAGCTGTTACGATATTTGTGTGTTATGCATTCCAATGTTATTATTTGTTTTGATTGTATTTGTTATATGAACAAATCAGGGCGATCAGAGGTCTCCTGGAATAATCCCATTGGCGGTAAAAGATGTTTTTAGTATAATTCAAGAGGTGCGTATTGCTAAATTTTTAATACCATATATGCAAGTTATACTTATTTTAAGAGAATTTTCTGATATACTGATAATCTTTATGTATATTCAGACTCCAAGTTGTGAATTTCTCCTTCGTGTTTCATATTTGGAAATCTATAACGAGGTATGATTCTGTACAATCTTTTCCGGCGCTCACTACTTGTTAAGTAAACCTGATCTTTATATATTCATTCCTGATAACGGGTCGGTGACTCGGTCCTACCTTTGCCACTATCTTCATCTGCTTTAAATGCCTTTTTCAATCTCAATTATAATCCATGCAGGCTTTTCTTTTTATGTGACTGCCTATATCCGTGTTGATTTTGATTATCAATTTTTTTAAATCTTTTTTCCATAGTTTCTTTGTATTTTATGTTGTGCATCAACTTATATTCTTGCTGTCCTTTGTATTTGGTTTCTTTGAAGTTCTTTAACTGTTGAAAGTAACTTGCCTATTGGCTACTGTATGCACTCTTTGAAACCACGCTGGTGCCAGTTTTCCTTAGTCATATATTGCAGATGCATTGGTCTCTTTTTATGTAATTTTGCAATCTTAACTTTTCCGTTTTGTTTTCAGGTGGTTAATGACTTACTGAATCCAGCAGGGCAAAATTTAAGAATAAGGGAGGATAGTCAGGTAATTTTGTGTATCACTCTGATACTTGCTTTCTCATTTAATCCCCTAGTTAGAAAGCATTCTGTTCTGCTTCTATCGGACCCTTAACGATTCTAAATGAGATTATGTGATGATTATTTTGCCCGTAGGGAACCTTTGTTGAAGGTGTTAAGGAAGAAGTTGTGTTATCTCCTGCTCATGCACTTTCCCTTATTGCAGCTGGAGAAGGTTCGTCTTTAGTTTTTGTTTGTGTTGGTCGCTTAAAATTTTTAGTTTTTGTTGTTGTTTTGGATTGGTATTGATGGAACAACATCTAATGAGATGGTTTCTACCGATGGTTAATTAACAATTTTTGTTGTTCCTTACATTTTTGAATGGTATTGATCTTCCATTCTTATGTTCTTTGCTATAACAGAGCACAGACATGTCGGTTCAACAAACTTTAATTTGCTCAGCAGCAGAAGTCACACAATATTTACATTGGTAACTTTCTAATTAGCTTATATAATCATTTTGATAATTTTACATGTTAAAGCCTTAAAGGCAGTTTCTTTTTGCACAAAACAATCAATCGAACACTATATACAGTGCCTGATGCATAGTGACTAAGGTATAAAAATAGTACAAGTACAATATATCATAGTTATTAAAGACGCTAGGCGCACTTAAGGCGCATAGGCTTCGCCTGGGGCCTAGGCGCAAAGCGCAAAAAAAAGCGAGGGCCTGAGAAAAATAAAGCGCATGATGAAAAACAAAATAAAAATATATTATGTATTAGAAAAGAATACTATTCTTCAAATAAAATAAACAAAATCTCTTATATAACACTTTATATCATCTATTTAGTACCAAAAGTTCTAAAATATCAGTGTATTAGTGTAGAAAAGTAGTTTTCCTTAGATAAAAGTAGAAATCTGGCTAGAATCTTGTCGGAATTTAGAGAAATTGGCAGGAAATTCTCCAGAATCTAGGAATATTGCCGGAATGTGCACTTGAACCGTCACCTGGAGAATGAAAGCGCAATTTCCTCGACTTATAGCGCAACTACCTCGCCTCGCCTGAAAAATGGGCCTAGGCGCAAGAGGCGATGGCTTTTAATAACTATGCAATATATGCATATAATTATATTAATCTGATTAGAATGCTTCTAAGGTGATCTAATCATCAACAATGGAGGATAAAACGTCAATGTAGGTTTGGCATCAGTTATGCTGTTATAGGAAACATAAAGTTGCATCGGTTATGAGTAATTAGAATATGAAATTGACTGGAAAAATAGTAGTTTTCCACTATGCTTGTACATACTCGTAAATAAGACGGACCCTCATTGCACATTTCACATTTCACATTTCATAACAAAATAGAATGATAAATGTATGCAGGTGTTTTTGGACTGAGCTTCTCTTTCTATGTAAACATTCACTATTACAGTACTGCTTGATCTTGTATTATCCGTGTTATTGTTTATCATTTTGTGTTTCTTCATACCTTTTGTTTTTCTGGTTAGTTTTTTGTTGATATTTCATTACTCTTCTACTTTGTAACAGACGATCGAGAGTAGCCCTTGTGGTGAATATGATGATGGAGGGGATGTTAACCTGTCACAGTTGGTATGCTTTTAACCCCACCTTTCATTTTCCCATTTCTGTTTCTATCAGTGTTCGGTTTGTAATTGGCTCTTAATTGCTTTTGTCTTTATTCGCCTTCTATTGCAGAACCTTATAGATCTGGCAGGTTCTGAGAGCTCTAAAGCTGAGACAGTTGGAGTTCGTCGAAAAGAAGGATCCTATATAAACAAAAGTCTTCTAACTCTTGGAACTGTGAGGCCTCAATCATTGCCATTATTTTTTCAGTGTAATAGTTTGCTCTATAAATGTCTACTTCTGGTCATGTTTATGTTCAAAACTCCCCCTGCAATAAAACATTACTATTTGTATGTGGTGAAAAAAGTAACAGGTATCATTACCCATAAGTTTCCCTCAACATTTCATATCATTTATACCTGAAACCTTTGGGCAACCAATTTCCTAATTTGTATTGGAATGACTGAACATTTGTGTGGTATAGTTGTATGAGTCTAATCTATGACAGACGTATTTATTGTTTGTGTTTTTATATTGATAGTTGTATCTCTTTTAGAGTTTGCTAACTCGAAACTGGTACAGGTTATATCAAAATTGACAGATGTTCGAGCAGCTCATATACCATACAGGGACTCAAAGCTGACTAGGATTCTTCAATCTTCATTAAGCGGTCATGGACGAGTTTCCGTAAGTCTTGCATATAAGTTTCAATTTAATCATGTATTAGGAAACACCGTCCTTTTGACCCATAATATCGTGCTTATCCGCGTTCTTTTATAGCTTATTTGCACCGTGACTCCCTCATCAAGCAATTCCGAGGAGACAGATAATACATTAAAGTTTGCCCACCGTGCAAAACACATTGAAATTCAGGCCGCACAAAATAGGGTATGGAATATGTATTATATCAAACCTTTGGTGCCTCAGAAGTTATCTTCTACTACAGTATAATAAAGCACACCTATCTTTTTGCAGATCATTGATGAGAAATCTCTTATCAAGAAATACCAAAATGAAATTCGATTATTGAAGGAGGAGCTAGAACAACTAAAAAGTGGCATTGTGGTAGTTCCTCAGTTTAAGGATAATGGAGGAGATGACATAGTTCTTCTTAAACAAAAGGTATCTTCTTTAAATACAATATTGCCTTCAACACATGTTTTTCTTTTTTATGTAACATGAGGTCATAGTGATAGAAGCCAAAGCATTCTTGTACAGCTGATGAAACCTTCAAGTTTTCACATTTCGTGAAACGACTTATAGGCCCCTAATGCGTATTTGATTTCATTTTTTCCAATTTCGTCAAAAGAAATGCAGAATGATGAAATTGCCCTTAATTTTTTTGGACAAGTTATCCTGACCACTCGTTGTAATAAAAATAAATTGTTACGGCCCGCGCTCCGTAGCGGGTTCGAAACGTAGATAAAAATAAGCAAATCACGAGAGTTAAAATTGTTTGATTTTTTTCGTGAATGGGCTGAACATGTCATTATTAAAGTTGAGGGGCTAAACATGTCATTATTAAAGTTGAGGGGCTAAACATGTCATTATTAAAGATGACAGGCTAAAGTTGTTTATTATTAAAGTTGAGAGGCTAAAGTTGTTTGATATAGTTAAGGGGCTAAACATGTTATTATTAAAGTTGAGGGGCTAAACTTGTCATTATTGAAGTTGAGGGGCTAAAGTTGTTTCTTATTAAAGTGAGGGACTAAACATATTATTATTAAAGTTGAGGGGCTAAAGTTGGTTAATGCCAAAGTTGAGGGGCCAAAGTTGGATGCTATTACAAACTTGCATATTTATAGTATATATAATTTTTGTTTTTCAATTTTATTGTCATATTTGTCAATTCACATGTTTTTGGCTGAAGTTGGTATAAATGGAACAAGATAAATACTTGGTTGGCCTATTAAGTAGTTTCAATATATGTGTGTTCCTTAATGAAAAAAAGTTGAATACTTGGGTTACGTTATCCCTTAAAATAATGAAAACTATGAAATAATGAAGAGAATTAGTCCTGAAATTGTCTAAACTTCACATCACTTTAAGAAGAAGCCGTTTTTTGTCATTTATTCATATTCTCATGGGTAATTTGATGTTTAAAGCTAGAAGATGGTCAAATGAAGCTGCAATCAAGATTGGAGCAAGAAGAAGAAGCTAAAGCTGCTTTGTTAAGCCGAATACAAAGGCTGACCAAATTAATTCTAGTTTCCACCAAGTCCTCACCCTCATCTAGACTTCCCCATCGGTCAACTTTAAGAAGACGCCATTCTTTTGGAGAAGAAGAGGTACTCTTCTTGATAATATTAACTGATTTCTTTCTCATTTTTCCATTTGCATCTGTAAACGTAATGTAACTGTTAGTGGTGGCAAGATGGGTGGGTCGAACAGGTTGGATAACGGATAAAAAGTTTGCGTTGAAACGGGTCATTTTGGGCCGGGTTGGCTTGACCTGCTAGTCCTCTTTGTTTATTTTTCAATTTTTTTATGAGTACACGGACAGTCCCTATGGTTTATCAAAATTTTGTATTTGGTCCCTAGCTTTCCAAAAGTACACGGATGGTCTTTGTGGTTTGCACTTTTGTAACGCATTTAGTCCCCAGCCAACAAATCTAAAGGTTTTAGCGTGTCCAAGTTAGGGACTAAATGTGTTACAAAGTGCAAACCACAAGGACCATCCATGTACTTTTGGAAAAAGCTGGGGACTAAATGTGTTACAAAGGCACAGGGACCATCTGTGTACTTTTGGAAAGCTAGGGACCAATTCCAAAATTTTGGTATACCATAGGGACCATCTGTTTACTTTACTCTTTTTTTATACAAAACAATATTGTTTGGGTAATAGTCTAAAATTTTCTATAAATTGATTCAGGAGGCTGTATCTTTAAAAATAGACCTTGGGCTACTTCCAACCCATATGACCACTCTCTTTTTTCTAAGTTTTTGAAGTGGCCTGTTTGAAATAAATGCATCCTGGATGACCCGTTTACAACCAAATGGTTGAAATTGCCACCTTTAGTACTTAGATAATCTAGACAATCTCTTGTGTTGCCCAGCTTGCATATCTCCCTCAACGAAAACGTGACTTAATTTTGGACGATGAAAACACCGAATTGTATGTTTCTTTTGATGGAAGTGTGGAAAATGATAACGATGCACTGAAGGAGGAGAAGAAGACCAAAAAACCTGGTTTACTTAATTGGTTGAAACCACGGGTGAGTTGTTACCTATCCAATAACAATAATTCTTTAATTATACCTTTTGAGGTTTATTAATAATTTTAATATTATTTCATTTAACAGAGACATCACAGTATATCTGGGGCTCTGACCAGTACCAGTGATAAGTCAAGTGGGGCCAAATCTATCAGCACACCTTCGACTCCTCAAGCAGATAATCCTACTGAATCCCGACATTCACACTCTTTGCCGACAGAATGCAGGTCTGCAGAATTCTCACCGGGGGCCCCACAAGATCAAGAACTCAACGATGATGCCTTTTTGCAACAAGAAAGTCCTCTAGTAAGCATATCCCTTCATTTTTATCTTTACGTTCATGAATAAATAAATTCATCTACACGTAATTGCATGAGCAAATATTAGATAGATTATTGGAACTACCGTCTCTTCAAGCGGGTAGTCGGTAGTCTGTATCTCGGGTTCCTGGTCATATATTCTTTGTGGCAATTTCAACACGTCTATTTACCAGTTTTTAAGTTATGTTAATGCATCAAACGGGTAGAATAAAAAAACAGCTAAAAAGAATTAGAAAGCCGCCCAAAGTGTACTTTAAATGCATAAGAACTCCGAATCTTTATCGTAATCATATTATATTGTATTATAATTATTATTATTATAAGAACATCAACTTAGCTACAGTAAAATTATTTCGTTTTTATTTTGGTCACTAAATGTTTTTCTTTTTCCACTTTAGCCACACATGAAACCTAGGCATATTCTATTTATTTTTATAAATTAAATAGAAAATATAAATAATTCATAATTTTATACTCAAAATACTTTTTTTCCTATGTATTAAATATAACAATTTGTGTGTTGTATTTTCTATATTTTTTACTCTTAGAATAATTATAGTTTTATCTGATTCTTTTTATTAAGTTTATTTATTAATTGTAATAAATTTGAATATGCCACGGTTTTACTTGAGTTTAATTTAGGACGTAACTTTTTCGTGATTTGTGAATATAGGTCACACGTGTTTTTATCTACATTTCGTCATGAGTGGTTTTTTTATCTAATTTCCATGGTTTTACTCGAGTTTAATATACAACGTGACGTACCGCCGCAATGTGCGGGATATTTTACTAGTTTGACACTTATCAAGAGGTGTAGCAATATTGGGTCGCATTGATGCTAGTCATATAGCTAAAAGAACTTGGAAGAATCTTGGACATAGGAGTTCTGTTGAAAGTACATGAGTCCACTTTCGGTTGTGAATTGGCATTTAGAATTCTTCCACTTTTGTATGTGATTTGACAGATCAGCCTAAAAACAATTGACCAAATTGACCTCCTTAAAGAGCAGCAAAAGATTTTGTCAGAGGAGATGGCAATTCAATTAAGTGCTCTCAAGCGATTGTCACCCAGTGCTTCAAGAGACTCCGACAGGGAGTTTATCAGTGTAATTATAACTTAAATCTCTCAACAAAATGCAAGTGTTGTTGATATACTGATCAGAACGCTTAATTATAATCTACAGGTGGAGATCGCCCGATTGAATGAACAAATCAAACTGAAGAATGATCAAATCAAACAACTAGAAGACAACATTTCCAGTTCTGTTGTATCATCTTGTCACAAGACAGATGAAGACGAACACACACGGGTAAGTGTTACTACTAGAGGTGGAAGTTTTCAACCGTTTATCTATAAATGAATTGATTTCGGTATCTTTCCTTATGCAGTCTGTTTCTGAGCTAGAAGCACAACTAAGTGAGAAGTCCTTTGAGCTTGAGGTATGTTTTATTGGGAAAACACACACGCACAAAATTAGCTACATCATGCCCAAAGTAATAATTAGAGTAAAATGTCGTTTTCGTCCCTGAGGTTTGGCCAGTTTTGTGACTTTCGTCGAAAGGTTTGTTTTTCCGCATCTGGATCCAAAAGGTTTGAAATCTTGCCATTTTCATCCGGCTCGTTAACTCCATCCATTTTTCTCCGTTAAGTCAGGGGTATTTATGTCTTTTTTGCTAACTTAAAGGGTAATTCGGTCTTTTCACCTTATGTAAATAGACCAAATACCCCTTAAACAGACAAAATTGCCCTTTAAGTTAACAAAAAAGACGGAAATACCCCTGAGTTAACGGACAAAATGGATGGAGTTAACGAGCCCGATGAAAATGGCAAGATTTCAACCATTTTGGATCCAGATGCGGAAAAATAAACCTTTGGACGAAAGTCGCAAAACTGGCAAACCTCAGGGACAGCAATGGCATTTTACTCTGATAATTATAACACCATTAGGGTGTTTTGGTAATTTCTTGAATATGTAGTTTACTAAACGTTATGATCTAAGCGAGACATATTCTTCCGACTATTTTGCCAGGTCAAAGCAGGGGATAATAGAGTACTTCAAGAGCAGCTTAACCAAAAGGTAAGCACCCGATGTTAGTATTAGCGGATGTATATCCGTTTTATAGTTTATGTATATCTATGTATTTCTTATGTATATCCGTTTTATATTTTATCCCTGAATTAGTTAGGAATTAGTTAGGTTCTTGTATTATATATTGTTCCCTTCTTCATCAATAGAAATCAAGGAATTCAGATTCAATTATATGGTATCAGAGCCTACTGCTCTGACCTAAAACAAATTCGCAGCAGCCCCTGTCCACGGACCCTGCAGCCGATTCTTTTTCCTTCTTTTTGTTCATCTCGATGTCAGACAAACCAGAATCCTCCAAGCACACTGATAGCCTTCACCCTGCTTATTCGGTGACTAACATCCAGCACAAAGTTCGTGTTTTGGATGGTTCCAAAGTCACCTATGCATCATGGGTCAAGCTGTTCACCCTGCATGCACGCGGTTACGAGGTGTTACACCACATTGATGGCACTGAACCGCCTGCCAAAACAGATCCGGACTACGCCAACTGGGCCAAAATTGACTCTCTTGTGCTTCAGTGGATCTATGGGACACTTTCAGATGATCTGCTGGCACGTATTCTTGATGAGGAAACAACAGCTTATGGCGCATGGACCCGGATTCGGAAAATCTTTCTGAACAACAAGGGCGCCCGTGCAGCAGCCCTTGAAACAGAGTTTGTCAATCTTACCTTGCGCTCCATGCCCAGCCTCCAAGACTACTGTCAGCGTCTCAAGTATCTGGCTGACCAACTGAAAGCTGTTGAACAATCAGTCACAGAAGATCGCCTTGTCCTGCAGCTGGTTCGCGGCTTACCACCGGAGTTCGATGTTCAAGCCTCTATCATCAATAACACCCTTCCCTCATGGGAAGATGCCTGCGACATGCTCGACTCAGATCTGCGTCGCCAACACGCACGGGACTCTATTGCCCCCAACCCGGCTGTTGTTGCCCAAGTCTATCGCGAGCCACCTATGGCCCGCCGGGACCCCCTTCATTACCGCAACAACAACCGACAGCAGCCAAGACGTCAATTTCACAGGCCTCAGCAGTCATTCGGTCAACAGCAACATCGCACAGGTCGCAGTACTCAGCAGCCCTCTAACCGCAGTAATCAGCAGCCTCGTGGTTCTTCCCAGTCTTCGGCCCAGTTTCAATTGGTCCGACCCAATGTCTGGAGCCCAGGTCCATCCCCCTACTGGCCACCATGGTGGGCTGTGGCCCCACCATGTCCCTACCCAACTCAGCCCAGTTGGGCAGGCCCATCTTGGCCGATTGTTCCTGGTCAGCCTCCACAGGCCACTGGCCCAGGTTCACGACAGCACCAGCCCTGGTCCACTCCACCTGCTCAGGCCCACTTGGCAGATGTAAACCCACTGGAACCATCAGAATTAGGGGCAGCATTCCAGGCGATGGCACTGGACTCGGGCGATGACAGTTGGGTTGCTGACACCGGTGCCTCTGATCATTTGACACACGAACCAGGAAATATTCACACTCCTTGTACTACTACTATTAATTCTGTATTTGTTGGAAATGGTAACCGTGTGCCAATTCACGGGTCTGGTCATACAACCATTCACTCACCCAATTCACGGGTCCGCCCCTACACCCTTAAAAATGTCCTTTACACCCCAAATATTATCCGAAACCTTGTTTCAGTTCGTAAATTCACTACTGACAATATGGTTTCCATGTCTTTTGACCCTTTTGGCTTTTCTGTGAAGGACTACAAGAATGGAACGCTCCTGAGCCGCCACAATAGTACCGGCCCACTGTACTCCTTCAACACCAAAACCAACAAACTTGCTTCCGCTTTGCTTACTTCTTCGCTATCTAATGTTTGGCATGATCGCCTTGGCCATCCTGGCAATTTTATTATGGATTTCTTAGTCTCTCGTAATTTAATTTCTTGTAATAAATCTAAGAACAATTTCTTTTGCAATTCTTGTCAAATCGCTAAACATAAGCGTTTACCATTTCATGATTCTGATTCCGTTACTTTCCAACCTTTTGACATTATACATTGTGACTTGTGGACTTCACCTATACCTAGCAACACAGGTTACAAATATTACATGGTCCTCATTGACGACCACACCCAATTTGTTTGGGCTTATCCACTCAAATATAAATCCGAAACCTTCACCAAATTTACTCAATTTCACCGCCTTGTCCAAACCCAATTTAATAAATATATCAGAACTTTTCAGTGTGACATGGGTGGTGAGTTTGATAATTCCAAATTTCAATCATTCGCTCTCACTCACGGCCTTCAATTTCGTTTTTCATGTCCCCAAACTTCACAACAAAATGGTAAGGCGGAACGTATGATCTGACGAATTAATGACATCATTATGTCCCTCCTTACCCATGCTTCCCTACCTTCCCATTTCTGGGTTGAAGCACTTCACACTGCCGTCTATTTACATAACATTCTTCCTACCAAACTCCATAACTTTCTAACCCCCACATACAAACTCTATCACCGGCATCCCACTTACACTCACCTTCGCACCTTCGGGTGTGCTTGTTTTCCAAATCACAATGCCACTCGACCCCACAAACTAGCCCGCCGGTCTACTCCATGCATCTTTCTCGGATATCCAATGAATTATCGTGGATACCGATGCTTAGACCCCTCAACTGGACGTGTCTATTTATCCCGTCACGTCACCTTTGACGAATCCACATTTCCTTTCTCTACCCCACCTACACCTCATACCACCCCATTCTCTCACCCTGATTCGGAACCTTCACCCATGAGTACCCCGTTTCATTTCACCTCCTCTCCTCCCACAACCGACACCACTCCTACTTCAAAACCATCTACCCCACCCATAACCCACACCTACAGCCGGCGAAACAGGTCTGACCCAGCAACATCCAGACCCATTTTTTTCCCAGCCCATGCTTCCACACCCACCTCCACCCCCACGGTCTCACAGCCACATTCCCCACCCCTTACCCACACTTACAGCCGCAGAAACAGGTCTGATTCTAATGCATCCAGACCTGTTATCTTCCCAGAACATGCACATAGCACCCTAGCTCCTTCACAATCTAACCTACCACCACCACCCTCTACCCACCCTATGCAGACCCGCTCTAAAACTGGTACCCTACCCTCAACAGATCCCACCCTCTTAGCCACCTCCGAGCACAATATTTCCCCACTACCCAAATCCCACACCCAGGTCTTGACCGACCAGAACTGGCACTCGGCTATGACCGACGAATACCAGGCATTAATAGCTAATAATACATGGGAGCTTGTGCCAAGACCTGCAGATGCTCATATTATCAGATGTATGTGGCTATTTCGCCACAAATATCATGCCAATGGTACATTACAGCGCTACAAAGCGCGTTTGGTTGTAAATGGCAAATCTCAACAGGTGGGTGTTGATTGTGACGAGACATTCAGCCCAGTGGTTAAGCCCACTACGATTCATACCGTCCTCAGCTTAGCAACTTCACGTTCTTGGCCCATTCATCAACTGGATGTCGAGAATGCTTTCCTACACGGGGACCTTAATGAAACTGTTTATATGTTTCAGCCACTTGGGTTTGTTGACAGTAATAATCCAAAGCATGTTTGTCGACTTCAAAAGTCTTTATATGGGCTAAAACAAGCTCAACGTGCGTGGTACCTCAGATTTGCTTCCTATATACAAAAGTGTGGTTTTCGGTCTACCACGAGTGATACTTCTTTGTTCGTCTACAAACAGGGTGATCAAATGGCATATTTACTTCTCTATGTAGACGACATCATCTTGACAGCCTCCAATCCGACACTTTTGCAGCACTTCATTGCCACTCTTTCCAGGGAATTTGCCATGTCTGATCTCGGACCACTACATCACTTTCTCGGGATTGCGGTAACCCGACGAAATGGTGGCCTGTTCTTATCTCAGACCACATATGCAGCAGAGATCTTAGCTCGTGCTAAAATGGAAAATTGTAAACCATGTGCCACACCTACTGACACCAATTCTAAACTAAGTGCAACTGCTGGAGAACCCTTCTCAGATGGTGCCTTATATTGTAGCCTTGCTGGTGCACTGCAGTATTTAACCTTCACACGACCTGATATATCATATGCAGTGCAACAAATATGTTTATTTATGCACTCCCCTCGAGATCCTCATTTCCAGGTCATGAAACGGCTCCTTCGATACCTCAAGGGTACACTAGACTATGGAATCTCTATTTTACCATCCAAATCAGCTCATATCACAGTCTATTCTGATGCGGATTGGGGAGGCTGCCCTGATTCACGAAGGTCTACTTCAGGCTACTGTGTCTTCCTCGGTGATAATCTGGTTTCTTGGTCATCAAAACGTCAAGCGATTATCTCACGTTCCAGTGCCGAGGCTGAATACAGAGGTGTGGCCAACACCGTTGCAGAAACAACATGGCTCAGAAACCTACTTCTCGAACTCCATCTTCCAATTACCCGGGCCACAGTTGTCTACTGTGACAATATCTCTGCTGTCTACTTATCTCAGAATCCGGTCCAACATCAACGATCCAAACATATCGAGATTGACATACATTTTGTTCGCGAGAAGGTTCGTATGGGTTCTGTCAAAGTTCTTCATGTTCCAGCAGACTATCAATACGCTGACATATTCACCAAGGGTCTTCCACGCCAGTTGTTTCAACGATTTCGGTCCAGTCTATGCATCGGAAGACCTACTGCTACGACTGCGGGGGCGTATTAGCGGATGTATATCCGTTTTATAGTTTATGTATATCTATGTATTTCTTATGTATATCCGTTTTATATTTTATCCCTGAATTAGTTAGGAATTAGTTAGGTTCTTGTATTATATATTGTTCCCTTCTTCATCAATAGAAATCAAGGAATTCAGATTCAATTATAGTTAGTACGATTATTTTTCTCTAATACGTTATGATTTTATGTTTCATCCAGATTGATGAATGCAAAGGACTACAAGAAACAATTAACTCCTTGAAACAACAACTTTCCAATGCACGGAGTGAATTCGATGCAGAAAAAGATGCCAAAATAATGTTGCTTCGCCAATCTCAGGTTCATTCTCATACTACTGCTTTCATTTTCGTGTTTAGTTACAGGTGGCAAAAGTCCCAGTCTGTTAACTTGCTACTTGGAGTTCAAATTTATTAAATATGAAACAACATAATTTCAAGTTTGACAAACAGGAAAAAATCAGTTCAGTTGTGATTTCTGAATTGGTTTTGTTTCAACTCCTTTCCATTCCAACAGTTTTTTAAAATTTACCTATTAAGCGATAATTCTAACCTGAATTGACCCTCAAATATGTTTTAGAGTAAAATGCCATTTTCGTCCCTAAGGTTTGGCCAGTTTTGCGATTTTCGTCCAAAGGTTTGTTTTTTTGCATCTGGATCCAAAAGGTTTGAAATCTTGCCATTTTCATCCGGCTCGTTAACCCCATCCATTTTTCTCCATTAAGTCGGGGATATTTTCGTATTTTTTGTTAACTTTAAGGGTAATTCGGTCTTTTTCACTTTATGTAAACTCGCTTGAGATGTGTGAAAAAGACCGAATTGCCCTTTAACTTAACAAAAAAGACGAAAATACCCCTGATTTAACGGAGAAAAAATGAATGGAGTTCACGAGCCGGATGAAAATGGCAAGATTTCAAACCTTTTGGATCCAGATGCGAAAAAACAAACCTTTGGACGAAAATCGCAAAACTGGCCAAACCTCAGGGACAAAAATGGCAATTTACTCGTATGCTTATGTTGAATCAACCAACACATATTTCATGAAGAGCAACCTTAATAAGAAACATATTTGAATCATCAAAGCTAAATGCAAACTAATGTTCCGTTGAATCAAAACAGGCACATGAGATTGAAAAGCTCAAAGAAAAAGTGACTGAGTTGACCGAGT
The DNA here is from genome assembly GCA_947069175.1 of Scalesia atractyloides. Taxonomy (NCBI): domain Eukaryota; kingdom Viridiplantae; phylum Streptophyta; class Magnoliopsida; order Asterales; family Asteraceae; genus Scalesia; species Scalesia atractyloides. The sequence continues at coordinate 88,223,304 of CAMTDV010000003.1, forward strand.
CAAACGCACAATTAGAAGCCCGGAACAACAAACTAGCAGAAGAAAGCTCATACGCCAAAGGCTTAGCGTCAGCTGCTGCAGTTGAACTAAAAGCACTATCTGAAGAAGTTGCAAAACTAATGAACCACAATGAGAAACTATCCGCTGAGCTGGCGTCACACAAGAACAACTCCCCGAGCAACCACCGTAGACCCACTAAAAACGGGCGTAAAGACAACAATACCCATTTCCGACAAAAAGAACCTAGTCCTACCCAATCGGAACTGAAGAGAGAACTCGCGATAAGCAGAGAAAGAGAAATGGTTTATGAAGCCATGCTTTCCGAAAAAGAACAAATAGAATCTGATTTGCAAAAAACCGTTGAGGAGTCGAAACAGAGAGAAGCGTATCTTGAAAACGAGCTTGCGAATATGTGGGTGCTTGTTGCAAAGCTAAAGAAGCCACAGGGAAACAATACTGATATGTCGGAGTCGAGCAACGTGGTTGATGGGTTTGAAAGTTACGGTCAGACGAAGGACTTTGTATAATTTCAGGAGATTTGTGTGTGCAAGTAAATGAATAGGATTAGATGGTACTGTCGTTAGGAACTGCGATTGTATGTTGTGTAAAGAGGTGTGTTTTTTACTTATTGTAGGAGCTTTAAGCCCCCCTATTTTTAGGTTAATCATGTATTAATCAAGTTGGTGAGACGTTTTCGCTCTACATATGTTCATGGTCCGGTGTGGCCAGGTTTTGGGCCGAACCGCTAACTACAGATTTGGAAAACTACATACCAAGTTGGCCAGTTCAGCGGTTTATGACCTTTTCTTTTTCAAAAAAGATAAATTTTCATTAGGAATGTTAAATCAGTTTGTCAATCATACACTTGAACCGGATTGTCAATTAGCAATATTTGTAACTGTATAACACAGTTTTAATCTCATAAACGAGATTGATCAAGCTCAACACACGAGCTAATATACAAACAACTCGAGATTGTAAACCACGTCATACAAAATAGTCGGATAAATTAACGAATGTCAATCTCATACTTGAATATCGAAAAATAATTAGTTATCGAGTTCAAGCTCAGTTAGAAAAAGATCATTGCAGCTCGAGTTACACTCGGTTCAGTTCGGATTCAAACCATGCATAACGCTAGTTGAAACGTCTCTTATATTCACTTGATCAACATAAACCAAGGTCTAAACCTTACCACATTGGAATTTGGAACCCAATAAAGTATATAATACATTAACATTAACTAGCAACATTAATCTACGCTCAAATGAACTAGGGATGGGATCGGCACTAGTACTGTATCAAACCAGTACCCATAGTACCAACACCAAAAATTAGTTAAAAACCAAAACCGAATACCTTACCATATATATTCGATTGGTACTAGTATATATATCGTGCAACATTGTTAAAAAGTCCCAAACCGGTATGATAACAAAATTAGTTAAGTTCAAAAACAAAAACTGTATTATGTATGTTCGGTCAGTACCAATACGATATCCGTATTCGGTATGAACTTTCCCATCCCTAGGATGAACAAAATAATCTTCAATTTACTTTGCATATAGTGTTAATCACTAATCAGCATAAACAAAGCTTTATATATTAGTTTCAAATAATCAAATAAATTGGAACACCATGATTCATAATCTACATCTCAAATAATGCTCTCAATTTTTATGAACATGAACAAATAACAACTTTTTTCTTTCTTTGTTTTTTTTTCTAATGGAGACTATTTTATTCAAAAAGAAAAAAGAAGCCAGCAAGAAACCGGGAGTCCCAACACAAATAAAAAACACATCAATTACTCTTTGAACCATCAGAAACCGGAAACAAACCGTCACCACCACCACCACGCGGCGGAGAAAACCCTAAAAACTTCTGCAAATTCCTCCGAATACTAATCGAACACAAAAAATACAAAAACACCATCGAACAATCCGTTATATCTTCCCCTTCCAATCCTCTATGACTCATCTTCTGCACAATCCTCAACGGCACAAACGGCAGCTTCGCAACCGCTTTCCCATCATACAAACTGTTCAAGAGCCCAAACACAACGAACAAAACAAACGCAACAACCGCACCCGATTTGAATTCAAACAACGATAGGTCTCTGCTGGACTCTTTCAACGACGTTGAAACGCGATCGATTTTCTTTGTTTTGGATTTGTTTAACGAGATTGAGTCAGTTTTGAGTGAATCTAGCTTTTTTGAGGCTTTATGGATGGTGAATTTGAGAGATTTGTAGGAGGTGTGGCTGTAGATTAAGAGATATGAGATAGATTCACAGACCATGGCCGTGAGGATCGAGGTTCCGGCGATGGTTAGGCTGTGGGAGTATTTGAAAGTGGAGATGAAGCTTCTTGTTGTTGTTGTCATTCTTGGTTGAGGAATTAGGGTTTGCATGGGGATTATGGGAGTGGTTTTCAGTTTGAGAGTTTGGGTTGTGTTTTGATTGGGATGGTTTGGTGTTTGTTAGTGACAAAACATGAAGTTGTTTTCAATATTATGGGAAAAAATTTAGATCTTTTGAATCACTTGATACTTAATTTATTCAATAAAATAATACACAACACACTTGTACGCTTATCTAGCAGTTTATACTGTTTATTCCAGTCTTTTCTCTAGCTTTCATTAGGGTGCTCACCAGCTTGGGAAGAATGTCCATGTCGGATAAAATATGTGATTGATGCAAAGAAGGTCGGGAAGGCTTGTGCTCTACTTGTAGACTATGTTGTCAAAAGAGTGTTGGCGCGCTTAGGCGCAACGAGGCGAGCCTATACTGCCTGGTGGTTGCTTAGGCACAAATCTAGGCTTTTTTTTGTAAAAATGGTGCTCAGGCGTCGCCTGAAACCAGACATAGGGAGGGGAAAACATGTGATTAATTCTGTCAGGTGCTACTTTCTTTTTTTGTGCTATTTTTAAAGCTTTTTTTTACAGTTTTTTCACACTTGTAAACCATTGTCTCAACTGACTTGAAAAGTCAACCTTTTAACCATTGGATAAAGATGTGTTTCCTTGTCGTTTTTAATCTAATCAGCCATCAGACCATACTCATCTTTTTTAAAAATTAAAAACACCAAAATTAAATGGCATTTAGAATAGTTTCTTTATATAAGTGGAATTGTATCTATTTTCAAAGTATAATATATTTTTTAATTTTTTCCTTTATGGGCGCCTTTCTTAAAAAAATCATCGCTTTCTTTTGCGCCTAGGCTTCGGGCGAGGTCTATGTGCCCCGCCTACGCCTTCCGTCTTTGACAACAAAGCTTGTAGATGGTGAAGAAAATGTGTGAGAGGGCGGGAAGTGAAGCAGGAAGAAGGGGTGCGCGACTAGAGTGTTTGTCACACCCCAACCGAGGGCGGAATCATCGAGGCAGGACGAAAATAGATTGCTCGAGACTTCATAACACTAATGTGACAAGTATTTAATAAACGAATTTCATTGCATTGCTAACATCAAGTACATTGTTTGAATTAGAATTACAACAAATTTTTAAAACAAAATAAGTACATAAAGTATCATATCACTAATCTATAAACAAGAATTAAAGTTTGGTGCGTTTTTAGTCCTTCTTACTAGATTCTTTTCAATGCGTCACGAACACAATCCTGCAATATATAGTAAAGTAACATGTCAATACATAAAGTATTGGCGAGCATACAAGTTTAAGTGCACTAGCAAAAGTATAAAAGAGTTTAACGAAATCCACATGGCAATAACGTATACTAAGGCATAATAAACATATCTAGCATGCAAAACATACTTGTCAACCCAAATATTCCTGCTAGCGTAATCTTATCGTAGCAACGATAAGACCGTATGTGTATAACTTAACATGACCTCAAGAATACGGGGGGTGCGTTACTCCTATAGCGCTATACATGTTAAGGGAGGCTTGTACGAAATTAATGACAAAGCACTATGCATGTAAAGTTTCTAGCATGTATGTATTCCTAAGTATAACGTGTAAGCATTTAAGTTGGATTTGATTGCATGTATAAAGTGTATGCGTATACGTGTTTGTGTAAGTTTTTGTATAGTGTATATGTTGCACCCAAAAGTGATAAGACAAAAAAGGGATTATGTATACTCACAATTTTGCAAAGCTTCCCGATTATTCGAGTATTGACAAGTTGGTGAGAATAGGAGAATGAAGGTGCTTGGGTGGTTGAAGTTATGGAATGTTTGGATACAGAATCAAGTGTAAAAGTATATGTATGCAAAAAATATATCTTGTTTAGACACTCGTTTGGACACTAAGTTTTAAAGTGGTTTTCATGGGTCCTAACATGCCTATTAGAATCACAAACGAGAAATAAAGAACAAAGATAAATAACTTATATTCACGACATGTAATCATAATCCAATTAATATCAAGAATTCGATTATATGTATATATTATATATAATATAGTTTGTATAATAATCTAAGCTAAGTCCATCAAGAATATTCATAGATTGTTATGTAAGTCAAACATGGAGGTTGGACCTCATTGTATGATTCACCAATGCACAAATCATCACTAGGATGATTCGAATGGTCATGAATGAAAAAGAAATGTACATTTACTTACTATACCAAGTAGCCAAGTAAGCTTTAATCCGGGTGAGCCATTCCCGACATGGAAAGAGTTAACTAAGTGTCGAAAGCTAGACGGGGTTAAGTTACTTTTAGGTCTTGCAAACTACTTGGGGTAGCAACAGGAAATCATCAAGTGAGGTGGTGGAATGAAGGTAGGATAGCAAAGGCTTCCAAGTATTCACACATATACCAAAACACAAGTCTTGCCTTAAGAGTTATAGTAAGCTCGGATGGTTCATCACTTGTGGGTTGTATAAACTCTATTAAAACAAAAAGTTTAGAGGGTAAAGTACACCTCTAACTTGTAAGAATCAATCTTGGACAAGCTTACTAACCATAGACTTGGTTAGTGGCAAAGGAAGCACAAGATTGTATAAGAAAACATAAGTTTAGTAAAAGTTAACATTAAAATCTTCCAAAACAGAAAGTTTGGACCTCAAAATCATGATGTTTTATCTTAGATTACCGTGGGATCTTGTGGAAACAATCCTAGAGGTGTTTCAAGCTTTAAAGTGGAAGAAAAGATGAAGAAACATAAAGAAAAGTGAGGTAGATGCTCATTTTGACACTTAGAGAATTCTGCCAGAACTTACAAATGTAACTGATTTGAGAGTGTTTTGGAGAGTAGAAGAGTTGGAAAAATATAAATGAGGTGATGGAGGCTTGGTTTTATAAGGGATGATTAGGGTTTAGTGTTTAAAGAGCTTGAATGGTGATTGGGGAAGAGAAAGGTGGAAGGAAATGGTCAATCGGCTGAAAGGAAACAACATTCTGCGGATCAAGGGGCTAGACATTACGCGTAGCCCATAGGGGGAGGGTGTCACGTGACACGGCGCCTCCTTTGTCCGGCATAAGTTTGATATTTCACATTTTGGCCCCTGAACTTCGTTTCTTTTATCATTTTAAGCTATAACTTTGCAATTTAACATGGCTTTAAGTATAGAACGTATACGTAAGCATGATTCGAGTACTGAGAATGTATGGGTGAGTATTTGTACGTATAATAAGTATCAGTTTGTGAGAAAACACATTTTTAATGATTGATTGAACGTAAAACGCGTATGTATAGAATAAGAGGTTTGCTAGGTCACAGCCTTGGATTACAAGGTTCGGAAAGAATATGAATGTAGGTTTCTAAAAATAGAATTACGACCACGCTTTCCAAAAAGGAAAGTTCAGAAATGCGAAGCGTTATAGTGTTCTTCGGATTAAGGTTTTTTTGAGTCGGGTTGTTTCGAGTTTTTCGGTCTGGGTTGTTTGGGTCTTTGGCCAAGAAAAGTGACCTGATAACCAACCCTCTTAAAGTTCGAGTTGGCGGGTTCAAGTTAGCTCCTATCGAGTTGTTCCGTTTACAATTTTAAATAAAAAATGGACAAAAAATTGTTTATTACACAATAATAATCGAATTTCATCATACTATTAAAAATATCATCAAAATACAAACATCATTGATAGTATGATATAATAATGTTCAAAATTCCCAAAATAAACTATGATCCCAAACCTCGAGCGAGTAGTGGATATGATGAATTTGTTAAAATCTAGTGAAACCACTATTCATTTTTTGTTATCTCTTATCATTTCTCTTTTACATACTTTCTACTTTCTACTAGAAATTCTGTGAATTTGTTATGTGAAGACGAGGATGATGTGGGATAGAGTTTTGCAACAAACATGAGATAAAATTGTATGTATGTATGTATATTAAGATACTAGCTTACAAACCCGTCAATTACACCGGTTAAATATCGAAAAAAATGCAAATAATAAATTTGTATATAATCCTTATTGATGGATTTAGGTGTCCAATTATCGATTATTTAATGTTGCTATTAAGGTACGATCTAAAGAGTTACATTTTAGACGATAAAAAAGAATAAAATTTAATTGTTAAGTATTATATATTACAAAAGAAGATATCAATTGTGGAACATGAGTATTTGATGACATACTTAGGATATTAGTTGTTTATGAAACAATTAATTTAGTGGAAATAATCAGTGTCGTTTAAAAGGTTAAACGAGTAATAATTTATTATTTAGATAATAAAATGAAAGATTATTTTATTGAATAATAAAATAAAGTTAAAATGGTTTTAACCAATAATTTAATATTAGCGAAGAATAATTGTTATTCGATTGAAACGAAGAATGATTATTATTACATAATAATTAAAGAGAGTTGTTTTATTATTAGACAATAAAACAAAGGTCAAAGGGTTGACCGATAATTAATAGTTAATCTAGGCTTAATTACTTGTAGAGGAAACCAAGGGTTAAAATGTAATTAGTTGATCTATAAATAGAACCTTAATCATAAACCCTAAAAATACATAAAGGATTAAGCCAAAAACTCCCGACACAAAATCCTCTTTCTTTCTCCCCTTTAATCACAACCGGCCCACCTCCCGTTGTTGCCACCACCGCTAGCCGCCCACCACCACCACCACCATCGTGACACCCGCTGCCGTACTGCCTCCCACCGCCTCCACCCCAGCCGCCACCGTTGTGTCTTGGCGATTCGGATCAGATTCAACTCACATGTGGATTCTCGTGGTGATCTTGGAGATTTTTGTGATTCGGCTAACTAGCGGAGTCGTTTGTTGCATCCATCGTGCGAGTCTTAGGTTTTTGTTAAGGTATAACCCTAAACTTGTTATGGTTTAGTTACCATATGTGATTGAGTTTGTTGATCTGAGCGAGTTGCAAATCAATTAGGTTAACTTTGATTCATGTTAGATTTAGTTACCGCGTGTGATTATTGTCACACCCCAACCGACGGCGGAAACATCGGAGTGAGACGAAATAGATTGCTCAATGCATCGTAACACTATTCGCGACAATATTTAAATAAAAAGTCGTTCATTTCATATATAAAATTGTCAATCACAACAGAAATCAAAATACAACTTCAACAAAATTACAACATGAAAGCCTAACATTCTAGGTACGTTTCTATGTCGTCCCTACTAGATTTGTCATAAGCATCATCATCAACCTGTAACATGTTAAAAGTATAGTTCAATACAAAAGTATTGGCGAGTACACAAATTTAAGTACATAGCATAAGTATAAAATTTTTTACTCAAACCCACATGGCAATTGTATACAAGGTAAGCTAGCATGCAATACTAATTGTCAAACCCAAGTGTCCACAAGAATGAATGTGTTCCTCGTCACACGAAGTAACGAGACTAAAGTATGAATTAAGAATGAATCAGCTAAAAGCTTAACAATACCCTGACGGGCGGTGTGCTACTCCTATAGCGTTATATATGTTAAGTTGGGGCTAGCTAAGTTAATGACAAGAAGCATGTATGAATTTAGCATGAACCTAAGCATAACAATAAGCATGTATAACGGATCGAGTGTATAATGCATGTAGTGTGTGTGTGTATTCGTGTATTTTTGTAAGTTAACATGTTACAACCCAAATTGTGTAAAAAGGGAAAAGGGTCAAGTGTACTCATGGTTTTGCTGTAACATTTGTCGAAAAACGGGTTTTCGAAACCCGCTTCGTTTAATGACCGAACAATCAGTTTTAAATTTTTGTTGTTCATTTGCGGCTTATTTTAATTTTAAACGATTCATAATTGATCAACAAACTAAAAGATATAAATTAAAATTTTAAAAATATGAAAAGGAATTAATTAAAAAGGAAAACCGGCTGCCGGGAGTCGAACCCGGGTCAGCCGGTTATTTCCCCAAAGTCTTAAATCACACAACATAAACCACTCCGCCACTTTGATTTTCTGTTAAGTTAATGGAATTATTAAATCAAATAATGATGTGCGGAATTCAAACTCAGTCAACTTGCGCCCAAACAGCTGTCGTCGGAAATCCCGACGACTTCGGCCATAAAACACGCTTTCGCTCAATTTAATCAATCAATTAACTCTGGCGACAGCTATAGCCAACGTCTGAAACCGCGTCACCAGCCAAATCGCCGGAGAACGGTTGACTTCGAATTAAGACCGAATTCAGACCCCATTCATCTCGATGCTACCCTATAAATTCACCCACAATTCACCAGAAACCTATTCACTCTCAAATCGCACCTTTTCTCGACGAAAATTTACTCGCCGGAAAACATCTGCAAGTCGCCGGAAAACCGAGACTTCCACCTGCACGGTAATTACTTCGATTGTTCTGGCTCATTCCTTTATTAGACAAATTCTAATATAAATCCCTCACCCAGAATCCTTTGCAGTCGACATTGCCGGATTATCTGATTCGCCGGAGAAATTTCTGAACTTTCAGGGGAACTGCTGATTATCGGTATGATTCTTCTGTTTCACTGATTAGTCATTACCCAGTAGTCCTACTTCACATCTAATCCTTCCAAATTGTTGGTAGATTCTATCAGCCGCAACTCACCAAGACGGAGCCGACGACCTTGCCGGACGTCTGAAGAAAAGCGAGCAGTCGGTACAATCAACTCTCCAATCTCTTTCCATTCATTTTCTTTTCGATGTCTCATAACCTTCATTGAACTAACTTAGCAAATAACAGTCCTTTGATCGATGATGACGTTTTGAATGAAGAAGACGAAGTGTGGTATAATTTAAGAATAATTAAAATCGGTTTAATAAACGGGTTAGACACACAGTCCAGCGGTGGACTGTGTGCAACAAACATACACGAGACGCGAGTTCGAATCCTGTCCCAGCTTTACCCATTTGGAATAAAAATCCGCCTTTTTAACTGAACCGGGTCGACGCACAGTATATGTTAAGTATAATAAAAACCGAGTTAATAACCAAGTGACACACACAGTCCAGCGGTGGACTGTGTGTACGCTAACCCACATGTCCCGGGTTCGAGACCTGTGGTCAGCACCGGTCCGATGAGTTTAAAAGCTTTTTAAAAATAAATAATTTTCGGTTTAAAGTAAATAGTATATAAGTATAATTAAAAACAGAATTATTTCGTGTTAGACACGTAGCTCAGTTGGTAGAGCTGCGTGCACGCGTACGGGAGGTCTCGGGTTCGAGCCTCACTCAGCGCACAATTTCTCACAATTAAACCGGTCAACAGTAACGGTCAACGGTCAACGCTCTCGGTCAACGGTCAAAGTCAACTTTTTTTTATTATTTATTTTATTTATTTTAATCAATTATTTAAATTAAAAATCAATTAAAAATACTTAAAAATAACGTTTTCAAGGTTAGAAAATAGCCTTAAACTCGCAAATTTATACCCAAAAATCTTATTAAAATAGTTAATAAAATCCACACACTTACTCTACCTTTCGTTATTTTTTGGTTAGTTATCTCTCGTCAATCAATCCCTTAAACTCGTGCGCATTCAGCAATCTTCACGCAAACGCATCCAATGTGAGTGAATCTCTACAAATTCCCCGTTTTAATCACATTTTGGGGTGTATCATGTGTCATACTTATTTATTGTAATTAATCATTGTGCATCCATCATGTTTATGATCAATGTGTATTCAAGGTGTATCAATTGACTGTGTGGTTGAAGTTTAGATTAATGTTGTCATTTCAGTACATACATTTCATAGGCCGCCGCTCCCCATTACCTATGAGCGTGAGCTGTTCCCCATTACCTATGAGCGTGAACCAGGCGTTGCCAACATAAGATCGGCTCCGTTTGATTGAGCCTTGATCTCACATACATTAGCATAGGCCGTCCGTTCCCCATTACCTATGAGCGTGAACGGGACGTTGCCAACACATACATTGTTACTTCTATATCATGCTTAAGCAAGGTGGTTTGTGATTGTTATGTTCGCATACATTTGTTCATATATGATTATTGCACAATTTTTCCTAAATTAAATTACAATAATTAATCAATAACAAATGTTTTAAACAAGGTTCACTCGCCAACTTTTGTTGACCCAAAATTTCCCATTTTTACACATGATACAGGTGATCAAGTTGAAGCAAGAAACAATTAGGGCGGCCTAGAAGAATAAACCAGTTTAGATTATGGATTTGTTTAGTTAATCTTTCCTTTCCTTGTATTGTATGAATTTGACTTGAACTTTGAAATGTAATTTGGATTTAATAAATATGAAACATATTAGTAAACATCATGAGCTTTGGTGATAACCCAATTATGCCCCGACTCTTATTTCCGCTGCGGGTCGGGGTGTGACATTTGCAAGCTTCCACTTGAGTATTCCGTGAAGGGTTTGGAGAGTTGAAGGAACACCGAGTTATCTTGAAAGTCTTGAACTTTCTTGATTGAGAGAGAGCTTTAGAGAGAGAGAGAGAGAGATAAGTGTTTGAGGTGTGAAATGAGTGTGGGAGGAGGTGAGTATTTATAGTTGAGGTTTGGGGGTTGAGTTAGGTGAGTATTAAATACAAGAAACACAATCCCACAAACACACTTTTGCCCATTCCATGAGCTAGAAACAAGAATTTGCGGATTATGCCCCTGAAGTTGGTTTTTCCTTCATTTCATGCTAAAACTCGATATTTTTGCATGTTTTTAAGTATATAACGTATTTGTAAGTATATTTTAGGTATCGAGAATGTATGTATGAATATTTGAATGTATAAAAAGTATAAGTTGGTATGTAATCACGTATTTAACAATTGAATGTATGTAAGATAAGTAGGTATCAAGTATGAATTTTATTATGATCAAAGTCTCGGATTACAAGATTGGGAAATGAAATACGAATGCGATAGGAATACAAGTTTCCATAAATAAAAATACGATTACACTTTCTAATTAAGGAAAGTTCGAAAAAGCGAGGCGTTACAATTATGTTTAGACGATGAGATTGAGAGGAGATCCGAGGGGTTGGATTTGATGATTGATAGAGATTAGAGTTCTACCTAGTCTTGAGACTGAGAGGTATAGATTAGTTGGATGCCCCTGTTCCATTGGTTTTTTTGTTTAGATAGTGAAAGATCGCGTTCATCCTTTCACTCCTGGTTGAGTGTTTATGGGTTAGTAATTGGTTTAAACTAGATTGACTCTAGTGTTCTGGGATTGTGGGTCACAATTTCACAACATTGTAGTTGGTGAGACTAGGAAGAGATCCTTCTTTAGAGTACCTTAGTAATCCGTATAGTGGTGAGACCGGGAGATCTACTTTACATTCTGGTGAGCTTTATTAGCCTTTAGGATCCTTTTGAGAGTTTGGTGAGACCGGGAGGAGATATGGACTTTCTTCAGTCCTAAGGGTATTATCATTAGAACCGGCTACATACGTTAGTCTTTCCTAAGAGCAGTTGAGTCAGTTGATAGGATTCCGAGCCTATTTAGTCGTCTTCTCCGTATATGATATCTTTCGTGTCCAGTCGTGGTTTGTTTGCTTGCTTATCTTCGTATTTATCGCTCTCTAGATTAGTTAGAAGCCTATTATATCCACAAATTTAAAAAAAAAACCTTTAGTTAGTTAAGTCAGGTCTAGTTAGCGTCGCTAATGTCTTGTGGGTTTGATATCTGGATTTCATTAGGCTTCGTTACAGTCAATAGGTACACTTGCCTGTCATGTGATCTAGCATTAGGAGAGTATAGGTAAAACTAGAGTGTCTAAGTTAGGTTTAGTTTAGTTGACCATAGTTTACACATCAAACCTTCACCTTTTCCTAGCTGGAAAAATGTTTGACATTTAACCCTACTTTATCTGACGAACAATAACACATTTTGTTTTCATCTTTTATCCCCATGCTCCTAACACCTTTTGCTTTGCTGATTCTGAGCTATCTCGATTGTCCCGGCATTCCTTGGTCCCAAAGTTTATGTGGGGAGGCTGTATCATCATTCCCTACATATCTTGGTACTAGGTACTGTTATGCTTTGAAAATTTACCAAAAGGATGATGACGAGTCCTTTCCTACTCGGGGAGACGATGCTGGGCTTACCCCCGTCTTCAATATTTGTAATCACTATCTTATAAGTGAGAAGATAAACACGATCATTGCCTAAATTGAGAAGATAAAGAGGTGACCAATACCTAGATTGCTGAGATGATTATTTTTAATCTCTTCCGATATGTAATAAGAGAGAAACATAAGTGACCTCTACCTTACTAAAAATACGTTATGACCATTACTATCTTTTTTATATGAGATGTTAAACTGGTGACCACTATCAACATTAGGGAGATGTAAAGAATTGATAACTACCTTCAAAGTGTGTCGTTGTAATGATGATCTCTACCGGATAAGAAAAAAAACGTCTGTAAAGACTCTCTTGATCAAAGATCGATGATTAGACTGTATAACGTTTTCCAGTTATTTCGATTACGATTCAGTTACGCGGTTTTTCTCCCATCCCTAGTTTACGAGAAAAAAATAATAAAAATAATAATAAAGCAAACGACACTAGCCCATCATCACGGTGCAAAAGACAACATTCCCCTAAGAAAACGTCAACAAAAAAGGCTTTTTAATATACTTTTAATGACATTTTTTGTATTTAATTAAATTCCTCTAAACCACCTGAGTATTTACACCAGTCCATTTCTAGTCTCTTCACGTCGCCGGAAAATCCAACACAACCACCGTACAACCGTCGCTCATCTCCGATCAGCGGCGGAGGAAGCAATCAGACTTCACGATCACACAATCCGAATCACATATTTTCACTCAATACGGTAGCCGGTCACTTTTATATCGCCGCTGGTGGATCAATCTAAGGTATGCGTTATTGTAGATCTAACTTTTGAGTTCAACATTTCTAGGTCATAATGTTTCCAATTTCAGATTCAATCGTATTTCACACACGCATTCACATGATTTCGTTCACTTAATTGTTTGATTATAGCTAATTACGATGCCGATATTGACGATTGAGTTGTTCGATCATTAATTTGTTATAGGATATTCAAACAGTGATATCTCGAGATCGAAATGGTTATTTTCAAGTTTAGATGTAAATTCTATTTACTCATGCATTTAATTGTTTAATATTAAGTTTAATTATAGTAGATTACGATGCCGATAGAGACGATAGATTTGTTATATGAATCTCGAATCTGATACTAGCTACCTGTAATAGTGATATCTCGAGATCGAAACGGTTTTTTTCAAGTATTACATCTAGATTTGATGTACATATGCACTATAAATCACGCAATAGGCTTGTACCGCTTGTCTATGTTAGTTTCTCATGTTAGTTTATGTTTTCAGCTTGTATTTTGCTAAAACAGTAATAATATAAGAAATTGAGAGTTGATATTTAATGCAGAAGTAGGTGTCAGAAAAATTATACACTTCTATGTCATAATGAGCTTTTGTATTTAATGAATATGACAGAAACATATTTATATTGGTCATAATAAACATGATGGCTTTAATAATTTTGTTTGGTTGTGCTTGAAGGATGCAAGTTTGAGGGAGGATTTTCTTACTGTAGATCAAAAAATTGGAGGTCATAGTGTTCCAGATTTACAGATGAAATCGTATTTCACACATGGTTTCGTACAATTGATTGTTTGATTGTATGAAATTTACGATGCTGATAGAGAAGTTTAAGTTGTATCTCTGAATCTATTACAGGCCACCTGAAATAATGAATACTCGAGATAAAAACGCTTTTTTAAGTATTACATTTGAATTTAAGATACCCATGAATTATTAATCACGCAGTAGGCTTATGTTTTCTGCTCGTAATTTGCTAAACCAGTAATAAACTAATAATATAAGAGTTGAGATTTAATGCACAGTAGGTGTCAGAGAATTATACAGACAGCATAAATGTGGGGGTTTCTATCTCAAAATGAAACTCTTGTATTTAATGAACATGACAGAAATAGCTTTATATTGGTCAAAACAAACATGATGGCTTTAATAATTTTCTTTGGTTGTTCTTGAAGGATGCAAGTTTGAGAGGATTTTCTTACTGTGGTCAAAAAAGATGATAGGCTTCAAGGCTAAATTTCGATTAGCAACGATTGTTGTTCTTTCAATCGGGATTGCTCTTGTTGCTATATATGATTTGTTAAAGCCAATTTCAAATGGTTGTACCATGACATACATGTACCCGACCTACATTCCAATATCGGCGACAAAAAAATTGTCTTCATCAAAGTATGGATTGTATTTGTATCATGAAGGGTGGAAACAAATTGATTTTGATGAACATCTTAAACAACTTAACGGGGTTCCTGTTCTTTTCATTCCTGGCAATGGAGGTAGCTACAAGCAGGTGAATTTGAGTTTATTCTGATATTTAATCTAATTTATGATATGCAATGATCATTGAACCATCTATCCTCAAGATATCTGATATGCCTTTTTATCCTGAAATAATTCTCACAGGTCAGGTCCTTAGCGGCAGAATCTGACAGAGCATATCAAGGGGGCCCACCTGAACCTATGTTGTACCAAGAAGCTTCCTTAATGTTTGAGGGATTAGAGATAGATGAAATGAATATTCCTATACTCAACCAATATGCACAAAGGCTTGACTGGTTTGCAGTTGACCTTGAAGGTGAACATTCTGCAATGGATGGTCAAGTACTCGAAGAACACACAGAATATGTAGTATATGCCATTAACAGGGTATCAACTATATTATCTTTGCATAAAACACCTATAATTAGGGCTGCAAATGAACCGAACGAACACGACCAAGGCCTTATTAGTGTTCGTTCGTTAAGGAAATAAATGCATTCACGAACTGTTCATGAACACTTACCGAACGTTATTTTTTTGTTCGTGTCCGTTCATTAAGAAAATGAATGTGTTAATGTTCGTTTGTTAATTTTAGGTAATGAACACAAATGAACGATAACAAACACAAGCAACCGTTAGTGAACAGAAACGAACATATATCAAAAGGTATGTAATATACAATACACTAATAATTATTAAATATATTTTGATTAGTGGGAATTTTGAAGTATTTATATAAAATATATAAATTAAAAACCATAATGAAATATCGAACACAAACGATCATAAACGAACATGTTACCGAATGTTCAGGAAAATAAATGAACGAACGCGGCCTTTATTCATGTTCGTTCATTTAACGAAACGGACGGAATTTCTTGTTCGTGTTCTTTCATTTATGAAACGAACGGACACAAACGAACTTCCCGCCGAATGGTTCACAAATTGTTCGCTGAACGTTCAGTTCTTTTGCAGCCCTACCTACAATAGCACTTGGAGACCGAGTCTATTTTGAAACAACAGCATTGTAGTAACTAGTAAGTTCTTTTGCTAAGAAGTTTAAAGTATTTGCTTCTGCATGTAGATCCTGGATCAATATAAAGAATCTCGAGATGCTCGATTAAAAGAAGGTGCTGTTGAATCTAGTAGCCTGCCGAATAGTGTCATGTTGGTTGGCCATTCTATGGGTGGTTTTGTTGCTAGAGCTGCTGTTGTGCACCCTAATTTGAGAAAATCATCTGTTGAAACCGTTCTTACACTATCAGCTCCACATCAGTGAGTTCTGTACTTCTGTTGGTCTTGATACATTATCCTGTATCTAGTGATGTGATACTTATACGTAATTTTTGTATTTTTATATTCCAGGTCACCTCCTTTGGCACTGCAACCATCATTAGGTCATTATTTTGAATACATAAACCAGAAATGGAGAAAGGGATACGAGGTTCAAAACTCTAGAACAGGAGCTCAACTGTCTAGAGTGATTGTTATCTCCATTTCTGGTGGTGGTAATGATTACCAGGTGATTATTCGTTTTATCTATTTTAATATTTGTGATATTAGTTATGAGCTTCATTATAAACATACGATTGAATAGGTTAAAGGTTACATTCAATCAATTACTGAACATGAACTCTTATTAAAAAACATTATCTTGCTTTTGATTGTCTTGATTGCATTTGAATATTTCCTTCTTGATATGTCCAACTGTTTTTTCTTGTCCGGAGGTTTTTTCAATGTGCAAACCGATGGAATAATAATAATATAATAAGATTTTCGCTTTACCTATATGAGCATGCTATATTATATTTTTGCTTTAGGCATAGTACATAGTACGAATTGCTATTAAAGCTTATATTGTTCAGTACTTAAGTAGTTATTGACGTTTAAAAAAGACATGGGGAACTTGCATGTGACTTGCAAGTGGGTTTCTTGAATCTAAGACATGCTGAATTTACCTTTATATCCTTAATCCAATAACTTAATCAATAATTATTACACACATTACAATAATGTCACCCATTTAATCTCAGACATTAATATAACTCATCCAATGGCCCGCGACACTTCTTAGACTTTGTAGACAAAACACACTTTGTAGAGGAACTCCACCCATTTTTATTATATCTATATGTTTATAAGAGTTAAGTTTCATTAGTTTCTAACACTAAGACTTGAAATACTTTTATGCACTTACAAATGCGTTAAGAAATCAAAATATTTACCCGTTTACGTTATCTGTGAAGATTTCACATATATGTTGTAATATATTACTATATTGACCTCCAGACTTGTAGCATGTTTGACTCCTTAGCATTTTAATGTAGATAAGGTCAAAGTTGGAATCTCTTGATGGTATAGTCCCAACGACCCATGGTTTTATGATCAGTAGCATGGGGGTGAAGAATGTGTGGCTATCAATGGAACACCAGGTTATCTTATGGTGTAATCAACTCGTTGTGCAAGTGAGTCTTACTTTTCCTTTGTAATTTTCCAAGTTTTTATACTATTAAATGGGTCTGAATGTCTGATCTGCTAAATGAGTTTCAGGTTTCACATACTCTTCTTAGTTTGGTAGACCCTGAAACAGGTCACCCGACTTCTGGCCCAAGGAAACGACTAGCAATATTTACAAAAATGCTTCAAAGTGGAATGCCAGGAAGTTTGTCGGGGCGGTCGGATTTTCATCAGCAACCGCAACGTCTTCCTTTACAGAAAGGCAGAAAATTTTCTGGTATGTTTCACTTCTAAATCTTTATTAAACAGAAAACATACAATTTCTTTCTGTGATATATAGTTTACGACTTGCCGCTTATGCTGGAAACCGTCATTATAAATTTACGATAGTTTACCATGGGGTGTAATGGTTGAAACTGTCTTTCTGGAAACCATGGGGTGTAAATTTACGATAGTTTACAACATGCTTATGCTGGAAACCGTCTTTCTGTGATATATAGTTTACGACATGCTTCTGTGATATGTAGTTTACGACACACTCATGTGGCTTTGTTGAAACATGTATATGATGGATGCCACAAATGATGCACTGAGTAATGGAAGCACATTAACATTTGGTATCGTCAGAGTGTCACAACTTTTTTGAAGATCTAGAATGATATGAAATCAAAGGCTGGTTAGAAACTAGTTTTTTCTAACACAATCCTGAACATAGAACTAAGTACAAACTTAACTTTGGCCCAAATCTAGATCTATAATGATATGAAATCAAAGATCAAAGGCTGGTTAGAAAATTACTTTTTCTAACACAATCTTGAACATAGAACTAAGTACAAACTTAACTTTGGCCAGAAGTGCCCAAACAGGCCGAACATTCCTTATGAACCCAACATCTCTCGTGTCCACGGCCCATGTGGTATTCGCCTACAATGTTACATTATGGTTATGAAATTAGACAGCTTTTAAGCATTTTCCTTATGCCAAAGATGTTTCCTACAGTGGATTTCTTGATGCATGCACACATGTAAATAGAGTGGATGCTTAAATTATATTTCTATTGTTAATGTTATATTAAAAGCAATGCTGAGAATTAGAAGGAAACAACCTAAGAACGTGAAGGGTGTTAATGTGATTGATGGTGATGTTAATAACTTGCTCACTATTTATTATATTATTATTATTATTATTATTATTATTATTATTATTATTATTATTCTAGTTGTATGATCTTATAATCTCTGCGTTTGTTTTATTTTATTAGTATTTGTATTCTACATTCTGTTGGGGTTTGTCTTATCATCGTAGTTCCAGACATATGAGCCTTTTGCTGAAACATAAAGATAATTGAGTTGTGATGCACTGAGACTTGCACATTTACATTATAGAAGCATAAAAGATCACCTGTATGGCTATTCAGGATCTGTGAGAAAAAATATTATCGTATGTCCCAGTAAAATTCATTGGAGCGATGAGGGACTTGAAAGGGATCTTTACATCAAGACACCAACCGTAACTATTTTAGCAATGGATGGCAGAAGACGTTGGCTGGACATAAAAGAACTGGTTAGTCGTTCTCTATATGTTATAAAACAGAATAACGATGGTGTCATCATTTGGCCTAATTGGACACATTTCAATCTATTGAGCATGAAAATCAGCCTTCAATTGGTAATTGATTAAAATTGATGATGTCATCTGTATAATTAATGGACATAGGTACACTTCCAATTATTAAGTAATTACTCAAAATGTTATAAATATACCCCTCCTGTCATGAATTGGTTACCAAAAACTTACTACTATCCCTTTTTTGATTTTTAGTTAATGTTTCTCCCTTTTTAAATTTTATAGATACTAATGTATTATGTATATGTGTGTGTATGTATATATAACAAATACTGAAATGTCTTTTACTCTTTATAGAGATTATGCCATTTAAAAGTTCTCTACATTACCTTCAAAATGAGGTCAAATTGACGTGTTATTGATGTTTATTGTTTGCTTTATCTCATCATAAAAAAAAACACAGATTCTTAAACTAATTAATATTTATTTACTTTTATTATTCAATATAATTATAACATACACCCCTTATATTATTTACTAATTACATCATTTATGCCTACTCCATTTCAACAATTTTATCAGACATTTAATGAACAATTATTTTAATAATAATTTTGTATTACTACATGAACAATTACATTAGGCTCATGTGATCCACTGGTTAACAGGCCAGTTTTTTTTTTGTGTGTTTTTCATCAGGGTAGACACTCTATTTATAGGGATACTTACTACACTGAGCTGAATTTGCAATTTTTTCCCTTTAACATCTGATGGTATCATGGCAGTTCTAAAAACTCAAGCTACACTAAGTATACGCTTTAGTGACGTTTTGTTATAATATATTTCATACAATTATAATAGTTGTAATTATCAGGGGTCAAATGGAAGAACAAACTTTGTTCTTGTGACAAATCTTCTTCCCTGCTATGGGGTTAGACTTCATCTTTGGCCCGAAAAAGGAACTTCTATGTCAAATTCGCCTCTTAGCAAAAGGGTTGTAGAAGTGACGTCAAAAATTGTTCAGGTTCCTTCAGGACCAGCACCAAGGCAGGTACTAAAACCCTTGCATAACATTTTCTTAACTTTTAATCTTTTTATCCTTTTTGCAGCATTTCTATATACATCAAACTAGGTTGGAATCCCTTGTATTACACTTGTTGAATAAATTTAATGTTATATACTTGGTATAAAAAAAGAAACTATGTATTTAAAAAACTTGTGTATCACACGTGTTGATTAAAAAATGTATTTTACGGGTTGAATAAAAATATAACATCTCTTAACACATACAGTCGTCAAGGCATGTCTTTTAAAAAATGAACTTTGACTTGACATTATAAATTCTGTTAAGTTACTTTTTGAAACAATTTTTTGTGTATTATTTTTTTAATGTAATTATGTTAATTCGACTAAGTTACAATTATAAATATATAAAAATATTAATTAATACATATAAAAAATTAAGGACTAAAATTTGGATTTTTAACACCACCTTTTTACCATTCAAACCATCCAACCACATTAAATATCTGAAAGTTAAAAAAAAGCACTTACAAAAAAACAATTAACATCTTATTCTTCCTTTTTTTATCATATTTTTATGTACAAAATTATGAATTTGGTAATATCTGGAGAATTAAATATATGTTTTTAAGTTATAAAAATAAGTTTATTTAGAAATTCATAATTAATTTCATATTAAGTTGATTTGTTAATTAACATAATAACTATCAATGATTAAATAATAATTATCCATAATTAAGTAGGAGAGAGAGAGGCTGGAAAAACAAAAAGTAGACAGCCTGTTATGATGACAAGTGTCCCCAAACATTTTCTTTTATTATAGATATATGACTCTTTTTAACCCAACCTCGTTCGACTCTTTTAAACCTCCACTAAAAATAATCTGTTTTGACCCATTAACCAACCCGTCCAGTTCACTAATTTCACCACCTCTACATATTATACTCATCTGATTTAGGCAGTTGCTAATGCTCTGTGTTTCTGATGAAAAATCTAAAGATTTTATGATATCCATGATGTAAGTATAATGTGTGATGATCTATTAAAATTGATTATTTATTTGAATTTACTGTCATGTCTGTAGATTGAACCAGGAAGTCAGACAGAACAACCACCACCATCAGCTGTATTTTGGTTGGAGCCTAAGGATATGCATGGTTTCAGATTCCTTACAATCTCAGTTGCACCAAGCCCAGTAATGCCTCCTTATTTATATTTATTAAATTTTATCATCATTGTTTCATTCTTGCTACTGTAAAATGAATGACATGCATTGTTTTCGCTCATATTTCACAGTTACACATTTGGATATCCTGCGAATAAGTAGTGATCTTTTGGATGTTAATTATGTTTGCATGCTATATTTCTTGTGAAGAGTGATTATACTATAGCATGCCCAACTAGGCTAGGATATTAGAAATAAACTTTGTTGTATTTGTTTATTATGGTCTCACCAAGTCAATACTTTGTAAAGTATACGGGTGATTCTTGTGGTTTACCAAAGTTTTGGATTTGGTCACTAGCTTTCCAAAAGTACACGAATGGTCCATCTGGTTCGCACTTTGTAATGCATTTGCTCCTCAGCCAACAAATCTAAAGGTTTCAACAGGTCCAAGTTGGGGACTAAATACATAACGAAGTGCGAACCACAGGGACCATTCGTGTAATTTTGGAAAGCTAGGGACCAAATATAAAATTTTGGTAAACCACAGGGACCATCACTGTGCTTTACTTTATATTATATTGACAGATTATAAGCACTCGTGTAATTTCTTTGAATTTAGCAACTGACAGCTATTATATGCCCAGACTGTTTCAGGGAGACCTCCACCCGCAGCTTCAATGGCAGTTGGGCAGTTTTTTAACCCAGAGGAAGGGCGTAAAGAATTTTCTCCTAAATCCTTACTTCTTTCTGTGTTTTCTCAGAAGGTTAGTATTTTTCTATAGAAGTATCTACACTACTTGAATACAGTGATGAGTTTAGTCTCGCCTTTTTATACCAATTTGGCCGGCAATTCATGTCGGTTCATATAACCCACACACAGATAACGTATTATCTAGAGGTGGGCAAAAAAAGCCGGTTTGGAAAAAAGACTGGAAAAAAGTGGACCGGCGGTTTGTAGACGGTTCATATTCGCGATCTTTGTAACTGGTTTAAGCCGGGTTTTTTTTTTGTCACAAACCGATTTTAAACCCGGTTCATACCAGTTTGGGTTTTCATCATATCAAACCGGTTTTTTTTTGCCCAAAAAAAGCCGGTTCGAAAAAACCAGACCGTTTTTTTAAAAACCCATTTTGTCCAATGGTTTGGTCGGGTTAAATGGTTCGGTGAAAAAACCGGACTGGTTTTTTAAAAAACCGTGTCAATGGGTTGGCGGGTTTAATGGTTTGGTCGGATTAATGGACTAAACAGGTTATAAAAAGGTTAAATTTTTTATTATAATTTAAATGGTTTGACCTGTTGAAAACGGGCTGGTCAGGTCATCTTGACGTTACTTAACGGGTTAGCCATGTCGACCCATTTATTTTTTGTTGGTTTTTGTATCATGTCAGGACTTGCGCCTCCTCTTTGTATTCTTTTTTTATCTTGTAAATGCATATACGACAGTCTCTTATGAGGTTTAAATCCATTTCTCATTTCTTCATGATTCATTGAAGTGGGACCCACTGGAATTAACATGTTGCAGGACATTTTCGTTAAGGAGGATCATCCTATTGTCATGAATATTACATTCAGTATCAACTTAGGGCTTTTTCCAGCTACAGTTTCTCTAGAAACTACAGGTTGCGGCATAAAAAAGTCCGGACTTCCTGTTGAAGAAGCTGGAGACATGAATAGTGGCAGTAAGATTTACTTTAAATTCATTTTTTTCACTTGCAGTAAATTATTCTCATAAATTGTGTATTAATGGTTGCTCCTTTTTATAATCTTGCAGGACTTTGCAAGCTCAGATGCTTTCCACCTGTCGCCCTTGCCTGGGACCCTGCATCGGGTCTTAACATTTTTCCTAATTTAAATTCTCGTACCATAGAAGTTGACTCATCACCTGCACTTTGGAGCTCAATTCAGGGATCTGAGCAGACCAATGTTTTGTTACTGGTAGATTTAACATGTATATGGTGTTCATTATTTGTTAACTAATTTCACATAAATTTACAAATTCTAATCTAAAGGTGATCCGTATGCAGGTTGATCCACATTGTTCGTATAAAACTAGTGCGGCTGTTTCCCTAACCGCTGCTGGCCGGAGGTTTATGCTTCTATATAACTCCCAGGTAACCTTTAGAAGTCCATTCTTAAGTGTTACTTGTATAATAGAATTTCTTATATAACTGCCAAAAACTATCTTCAAATGTATCAGGTCAATATTACCTGGTTCACCCGAAAAATTTGCAGGCCCTTACTTTTGGCTTTCCTTCACAAATGGCTACTAGCAATTAATAAGCTGACATAGTGCATTTTGATGTTGTTTCTTAGAGGTGCCAATGTCAACGCATTTACTTGTAACTGGATTGTTTTAAGCTAGGGGTATGCATGGGTTGGTTTTGGCCCAAAACCATAACCAAGATGTTGGTTAATGGATAACCATAACCATAACCGATAGGTTATGGTGGTTTCGTTTATTTGGTTTTGATGGTTATAGTAAGTTGGTTATGGTCGGTTAACCATGAAGTTGTTATGTCATACTATGAAATCATGGGAGAGAGTAATTGAGACTAGAATGAGAAGAGAAACTCAGGTTACGGTAAACCAGTTTTGTTTTATGCCAGGGCGATCAACTACGGAAGCGATACATATTATCAGAAGATTAATGGAAAAGTATAGGGAAAAAAGGTGGGACCTACATATGGTCTTCATTGACCTTGAAAAGGCGTACGATAGTGTGCCTCGTAGATTGAATTGGGATAGCTTAGAGGGTAGAGGGGTCCCTGGGAGGTATATAGATATAATTAAGGATATGGGTAGGACTGAAACGAGTGTACGTGCTCCTTTAGGAGATACCGACTTCTTCTCAGTGGAGGTGGGTCTCCACCAAGGGTCAGCATTAAGTCCGTTTCTTTTTGCGGTTGTCCTAGATGAGTTGTCAAAGTCCATCCAGGAGCCAGTTCATGGTGCATGCTTTTTGTAGATGACATAGTGTCAGTTGAAGAGACTAAACAAAGCCTGAATGTAAGGTTGGAGGAGTGGCGAACAGCCTTAGAGGAGAGAGGCTTAAGGATTAGTCGCTCAAAGACAGAGTATCTCTATTGTAACTTCAATGGTGTTGGTGACTGCGAGGACACTCGGATCACTATTGAAGACCAAGCAGTCCCACAGGTAACTAAGTTTAAGTACTTAGGATCATTTGTTCAAAGGGATGGAGAGATAGATAGTGACGTAGCCCACCGCATCCAGGCTGGTTGGTTAAAGAGCAACATCTGGGGTGTTGTGTGACAAGCGGTTCCCAACTAAATTAAAGGGAAAATTTTATAGGGTTGCAGTTAGACCTGCTATGTTGTATGGAACAAAGTGTTGGGCCATCAAAAAAGGCAAAGGTGCGCAAGATGGAGGTTGCAGAGATGAGGATGCTGAGGTGGATGTGTGGACACACAAGACTAGATCGGATAAGAAATGAGGTTTTTGGGAAAGGTTAGGAGTAGCTAGTATATCATAGAAGATTAAAGAAGGGAGATTGAGATGGTTTGGGCATGTGAAGAGGAGGCAGACTACTACGCCAGTTAAGAGCACCGGAAAACTTCATTGTGGAGGGGAGAAGAAGTAGAGGTTAGCCTAAATTAACTTGGGATGAGCGGATTAGACAGGATTTGATAGAGTTGCATCTCTCTGAAGACATGATTCAGGATAGGGGTTCGTGGAGACATAGGATTAAGTAAAAGGACTATTAAGGGATGACGTATAGGTAGCCTAGTTTTTGGTTAAGGGTGGAATTAGCATATGAGTCTTTCGGTAACATGTGCATTGGTTGTTTTATGATGCTATAAATGTTTATGTAGTATAGCTCACTCCCATTGCTATTTGGTAGTTTTATTTCACTATGGTACCCGCCTTTTCTGCTTGTATCATGTCTGTTTGTTCATATGCTTTTGTTTTTTAGCCCGGGGTATTTCTGGAAGCAGCCTCTCTACCCCCAGGGATAGAGGTAAGGTTTGCCTACGTCTCACCCTCCCTTGACCCTACCACTAGCTGTGCTATTGGTGGGATATATTGGGTACGGTTGTTGTTGTTGCATTATATGGGTCTGAAAGTTTGGGATTGAAATTTGTGACCGTGGAATTACTTGTTATTGGACATTTCTATATATTATTGTTAAAAAAATACATATACTCTATTATATTAATACCCTTTATTTATTTTCGAATACTCAAACAAAAATGATGTGATATGTCCCATAAAATTAAACAAACTTTCAACCAAATACATCAGATATTGAAAAAATTGATGAAAAGTCCAAATCCGACGAAAGGTTTTATTGTATGTCGGTTCGATTAAGGCGGGTATAGTAGCATTAATAACCATAACCGACCCGCTACTTTCGGTTTTCAGAAATTGTTAACTGACCCACCAGTTTTTGATTTGGATCGGTTTTGTCGGTTAATTTGGTTATGGGTTGGTTGATTCGGTGTTTTGCACACCCCTATTTTAAGCTATTTATGTCTCAGACAGGTCGAACTAATTAAACGGTTTAAAAGTTATCTGAAGTAAATCGCTTTACTCTCCTTAATTTAGATTGTTATTGTAGTAATATGTTTTTGTAATCATTCTAATGGATTAATTATAAATAAGAAACTGTAAAAGATTAAAAAGAAGTTGTCAGGCCAACCCCTTACTAGAAAAAACCTGTTTAAACTCATTACCTAACCAACCCATACTGCTGCTACTTTCTTTTTTTCATTTCACATTGGGTGCAAGGAAAAGAAAGAAAATAGTAAGACAAAAATCTTGTGTTGTGTTAGCCTAGATGTTATGGGATTACTATATGCTTAGAAATTACCTTTGTATAGTTTTCTGCGTGTTTGTTATTTAGTGACACTCGTATTTATTTTAACTTATTACTTCAAAATGACTTTTGTTATGCAGATCGTTGGTTTCTCATTTTCTGTAGTATTCTTTGCTCTAATGAGGCAAGCAAATGCATGGGAGCTCGGTTTTCCTGTTCCTTCATTGTTATCTGCAGTAGAATCAAATCTGAGAATGCCACTGCCGTTTCTTCCGCTTGCTATTTCACCCATTCTGATTGCTTTGTTTTATTCCTATCTAAGTTCAAAGCCGTTACCTTCAGTTAGTAGTTTCTTTGTTGTCTCAATGATTTGCTATCTAATAGCAAACGGGACCATAACAGTTTTAGTATTAACCACACTAATCCTCTCCCATTTGGTTGCCAGAATACACGTCTTCTTCAAGACAAGGTCAGTTCATCTCTCTCTCTCTCTCCATCCCTCCCTCCCTCCACCTCTTTCTCAATCTTTCATATACTTTGACATATATTATAAAGAGTAAAACTCCATCCGTTTTTCTCTGTTAATTCAGGGGTATTTCTGTCTTTTTTGTTAACTTAAAGAGCAATTCCAGTTTTTTCACTTTATGTACAAGCATTTAGCATAATGTACAAGTATTCACTTAAAGGGCAATTCGGTCTTTTACACTTTATGTACGAAAATACTCCTGACTTAATGAAGAAAAATGGATGGACTTAACGAGCTAGATGAAAATGGCAATATTTCAAACCTTATGGATCCAGATGCGAAAAAACAAACCTTTGGACGAAAGTCGCAAAACTGGCCAAACCTCAGGGACGAAAATGGCATTTTACTTTTTTTTCTATATCTGTATATTAACAAGTAGAAAATGATGTTTTTGTTCTCAAGTTTTCACACTATATTAATACGCCTAAAATCTAAATTTTTTTTGCTTAAAGCTGACTTAGGATGTGGTATGCATTAAAGCAAATGTTCTTTTCAATTTTTAATATAGGACCATTTGACCCTTTAGAGATAGAGCATAACCCAAATCAACCCATTTCATGAATATCCTTTTGCAGGTGGAGATGGTGGATACTTGATCTCTCCACTAGTTTTTTCTCATTTAAGGTAACTGTTATTTGGTTTTTTAGCGTACCATGTATTACTTATAGCTTTTTTTAAACCTTTCCCTTTTCTTTTTCGGTTATTTTTCTCACATCTGGATATTAATCATATTATCTAAAAGGTATTTATTTTCATTGTGACAGGTCACTAGGGTCATAAACGCCAATTCGTCATTGGCCACATCACTTCTTGCTATCATTTTAGTCTGTTTCGTCCATCCAGCTTTAGGTCTCCTTGTTCTGGTGTTCTCACATGTGCTATGCTGTCACCATGCTCTGTGCAGGTAAAATACCACTTTTGCCCCTCTTGACTACCAACGTTGATTGGATCCATTATCCATAAACAACTTAAGGATTCTTTTTCTGTGTTACAGCTTTCTTACAGTATCCAGTGAGGCTCCGGCCGAAGATTTATTCCGGTTTGGAAGGGGAATCAAGAAAATTGAATCGGAGGTGGGATTACCTGTGGATGACCACAGTTCCAGCTCCCCGGACTCTACAAGAAGCTATGGTGACACACAGTTAGAGATATTCCACCACCGTCATGGCTTGCTAATTCTCTATCTTCTTTATCTGCTCATGTTTCTTCCTTCACTTGTTGCTTGGTTGGAGGTATAATCCATAGTTCCCTCATCGTTAAAGATGGCCGCCGGGGGGGGGGGGGGGGGGGTACGTTAAAAATGATAATTTTGTTTAACGGGTGGGATTGAAAACACATATTGTCCAAAGTTCATACATTATACAATATTTATAAATAACTCGTGTGTCAAGTATTAAAAGGTATATTATTTTGTACAGGTTGGGTTGACCCGTAACACTTTCTTATTTTACGACTAACTACTGTGAAATTTGATTAGAAGTTATATTATTTTGTAATTACCAATTTTCTAACACTTTGTGCACCTTACGAGGCCTTTTACTTTTTTTTATATATTATTTTATCAAATCCGATCTTAACACACTAAACATGAGAAGTGAAGGAAGTTCTTATTTATTTTTTCGAAATTTTTTTTCCATCTACTTAAGCATGATGTTTAATTGAAAAATGTAAAAAAAAATAAAATAAAATTCATGTATTTACTCTAGTAGAGTAATCATTTGCAATTACACTAGAGTGATTACATAAGAGCATTCACAATCAACTCTCTTACTCCATCTTTATAATTGCTTACATTTCTCTCTCTTTTTCAATTAAATAATATTTTTTATACTTTTATCATTACCTTTTCTTTCTCCTCTACTCACAGCCACTTTCAAAAAATATTAAAAAATTATAGAGGTGAACAGTATCTTCTCCAAATTTACCGATGAACGGTAACTTTTTCTCCTTTTTCACTCTCCTCCACTCACAGCAATTTACAACCACTTTTACAAATAAAGAGGTTACACTCACATAGAAATGGAGGTTCCATTGTGAATGCTCTAATTACTCTACTAGTGTAAATACACGGATTTTTTTTCTTTTAGATTCTGGGACTAAAATACGTGCTTGACAAGATGGAAAAAAAATTTCAAAAAAAAAGTTTCCTCCTTCACTTCTCACGTTTAGTATCTTAAGCCCATTTGTACAATAACCTTACCCAATACGATTAAACGTCATAACATTTAAAAAAAAAAACTATTTTTTAGTGAATGATCTGGGAGGTTTTATGCATTGAAAAACACTGTGTGCCCTTCAACCAGTTCAACCTGTTCTATTTTAGCTACTTTTTTTATTTTTCTAATTTGGCTCGCTAGAGATAAACATAAACTCATTATACTTGTATTTTTATATAATAAAAGTTATATGAGAAAAAACAAAACTATAATTTAAATTAAAAACAGGAACAAAATGTCACATCAATGGGTGTAAGCAGCAACTATAGGGGTGTGCAGTAGGAACCTTTCTCGACAATTTCTTATTAAATCTTTTATTCTGCAGAGGTTAAGCATGAGCCACAACTTCCCATGGCTCTTGGATTCGATGTTGTGCATGGGTATCATTCTGCACGGTATCTACAACTCGAAACCCGAGTTTAACGTGTTCTTTCAGATACCCGGAATGAGAGGGTATGAAATTAGACAAGGGTTTGTGTACATGATTGCTGGGTATTGTTGTTATCTTTGGGGTTTTGATTTAGCTCCTTACAAAGCTTTCTATGCAATGGCTGTCATAGGAGTGGTATCATTTATTTTCAGAATTATGGAAAGAAGAAACCGAAGCATTAGACAGCATTCTCATCGACACTGAAAATTGGCATTTTGTACAAAACTACAAATATATTTAGTAGCGTTTACAGTTGTAAGTTGTGATATGGATTTGATTGGTTACCGTCCCGAATTTTGGTTTTGTTTTTTAGTATTAGAGTTTTTGTGTTGGTGATTGTAGGGTTATTCAATGTATTTTCTAATTGGATTTGCAAATTACTAATAAAAGTTAAGAAGATACCTGTGAAGTACATGTTTGACTCGTTGAAATATACAACTAATTATAACATGAACAAAGACAATGTTTCTGTTATTTATAACTACAACTAGCACAAGATTAATGATGTAACTTAAGAATTCAAAGACAATTGTAAGAAGTAGTAGATCATTAAATTTTTTTACTCTTTTACATCATAGCGGTTTTTACTACAAAAGTTCACTACTTGAGAGACAAAGTTCTGTTATTAATTTGAAAGTGTGTTCATCATTGTTCATAGTAACTTTTTAAAAAAATGTATGATTTTTTTGAACGGCAAATTTGGATCAAAGGAAAACCCTTTATGAGAATCAAACCCAAGACCTATTGGTCCCAAAGTCTTATCTCACCATCAAAATGACACTAGACTGGCTATGAAGCTATGGACATATTTATATAATATTATTTATTGATCTTAGAAAGAATGTTCAAACTTCAAACACATACAGAAATCAACCATAACATATCATTTATCTTCCAATACATCTATATATTTTCTACTCAGGTTATTCTGTTTAACTACATGTTTGTTTCCTATATTATTCCAAAGTTGTTTTTGCACAATCCACACATTAGAGAGTCAAAATACTGCTTTTAGAAAGTGGTTATTATACAACAAAAAATATATCTAAGCCATATGACTATCGTTAACTTTGTAAATAAGTATACCGGATCATTAGGCCCGCTCTCTTTTTTTAACTTTTCGATCCAAGTTGGCCGTCTGGCCCTTTTCTTACACGTGCTACACCATGTCACCACACCGTAGATTCATGCTTTCACTTATTTGCATGAGATTTGTTACGGGGTGACCCCCTTTTCTCAACCTCTCTCTATTTGACCATATAACACTCCGTAATACTATGTGAAACAATGTGATATGTGAAAACCATTTCTTTCGCCATATGATACTGTGAAAACTAACCCTACCACTTAGGTGACATTTTTTCACATGTAATTACCATTTGGCACGCCCGATACCCTAATTTGGAAAAAAAATTCTTAATAAAATAATAATAATTATCACAAATAAACACATAAAACATTATTTTATTTTTCTTAGATTTATTGGGTTTACTACTGAATTGGTGCATAGTAGACATTATAAACTAGTGGAGATGGATATAATCGGGTAGTTCCGCTGGTGGCATGATGATACTCCGGTGGTCGTAATCCAAATTTGCCAAAAAAAATTAAACTAAATTAAAAAAAAACAACAAAAAAAAATGGCAACTGAGTTAACTCTGAGCCGCAAACAATGCACACTCACAAAACATCATGAAACACAGAATCACCATTGCCGATCTCCATTTCCTCTCATCACTCCACCCCATCATCATCAACCACCAACAATCACGAACCATCACAAAAGTCCGATTAAAATGGGTCAAAAACCGATCACTAGACAACATAATCGACATCCACACCGATCTCAAAGCCGCAAGTATCCTCAAAGACGCCATAATCCACCGCCCCACCCAATTCCTCACCGCTAAATCACTCTCCGACACCCAAAAACTCCTCGGAATCACCATCCCCACCCTCCGTTTCATCCGCCGTTACCCCACCCTCTTCGAAGAGTTCCCACACTCCAAATACGCCTCACTCCCCTGTTTTCGCCTCACCCAAATTGCCCTAAATTTGCACAAATTAGAACAACAGATTTACGAAATTGAAGAGCCAAAGATCGTTGAAAGACTCTGTAAGGTGTTGATGATGAGTAGAAACAGGCAATTGCCGCTTCATTCGCTTCATTTGTTAAGATGGGATCTAGGGTTTCCGTACGACTATGATAAGGTTTTGGCGGGAAAGCATGGGGATATGTTTGAGATTGTGAAAAGCTCAAATGGGTTGGTGTCAAGTTTGAGACTTGTGAAGTGGGTTGATGAGTTTGCTGTTTCTGAGCTTCAAAAGAGTAATGAAGTTGAAGAAATTGGTGGTGATTGTTATAGGAGGTTTGTAAGGGGGAAAAGTGTGTTGGAATTTCCTTTAAGTTTTCCTAGAGGTTATGGGGGGCAAAAGAAGGTGAAAACTTGGATGGATGAGTTTCAAAAGCTGCCGTATGTGTCGCCGTATGAGGATTCGAGTGGGATCGATCCGGAAAGTGAGTTGATGGAGAAGAGGATTGTGGGTGTGTTACATGAGTTTTTGAGTTTGACTGTTTATAAAAAGACGAAAAGGAACTACTTGAGGAACTTGACTGATGAGTATAATATGCCGTTTAGGTTTACGCGGATCTTTACGAGGTACCCTGGGATTTTTTATCTTTCGTTGAAGTGTAAGACGACGTCTGTGGCGCTTAAAGAAGGGTATAGGAGAGGGAAGTTGGTGAATCCTTGTCGGATTGCGAAGTATAGAGGGAAGTTTCATCATGTTATGAGAACTGGATTGATTTATCGGAAGAAAGGGTTGGAGATGTTGCCTGAGTTGGATAAATTGGGTGACGATGATGTGGTTGGGGTTGATGGAGAAGAGTCTTCAGGGGATGAAGAGGTTGAATCGAGTGGCGAATGGGTTGATCATGAAGATGGAGATTCAGAGTTTGATGATGTCTCTGATCGGGATTAGCTAGCGAGTCGAATGACGTTAGAAGATTGAGAGGTAATTCATTCTAGAACGAATTTTGTAACAATAGTTTTATTTCATTTTTGTTTTTGACAATAAGTTAGAATTTTGGTGATATAGATGCTTCATGTTTGATTATAGGCAAGAAATTGTTTAACCATTAAAAGGGTAGATAAAATGGTAGGTATTTTAGTCTGTATTTGATGCAAAGAGCTTGTTTTAATATACTGACCATGTTAATATCAGCTAGCAAGACCCTAGTCTTGTCCATTATAATAATACTAAGATAGTGTTTGAGGAACTTAAGTATATAGATATAAAATAGTAAAGAAATTTAATAAACATAACCCTTAGAACTATAGTAACTTGGTTTTAAAAAAGCACGCATCAGGTTGGCGTGAGACAATTTGGAAATCACTTATATGCTCTAAAGTAGAGTGATCTTAAGAAGTGGCTTGAAGCGGTAGTTTTTTTTTCTCAGGCGTTTCTATTGCCTCCTTGGTTTTAAAAAGCGTGAAGCGCATAAAACCTTCAAGGTCTAAAATCAAAGTGCAAATCGCAAAAGCGGAGGGCTTTTCGTACGCGAGGTGCAAGGTGCTAATATATATTTTTTTATATATCCTATAGGTTTTTAGCATCCCTTACCCAAAATATAGTTATAAATAAGGTTAAAATATGATTTAATGTATTAATCACTTAAATTACAACCATTTTAGCTACATGTATAACATTTTAAAGCACAAAAACACCTTCAGTACAAGAAGCACGCGCCTTTGTGGGATTTTTTTCCAAAAAGCTCGCTTTTTGTACATAGCTCGCCTTATGTCACACAAGGGGCAACTATTTGCGCCTAGGGTCGCTTTGTGCTTAAGGCACATATTTTTAAACCAAGATTGCTTCTTGTATTAGGTGTCGCGAGATCTGTATCACCATTGAGAGAGCAACGGGTTTGGGCAGTTTAGATAAGAAACTAAGGAACGAGGACGGGAGAGCTTGTGTTTTAATTTGGTGCAAGTAGTATCATCCTTGTGAGATTTTCTGCAACAACTAGGGTTTAAAAGGGAAGGCATGGTGACGGTTATGGCTTCCAAGCAACTGTTGTGATCACAGATTGTATGCAACAATTATGGTTTAGAAGTAGATGTTACGTTTTATCAGTGTTGGTGTGACACAACCGGTGGTGGCTGCTAGAGTTTAGTAACAACTTAACTATTATAACCGCTTAAACCATAGTTGTCAATGGCGCTTGCTATGGTCGCTATAGCGAATAGCGTAACATATAGGTCGAAGGTCGCTACAGGGTATGTAGCCATAAATAACGGGATTTCAGTTTATTTTTTTAAATTTAAATAGCAATTAAATATAACTATAAAATAGCTGGATTTTAGGTTTTTTTTTGTTAAATATACATGTAAAATAGCGTAGATACTAGGGTATTTTGATATAATATACATATAAATCTTTTTTAATTTTTTTCTAGTGTATCGCTATTTATTAAATATTGCCCGTTATTTATCGTTATTCACCATGTAGCATATAGGGACCTTATCATTATTTGTTGCTATTCATCATTAACAACTATGGCTTAAACCAAAAAGAGTATTTATATATCAAGAGTATGGTATTACACATAAATAAATATCTTAATTCTACATACAAATTGTCACACCCTCAAATTTCCACGTGCGGAGTTCTATCGCGAGAGGTGCGACCAACCAGGATCAAGCCACTAATCAATGTTGAACCACTATTAAAGATATCAAAAAGTATCACCATCAACACGATTAGTGATCTAAAGTTTAAATGTCCAAAAACATAGGTTAACCAACAGCGGAAGCAAACAGTTTAAAAAAATCCAAACAATGTTTAAAAACCATCATTGTTTAAGTAAAACCAATTCAAATAATTAACGCAGCCACGACACTTCTCCAATGCAAGCTCCCGCGCTGTAACTAACGACCCGCAAAGCATGTAATAGTATGTCAACATAAGGTTGGCGAGGTCACAGTTTTTCAGTATTATTTTCCAAAAACTTAGGTTGTTAAATTACTTAATTTATAAAACACGTCATGTGGAGCTACCCCATCTTTAAACTACTAAACTGTGTGGTACCGAAACTTTGACTGTGTAAGTTGTTTGTGCCCCAAGTCAATGTCTATCGTCATTGACCAGTTGTCAAAGCATAAAAGTTCACGCTCGTCCTCCCAGGTATGGTGTGAGGTTTGTCAACCTAATAGCGCTATCAACTAATATCCCGTTCGCCAGGCCCCAGCGATTAGTCGGTATAATGTGTGGGGACTTTCAGATAGAGTTCGTTTAGTCCGCTAAAGACATGAAATATAAATAGCATTTAACAATATTCCATCCCTAGGAATACTAGGCAATCCCATACCCGAGAAGTAAGGTTTCCAATCACCGGGAATACATGCTTTTAGTAAAGGTGTGAACTCACTTTTGTTTTGCTCGGTAAGAAATAAAGTGCAAATAGTAGCGAAGACGATCAACCGCGTCCTAAGATAGTTATCATGTATTTCATTAGAGTGAATTCATGCAACACGTAGATTCCTACACACAATCTAACATTTCGCACGTAACACGTTTATACATAAACCATTGAACCAAATATATGTATATATAACACGTTTATACAATAGGACATTATATGATCTCACAAGCAAGAAACAAGCACGTTAAGTTAACTTATCAAAATTCAGCATTAACACTTAATTCTGCGCAAATTTTGGGAATTTTTCTAATATAGTTTCGGAACGGCAAAACTTCCCAGAAAATTATAGAAAGTGCCCAACAGTACCCTTCATTTTATGTAAAATTTTCAGAACCTAATTCTTTATAGATTTTCCGTGAAAAATCAAACACTGAACAGTGGTCAGATTCGTCGAAATCTGACCCCTGCCCACTAAATATTTTCTTAAAAATTCCTCGTTTATCCGATTGACTTGAAACCAGGGGCAAAATTCTTAAAACATTAAAAGTTATCTACAGTAAGAATTTCATAGAAAAACTCCAAATACGCAGCAAGTTATGACCCAAAACATATGATCCATTTACTGCAGATTTTCGCAGCTTCGGCCTTTGTTAATAAATAATTCGTTAAAAATATCAGTCGGTGTCGAAAAATTATGATTACAGCGCCATTCGATTCGTATTTTTAAATAGCACATTCTAGATTCAAGAAACTCTAGATTTCGTTAAATTATGACCCGGTTACAGCTGATACAAGTCGGCTGTAACGTTCTGGACAAAACTGTTTTCGTTACCCAACCCCGCAAACGATCAACTAGCGATCCCGTGACACACAAACATAATTCACAGCTGGTTATGCGTCGTTCATATCAGGTTCAACACGCGCAAACATCTAGGATATGACTCTTAACCATGTACATAGGCCTATACAAACATATTCGTTATATCCACGCATTATATCTTGATTCCCATGAACACGAAATCACATCTTATCATCGTAAAGCATCAAATTCATTAATTAACCATAAGCACAACCAAGATAGCTCAATACTAACCGTGTATGAACATTAGAAATTATCATAAACCACAAGTTTCAACCCGAAAGCTAAATCATAGTTATTAAACAAACGATCACATCACCAATGAAACACGGTTTCTATCATTCCTGGTTTACAAATAAACCTCATATAAACATCTAGTGCTCATGTAAAACAGAAAACGCAACCGAGAATTACAAACCAAATACAAACTAACCTGAAGTGAGAGATGAGAGGGAGGACTAGCGTGTAAAAGAGAGGGCACCGAGAGGTGGTGGCTCGCGACGGGGGAGGGTGTCTCTTTGCTGCTGTCGAACCTCAAGAGGGAGGGAGGGAGGGAGAAGCAGTATGTCGCACGATAGGGTTGTAGGGGGAAAGGAATAAGGACTTGTCAATATAGCATGCACATCTACGTAATATATGGATGGAATGAGTAGTTGGGGCGGCTAAGGATTTCTTTCGATGGGGTTGGGCCGATTATAAACAAAACAAGGGATAATAGAGAATTGGGCCAAGGGTTAAACGCAACATGGAATGGGGAAAATTGGAATTGAAATAGTCGATGGGAAAGAACGGTCTGTCTACCTTGGAAACACGGGTTGTCACATAAATACCTTCTAAGTTCTAAGTCTAATAATAAACATATCCCTTAAAACATACCTCAAGGTTTTAAAGAGTAAATTTTGATAACTACAATGAGCTAAGTGGTATTTGGACGGTTGATGATGATGGTCAAGGACAACAATCAAGCATAAAGAATGTTTATAGTTAGCTCCTCCTTATGGCTACAACATTGGATCCTGTCCTTATAGCGGCCACATCGATATGTTGAGATTCGTTTATTTTGTTCGCAGATTAATGGCTTATTTTTTTGTCGGGTGTGAATGCCAACAAGTAAAGGGTACTCCAACACAATATGATAACAAACCAAATCTAACACATTATTACACTGCTTTAACTCCTGCAAAAAAATGACTTGTGTACTAGTTCTAGTATTTGATTACAACTTTTATGGAGTCTTGTAATTTAATTGCCCAAATTATTCAAGTATGCAAACGTCCAACTTGGTAGATTGTCGGTTTAAATAAGCTTATATCGATATATAACATACTAGTTCTAGACCCTATGTGATATGAATTGTGTGCCTATGTGTAAGTAGCTTGCAAGCTAATATTGAATAGATACCATATAAGTCTACCATATTGTGGCTCGCTTTCGTAGTTTCGTAAAACTAGAAACATAAGCATTTAGTTATCCTCGGCGGGGAATTGCTTCGCAATAACATAACGAAAATCGTGTAATTATATTGAGAGAGGATTTGCTTTCACAAGTAATATCAATGACCTTCATAAACGTTAAGCCGCCTTAATGTCATAAACTGGGACATATATCAATGATACTCAGCGTTCATCTATTGATTATGACATTTAAGCTAGTAGCACGACTATTTAAATTTAAATTCATGCGCATAAATATCTTTTTAATCTTGGAATGGAAATTCGCTGGGTTGAATAGTCGTGTCTCTTCTATTTCATTAAATACTTTGTTTTACAAATGTTTTAGGTTGGTTTCAAGTCTAAACCCTCAATGCATTCGTTTACATTTACTAGTGTGGCTTATATTCATTTAGCCTTAGGGTGGATCAAACAAGACATTATAGCTCGACTATTTTTATTTTTCTTTGTATTTACAAGCTTTCATTGGACCACATACCAATGGTGAGAAATCACGCCTCACTTTTGAATTGTAAATGTGAGCTCTTTAATCATATTCCACTACTCTTTTCATGTGTAGGCATTTTTGGAATCATTTCTTTCATACAATATGAATATTCACCCACTATTCATTAGCAAAAGAGTTGAGATCCTGTACAAACAATACTAACTGTAGGAACCCTAAAAATAAATCTCACCCGTCTAAAATTTAGATCAAAGATTGGTATTGATTACAATTAAAACTCTTATAATTAATTAATATTATAATAAGGCTAGGGGTAATTAGGTAAAAGTACTATTATGTGCACCCCACCAAATCTCCGAACTTTCCGATGGTCCACATAATAGCACTTTTACTTAATTACCCTTGGCCTTATTATAATATTAATTAATTATATGGGTTTTAATTTTAATTAACACCAACCTTTGATCTAAATTTTGGACGGTTCAAATTTGTTCTTATGATTTTCACAGTTAATATTGTTTGTACAAGATCTCAACTCATTAGCAAAAATACTTTGAGAGACAAATCTACTGTTCAATTTTGTATACACTTATTGGACTACCTGTTCGCTGTTGAATCCACTACCCATTGTCCAATTTGGTGAGGTTTATGTTGTGACCAACTATGTGTGACGTCTCTTTTTATTGATTACCAATTTTTTTTAATTTTTTTTTTGTCTTTACTTCTTTTAAGCTAACTAAACTTTAAATAAATAACACTATTTACTTTACATTTTTATTCACATTTATTCCAAAATTACAAGTATTATTAGCTAAACTCTTTGAAATTTTAAAATTTCTATTTATGAAATTTATTACAATTTATATCTGTTAAATTAATTATATTTACCATAGAAAACTTTGATTATTTTTCATAACTGATATCGGTATTCGTTTCTATTATTTTCAATCAATGCAAAACGCGTGTTGATACCCCTTTGGGTATATCACTTCCGTTTGCTATACTGATCGATATGGTAGCGATATTGTTACCAGATGTCCAAAACAACGCACGTGGAATTCCACTATAGTGTATTAATTCTAACCTGCTTGAATAATGTTCTTTACCCTTTCGACTTAGTTATTCTTTTACATGTTTAACATTCTTTACAGTTTTGACTTAGTTATTTTTTTCTATAATACGTTTCAGTCTAATTTTGTGATTTAACGTGCATGCGTAGTTAAACGTTTCTAACGGCCCCGCCACATCGTGTGGGGTACTAATTACTAATTACTAATTACTAATTATATAAATAAAAAACACTAAAATTATCATTTCATAGTTTTCTTATTTTTTACACTAGAAAACAAAATTGATATAAAATAGAAAAAACCCATCCCCCTCCCCTTCTCCTTTCTTGATCTTCGAATGTTAGAAGAAGCGATTGCTTCATTTCACACATGAGCAATCTTTTCTAGCACACGCATAACGATCCTTAAAGCTGTGAGAATTCACTGTATTTTGTAGTATGGATTCTCTTGTTTTAGGGTTTTAGTTTAGTTAAATTTTCTAGCACACGCATAACGATCCTTAAACCACATCCGTTTTCACACTTTCTTAACCGTAAAACTATTAAAAAAGCCACCAAATATCGTCTCCTCTATCGTAATGGAGACAATATGAGTCAAGCCAGCCCTAGGTCAACATCTCTGATCCGAGATAGAAGTTTAACTCATATTCAACTAGAGTCGGCTCGTAACAAGATAAGTTGACCTGTTCTTTTTTGACTTCTGATAATTTTGCGCAATGTTTTCAGAACCAAACAGGATGTTGAACCGGTCACCTTATTGGTCAAAATCTGATTCAACCCTAAACCGGACCAGTTCGATTGGATGTGAGAACCAGATGACATCCTAAATAACATAAAAAAATAAATAAGGTAAAATTAGGAACTTTTTAATCAAAATCTGATTCAACCCTTTAAACTGCCTAAGGAAATCAAGTGAGAAACAAAGGATGGGCTTGAAAATTTACAAGTGCCAAACTCTGCTTATGGCTAGCTATCTTATATTATATATTATATATTATTTGAGCGTCGAGTTTTCTTGAACCAGTACTTGGCTCGAAAATGGTTTGAAAAAAATTGTTAAAATGTGTATTTAACAAAACAGGTGAGCTCGTATAAAGGTTTCTCAGGTTACCATGATATAGTTTTCTTTGGTTATGTTTAAAAATTATGTTGAAATGTTTATTACGTGTTGTTAAATAAATAGATTATGGATTGACTTGTGTAATTTTTGTTAGTTAGATTGGGTCATTTAAATTATCCGGGCACTCCTTAGATAACTTGGAATGGGTTGGGTTCAATTGTTATGATCACCTTTTTACTCTCCTCTATAACAATTATTTTTAAAGTATATTAAAAAATTATAGAAGGTGAACAGTGTACTCTTAAATATACAGATGAATAATAACATTTTATCTCTTCTTTATTCGTACCTAGCTACAACCAATTTCTATAATATAAACATCACCCTCACAAAATTTAGTGGAAAGGATGTAAATGCTAACACATCTTATTTCAAGTGAGTTTGTTTTGGTTAGGACTCTCTTTGATCTGGACCCACACCACTTCCCACCTCCCTGCTACAATATATGAGATGAATTGATATACCCACTTCGATATTTTAAAGAAAAGTGTTTGGATAGTTTTTATGGTTTGTTTTGATTTCACATTTAGTCTTTAGATTTTCAAAATTACAGCTATAGTCTCCAACTTTGATAAATTCGTTTTCGGATGGTCTCTTACCTGAATAGGGTTAGTTTGTCAGGTTAAATAGGTGTGAAATGATTTAAATACCCTTAATAATTACTTAATAATTAGAAATATAATTAAAATTTTAAAGATATAATTAATAATTAAAATGGTTAGTGGGGTCCTTTTATTTATTTAAACATAAACCCACCCCTTGTCTCTTCTCCGTCTTTTGTCTGCAAACAACCATCACCTCCCACCACCATAATAGCACCCGCCACCATAACAGATCCACCCATCATAACAACTCCACCATGCCGCCACCACCTTCTTACTCGGACATCGCCGGAAAACCCACTACCGTAACACCTCCACCTCGCTGCCACCACCTCACCCCGACATCGCCGGAAAACCAACCACTGTAGATCGTCTTTAATATAACCCTGCAATTAGTTATAAAGGTTTATAAATCGCAGTTAGAATATGTTATTTAGAAGTTCATATTCTTGTTCAACTTACCGATCTGGTTTTATAAGTAATTACGATGAACCGAAATGTTGATCTGAACTAATTCGAGTGATGTTGATGTTCTTGTTTACGTATTTTGGTGTCTGTATGGGGAGATTGAATTGTGGTTGATTGTAGTTAATTCATGATGAAGCAATTGGGGGTTTAGTATGTATTAGTGTTGAAACAGTCAAACAGGTTCGGTGGAGTGATGGTGGAGGGTGGGCGGTCAGTGGCGGTGATGGATTGAAGAAGCAGGTGGTGTGGGGTTGGGGAGGAAGATGAAGTGGAGGTGACGGTGGTTGTGGTGGGGAGTGATGGTGGCGGCGGTGGAGTGGAGGTTCCGTTGGTGGTGGTTTTTAGTGAGAGAGCTCAGAAAGATAGATATAGGAGCATAGAGATATATGTTTTATTTATATGTTATGTTTTAATGAAGGACGTTTTAGTAATTTCAGTGTCACTTAACTAAGAAAACTAACCTTCATCCATGCCAGGGACTATTCGAGAATGAATTTGGCAAAGTTTGGGACTATAGCTGTAATTTGAAAATGTAGGGACTAAAGGTGAAATCGAAGCAAACCACAGGAACTATCCGGGCAGTTTTCTCGATATTTTATATTGTCTTGTGATAAACAACTCATGTCAACGGAGTCTAAACTGGTTAGAACTTAGTTTGACCTGGACCAGTTGATACTTCTTTAAAATGACTTGTTACTTCTTTAAGACTGAAAGAGTGCGGTTCCTCTTCCCCCATCTCCACATCACATCCACCTCCCCTCTATCCCAGCACCCCTTTCCTTCCGATCAACAAACAACACATCATCAGGAAGAAAACAGATCGGGCAGATGGGGAGGAATCCTTACCGAGTGCACCGAAGATGTGGTTCCAAAGAGGACATAAGTTAACGCTTGTAATGAATGCCGTTTGTCCCAAGGATGTAGCATTGCAAACGCCATCTCAAGGACGAGTGACTTAGTTAATTTTCCCAATGATACTAAAAAATGAAAGAAGTGAAATAAAACTACATAACTTAAATTAACAGATGAATTAAAAATATATTATATATATATTTTTTTTCATTTCATATTTCATAAAAAACTAGAATTGTGAACATGGGTGCTTGAATCTTTGTACTTTCTTGGAACCTTTTGTGTCTCCAATTGTGAAATCTCGCATGTGCATTTGATATGATGATATGTGCAAAGATGGTCTCAATAGTCAAAATCCAGCACAAGAAGCCAAAAATCTGCTTCTTTAGCGGTTGTACAGTTTGCAGCAAGTGTTGTACATAGACAATGATGATGAGGATGTATTCTTTAAT
Source organism: Scalesia atractyloides (assembly GCA_947069175.1). NCBI lineage: Eukaryota > Viridiplantae > Streptophyta > Magnoliopsida > Asterales > Asteraceae > Scalesia > Scalesia atractyloides. The sequence goes on from CAMTDV010000003.1 coordinate 88,264,897, forward strand.
TGAACATGAGAAATCTTGCAAACGGATGTTGTTTTTATTATTTTGAAAATCGGTGTATTATTGCAAACAAGTACGCATTTTTTTATTCAAATTATTAAGAGCACAGATTATAAATAGGTAGGGTCCTAATAAAGACACACCTTAAAACTATGTAGTACGGGGACGCCACTTATGTGGAAGTACCCGTCTCGAGTACGCATGGGGGACGGAAACGCCATGGGTACATGTCGGGGACATTTCCTAAACGTTTCCAGCTTTGCGGGAACGTATCCTAAACATTTCCAATGTCGGGGACGTATCTGGTAGACAGTGGCGAACCTAGAAAATCTTCGTAGGGGTAACGTTTTATAAAAAAAAGGGTAACGAAATCGAAAAAACGTCAAATTTTTCCAAAATTTACACTACCGTCAGAACGCCAAGGGGTAGCGGAGGCTACCCCTTCCCCTAAGGTAGGTCCACCCCTGCTGGTAGAAGTATGCAACCTGTTTCCATTTAATTTTAGGGTTTTAACCTTTTCCTTTTCCAAAACTGGCCATTAAATAAATAGACCATACATATTGGCTTCTCTAATCTCTCAACTCTCAAGTCTCATCTCTATCGATTATGGCTTCTCAAGAAACACGAGGATTAGCAACTACATTAGTACAAGAACCTCCATTGTGGGACTATGTGACTAAAATCGAAAAGCAAGGTGCAGTAGTAAGAACTTGGAAATTTAAGTGCAACCTTTGCAGTGAAATCAGATAAGGATCATATTTAAGGGTTAGAGCACTTGCTTGGTATAAAAGGTAATCTTTCTAGTGTTTTATATGTAATCTTAGTGATTTGGTGTATATAAATCTATTAAGATATTATATTAATTAGGTGATTTAAGTGTTACTCTCTAGTATTTTGGGAGTTTACAATTTACATCAACATATATATATCTATTTTGTAATTTGTTTAATATATTTTTATTTTTTAATATTTTATTTACTGTCATACAAGTATCTTGGATTTTTGAGTTTTGTCGTTCCCCGTTCTCGCATCGTACCCATTCTAGTGCTAATAGTCTTAAAATCTTAATTTCACACCTTGTAAACGGGTCGTATAACATTATAAGGCCTACATAGAATAATCTGACATGACAAATATTGGGTTGTATAGTGTTATACGACTCGTATATTGTTACACGGCTCGTACAATGTTATACGGCTCGTATAGATGGAGAAAATATTAAGTCGTATAACATTATACGAGGTTGGGATCGTATAACATTCTACACATGTCATATAATGTTATACGACCCCTATACATGGAGACTAAAAACATTCTCTGGCATTCTATTTTAGCAACAACAGTTATACGGCCCGACCGGTATAACTCTATATGGGTCGTATACATATAGAGATGTGAAAACAAGATTTTAGAGGGGTGGGAATGATGATAATTTAAATATATTGGTTTATTGGGTAGCGTGAAAATAAAATGTATAAATCTCATTATATTATATATATAATTAAAGTAATATGAGTGAAAAACCATGAAAATAAAATTCATAATCAAGTAATATATTAACATCTTTATTTATTTCACATATGCACACACCTATTACTTTGTTTACATTTTTGCACTTTATATTCACAACTTGTTAAGTGTGTTGAGGTTTGCTATTATATTATTATCCTAGTAGGGATGACAATTTTAGGTAATTTTTCAATATAAATTGCACTTAATTTAAAAAGAGAAATTTAAAGATTTAGAGAACAATTTGAATTCTCTGATAGCATCATGGAATCTAGGGGGTGTGAATCATGTAGGGTTGACAGGTTGTGGATTGGCGGATTGGTGGGTTAAAATGTTTAACCCGAACTCGACCTATATTGTAATTTGGGTCAAAGATTTCAACCCTAACCTCCACACACACACACACACACATATATATATATATATATATATAGAGACCGGTTTAACCCGTATATGTAAATGAGTCATACAAGTTGCCGATTTATCAGCGATTTTTTGGATTTTAAGCAGGTTATCGATAACATGTTTAATGTTGAGTATGAGTGTGAAAAGTAAATATTATAAGGTGTCAAAACTGACATTATTATGATTAACCATGTAAAATAGAAACATAAAAAACAAAAACAAAAATATTAAAGTTTTTTTTTCTAAATAGTTAAACGGGTTAACAGGTCAACTCGTTTTTATATAGTGACACGTTTTTAATACGGGTCAACCCAGATTGACCAGTTTTTTTTAAATGGGTCGTGTTAGTCGATCAAAATCTGCTTTTTTCTTTTTCATATCGGGTTCGGGTCGGATTGACAGATCCAGATGGTGATGTTATAAATGAGGTGGCGCTGTTATAAATGCTCTAACCAGGAGCATATGTATATGATTATGTACATACATATTAAGGATGATAACCCCTATATGTTTGTTACATGATTATATTAAAGAATGATAATTGGTTGGAGTGATTAAACTCATTTTTATGGAATCAATTGATTTGCAAAGCTATAGGCTACACTTTTTTTATCTTTTCTTTTACTACCTTTTCTTGTCAAACCTACTTTTAGAATCTTCCTAAAATAGTTTGTGTTTTGACATCCCCATCTCATTCTTCTATCCTAAATTTATTTTAAAGGACTTTAAAAGGTTTTTTTTCCTTTCCACTATCCTAAAGGTAAAGAAATTATTATTGTTTTAAAATAATCACATTTTTAAGAGGATAAAATTGATGTAACTAGCGATGGAGGGTTCAAATTATGTATGCTGCATGTATTGGTGATTAACAAGAGTGGATTAAAAATATGTTAGTTTGGTGTTCAAAAAAATAATCTTTTGTAACGACTTTTAAGTGATTTTTTTTATTATTGTGGGCGTTAAGCCCATGCCAAGTCACCACCATCCTCTCTTTTAAACCATTACACCCCAAATGAAAAGGGCACCAAGGGGCTCACCGCTCACACCCCCTTTTTTCGTTATGCCCCTTATGAGTGTGAAGGGAGAGGCATGAGAGAGATAGTTTAACATTTTTTCAGCCAATCATATGATGTCATGTGTCACATTTTTCAATTAAACTACTTTATTCTTGTGAAAACATTATTTACTTAAAATTTCAGTATTTACGTGACAATAACTTTTTTGATTAACCATGACACGACAGTTAACCGTGTAATTTTTCATGGAAAAAGTCATTGTGTCTACTCCAAAAGAATAAAAACAACCTTGACCATTGTATACTAGCTAGATATAACAAGTAAAAACACAACTTTCTAAAAAATTATCCATCACCATTAGTTTTTACATGATGGGCTAAGATGGAAGATTACTACTAAGCCCTCACCCTAACTAGAGAGAAGAAGAGGAATTGATAGAAGAAGAGGGCAAAAGAGACATTCTCATCTCCAAAACTTTCTTGTGAGAATTAGAATGTTTACGGCTCACAAAAGTTGGGCTCTTGGCAGGCCTATATTCGGGCAGCAACCTGCCCGACTTGTACCTCACCCCACATGCATTACACAATGTTTTCGGCCCATGTGGTCCTGCCCTCCATTGTGGAGTTCTTTGTGAGAGACAATGTGTGCATTTCCTTCCTTGCCCCTGCCCGCCGCTCCCCTCGTCCTGCCCGAAACTACTGCTATAGGGACTTGTACATTTTTTTGGTAAAATGAGCTCACTCTCGGCTAACCAACATGTTGGGCTTCTTTTTCTCTTGCTTCTTGCCTTGCAAGGTACAACTAGTTTAAGCGTGGAGTGGGTTGCTTTCACTTTGGGTTTGGGTTGTGCTGATGTGTGTGTACCTTGTGCATTGCAAGTTGTACTCTCGGGTTTTGGTTTTGGCTCTGGTGGTATGCAATTTCCACTGCTAGATAAACAATCCTCCACAAAAACTGATAGCCATTCCATGTTGATATCACCTTCTTCCTGCATTTTAAAATGGGTACAACATCAAATGCATGAGGTACAACTAACAACTCACATGTGTGCAGTTGGTTGTAACGAATAGTGACGAACCCATAATTTTTTTTTATCAGGATTGTTTTCTTTTTCGATGCTTAGATGTCTCTTAACTGGACATCCAGGAATTTTTTGGTTCACGTCATGTCTTGTTGCATAAATAATAACCACGGGGTGTCAGCCCAGTGACCAGCCTCACCCATTTCAAACGGGAGGATGCGGGTTCGAGTCCAGCTCGACCCGAATAATCCTGCTGGATAGTAACCGCCAGGCAGCTATGGGGCTAAGCTAGCTTGGGGAGGGAGAACCCTCCCGCGGTCAGGGATACTGTGCATTTACCCTTTTTTTTGTTGCATAAATAATAATGATAATTAGTCTTTATAACCGGTAAACCGAAAATGGGATTTTTTTAGGTAACATGACCACAAAAGATTAGAAGTAAGTAGTTAATTGAACTGATGTGTTAAGTTATTGTAGAATCGAGGCCTTAGCATACAAAATACTTTTAACGTAAAAAGTGAAAGGGGGACTTTTTTTAAGCTTTTTTTTCTCGTTTTATTAAGCATGTATTTTAGTCCCTAGAATTCAAAAAAAAAATTCATGATTTTACACTAGCAGAGTAATTATTGTAAGCTAATTATAATTACTCTACAATTTTATAGAATAAAATAATTCTCTACTACTGTAAAATTATAAATTCCTTTTTATATTTTGATATTAAATATCATTTTTAAGTAATAGGGAAAAAAATTTCAAATAATAATTCCCTCCTTCACTCCTTAGATTAAAGGTATTTTGTATGTTAAAGACTTATTTGTATTTAATCTTTACACCTGAATTAATACTCTTTTTTTTCACTTTGTTTTTTAAATAAAACTATATATATATTTTTTTTAAATAAGTTCAAAAATCTACGACTCTCTTAAAACATAAAGTAATCTTCACTTTGTTTTTTAAATAAAACATATATAAATTAATTTTTTTAAATAAGTTCAAAAATCTACGACTCTTAAAATATAAACTAAACAAAATGATACGTTCGCGTTAGGACGGAACCTTTAAATAAAAAAGAGAGAGGTAAAAAGGGTAAATCACACGTGCGTTGTGACATGTTAAGTTACATTTGAATGAAGAAGAATAAAGATATGAAGGGTACCATGGAGTGCCCGGAGAGGAGGTTATCAAGGCTGCAATGAAGGTGTTGCTCCGGCGGATAGGTGGCCGGAAGACCGCCGGAAAGGGAGATATTCTGGCAGAAATCCATAGAGGTTTTCAAAACAGAGTTGAGAGAGTTGTATAAACTGATGAAACTGGAGCAAGAATATTATTTATGGAGACATTTTGGAGTAAAGAGATTTTTTATTTATTTTTCTTTTTTTTTTTTGTGTCTGGCAAATGTAAAAAAATTAAAATTGAGAAAATAATGACGGGACCTTTAAATAAAAAATAGACATAGAAAGGCTGAATCATGCATGCATCTTGTGACTTGTTAACTCGTCAAATTTAAATTCAAACACAAAACATTCTCGTATAAAACAATGACTATGCGTAAAGTATACTTCGATTAGAGGTTGTAAAAAGACCCAATACTAATTATTTAAAAATTAGACATTTAATAACGATTTAATGGTTTACTTGTTTTTATGTTTTGAATTATTTAGATTAGAGTAGATAGTATCTGTATTAAAACATGGGTTTATAACATTAAATTTTATATTTTAAAGCCATGGGTTTGTCAAGTTGAGGGTATAACTATAAGATCACTATTTTTATCTTTTTTTTAAACTATAATAAACTTTCATTCCCAGGGGCGGACATACCTTATACGCAGACGCTCCGACAGTAGTGTAAATTTTAGAAAAATTTGACCTTTTTGACGTTTTTTCGATTTTGTTACCCATTTTTTTATAAAACGATAACCCTACGAATATTTTCTAGATCCGCCACTATTCATTCCTAATTCAACAAAATGAAATGGAGACCCCACAAAGTATTACTCTGTATGAACTGGACCAAAACATGAAAAAAGATAAAATGAAGTGGTAAAATTGAACCAATAGATGCAAGTCACAAACAAAACTTGACAATTAATATATAGGAAATTAGCGTATCAATATTACATTATGTGAAATCTAAAAACGTGTTTAAATATAAGATGCATAAGCATCATTCTTAACTTCCTCATAAACATAAAAATATATAAAAATAGATAAGGGGCAAAATTTTCTTGTAAAAAATGAGAGTTAAAACCGAATATGTTTATACGCTCTAAAACATTTTTGTTGTGTTCAAAAATAGAACAAATACATGAAATAGTTCCACCTTTTTTACAATATATTTATACGTACTATAAGTTTATAACAAATAACTTTTTTAAAAGAAAAAGAGATGGGAATTCATATTATTTCATCTTAAATGCATCATTTTTAAACCACAAAATCATAAAGGCACTTACTCTATCTTACACTTTCACTTAGGGATAGGCTAACTAAGTTAACTGATCAACCGGACCGTAACCGAATTAACCTATATAGCTTAAGCGAATTGACTGAACCGGATGCATAACCGATAGCTATTTTAGTTTTGGACATAACCGAAGGTTTTGTTTGATTTTTTTTATTTTCATGGGTTTTCTTTTATTTTAGTATTTATCATTTTGGTATGAAATGTTTGAAATATATCTTTTAAACAATTTTGTTAATGGTTTCACTTTTGATAAAGGAAAGCTTCTTTTCCTATTTTTTTTTTAAAATGAGTTTTCTCTTTATTTTATTTTTTATCAACTATGCGTTTATTTAAAAGGTATTTTAAAATCTTTGCAAGAAATAATTTTTATCGAGTTTTAAAGTCTCTGATTATTCCTTTAAATATACAGATTTGTCCACTACCTGACTTGGACTCTCAACCTCACGAAAAGGTACATATTTTCATACACGTTGATAGCTCTAGGCTACAAGTCCTTTGCCGACATACTATGTTTTAAATAATTCATTTTGATCACACCCATATTACTTACGTGTGAGGCTAAATATACCTTTTTATGCTTAATGCAACCCCTCTCCCCCTCAAGTAAAATATAGAAAATATGAAGTAAACTACAATTTAAGTTCCTAAGGTTGACATATGGTTGCACGTTGAACCTTTACTTTTCTAATTTGAACAATCAAGTTTTCAACGTAATTGAGCAACGTTCAGAACTTGATTGTTCAAATTTAAAAAAAAATTTGAAACTCAACGTGCAATGACTCAAATTTTAGTTTACTAGTGATTGATTTATTTGAAGGAATGATAATAATACAATTAGTAAAGTTAATAGGAGATAGAGATATCATGCATTTAAGTTTTAACAAACTTTCCCCAAAAACAATTACTGCAAAAACTGAAAGTTACCAGTCGTACATTTTCTTGGTTTCGGCAAATATTCAAATTCAAACGATTTTGATTATTTAAAAGTAGAGAAAGGTGAAAAGGAGCTATCTTTATTCTAAATCCATATGAATAACAATAGATGATCTGTAAATTGCGTCTTAAAAGTTGTACCTTATCATAGAATTACTATTTTTAGTCTAGGGGCGGAGTTAGTGTATTAGAATAGGTAGCATAGGCTACTCTTCAACCCTGTCTTTGTATCATTTTCGTTTTTGTAGAGTAAAAAAATAATAAAAAAACTACAGTTTTAAACAAAGGATACCCTAACCCCCAATAAAATAAGTTGGGATGCCCTTAGGTTTTTATGCTAGTTCCGCCACTGTTTTTAGCCTTGAAAAAAGGAACGAAACGTAAGAGATGTTAGATCATTTGTAGTGGTGAGGTGAAACAAATGTTTGTTCTTACGCATGAATTGACATGTGGCATTTGGGACATTATGGAATGTGAATTAAAAAAAAGGGATGTAGTGGTATAATGTCTCATAACCCATATTCAATCATTACTCATTTATATTTTCTAATTTCCTATTGGCCCATTCAATTAACTGTTTGATCAACTGGCGTTTTAAATGAAACGCCCAAGCCACTTTTTGAAAAAAACCCGCCTAGGGGTGATGTGGTGGGCGTGGTTAGGCATTATGGGGCAACTAGACGTCCAGTTCCTTTGCCACTACATATGGTCTTAGTGTCTTTAAAAAAAGAAGATTATGAGTTGATAAGTTCGTCCTGACAAATTGATTTAGTAGTTCGTTATTTGGTTTCTTATCTTAAGGTCTCAAGTTTAACTCTCACTATCATCACTCTAGAGAACATTGGTGGTGACAATAAAGTTTAGAACTAGGCCTCTCTGGAGGTTGTCAATTCAAAACCAAGTCAAACTGGGTTTTACCGCAGTGGGCCTTCGGGCGGACGAGTGTTCCCCGAAACTGGGGGCTCGAATATGTATCCAACTCTGAGCGTTATGAATGAGGGATGTATTTGCTTGATTAAGTACAACCTAGGATGTTAATCCGGTGATTTAGTTGGCCGTTAAAAATGATAAACTCATCAAATAAGTTCATATAATAAGCTCATTAATGATCAAACATTCATTAGGCTACTCGATATGGGTGATGGCCCTCCTTATAGGATGACCATCCACGTCAGTGCCATGTCATAGTCCCTGGAGGATGCCCCTCCAAGGATTGAACCAAGGAAATGGGCGCTACCCCACCTAGTTAATTTATTTTTCTTTTTTTTTTTTCAATTCAACTAATTTTTTAACATTTAATAATTATAAAATAAAATTATTAATATTAAAAACCACACATTACATAACCTAAAGAACTCTGCTTTCTCGTAATCTTTTATTTCATTTTTCGTAAAATCGCTTGATCTTCTTCCGGATACGAGTTTATATCTGTTATCATTATCTCCCACTCTTTACATTCTTCTTCTCATTCTTCAATTGAACCCGTTCTTCCCCCTAACGTTCCTTCGCTCTTGCCTTTTGGGTCGTGACCTCAGTGTACGCTTTGAACTGTGCCATAAACTCGTCCATTTAGGAAGCGCCCCCCCCCCCCCCGTTGCAGCTTTTTTTTGCAGCCGCCACCTTTTTAGATTTGTCCCTGCCTGGGGGACGTCCTTCCTCTCGAAGCCCATACTCTTCTTCGTCAAATTCGGGCTCGTCGTTTATATTTATTTGGCATCGTGCGTCCGGGCCCCCCGCACTATAACTACCGGTCTCCGAGGTTTTTGTTCGTTTAGCCATTGCAACCTCATTTGGAACCGGCGCCCACTTGTTACTGGTTCACAAAACTTCCCAAGCCCGTACGTGTGGGAAAACGACCCGATGTGAATCTTCGTATTTACGCATCGCCTCTTTAAAAACATCTTCGTCACTCATCCCACTACGACGATTAACACCAGTATATAACTTATTATATATCGCCGAAAAGCGGTTCCCAACCGGATGCATCTTTCGCCACTTCGAAGAGATGGAATCGATATCATGATAATGACCTTGTTCCATAATCGCAATAAACTTTGATAATATTTCTTTCCAAAACCCATAGTTGGTTTGGTTGTTACCTATATTTTTAGAATGTAACAAAAGTATATATTAAAAATGTAAAATTTATATATTTTTAATATAAAATTTATATATTTCTACATACCGATAATGGGGCTTTTTGATGTGCTAATCCACGCCTTTGCTAACACCTCCTCATTGATCTTTGTCCAAGGTTTTGCCTTGACTTTCGAAGGTTGATCTTTGTCACCCGCCACTTGCTTCCTTTTTTTCCGTTTCGAGGATTGCGGTTGCGTCTCCAGAACACATTCTTCAACGTCATCTTCTACGGGTTGTGGTTGGGGAGACTCCGGTTTTGGTGAAGGTTGTGGTTGAGATTGAAATTGTGAGTTGAATGGGTTTCGCATCATCATTTGTTGTAACGATTTCATTTGTTGCATTGATTGGAATTGGCTCATTTGAGAAAAAGCGTTGGGGGTTTGTTGAAAACCCAGGAAAGTGTTGTAAGAAAATTGTGAGGATGACCAACTCGGTTTTATCGTAGAATAGTAGCCGGTACCGAGAAAATGTTTTGGTTTGGGTTCGGGTTTGGGTTAGCGTTTGGTTCAGATTCTGGTTGTATGGTTCCATGACAAAAGTAGAAGAATGTTATAAAAAGTAGAAGAATTCTATAAAGTTGAAAGAGATAATCGGGTTCGCGTCACCGGGCCTGGACGACCCCTCACACTGAGTAACCTTTACACGAGGAATTAATAGAGGGATGTTATAAATTACCTTAATAAATGCACCTTATGCTATTAAAACTGTCATTAATTATCATCAAAACATTATAATTTTAATTTTGTTTTGTCCTTAACTAGTTTATACCTTGTCCGTGTTGCGGGGCGATAGGCTTAATATTTCTCAACCAATTAAAAAAAAGTACTATAGTTTTGCTAGAAAAAAAAACCTAAAACGGTGGCAAGATTGTAATTTTGAGTTCGGGGCAAAACTGTAATTTGTTATGATTAATGAGTGAGTGTTAAGCAGCTCATTGACATGAAAAAAATAAATTAAATCGAGTTAACCAATTAAAATAAAACACTTCTATTGTTTTGCTAAAAAAACAAAAACGATGGCAATAATGTAATTTGAACAGAGGCAAAATTGTAATTTTTGACTTGTGTAAAATCATAATTTGCCAGAAGATAAAGCGATGACATTACTGTAATTTTGAACCATGACAAAATCGTAATTTTGAACAGGGGCAAATTCGTAATTTTGAGATTGGGTAAAATCGTAACATACCCAGGCTAATGAGGGAGTGCCATGCAGCAGGCTGACGCTATTCCCTACACACATTTAAAAAAAAACCAAAACGATGGCAAGACTGTAATTTTTAATTGGGGACAAAATTATAATTTTGGGATGGGGTAAAATTGTAATTTACCAAAATCTAAAGCGATTACAATATTGTATTTTTTAATCAGAGAAAAAACCGTAACTTTGAACATGAGGCAAATTCGTAATTTTAAATTGAAAGTAAAATTGTAATGTGCCAGATAAATATACAATCAATAAAACATAAAAAAAAAAAAAACCACCGCCATTTTCCTCATATGCTTCTAAACCACATTTCCCCTTCATAGGGTTTATGTTACTTTCATATCTTTTATTATTTATTCTCGTCATGGTTTTAAATTTGTTATATATACTAATGCGAACCAAATGCTTATTATAATAAATAGGTTACCACAAACATGATCTTTTAAGTCCGTTAAATATAATGGGTTTCTAATAATATAATTACATTGCAAGTGTAGGGTTTCAATGATAAAGATTTTTTTGTAAAAATAGAAAATAACAAATTTCAATCAATAAAAATGTTTTATTTTACTTTATTTAATTTTTGTGTTTTATATTAGTGTAAGCGTATATTGATAAATTCACATAAATCATTAATTAGTAGTTTTTCTTTTTAATAACTAACTACATTAAATTTGTAACTTATTTTCAAAAAATATAATTTTTCAAAGAAGAAAAAAAATAATTTAAAGTGTAGGTTAGGAGGTGTGTAGGATGAATTGCGAGCTATGTAAGATAAATTTCAAAAAATGTAGGATAAATTTTGATGTGTGTAAGAAAAATTTTTAGTGTGGAGGATTATAGCCTTTATGACTAATTAATAAGACAAAGATAATAATAAATTAGATGAGAGAAAAACTAACCTCCCCTACATTGTAAAAGGGTAGGCCATATGTAATAGGGTCTTATAAGGGCTTGAAAGGTTTTGATAATACCCTTACATCATTCCTAATAAGCATTATAAAGGCATGAAGAGAGATAGACATTTCTAGAATAATGTCCAATAAAGAAAAAAATAAGAAAACTGATAAATGAAAAAAACATTATAAAACCTTAACCATTACATTAATTATTATGATGATGTGACAAAAAATACATCTTAAAAAAATTAACGATTACCCATGGTTTTATGTAACTTCGTTGCAACTCCCCTACATTGTAAAAGGGTTATGTAAAAGTGAACATTAAAGTTCATAATTATTTCATTTTGAAGGTAAATGCGATCGACAATTTTAGTTTTATGTTCTATCACACAATATTTCTTTTTGATTTGTTGCTTTTATTTCGAAACATACGTCACCATCCTGTTTTTTCATTGATTTAAGTCTACTTTCACTTCCTCGTTTTAATGCTTTGAATGTGAGCTTGCCCAAATTTTGGTATATGTATTCAAATAAAAATGTGTGAGAGAGAGAGTCTGTACTTATGAGGTGTGAATCTTCCTTCTATTTATAGTAGATTTGGTTAGACGTCGTTTTCCTTCAGGTGAGGTGGTCCCCATGGCTCTATGGTTTTAACTACACCTACCATGCTCTTATTGGTGGAGAGCATTCCATGCTCAAGATGTGTACGGGCGTGTAGACGCCATCTCTGCTTTGATTGGTGGAAAAGGTATTCACACTCAGGATCTCTATGAGAGATGATTAGTTGTGTGCGGAACCACTGTAAGGTAGAAAGTGTGACTTTGTGCTTTGGTTGATCTTTCGCCAACTCAAATAGTTGATTTGGTACATTCATCTAGCAGGACCAGGACCAACTCAAAACCCTGGAACGTATGATCCGGACCAAGACCAACTCAAAACTGGGCCAATTGAACAATTTACCTTTGCATTTCAATTATAATGCTTGACATAAAACTACTGGTCATTGGGATACCTTGATAACCAACGACTAATACTAACTAGTAGGATTGTTTCGCGCATTTGGGTATTCATGTGCAGATCCAAGAGTTTTTCTTTTGGTCACTGTTGCTACAAGGATCCGCCAAGATAGAGGTTAGGATCACCATCACAAAACCGAAAGGCTAGACTTGCTAGTTGCTACACATCGTCTTATTCAACTCGAACTAGATCCACAAAACCATGAATTAGGCCCAAACCAACTAGGCCAAGCCGAGTTAGAACTATGCTCAACATTCACTCTTACAAAACATCCAGTAATTCATATTAATTGTCACATAACTAAACTATACATTAAAAACGAGAATTACCTAGATATTAATTTGAAAAAAAAAACTCCTTTCACATAAATACTATTCAATTTTGTGTGATTTTTTTCTACACTTTTAGATTTTATTTACTTTTAACCCTTTTGTTTTTCTATCTTTTACACTTTTAATCCCAATAAAATAGTTTTCATCTTTTACATCACTCTTATAGTTTTCATCTTTTACACTTTTAACCCTAAAGTTTTCATCTTTTACATATTTATCATAAACATTTTTCAATTTTTAACTCCAACCCTTTCCACTTCAACTTTGGTCCTTATACTTTACATCTTTTACAAATTTATCTTTTTATGATTCGTTCTAAATTTTGCGAGTTAACATGTTGCAACGCACGCATATGGTTCAATGTTTTTAAATCAACTTAGAGGTAGGTTGTAAGGCCCTATCTTACTTTACTGAATATCTGTTAAAAATTTCGCATTTAAACATGTAATTGCGAATATGCGTCACTTAAATTTTCAAATTTATTAAAACTTTTTCAACATATTTAAACAATTTAACATGTTATCATGATAAGTTTTAATATAATCAAAACTTAGTGCGGAAGCTTCGTCCTTGATCGTGTTCGGTTCTTCATATGGCTTGATCCTCCTCAATTGCTCCAAACTTCACTTATATTTCATATTTTATGAAATGCGTTAGTTATAATAAATTATAACATAACCGAATAAACTCGAAGGCTTAAAACAATAAAAAAACAAAACTTTAGTTTTAGGCTCCATCGTAAGCTACGGTACGGTCCTAGCTCACTGTCTTACGGTTAAGACTTCATTTTGGCTTGCTGCAAATTTCTCTTATTTGCAGTTTTAGTTACGATATCTTCCATAACTCCCTTAATTCTTCTCCGTTTTACCTGAAACTTGTTTCTAAATATTCGTAAAATGTTTTCTCACATATTTAACCCGGATTCTTATTTCATATAAATTATGCATTTATCCCGGTTTATGCTTTTATTTTCCAGTTTTGCCATTTTTACCCCATTCAAAGAAACTATACATTTACGCATCCTTTTCGGTATGCATTAACACTTCATTATTACCCGTATAGTTACCTTATTTAACTAAACCTTTATTCATTTATTATTTGACCCGTTTGGTTGTTTTAGCGTAATCCAACGCTTATTTCAACCAAACCTTATCTATCTTATTCTTCCCATACTAAGATACCTATCTACTTCCAATTGTCCGAAATTTGTTTTTCTACGTATTTAATCTGAAATCCTTATCTCGAATTCTTAATTCTTATGAATTACGCATTCATTCATAGTTTATGCGTATATTCACTGTGACCCGCTAAGAGATTTAAGCGTATAAACTTAAATCTCATTTCCTATTACTTTGTTTCTTGTTTTCATACAAAAATATCTATTTACATCCCATCACAACTATACATTGTGGTGGATTGGTTATAGAATGCTATATTTTCAATCCTACCATTCGGTTGACATTTTACGAAAAAGACCAATATCAGGCATTAAGCCAAAACGGTTTATGCCATTTGCTATTACACTACTGCAAGGGTAGACCTTCTTACAAAACTCATTTTTAAACTACCATCAATGTCGTTTACTTGTTTTATTACTTGAGGGCATTTTGGTCAACTTATACCTTTCTTTACGACGGTCTTACAATATCATGTTTGACCAAAATGTACATTTAACCATAGTCTATATAGAATCATTATGTTCTTGAGAACATAATGTCTATGAACTAGAATACTAGATTTACCTTATCTTTGGAAATCTATTGTTCATTCATGACTCTTTTATCTCTCAACGAACCGTAAGTCCTTTTGAGAGTTTGACCATTACACGTACCTGGCTCGGCTCATAGCATTGATCCGTTCTAATATCATGCTCTATTCTTTCTATGAACACAACATTTCAACAAGCGATATTAGTTATCGTTGTCAAATGGTGATAATATCACCATTCGACCCGTTCGGTCTAAATGACCATTTGTCATTATGAGATGGCACTTATTTGTCATCTCATCTATTTAACCCTTTTCGTTTTACACTGAATGATTATCTTACTTTAAACACCGTTTCTTAATTCGCCTGACCTATTATGGCTTAGGTCATATGGTATCTTTTTCAAAACTCCTTGTTTATCCGTCATCGCATGACTAATTTACTGTTTTACCCTTTTCACCGTAATTCCTGGTTTAATACCATATTTACTTGTTCCAACCCGTATCTATCCATGTTGGAACTTTATATTTATAATTCTCTTTCGAAATATCCAAAATGCTTGTTCAACTATGTAAGTATATCTACTATTTTAAGAATGTAAGCTTTACTTACCTTGAATTCCAATTATGCATTCTTCCGCGTACTTGTTCTGTTTGACCCGCTTCTTCCCAAGCCTCCACCTAGCTTGTCAAGCGTCAAACTATCATTTATCATTCGCAAGATGGTTAGGTTAGTCATCATCTAACATGACTATTCCACCTTACGGATTTTATATCAAATTTATTATTCGATCTTAGTATAGGTCAGTTTGACTTTTAAAAGGAAACTGCCTATTTACTCACACTAACCCACAAACAAGTTTAACAACTCATTTACGCATTTCGTTAATTACCCAGTAAGCACTATTCTTAGGCCACCAATTGAGTTATGTTTTCCAAACCAAGTTCACATGATTGCTAATATCAATTAACATAGTTTCTACAATCATATGCTAATTTATTAGTCTTATGCAAGAACTTGGGATTGTCGTATCACTATGAAAGAGCCCATTACATCTTATATATTGAATTTACGCAAACATTAAACTTAGCCAAATACTTTAAACATTTACATTCACATGATGATTTTAAGCATCTATTAACATGTGTTTAACATAAATCTCATCTTATCATCAAAACCTATTTCAAGTCATGTATGAACATCTATTCAAACCTCTAATTTGTAATACATACATACAAGTATGATGATCATAAACACTTATATATCATCAATTTCATCATATAGTCAAAACCTACTTTATAATCTACTTATTAATCACTAACAAGTAATCTTACATCAAATTGTGCATAATTTCTTTAAATTTAACGAAATCAATCATACACATACACTTAATATCATCTTTGGATCATAATCCCACTACCTAATTGCAAGTATTCAACTTCTCTCAAGTTATGATTTTTACCAATCTAGGTTTTGAGACATACCTTATGATCCCCTCGATTAGGTGATCGTTTATATGCGTTCATGCATCAATTCGGAGCTCAATTCATCCTTTAATTTGATGATTTAGGAAGAACAAGGGTTTGCCCCTTGTTCTCCAGCCGTAGAACACACACACATACACATTCACTATGTGTTTTGTGTTTTTTATTTTTGATATTTATAATACAAGTTCTCTTTTTGGCAGCTTTGGTCCCTCAAGTTTAGTTTTGATTATGAATGAGATTACAACTTATTGTTTGGTTACTTGTATACATGTTTTTAACTAGGTTTATTTATTCCTAGTCATTTGTTTATAGTTTAACTTTCAGCGCTAACGGTCTTTTACCCACTTTTTAATATTAACGTGGTTTGATCACCAAACCTTTTTTTTGGGTGTTACAAATCTACCCCCCTTAAAGAGGTTTCGCTCTCGAAACCTTTCTTACGTAGTTCCTTGGGTTCAACCCAATGGACTTGGTTTCGTTTTCACCTGAATATTGCTCATATTTTAATTATTCAAAAATTCTTACCAGGAAGGTATGGCAGTGCCTTTTAGGCTCTAAGGTGCATGCGCCCTTCATGTGTAAGGCCTCATATGTTGTTTCTTTCATCTTGTATCCTTTTTCTTTACTTGATCAAGTCGTCATTTCCCCACTTGGTCATAAGTATCTGTCAACATGCGTATTCCACGCAAACCTTATACTGATAAGCGTATTCAACAAATTTTAAAATTTTTTTTGATCTTAACCGATCTTGTCGGTTAGACTTATTAGTCATCAGTCACCTTATACCTCATAATTTAGGTACCCTCATATTGCCTTCGCAAGGCTTTTACAAACTTTCGAGACCATAGTCTCATAGCTCGTGTTACAAGGTGATCACATACCATGTTATATATATATACCGTGATTGCATCACGTCATGTTAAATTTTAGATATATCTTTTTCGTTTTCGAAAATTTTCTTTCCGAATTAAGCGTCTCACACGTAATGGTGTCAAGACCTGTTTCCTTTACTATTAATCATTTTCCAATTCATCTCATACCGTTTATTTTCATTAAAACGTTGTTTTTAACTAAAAACTGAATTTTAGTTTAACGTTTTTCCTTTCAACTTACGTCGATTACTCGCATCGAGAATTTGGAATCTAGTATTTCTTCTTTTTACTATTTTTATTTCACGCGGGAAATCATAAATAATTTCATCACTTTATTTAAGAATGTAACATTTGTGTAAATCGGGTTTCGAAAACCCGCCCCAATTTATCAATCGAAGTATATTATATATAACGTTGTGTTATTATTTTTTTTGTTTACAATAATATATATATAATAATAATAATAATTAATGTTTAAAATAAGATAATATAATTAATATTCATAATTATTAAATAATTAAAGAAGGTTTAATAAAAAAAATAATAATAATAAGAGATAGGGTGAACCGGGATCGAACCCGGGTTCCCCCGGTTGCACAAACAACACATCACAAACACCACTGCGCTGCACACATCAATCGTACTATCTTTAGATTCTTATTTCCCTTATATTCAAGTTAAAAGGAACCTGCAACACCCGCATTCTTCCCCTCGCCGGAAATCTCGACAATCTACGCGGTTGCCTCTAAAATCACAACTGTCCGATCTAATTTTGGTAAATGCTTGTCTGTGATTGAGCTGGCAATCAATCCAAGCCAAATTTGCCGAAACCGAGCTCTCGATCACCCCTATAAATACCAGTTGGATTCTCCCCGACTAAACTCACTCATTTCCTCTATTCTCTCTCTAAAACCTCAGTCGTCAGAAAATTTTTGTTCCACCGGAGAACCACACCGAACTGTCGGAATTCACCCACCGGAAAAATCGTGATCCTCCGCCTCTGTTCTGCGGTAGACTCCTACTCATTTTCCTTTGAATATTAGTTAATTAGCATAACATTCTGATGTTAATCAGAGGAGAATCAGAATTATATGGGCGGGTACAGGTTTGGTTCAAATTCAAGATGAAGAAGATGAAGTGCTGTGTCTATATATATATATATATATTATAATTAAGATTACAGTCGGGTTAAGCACCCAGCCCAACTGGTTAGGCCGGGTGCAAACCGAACCCATGATCGCCGGTTCGAATCCCATCCCAGACGCCGTCCTAACCATTTTTAAAAACCTTTTAAATTAACCATTTATGTACCAACATAATTAGTGTATAAGTATATTTAAAAAGCAAGATATATTGTGGTAGACACCCAGCCCAACTGGTTGGGCTCGGTGCGAAAGGCATAACAGGTCGCGGGTTCGAGACTTTTGGCACGCCCCGGTTCAACACCGTCCAAAACTTTTTAAATATATAAATTTCTGGAATAAGCTGAGTAGTGTATTAATATAATTAAAAACCGGATTCTTTCGGGTTAGACACGTACCTCAGTTGGAAGAGCTGCGTGCACGCAACCGAGAGGTCACGAGTTCGAGCCACATCCCGCGCAGTCAAACAGTCAACGAACCGGTCAGGCCTTGTCAGACCTGACAATATATTCTTTTTTTTATTTTCATTTTTTTTATCATTTATTATTTATATCAAGTATACATTATTATTTTAATTTTAAAACAATTAAAAAACAACTAAAAATCTCAACTTCCTAAGGATAAAATTCTCAATAGTAATACTATCTCAAATCTAATAAAGAGTATAAATCAAATATCAACCTGTTTATATTTACCGATTTATCGTGTATCATTTTAGGTTAGTATTCTTTCGTCGATCAAATACTCAACTCGTGCGCTTTCATTATCAAGCAAGGAACGCACCCACTGTGAGTGAATCTCTACAAATTCCCCGTTTTAATCATGTTTTGGGGTGTATCATGTGTCGTACCATTCCTTTATTTTATTTAAACACTTGTGCTTATATCATTTTGTGATCAAATGTGTATTGGTTGTTGTGTGGTTTATATGTGGATTAAATTTATCATTTCAGTGCACTCATTTCATTAGGCCCATCAGTTCCTCGTGGGATACGGGTTGAGCATCAGGTGCCTCATTAGACCGGCTCCGTTTGATTGAGCCTTGATCTCAGATACATCATCATTCATGTCATATATTCATTCAATGTGGTTTGTGATTGTTTACATATATATATTTGCTCACATGCGATTTATGCACGAATTTTCTTTAATAAACAAAACAAGCAATTATTTAAAATGTTTTATCAAGGTTCACTCGCCAACTTTTGTTGACCCAAAATCTCCTCTGTTTTACACATGATACAGGTGATCAAGTTGAGGAAAGAAACACTTAGGATGGCCTAGAAGAATAAACAAGTTATTGCGTTGGAATAAACATTTAGATTTTTTTTATTTGTATTTGTATGAATTTTGTTTGTTGGATATTTAAATTTGTAATTTGAATTTAATAAATATGAAACTTCTTAGTAAATATCATGAGCTTTGGTGATAACTCAATCATGCCCCGTCTTTTATTCCGCTGCGGGTCGGGGTGTGACAAAGAAGCCCTTAGGCCGTTTTTACTCAGCCTCTTAAGCCATTTCTTAAACTTTCTCCCTCTTCTTTTATTTTATTTAGCCTCCTAAAGTGAGGTCTTTTAATGCATCATTCCTCTTGATTCGTGATCCCAAGGTCATTTTGACCCTTTAGATCATTACATTATTCGTAACCCGAAGGTCGTGGTGATCCTTAAGATCATCCTTTTACCCGTATCGTTCTCTAAATATATATTTGGTGTCAATGCACCTTTTTGTACTTGAAAGGAAAAATTAATTATGTTGTCCTTTCTTTATCGTCAAATCGTAGCTCCATTTTACCATGAAGGCTAAATTATTTTACTTCAATTATGGCCTTAAGACCTTGTTTGATCTAGTTTGCTAACAATTTTATTTTTCTATGACTCCGCAAGTCGTTTACGAATCACATTCGCTCGTCGGATTCATTAGTCATTTCATGATTACTTGCGTCTAAGCTTAGCGCAAGATCAAATGGCGTTGACCACTCGTCACCACCAAGTCACAACTATCATCTTTAGTGGCAACCACAACATTTTGTGTATGTTGTCCCAAACATTTATTCAGATTCTGTTGATAGCCGTGCACGTCTGCGCGATCGTAGTCCATGACTAGATTATTTTTCGTTCGGACAATTCTCCCGACTCTATGACTTCATATGTCATATATGTGTCGGTTTGTCTCACCTTTACCGTTATCTGGTTTAAGCCTATATCGCTTTACAACCCGTTATTCGAGTTCTTTTATCTTAATGTTTTTAACGTTCCCGTTATCCATTTTGTGTCTTCATTTATATTCATTCACGACCCTTTTTATGGGTTCATTTATGTTTCACGCTCCCATTATCCGGTTTTTTAAAAAGCGGTTTGGTTTTTTAACCGGTTTTAGGTGATGGGAACCCGAACTGGTGCTAATCGATTAGGTTTGGTTAAAAACCGGTTTGGGAAAAAATAAACCGGTTTTTAACCGATTTCACCTGGTTTTGGTTTTTAAACCGGTTCCAAGGTTCAAGAACCCTAACCAGTCTACAAACCCGCAGTTTTGTTCGGTTGAAACCGGTTTTAAAAAGTAAAGAACCAGTTTCATTTTCTTTTCTGGCTTCGGTTCTAAATCCGTTTTTTACACCTGTATGTGTGGGCCCACACATGTGTCCCACATAAAAACTTTAGAATCAGATTCTATAAGCGAATTATCGACAACAATGATCAGATAACCAGTTTTGAATAACATCGGGTTAGGATTCTTTGTACAAAGTTGTAACTTAGTTCAACTTTATAATGTAAATATGCTTTTTTACTTTATATATGTACTGATGTACATAGTTTCCCATAAAGAACCGCTTTTTGTGCTTGAATGAATTACTCCATTTTTGTAGTTTTACTATGCAAACAACTAACAAAGCAGGATGTACAAGTCTTGATGCAGATTAGAGTAGAGCATACCTGTTCAATAATAAGACTGTACAGAGACTAAATTGAAAGCATGCAGATGAGGTTGTACATCCATTGGCACCTTCAACTGTTACGTTCAGCAATAATTATTGGTCTTGAAGTAAGGTCATCTTTTATGGAATAACGCCCATGCCATGTGTTATGGGCGGACGGTGCTCTATGCGTGGTATCCGTGGTGGATCTAACTTAAAAATTTAGAGGCCTCTATTTTGGACATCAGGGGTATCATTTGTACAAAATCAGAAAGTTTTTTTCTATACTACGGAAACGGTACATAGACGCGGTTGAGGGGTAGCCAGTGCTACCCCTCCTAATACACTAACTTCGCCCTTGTGTGGTACACCACCGCCTCAAGAGGGGCGTGATGTAAGAGGGGGCGTTGCCGCGTTGGGGGCAGTCACGACGTGATGTGGGGTGGGGTTCATGCAACTCATAATCACCTTTTTAACTTTTTTTGTTTAAACTTATTTTAATTAAATATTTATTTTAAATGGATGGTGGATACTGAAAAATTGTTAAGCAATTACACACTAAAGGTGAAAAAAAGTGACTAAGAGTTTATGTCTATGTGCCCGTGTTATAGGCGTGGTACACCACCTCAAGAGGGGCGTGATGGGAGGGGAGGGGAGGGGGAGGGGGGGGGGGGGGGCGTTAGTGGTAGTCATGGTGTAGATTGTGATAAATTCATTGCCTCTTTCATTCACAATATGATCAATATATAATGGTACATGAGATCTTCTAATTTGGAGATAATTGATTCAATAAATACTAATTACAATACTATAAATACGGACATAATTAGAGGCGCCTATTACATATCGTGAAGGAGATGGAGGTTTTCATGTGATGGGAGGGGGGCGTTGCCGTGTTCGGGGCAGTCAAAATATGATGGGGGATTCATGCAGCACATAATCGCCTTTTTAACTTCTTTTTAGAACTTAATTAAATATTTTTTAATAGATGATGGATGCTCAAAACATTACGGCGAAAAAAAGTGAGAATTTATGTCTATGTTCGCTATCTTGACGTAACAATGAAAATTTGGGAAACGATAACTGATAACTAAAAAAAGAAAAAAAAACAAATGAACATTGAATTCACAATTAAATTCCTGTTCTTGATGTCAGAACTCATATGATGTGTAGGCCAATCTTGTTTGTAACACCAGAGAGAATAATCATGCTGTAATAACTTGTACCTTATGTATTTAAAGTGTAAAAATACCAAAGTTTGATGTGGTATACATATGGGCTATGGCCTGTTGACATGAAATGACACATGCTCATTTAATTGCTCCAACAACTTTAAGAAAAATCCAATCTGATTTTTATGATCGGTTTTAAGTATACATTTTTATGGTGTTTATGGTTAGTTGTGTCCTTTAAACTGTTTTGAATAAACAATTTTTTCATATTATAAAAAGCACAAACCATCAACTAGAGGATTTTCAAGATTAAGGGTGTAAATAAGTTGAGTCGTTCGTGGGTTACTCGAGATTGGGTCGTTAAAAACTTAAATTGAGCCGAGTTTAAACGAGTCCGGGATTATACTTGAGCTCATTTAGTTAATGAGCTTGATTCTGAGCTTTACATATCGAGTTTGAATAGTCTCGCGAGCCTGAACGGGCTTGAAGGAACCTATTATTCATATGGGTTTTCATTTAATGTGTATTTACAAATAATAATAGTTATATCTAAAATTATGAAAAAAATAAACAAATAACATATAATATGTTATATGTTTATATAAAAATTACAATTATAAATACATATACAAATCATTATAAATGTATGTAAATAAAATACTACTTACGGGCTGAGCTCAAGCTTAAAAATAGAGCTCTAAACAATTCATCAAGTTCTATAAATTAAATAAGCTCATCTTGTTTACAAACGTATTCAATATTGCTTAATTAAACACATGCTGTTAGTTAGAGGCTTAGAGCATACGCTGAATGGCCTAGCCCAATATGTTTATGGGTCGGAGAGTGGTCCAAAGGCCCGCTCTCTGGCCCATTGTCACAAGTTCTTCATGGTTTTATCATGAAGAAGACGAAGTGTGACTGGTTCATCTCCTAAGCTAGTATGATGATCCTCATCTCTACCGTGACGGATCCATGTAGCAAAAGGGATTGCTTAATTAAACACATGTTTTAAAGGAAGATAAACACTTACTAGTGACTAAATTACGAAAAATGTTAGGCTCGTTTTCCACTCGAGACAAATTCTTTTCAATAAGTAGTTTGAACGGTTTATTTCAAACTAATTATTCTTGTTACATTTAAAATTATAAGATGACAAAAGTTGTATCTAATATGATGGATTATATTTTCCAGCTTATAAAATAAGTTGTAAACAAGCAAATCCCAAACGCCACTTAATCAACCTCAGTTCATATCTTCTAGATTATGATGCATGTCCTAATAACATAACCGTACTAATTTCTACATCTTTAATTTGTACCATAAGACCGTCTACATCACTCAAAGATGTGCCATTAACATCTTCATCATCCTCCCAAAAAACATCCAAGTAATGTATCAAGGGGTGTAAATGAGCCAGGCCAAGCCCGAGCCCGATTAGGCTTGAGCTCGAACTCGGCTCGGTCCGAGTCTACGTATTTGAGCTCGAGCTCGCCTTGTGAGTAAAACCCAAAGCTCGAGCTATTTTGATAATAATCTCAAACAAGCTAAAATCTCGGCTCGAGCTCACTTCGATATCGCTTAAACGAGCCAAAGCTCGGCTCACCAATGGTATTGGTTTAAATCAATCATATGGGCATAAGTTGAAATCGACTTGGCTTTCTAGGATTGAGTTATAATCATCATTATCATTATAATATATATAAAAAACCTAAAATTTTGTTTGGGCTCATCTAGGCTCGAGAGCTTAAACGAGCTTTGTATTTCAGGCTTGAGCTCGGGCTCGATAACTGAATGAGTTGTATTTCAGGCTGGTGCTCGTTAAAGCTTGACTCGTTCGAGATTTTAACCGAGCCGATCCCGAGTAGCTCTCGAGCCTCTAGGCTTGTTTACACCCCTACGGCAGACCATACCCACACCCCTTCTAATCTAGTCCCACACTTTTTGCACGTATGTATGTCAAATCTTAGCCCCTCAAAAATAACTTTGTTTTCAAGTATTATCATATATCAAAGAGTAAAAGGAGCCTATATATATCAGTTTATTAACATGCGGCTTTGAGTTTATACATATATATATGCATAAATGTAGAATCATATCCTACATGAACATACATAGAATACTAACTTAAATTATATAATTCTATATACAGTTAGGCACTTACCTCGGCCATTAGATCATATATATCAACTTATGTTCGGGTTGAATCAATGAACATGTACAAGTTTTAATCAAGGAGATGGCCCTCCCAAATACTGAAGCCACTCTTCTGGAGTCCCCTTTCTCATTTTTAGCATCTTAATCGCTGTGTTTGTTAAGGGTATGGCAATTATATCATAGTCTTTTGGAGCCTGCAACACCACCATTTAGTTACGAAACACTTCATCGCATAAAAACCAGATTAGTGTATGTTAAGATTTAATTCAGTTGATATGATTTAAAAAAAGTGGAAGTTTGGTACTTTCGTTAGTTTAAGCTGTGGTGTTTGAAAGTTACATGAGTTTAAAAACTGAACCCTGTCAGCATACAAATCCTGATTAAGGAAACTTAAGAATACCTTTGGCGCTTTATGCAGCTTCATGTTTGCTTCCTCCGGAGTTTTCTGACCTTTCTTTGAGTTGCAACTTAAACAAGCAGTAACCTGTTAAATAGAACAATAATCACAATAGCATTTTCTAAAAATTGTTAGAGAAATAAAATTAACATAACACAATATAAATGTTTTATAACCATCGTATTCAAAAGTGCACAAGTATTATAACCATAGTAGTCAAAAGTGAACAAGGCACACGTCAGGTAGACGCAAGGCATGGACGCCGAAGCGTACTCTTTTTATCTTTAGAAACACTAGTAATTATTTTTCTATTTCCATCACCATGCCTATTAGATATTTGTTTATTTTTCCTATTAGTGAGCCCTTTTATCTCAACGTGTGCTTTTTTTTTCACCTTGGGCCTAGGCGACATGCAAGCCTATGCCGCCTTGCCACTTTGACTGGTATGGTTATAACTTGCACACATGATTTCTACTTGTTAGTTTGTGGAACTATTAACTTAAGATAATATTTACATATATTGCTCTTTTCGTATCAAACCAGTCTTGAAATACATTTGTTTCTGATGCTAATTGATAAAAACATCTACAGGATATGATAATTTTGATTTATAATAGTTATTAGCATGTAGGGTGCAAATGTGACAAATCTTTTGTCGTACCAGATTTTCCCATTCCCATTCGCCACCACGTGATATAGGTAAAACATGGTCAATAGTTAAGTTTGTGGTTGAAGAACAATACCTGTAGATATAAGAAATAACATGTCATATCAATGTGTCATACTACAAATTTAAACCAATACATTTAAAACATCTACGTTTAGCTGTAAACCGAACTTTTCACCATAACTCATACTGTTGGATTAGTGAGTAGATATATGAATATATGCTCAAGACTTAAGTGATATCAGTCAAACTATATGAACATGGATGATCCAGTCTCATATTTTCACTTCTCTCAACAGCTTTCAAGTATTTTAGCTACATTAAGTAAAGATTTCAACATCTATGATTCAGCAGAGAACTTACTGGCAAGAAAACTTGTCACGGGCCAGTATGTTCTTTCGACTTAGCGTACTGATGATTTTTCTCCTCTTTACAACTTGAAGCAAATGTGGAACCTTCCAGAACAGACAAATGAAGCATTCAAACATTCCTCGATTCAGATAGATAAAATGTGTTTACCAAAACTAATAAACTGATAATATGGTAGTTAGCAACGAATTACCCTTAAAACAGCAGGTATATAGAATGATCCATTGACACTGTTCACAGTTTGATCATAATATTCCAAAACATCAGCCTGCATATCATACATTCAAAGACTAGAAAATTAAAATCCATGAAGTGCAGTTCAAAAGTCTCAACTGGAGCATATACAACCACATTTTAAACTGCATTAAGGATTGGAATCAAGTGACTTCTTAATTTAAAATCATTACAAGTATACACATGTCTAACCTTTTCCATGAACTCCAAACAAATGGCACGCTTCCAGCAGACAACATTTATAGGCCTAGCACAATAATCACAATCAGATCCATTTACAGCCATCAATAATATCCATCACAATTCAGATCAAAAGTAATTCTAACAAATATAGCTAACGAAGCGCAGTATCAACTCAAACAACACATAAGATACATGTTAAACAGATACATACATCAACATCGATAATTAAGCAACAACAATGCATCAATACATATATGAACAGTAAACTAATAACAAATCTGCAGTAACACCTCATCATTAAGCAACAATAATGCATCAAAACATGTATAGACATTTAAATAATAACAATTCTGCAGTTACACCTCATCATTAAGCAACAATGATGCATCAAAACATATACAGTTAACTAACAACAAATCTGCAGTAACACCTCATCAATTTCAAATTAAACTAGTTATCCTCATATAACTTAATATAAAATCTCAAAAAACAAACCTATACGAGATGTCCAACACTAAACCTCTAAAACACGACAGATCATCACCCTCATAATCCGGATCTCCCAACAGATCATCATAAATCGCTTCCTGATCAACAACCGCGTCAATATCCTTACCTCTCACGTTCTTCGACTTACTTCCAGACATCGACGCGAAAACTTTCATACTCCGAGCCGTACGATTACGGTTATAACTGCTTAACTTTGTGATCTTCCGTTTATCTGCTGTTCTCAGTCCTCTGCAACTTCCACCGCCGTACACGGTGGCTCCGATGACGTATTTCGGATCAAAACCTAGCGGCATTTCGTCGATAGTGAAGATCGGCATCAGGCGTTGGATTGCGGTGAATTCAGCCATTGATTGATGTGATTTTGCGTGCGTTTGATCGATTTTGATGAATTTGTTGAAGATTTTGATGAATCTGAAGAAGAGTTGTTGGAATTTGTGAGTGATTGAGTTGTGGAAGTTTTGGTTAAATCATTTTTGCAAGGAAAAATCTGTTACCACATGTTCCCTCTACTCGTCTGCGAATACCTTTGGTATAACCCCTGTGAAATTACTGTTATGTCCCTGGACAGTTAGCAATGAACCCTTGCATGATTACTTTGACTCCCGCCGTACCAACGGACCAACCCCCGGTCTTAAAAGATATATACTTTAGTTAAAAAAAGAAACGTTTTTTTATTTAGGTTTCTGCAGTTTTACTTTTGTTGTTATTTTTATCCAGTTAATAAATTAGGTTAGAATTTTCCGTTAACTGCTCTTTTTTTGTTTTCTCTTTTAAATAAAGGGTATAATCGTTATTTTATGTCATAATATATTTTAATTAAATGAGAAAAACGACGAAAAAATGGGAGAAGTTAATAGAAAATTCTAACCTGGTTTTCTAATTGGATGAAAATGACAACAAAAATGAAACTTTAGGGACCCAGATGTAAAACGTTTCATTTTTTGGATTGAAGTAGCAAAAATAGCCTCAACTCAGGGACCATTTTGACAATTTGCTCTTTTTTTGGTGAGTTTGGGTTTTTCTAGGTGGAGGACAGTGACAGATCTAGAAGACAAATTTAGAGGCATACTTAAAATTATGTATTTTTCTATCATACTTTCATACAATATAGTGTAAAATTTATTATTCTATAACAATCTGAACAGATGTAATTATTGTTACACCACTTCAAAATTATAGTGTAAAAGAATTCTAATTATTTGTACCATTTGCACATTGAGATATATAAATTTGTTACTAATCCAATAAAAAAAATAATAAACAAAATCATTAGTTAATAAACTTAAAAACAACAAAAATAGAAACCATTTTTTTAAAGCAGTTAAGGAAAGTAATAAGTATTATTTGGACAGTTGGACACAAACCCATCATATACGTTTTAAACTTTTTCGAAAAGTGAGATAAAATATATTTTTCATTTAAAGTAGGTTATTAATATTTTCACACTACTTCGCTTATATACATAGATATACAGAGAAAGATAGAGTGAAAAGGGTGTAAGAATACATATAAAACGACAGACAAAAAAAAATATGTGAAAATAAAATAACCTTTAAAATATTTTTTATACTTAGGAAAGTGACACAAACCCACTTCTCCAATTCTCTTCACTATGCTTAGTAGGCTAAGTCCATCTTCGGTTGAAACATTTTCAGATCTACATTTTATTCCCCTTTCTTTTTTCATTTTACCTACTTTACCTGCAATTTAATAGGTCACACACCAAGAAAACCATCAGACGTCGGATCTCTAGCGAAGAAAAGCTAATCGGCCTAGAAAGTTGAGGGGTATCTCAGAATACCCCTCGATCCGCCCCTGGGCTTCTTCACATGGAAGATGAGATATACATTGTACTGGTTTGATTGAAAAGCACTGATATCGAAAATAAGTAAAATCATACTGATTATAGCATAGGGTACCGAATAGTCTAAAAATATTGAAACCGACTAGTACTGAAATCGAAGCCCTAAAAATAAACCGGTATCTGATGGACTGTCGTTAGTGTCAATCAAAAACCGAATTAAACTACGTAGATAGGATAAGTCGGGTATCGAACCAAGGGAGTTTTGTGGAAAGCGTTATACTACAATGTCTAAATAATAAGTGCGATAAATACTGAACTTAAACTTTGAGATTATGACAATAAAAATAAACACAGTAAATTGGATTTTAAATCAATAAAGAGAACGATGATTCCCCGAACTTCGGAATGATAATCAGGTTATGATAATATGTTTTATCTTACCATTAAAACTGAGCGTTGATTGAATTACCCATTGTGATGTTAAGTGACTAAGTACTCCGATTAACAAGTAATAAAAGGTTATCACATAAACATCATTTACAATTAACCAACCCTAATCCTTAGCCAAATAGACCCAATTTCAAGAACTCTCGGGAATTCAATGGTTTCAAATCAAGACTGAATAAAATGTAAATGGTTACAATAGAAATAATCAAACATGTAGTGAAAAGCATCGAATGCTTAGATCACTGAATCCAAATAGTTATCAAAACATACTAAATATCCAACTTACATCATTCCTCCACTCGGAGGAACCATAACAAAGAACTAGCCACTCATCGGTTGCTTGGATACTTCAAAGATTGGGTAAGATGCTAAAATCTTGAACATGATATTGATTCGATGTTGAATTATGATGATTCAAGATGAAAAAGTCGCCAACTTTGAAGCCCTAGATCTTAGTTTTCGTCCGTACTCTCTGATAGCCCCCAGAATTCACCTAATCCGCCCATTTATGCTGCCATAACAACTCATGCGGATTTTTTCCTCTGACCGTAAGCTACGGTCTCTTGACCGTAAGCTACGGTCAGCAAGTTCTGATTTTTGTCTCTCTCAACCGTAAGCTACGGTCTATAGACCGTAACCTACGTAGTTATGCCCAATGTTGTAAAGGAGACCGTAAGCTACGGTCTCTTGACCGTAACCTACGGTCAAACTTTGCTGCATTTTCCTTGATTTTGTAACCTAATCGTAGCTTACGGTTGACAAACCGTAGGCTACGATGAGGTTCTCATCAATTGATCAGCTTTGTTGTATCTTTCACAGAATTACCGGTAGACCCCTCGACTTCTCGTTGTGCCCAATTCCGCATAATTCCGCACTAGTTCTTGGCCCGAACAACTCCCAATTGGTACTTTCTACTGCGTAACTGTATCTCGGGTCTTCTGCGTTATCTTTAGCTTCCTTAAAACGTCCGAATTAACCAGTTAACCTGCAAAACAACCAATTCTCGTAGTTATCTCATTCAACGCACATAGCTGCCCAAAACTAACTAAAACACGCAAATTATAATCATTATCACTCGATTTTCACCCCATCCATCACATTCCCACACTTACATTTGACTGTCCCCAAGCAAACCAACTATATATTACTCACCACAATAACAACACAACAAACCTCTTATTTGGTTCATCCAATTCAATTCTCAAGTTGTAACCATCCCATAGACTAACACAATCAATATTTACAGCCTGAAACAGTTAACACCATTCAAACACAAGATCAGTCTATATAAAACTAACATGCTTATAATTTGAACACATGCTACTTGCCCCTCACAATGTACTCTCCACTCGGCTTCAACAATTGATCTAGCATGTGATGTGCTAGTGTATATACACTCATGGCCAATTATAACTTCTGCAATTATAAACTTGTATAACAATCACGCTTACACTGCACAAATGACCTGATACATATCAATAGCCTTTTAAGCGTAGACTTTGAGCTAATGGTAAGAACTCGTTGTCATTCTTCCCTTTTCTTCTTTTCTCCCAATAGCTAACACTAAACCACCAAATCTTAACGGCTTCTTCGCATATACACACTTGAGTGCACATTCTAATTATTGTTCCCCTTTATCTTGTATATTTTATTTTTATTTTCCAAATATATTTTTTTGTACCGGAGAACCATGAATGATGGGTGGATTCACTTGAGCCATTAAAACTACTCGTCATACAGCCACACTTCCGCTACGATGTATATGATTCCTAATACCTTCATTGTTCATCTGCTCATGTCATCGCACAGTTTCAACATGTATCAAATTACACAAATTCTAATGCAGAATATCATATAGACCTCTCTCAATAATTGATTCATCTTGATATCCTATCACATCTACTGGCTCAAAACCTCACCAAGAAAAAGATAAACGGTTGCCGACAAATAGCATGTGCAATCTAAAACATGTTACCCTTATACACACATATCTCTCCACTTTAATATAGGACAACCCTGTCAGGCCTACTCTCATAAAACTTAAAGGAACAATTACGACAAGAGTGTGTTAATTACTACCAATAAGAGACCCA
Source organism: Scalesia atractyloides (assembly GCA_947069175.1). Lineage (NCBI taxonomy): Eukaryota > Viridiplantae > Streptophyta > Magnoliopsida > Asterales > Asteraceae > Scalesia > Scalesia atractyloides. The sequence goes on from CAMTDV010000003.1 coordinate 88,295,993, forward strand.
TTAATGTTTGAAATCGTAAGCTTTCATAACAAATTAGCGCACTTAAGGTGATGAACAATTTTTAAAACAAAAATTTTAAAAACTCCCAATTTCTATCAACTTCATCATTTCAAGCTTTTTTTCAACGTTTACCCAACTATCTCCTCGAGCCTCTCACATCCACACACTTGGGATACATTGTCCCCAATGTATGGTGCACTTTAAAATTAGCCCAAGAATACTAACCAAAAACACCCCAAGAAACGACTAACCCTTGTCAAACAATTACAAACTTCCCAAATAAATTAACACACCACTAATTAACACAAAATAAAATTGTCTTTAACATGAAATAACAAATAGATAGCTAGAGTCGAGCACATGGACCTGATCGAAGCAACTGATCAGCGAATGCTCATTGATACGATGGGCCCAACGGGTGTCCATAATAACCACCCAGATGTTCATAGAAAGCGCTCATGCCGAAAATGTCAGCTAACCCTCCTTCCGGCGATCTTGCTGCTGTTGTGATGACTGCGGCTGCTGTAACATCCGTCAAAAACCGGATTTACCAAACCCGCTCCGTTTATTAACCGAACAATCAGTTAAAAATTTCGTTGCGTATTTAATGCCAAAATTATTTTTAAACGATACATAATTAATAAGTATATTGGAATATATAATTTATATTTGAAAAAGTATTTACAATAATGAAATAAAAATAAAAGGCTGCTGCCGGGTTTCGAACCCGGGTCAACCGGATTCAGCACAAAGCCTTAACACACACGCACTCAACCACTCCGCCACTTGTGTTTCTTGTTCATTATTGGAAACAATTAATACATAACATAAATCTCGAATTCAAAACCGACGCGCCCAATCGCAGTCGTCGGAAATCCCGACGATTTCGCCGAGATTGGACGGTTTCTTCTGTTTTAACCGAAGCCTTAACTACTACATCGGTTATAACCGACGTCTGAACCCGCGACGCAAGTCATAACCGCCGGAAAACTTATTGACCGACGAATCAAGACGGAAAACGGACTAAATTCGTCGAAGTCCTGCCCTATAAATACCCCCTCTAACCTCTGTTAGCTTTTTCGCTCACAATCACACTCTTTCCCGACGTAAATTCACTCGCCGGAGAATTTCTGCAACTCGCCGGAAACCCGAGCATTTCACCTCCGAGCCTTACTGAACACCCAGAGCTCATACCGAAGCCACCCACACTCATCTCAAGCTCCCTGAAGACCCTCTGCCGCAGGACACACGTCGCCGGAATAATCTGTTGTCACCGAAGTTTCGCCGGCGAAACAGAGGAGCCACTGTTCGGTATATCTAACACTTAATCTCTCATTCTTTTATTAATCTTACATGTAATTAATCACAACACCCTAAAGAAACTTGATTAAATCGTCGAACCAGCCGGGCACCGATTCTGGTTAAGTCTAACGAAGAAGACGAAGTTTCAGTATTGTATATGTTTAATTAAAATCAAGATATATCTCGGGTTAGACACACAGTCCAGCGGTGGACTGTGTGCAAATAAACACGCATACGTTCCGAGTTCGATTCTTGTCCTACGCACACTCGCTTTAATAAAAATGTTCCTTTTTTTAACCGAACCGGATTCACTGCAATAGATGTTAAGTTTAATAAAAACCGGAATAATAACCAAGATAGACACACAGTCCAGTGGTGGACTGTGTGAACGTTTAAATCACACGTCACGAGTTCGAGTCCTGACTACCGCACCGGTTCGGGCAATTATCAAACTTTTTATATAAAGCAGAAATGAAATTATTTTGTTAGTATATATGTATAATAAAAATCAGATTATTTACCAAGTTAGACACACAGTCCAGCGGTGGACTGTGTGTTAACCAAGCCACAGGTCCCGGGTTCGAGACCTGTGGAGAGCACCGAGCGAGACATTTAAAATCGTTTTTAAATAAATGATTTTCGGATTAATTCAATTAATATATAAATATAATTAAAAACAGAAATATTTCGGGTTAGACACGTAGCTCAGTTAGTAGAGCTGCGTGCACGCGAACGGGAGGTCTCGGGTTCGAGCCTCACCCGACGCACACAATTACACAATAAAATTCGGTCAACAGGTCAATGGTCAACAAAGTCAACAGTCAAAAATCAACATTTTTTTATTACTTTTATTTATTTATTTACATTAAAAATACTTAAAAATAACATTTTTAAGGTTAGAAAATAGCCTTAAACTCACAAAAACATATCCAACAATCCTACTAAAATTGATTAATAAAATCCGCTTACTTACCGAACCATTATACCATAATCTAGGTTAGTTTCACTCGTGGTTAAAACCAACCTCGTGCGCATTCAACATCATCAACCGAACGCACCCAATGTGAGTGAATCTTACAACTCCCCTTTTTAATTACACGTTTTGGGGTGTGTCATGTGTCACTAAAAATTAACTCGTTTATTTAAACTTGTGCCATACTATATTGTGATCTAAATTTAGATTGTATATATTGTTTGTAGTTATGTATTTCATATTGTCAAGTTAGTTGCAAATCATTCATTAGGCCCATCAGTTAACGATCCATTAATGTTCGTGTGTGCATTATTTAATATTAAATGATTGGTGAATAAGTTTACATCTATTTTTACTCATGTGTGGTTGTGCACTTTATTTTATAATCCATTCAATAAACTTGTTCAAATGTTTTTCATAGGATTCACTCGCCAACTTTTTTTGATCCAAAAACCATTTTTACACATGATACAGGTGAACAGGATGAAGCAAGGATAACATAGGAAATGCCTTAGAAGAAAACAATGAAGTCTAGAATGATGTTTAGGACATGATGTAATTATGATTGTATATTTCCCATTAAATTGTATTAATGAATATGAAACGTTATAATAAATGTCATGAGCTTTGATGATAACCCAATCATGCCCCGATCACCTTTTCCGCTGCGGGTCGGGGTGTGACAGATTGGTATCAGAGCCATGACTATAGGGATATAGGATAGGTTATTAGACCCATAGAGCCTATACTATAGTTGACTAGATTTTAATTATTCATGTGGTTACATGCAAACTTATGATATTTATTTGTTTCATATTTGTTTATACTTACAGTCAAACATACATACTTACATACACATTCATCATACATATTTCAATGTTCATATATTCAAATCATCTTCATACTTTTGTTATTCAAAGATTTTGTCGCAATTTTCAAATCTCATCAAAGTAAGTTCTGCGACGGGCATGTAGTAACTGGAAGGGTACAAGTACCGGTAGTCGGAACGTCCTGTCTAGGTTGGCATTCGTATAAATCCAAATAACGGACCAGTTTTCCTACCTGGGGACTAACGATGAGAGTACGAAGGACCTATTAGGCCAAAGCATGCCACACCAAACGTCGTTCGAACTAACTCCACTTTGAGGTGTCACCGTGTCTATACCTGGACACATTCCGAATATCATACGTTACATATTTCTCGATTTTCTCCGGGTTTTAGTGTCCGTAACCAGGCTAACACATGCGAACCATATGAAAAACCCGGTATTCATTGGGGCCCACATGATTACGAAGGTGAAGTATGGCGGCATGCAAGGCCCAATGACGAGCAAAGCCCAAGACATCCTATGGATGTAGTAGATTTATTTTTCTATATTTATTTTATGAATGTTCATTCCTAAATACGACCCATGATCCCAAAAACATCCAACTCATACTCTTGATATGTATTTCCTTGTAGATGTCTTCTAGCCTCGCCCGTAGGAAGACGAGAGCAGGAAAAGCTCGCGAGCGCATGGCTGCCCTAATCGCTCAACAAATGGCTGCCGTAATACCCAACATTGTAATCCAAGTCCAACAAGCACTTACCGCTAATCCTGTCAACCAAGAAAATCAAAACGTTATCAACCCTTCCCCAAATACCACTAAATGCACCTACAAGCATTCAAATCCTGCGACCCTCCAAAATACGAAGGGACTGAAGGTGTCACCGCTCTCCTCCATTGGTTTGAAGAAATGGAGAACACTTTTCTAAATTGCGATTGCCCCGATGATCGCAAAGTGCGATATGCTACCGGTCGTTTATATGGAATAACACTTACTTGGTGGAATACAGAGAAGGCCAAACGAGGCGTTGAAGATGCTATGACCTTGACTTGGGAAGAGTTGAAGGAAATCATGACAAGACGGTTTTGCCCAAGGAGCGAAATCAAGAAATTAGAAGATGAGTTCTATTTGTTAAAGCAAAAGGAAGGCGACCACACCACATACAACAAAAGATTCCTCGAGTTAAATCAAATGGTTCCCAACTTGTTCACACCTCTTTACCGTTTGATCGAGCACTACATTCGAGGTCTTCCGTAAAAAATTCAAGACTCTGTAATAAGTACCACGCCTGCAACTTTGGAAGCAGCAATGGAGTTAGCTACAGAGCTCACCGAAAACCGAATCCGGAACAAAGACTTCAAGGAGGAGAAGAAGAAGGATAAGGCATCGACTGAAACTTCAAACTCCACCCGAACCGAATCCCCTTCTCAACCCACTTTTAAGAGAAAACGAGATGGGCAACTTTTCGCTGTCACACAACGTAATCAACCAATTTCACAAGCCATACCCATCCAAGCTATCCCAATCACTCAAGTAGCACCCAACTCAACTTACCCAAATAAGAAACCATACCTTGGACCTCACCCTCGATGTAACACCTGTTTTTATCACCATCCCCCTACCTTACCTTGTCGACTATGTGCGAATTGTGGACGCTATGGTCATTTGAGCAAGGTTTGCCGCACCCCTCAACACCAAATCTCACCCCCTCCTCAAAACATGATCCAAACCTATCAACAACCCCAATACCCCACATTACCTTATGTTCGAGCTTGTTTTAATTGTGGCGACCCTACCCACTTTAGAAACACGTGCCCTCGATTGGTTAACATCATAAACGCTCAAGCTCAATCAAACCCAGTTAACCAAGTAAATCAAGAAAACCCAATCACTAGGCCACCAGCAAGAGGAAGAGTTTTCAACATCAACGCCAACCCTGTTGAAGATAATGACGGCCCAAACGAAACCACCCAACTAGTCCCCTTCACCGAAAATCAAGATTCAACTCCAACCGCTTAGTTTTTATGTTTTTCTTTATGTTATCTCAATTTTCCCGTATCCTAGTTATAAATGGGAATCTTATCCAAGGATATTAATGCGAATTACTATTTCAGTTTGTTTATGTTTTAAAGTCACATAGAACTAATCATAACTTACGGATAAAGCCAATGAAAATTTGACAAGAATATGGTGGATACGCCGCTGGTACTTCCTATATATAAGTATTCTTGTCAAAGGATCAGAGGCATTATCTGGCGGTTATGAGAAGTCCCATGTGGAATTTAGTATTGTCTTGATTGAAGTTTGTCTTGTACTTACTGATTTAGCATTTATGGCATCTTATCATTTAAAGAAATTGGATTGTATTCCATTTCTACATAGACTAACCTCTCTATCACAACAAACGAGAGAGGTATTGTCATCATTCAAACATGTATACTATCAGAATTAAGACTCAAGTTTTGGTTGTTGTGGTTGTTTTAGAGTCACATAGAACTAATCATAACTTGCGGATAAAACCAATGAAAATTTGACAAGAGTATGGTGGATACGCCGCTGGTACTTCCTATATATAAGTATTCTTGTCAAAGGATCAGAGGCATTATCAGGCGGTTATGAGAGGTTCCATGTAGGATTTAGTATGTTTTGGTCAAAGTTTGTTCATCATACATTTCAGCGTATTTCAATTTCATCATTTAAAGAAGTTGAGCTATGTCTCACTTCCACAATGACTAACCTCTCCATCACAACAAACGAGAGAGGTATTGTCATCATTCAAACATGGATACTATTAGAATTAAGACTCAAGTTTTGGTTGTTGTGTTTGTTGTAGAGTCACATAGAACTAATCATAACTTGTGGATAAAGTCAATGAAAATTTGACAAGAATATGGTGGATACGCCGCTGGTACTTCCTATATATAAGTATTCTTGCCAAAGGATCAGAGGCATTATCAGGCGGTTATGAGAGGTTCCATGTAGGATTTAGTATTGTTTGGTTGAAGTTTGTGTTATACTCCCTGATTTGGCATTCATATCATCTCATTATTTAAAGAAATTGGATTGTGTTTCCATTTTCTACATAGACCAACCTCTCCATCATAACAAACGAGAGAGGTACTGTCATCAATCAAACATGTATACTATCAGAAATTAGACTCAAGCTTTGGTTGTTATGTTTGTTTATGTTTTAGAGTCACATAGGACTAATCATAATTTACTGATAAAACCAATGAAAATTTGACGAGAATATGGTGGATACGCCGCTGGTACTTCCTATATATAAGTATTCTTGCCAAAGGATCAGAGGCATTATCAGGCGGTTATGAGAAGTTCCATGTATGATTTAGTATCGTCTTGGTTGAAATTTGTGTTACATTCACTGATTTAACATTCATATCATCTCGCCATTTAAAGAAATTGGATTGTGTTCTATTTCTACATAAACTAACCTCTCCATCATAACAAACGAGAGAGGAACTGTCACCATTCAAACATGTATGCTATCAGAATTTGGACTTAGATATTGGTTGTTGTGTTTATTTATGTTCTAGAGTTACATCATAGAACCAATCATAACTTACTGGTAAAACCAATGAAAATTTGACAAGAATATGGTGGATACACCGCTGGTACTTCCTATATATAAGTATTCTTGTCAAAGGATCAGAGGCATTGTCAGGCGGTTATGAGAAGTTCTATGTAGGATTTAGTAATTTCTTGGTACATTGGTTGTGGTGTTTATTTATGTTCTAGAGTCACATCATAGAACCAATCATAGCTTACTGATAAATCCAATGAAAATTTGACAAGAATATGGTGGATACGCCGCTGGTACTTCCTATATATAAGTATTCTTGTCAAAGGATCAGAGGCATTGTTAGGCGGTTATGAGAAGTTCCATGCAGGTTGTAGTATTAGAAATTTTGTTTTAGGATATAACCTTCTCTTTCCAAACATATCAAAACTCTTGCGCAAGAAATCATACTTAGTGAATCAACTCCGCATATCAATATTTTTACTGTAGGCAACAAAAAGCGATTCCTGTAGCAGGGTACTTAACCCTTACAAGGGACGTTACCGCCTCAAACAAAAAAAAATTAAACTCTTACTCTTTTTCTAAGTATGTAACTGTCAAACTAAACACCATCCTTTTTAGACAAATATGTCACTACTTAAATTTCGGGACGAAATTTCTAAAAAGCAGGGGATACTGTAACATCCGTCAAAAACCGGATTTACCAAACCCGCTCCGTTTATTAACCGAACAATCAGTTAAAAATTTCGTTGCGTATTTAATGCCCAAATTATTTTTAAACGATACATAATTAATAAGTATATTGGAATATATAATTTATATTTGAAAAAGTATTTAGAATAATGAAATAAAAATAAAAGGCTGCTGCCGGGTTTCGAACCTGGGTCAACCGGATTCAGCACAAAGCCTTAACACACACGCACTCAACCACTCCGCCACTTGTGTTTCTTGTTCATTATTGGAAACAATTAATACATAACATAAATCTCGAATTCAAAACCGACGCGCCCAATCGCAGTCGTCGGAAATCCCGACGATTTCGCCGAGATTGGACGGTTTCTTCTGTTTTAACCGAAGCCTTAACTACTACATTGGTTATAACCGACGTCTGAACCCGCGACGCAAGTCATAACCGCCGGAAAACTTATTGACCGATGAATCAAGACGGAAAACGGACTAAATTCGTCGAAGTCCTGCCCTATAAATACCCCCTCTAACCTCTGTTAGCTTTTTCGCTCACAATCACACTCTTTCCCGACGTAAATTCACTCGCCGGAGAATTTCTGCAACTCGCCGAAAACCGAGCCTTTCACCTCTGAGCCTTACTGAACACCCAGAGCTCATACCGAAGCCACCCACACTCATCTCAAGCTCCCTGAAGACCCTCTGCCGCAGGACACACGTCGCCGGAATAATCTGCTGTCACCGGAGTTTCGCCGGCGAAACAGAGGAGCCACTGTTCGGTATATCTAACACTTAATCTCTCATTCTTTTATTAATCTTACATGTAATTAATCACAACACCCTAAAGAAACTTGATTAAATCGTCGAACCAGCCGGGCACCGATTCTGGTTAAGTCTAACGAAGAAGACGAAGTTTCAGTATTGTATATGTTTAATTAAAATCAAGATATATCTCGGGTTAGACACACAGTCCAGCGGTGGACTGTGTTAAAATAAACACGCATACGTTCCGAGTTCGATTCTTGTCCCACGCACACTCGCTTTAATAAAAATGTTTCTTTTTTTAACCGAACCGGATTCACTGCAATAGATGTTAAGTTTAATAAAAACCGGAATAATAACCAAGATAGACACACAGTCCAGTGGTGGACTGTGTGAACGTTTAAATCACACGTCACGAGTTCGAGTCCGGACTACCGCACCGCTTCGGGCAATTATCAAACTTTTTATATAAAGCAGAAATGAAATTATTTAGTTAGTATATATGTATAATAAAAATCAGATTATTTACCAAGTTAGACACACAGTCCAGCGGTGGACTGTGTGTTAACCCAAGCCACATGTCCCGGGTTCGAGACCTGTGGAGAGCACCGAGCGAGACATTTAAAACCGTTTTTAAATAAATGATTTTCGGATTAATTCAATTAATATATAAATATAATTAAAAACAGAAATATTTCGGGTTAGACACGTAGCTCAGTTGGTAGAGCTACGTGCACGCGAACGGGAGGTCTCGGGTTCGAGCCTCACCCGGCGCACACAATTACACAATAAAATTCGGTCAACAGGTCAACGGTCAACAGGTCAACGGTCAACAAAGTCAACAGTCAAAAATCAACATTTTTTTATTACTTTTATTTATTTATTTACATTAAAAATACTTAAAAATAACATTTTTAAGGTTAGAAAATAGCCTTAAACTCACAAAAACATATCCAACAATCCTACTAAAATTGATTAATAAAATCCGCTTACTTACCGAACCATTATACCATTATCTAGGTTAGTTTCACTCGTAGTTAAAACCAACCTCGTGCGCATTCAACATCATCAACCGAACGCACCCAATGTGAGTGAATCTTACAACTCCCCTTTTTAATTACACGTTTTGGGGTGTGTCATGTGTCATTAAAAATTAACTCGTTTATTTAAACTTGTGCCATACTATATTGTGATCTAAACTTAGATTGTATATATTGTTTGTAGTTATGTATTTCATATTGTCAAGTTAGTTGCAAATCATTCATTAGGCCCATCAGTTCCTCGTGGGAGACGAGTTGAGCAACGCGTGCCTCAAAACGATCCATTAATGTTCGTGTGTGCATTATTTAATATTAAATGATTGGTGAATAAGTTTACATCTATTTTTACTCATGTGTGGTTGTGCACTTTATTTTATAATCCATTCAATAAACTTGTTCAAATGTTTTTCATAGGATTCACTCGCCAACTTTTTGTTGATCCAAAAACCATTTTTACACATGATACATGTGAACAGGATGAAGCAAGGATAACATAGGAAATGTCTTAGAAGAAACAATGAAGTCTAGAATGATGTTTAGGACATGATGTAATTATGATTGTATATTTCCCATTAAATTGTATTAATGAATATGAAACGTTATAATAAATGTCATGAGCTTTGATGATAACCCAATCATGCCCCGATCACCTTTTCCGCTGCGGGTCGGGGTGTGACAGCTGCTGCTGTGATTGTGAGTACTCGTACGGCGGCGGCTGATATGGGTATGAGCTTTGGAAATGTGGCTCCGTATACTCTCGAGGCAACCACATGGACCCGTGGACTTGCAGCATCGGATGTCGAGTCATGCCAGGCTGATATGGTGGCTCCTGGCTATAATCCACGTACGGTGGATTTTCCACATACGGGACTCCTTGGTAATAGTCCATATGACGTCGGGTCTGGTTCTCATCATACGCCCGTATATTCAGTTCCATCTGTGATTCAAGATGGCACATACGCTCTGTTCGGGCCATATAATCCATTAGCTCCTTATGCTCACGCTCTCGCTCGATATCTTGCCTGGATCCTTGATCGTAGATGGCCTGCTGCGACATCTCCCATTGCCCATAATCAGATGGTCGCCGGCTATTAACAAACACTTGTGTCTCATCATCAAAGATCCCACACGAATGTGTTGACTGCCGCTGTGTTTCGGTTGTCTGTTCGACCCTGCACCTACATCGACACCAGCCTCTCGTCTCCGTCGTATCACCTCCTCATCACTGGAATCCAAATCATCCATCTCCCCCTGCTTAGGAGCTGTTTTTCCCCACTGCAGTACCTTAAGCTTTGCCCCATCCCCGTACTGAATTTTGTGCCATAGTTTTGTCTTCTTGTAGGAAATGCGGTCACTCTTGCACATATCTGCAATGGAGAAAATTGCATGCGGTTTGGAGAATGGGTATTCTGTTGGTAGCAATGCCCCCTGTCTTCCTAGCAGTGTACTAATAAGTTTGGCATGAGGTATTAACTTTTTCAACTTGGCATTCCTGCTTTGCCAGACGTGCATGATCACCAGCTGCCGAAATGAAAGGTGCGGTTGACCGGTCATGATAGCATAAAGGACTGGTAGCTCCCACTTTCGTATTGCCATTCTGTCCCCCAGTCTAGGAGCCACGTTGGTCATGACAAAACTCAACAACACCCGTACGAGCGGTTTCAAATTATCCCGCCGTATATCAAAACCCTTATCCAACAGGAACAACTCTGCATACATCAAACTCTCACTGACCAAATTCTTCTGCTCATTATAATAATCATTCTCGTTCACTAGGTCGTAAAAGTCATCTGCTTTCGAATCAAATCTAGCCACGTGTCTTAGTGTAGCTAACAACATGGTGGCCCGCTTCACATTAAATACTCCAGTCAGTGTGACAGTTCTCGGTGGGTTATTTCCCTCATCTCTTTCCAACGTGCTCAGCCAAGCCATAACACTCTTTATATACACCTCTCCCTTCTCATTACCTTTAAAATCAGCGACCGCCTCCCAACCAAGTGCTGCCAATTTCTGATAGAGCCCCAATGCCCTTAAATCTGGTTTGGAGACCATTTTCTCAAAACACGTGTTGTCTTTAATCGAATGCTCATCTCCCATTTTGGCATAAAATAGATCTGCTTGGTATTCCTTGCGTTGTTTATTAAGAGGGCCCTTCGTCCAGGTTGGTCTGTACGGTACATCGCTATGACCATACTGGAGCCCTTCCTCCTCTTCTGACAAGTCTACCTCTCTAATCACTACGCCGGTCCCCCATCTTCGTTTAGATCTCGTAGGAGCAGGTACTGAGGGTTCAACAGCCTTTTCTTTCCCGGCTCTTTTCTCTCGCACCATCTACACACGAAAACCAAACAACCAACAACAACAAAAATTCATCAAGTTACTTCCAGTCATGCAATTCAACCAATTTAAACATGTAATCATATGACCCTCCCCACACTTGTTCTTGACGTGTGGGGAATTCGGTACTCATCTAAGCTTTCATTTATTCCCCAACCCTCTTATAACTTGTAAGTCATAGTACCAGTTATCAACGCATGCCTCAATATCTCATAATCAATCATTAATTAACTAGATGAGTACATGTCACCCCTTAGTAGTTAGCCGTACCTTCATTCTGACCGTTAAGAACAAAATTGGGGGTAAAAATCATACCTTTATAGCTTAGGATGCTTAAACACTACTGGGTTCGCTTGACTTAAAGTTTGGATGAAAAGCTCCAAAATTTAAATTTTAGGGTTTGTTGTTGACGAATTTCTTCTCCACGATCTGATATTTTTCAGAGGAAACTGAGATAGGGGTTATATTCTTCTCGAAATTCTACACAATCTACGTTCTTGAATCAAGCGATTTGGTCATGTAACGAGGATTTGAGAGGTGGAAAAAAATGGAGGTTTGGGGTATATTGGAGGAGGAGAAGAAGAAGATTGAGCACTTGGGTTTCAATTGGATGAGGTAATAGGGTATTTAGGATCGGGACATGGATATACTTTAAGTTCCCATTGGGCTTTTACTTGATTCGATTGCTATACCACCCCACCCCAAAATCGCTCATTTGCACCTGACCGTAAGCTACGGTCAGTAAATTATGTTGAAACACTAAGGGACCGTAGCCTACGGTTGGAGATCGTAGGTTACAGTTGATTGTTGTTGTCCAATTTTTGGTATGTGGACCGTAGCCTACGTCCATGACCGTAGGTTACGGTCAGTGTTAAAAAAATTTTGTTTTTTTTTTGTTTTTTTTTTTTTGTTTTTTTTTGTTTTTTTTTTGTTTTTTTTTTCAAACATGAAACATGGAAATGACTGCAAGGTTGTTTACATGATTTTAGTTTAGTTGTGGTGTTCTCCATACCATGCCACCCCATTAACAAACTGAGTGTCGACCGCGACACACAGATAGTCCTTTGACCGACCTTCACAGCTAGTACATTCCCACACTTGCACCATGTCCAGGAGTAGTGACCAACAACCTATGCAACCGTTCCACAACATATGCGAAAACAAAAAAAACACAATCACACACAAGGAAATATGTATCATACTCCGGGTTGCCTCCCGGTAGCGCTAAGTTTTCGTCTTCAGCCGGACATCGCCTAACCCTTAAGAGGTTGTGTAGTCGGGTGAACCTGCAAGGAAATTCACCTCATCTTTCGGCATGACATTCAGATCATCCGCATCCAAATACGGTTTCAATCGGTGGCCATTCACCACTTGCCGCCGTTGGTCCTTTGGATCCTCAATCTCCACATCTCCAAACTTCCCCACTCGTACAATCACAAATGGGCCCGCCCACTTGCTTTTCAATTTACCTGGGAATAATTTCAAACGTGAGTTAAACAACCATACCTTTTGACCTACGGCAAAAACTTGACACCGCAACTTCGCGTCATAGACAACTTTCATCTTATCCTTATAGGCGGCAGCCGTGTCGTATGCTTCGTTGCGCAACTCTTCAAGCTCACTTTAACAACCTGTGGGCACCTGCATCAGAATAATCAGTGTTGACCTATTTAACAGCCCATAATGCTCGATGAGCGATTTCCATGGGTAAATGACAACCCTTCCCATACACCAATCGATAAGGGGTAGTGCCAATAGTGTCACACACCCCGACCCGCAGCGGAATAAGAGTCGGGGCATAATTGGGTTATTACCAAAGCTCATGATGTTTACTAATATGTTTCATATTTATTAAATTCAAAATTACATCCTCAATATTCCAAACAAGTTCATACAATTACAAAGAAAAGTAACTAAATAAACAATCCAAAGTCTAAACCGATTTATTCTTCTAAGCCATCCTATATGTTTCTTGCTGCAACTGGATCACCTGTATCCTGTGTAAAAATGGGGGTTTTTGGGTCAACAAAAGTTGGCGAGTGAACCTTGTTAGAAAACATTTATTATTGATTTCTTGTTATAATTAATCTGGAAAAATTGTGCAATAATCATATGTGAGCAAACGTAAATAATCATACAATAACATACAATAACAAACAATAACAAACCACCTTGCATGAATATATGACATGAATGATAATGTAAATGTTGGCAACGTCACGTTCGCGCTCATAGGTAATGGGGAACGGTTCCGCTCATAGGTAATGGGGAACAGACGGCCTATGATGAATGTATGTGCGATCAAGGCTCAATCAAACGGAGCCGATCGTATGTTGGCAACGCCTCGTTCACGCTCATAGGTAATGGGGAACGGCTCACGCTCATAGGTAATGGGGAGCGGCGGCCTATGATGATGTATGTACTGAAAATGATAAATTTAATCTAAACATTAACCACACAAACAGTTGATACATATCGATTACACATTTGATCATGGATATGATGGATGCACAAGTGTTTAAATGTAGTAAATAATAAGCGACACATGATACACCCCAAAATGTGATTAAAACGGGGAATTGGTAGAGATTCACTCACATTGGGTGCGTTCGTTTGATGATGTTGAATGCGCACGAGTTTAGAGGGTTGATCGACGAGGATTAACTAACCTAATTAATAACGAAAATGTACGTAAATAAGTGGATTTTATTAATAATTTTAATAGGATTTTTAGATATATTTTTGTGAGTTTAAGATTATTTTCTAACTTTAAAAACATTATTTTTAAGTATTTTTAATTGATTTTTAAATTAAATAAATAAATAAAAATATAAAAAAAGTTGACTTTTTGGGTTGACCGTTGACCATTGACCATGACTGTTGACTGTTGACCGGTTCGGTCGTGTGTTTGTTTGCGCTGAGTGAGGTTCGAACTTGTGACCTCCCGTACGCGTGCATGCAGCTCTACCAACTGAGCTACGTGTCTAACCCGAAATATTTCTGTTTTTAATTATATTTATATACTATTTAATTTATTCAAAATTCATTTATTTTAAAAAGGATTTTAATTCTATCGAACCGGTGCGCATAACAGGTCTCGAACCCGGGACTGTTGTTTAACGTTGCACACAGTCCACCGCTGGACTGTGTGTCTAACCTGGTTAAAACACTTGTTTTTATTTCTCTTATATACTAACTGGAAGTTTCCGTATTTGGGTTTTATAAAAATTCTGAATAAACAAGGACAGACTCGAACCCGGGACTCTATGATTCAAATGCACACAGTCCACCGCTGGACTGTGTGTCTAACCCGAGATATAACCCGATTTATATTAAGTATATACACAGGCTAAGCTTCATCTTCTTCGTTACAACACCACAGACACGATTCGTTCTACTGTTCTTGTTTAATTTGATTGACGAACATATAATTGATTAAAATGAAATGGACAGGGAAGGTTTTGGGAATAAACGTACCGGAATGATGACTTTTCTCAGAACTCCGGCAAAGTCGTCGGCTCTGTTTTATGAACTCCGTCTGAACGGGCCAATTAATAGTTTTGATTAACCAATTGTGAAATTGAATGACTAAACAAGAGTTATCAGAGAGTTTAGATGAATATACCGATTCACAGCGTGATTTAGGAATTTTTCAGAAATCTTCCGGCGAGTGCTGATTATCCGATATCGTCGCCTGGGACTGATTATGGTTGAAGGATTTGAGTTAGTAAAAGTCTAACAACAGATAGCAGATGAAAGAATTGAGAAATTTACCGTTTTGATGAATGACAAGGTTTTCCGGCGAAAGTCCTGTGATTTCAGAAAGCGTTTCCGACGAACTGAAAATAGAGCGAAAGTGAAATTGGAGGTTCTGTGAGTGTTTTTGAGTCGCGAGATGATGATATTACCGGTGAAAACCAGGAAGTAAAGGATTTCGGTTATTAAACCCGAAAATCATATGAATTCAAGTTCATTAAAGACTGAATTGATTAAGAACGGGAGTTTATCGGTTATAATCAGTAAAAGCGTTCCCTCAACAGTCTGGACGGTTGAAAGCCGATAAGCGGTTTCAGTTTTGGCGCAAACAGATAGATTCACGGGTAGAGTTAAGTTCTATTCTTTCCCTGATTACACAACAAAACAGCAAGTGGCGGAGTGGTTAAATGTTTGATGGTTAAATCATCCGGCTGACCCGGGTTCAAAACCCGGCAGCCCATTTTTATTTTTAGTTACTTTATTTTTATTTTTTAACAATTTTAATTTCCATATTCTAAAACGTTTATTAGTTATGTATTGTTTAAAATTAAAATAAGCATTAAATGAGCAACGAAAATTTGAACTGATTATTCAATTAATAAACGAAGCAGGTTTGGAAAACCCGTTTTTCGACGGATGTTACAAATAGGGGTTTTATACGCGGTGCGGAAGGCCCACAAAGCGTCATACAGTTTAGATGACCAATCCTTGCGGTTAATGCGCACCGTTTTTTGTAAAATTTCCTTGATCCGCCTATTTGACACTTCCACTTGTCTGTGGATGATATGGTGTAGCAATGCGATGGTCAACGCTATACCGTTTCAGAAGTTTGCCCACATTGAAAATTTTAAAGTGAGACCCCCCATCACTAATGATCACTCGGGGTACTCCAAATCGTGAGAAAATATGTGCCTGAACAAACTTACAAACCAAGGTATGGTCGTTGGTCCTGGTGGAGATTGCTTCAACCCATTTTGAAACATAGTCAACCGCTACCAAAATATATAGATGACCATTTGAATTGGGGAAAGGTCCCATAAAATCGATTCCCCACACGTCAAAAATGTCAACAACCAAAATTGGCTGCATTGGCATTTCATCCCGTTTAGAAATCCCGCCCATTTTCTGACAATTGGTACAAATGTTTAGCGAAAGCAAATGCGTCTTTAAACAGTGTCGACCAGTAAAGACCGCATTCTAGCACTTTATGGCCCGTCTTTTTCCCGGTAAAGTGGCAACCACACGCCGAAGCATGGGCGTGTTGCAACACGTCCTGAAATTCTGTCTCCGGGATACACCTCTGGATAATCTGATCAGCACCTATCCGGAATAAATCCGCTTTATCCCAAATATAGTTCTTCACCTGTGCCAAAAATTGTTGTTTCCTCCTCTTATTCCATGCTTCCGGCATCGTACCTGAAACAAGATAATTAGCAAAATTAGCGTACCATGGTTTAGAATTGACAGACATAAGAAACTCATCCGGGAACTGCTCATTGATCTCAGGTGTGACATCCTCACAATCCTACGATAATCGTGACAGATGGTCTGCGACAACATTTTCACACCCCTTTTTGTCTCGAATCTCTAGATCAAATTCTTGTAATAGAAGGACCCAACGAATCAACCTTGGTTTCGCATCCTTCTTTTCCATTAAGTATTTTACTGCGCTATGATCAGAGTAAACGATTACTTTACTTCCCCAGATATATGACCGGAACTTATCCACTGCATAGACAACGGCAAGCAACTCTTTTCTCCGTTGTAGTGTAATTAAGTTGAGCATCGGAGAGAGTTTTGCTTGCATAGTAGATAACAACCGGTTTCTTATCTAACCGCTGTCCTAGTACGGCCCCGATGGCAAAATCACTTGCATCACACATTATTTCAAAAGGTTTTGTCTAGTCCGGTGATTGCAAGATCGGGGCTTGTACCAGTTGTTCCTTTAAAATATTAAACGCTTGAACATAATCATCATTGAACTCAAAAGGAACATCTTTTAAAAGTAGATTACACAATGGTTTGGTGATGACACTAAAACCTTTTATGAACCTACGGTAAAACCCGGCGTGTCCTAAAAAGGAACGGACGCCTTTGACATTGGTGGGCGGTGGTAATGTAGATATCACTTTGATTTTAGCCCTATCAACTTCGATCCCTTTACTCGACACTACGTGTCCTAAAACAATGCCCTCTTGAACCATGAAATGGCTCTTCTCCCAACTAAGTACCAAATTGGTTTTTACACATCGCTCCAACACCCTAGATAGTTCATTTAAACATGTGTCAAATGATGGACCGAACACGGAAAAATCATCCATAAAAATTTCTAAGGTATCCCCAACCATTCTGAGAAGATACTCATCGTACACCTTTGGAAAGTGGCCGGGGCATTGCACAGCCCAAACGGAATTCGCCTAAATACAAAGGTACCGTACGGGCATGTGAATGTGGTCTTTTCTTGGTGATCGGGATTTATGGAGATTCGATTGTACCCTGAATAACCATCTAAAAAGCAGTAAAATTTCTGACCTGACAATTTTTCAACAATCTGATCAATGAAAGGCAAAGGGAAGTGATCCTTTGACGTGGCGACATTAAGTTTTCTGTAATCAATGCACACGCGCCACCCGGTTACCGGCCGAGTGGCGATCTGCTTACTGTTTTCGCCTTTAAGAATTTGGATCCCTGCTTTCTTGGGCACCGTCTGAGTCGGGCTTACCCACGCACTGTCGGAGATTGGATAGATGATGCCGGCATCTAACCATTTAATAACTTCCTTCTTCACCACCTCCCGCATGTTAGGATTCAAACGTCACTATGTATCCCGTGCGGGCTTTGCATCTGCATCAGTTATAATCTTATGCATTACAATAGAAGGGCTTATACCTTTGAGGTCGGCGAGAGTCCAACCAATTGCCGCTTTATGTGTCTGAAGCACCTTCAGCAATGCTTCCTCTTGCTCTTTTGCTAAGTTTGTGGCGATGATGATGGGAAGAGTCTGATCCTCTCCCAGGAAGGCGTATTTGAGATGTTGTGGTAATTCTTTCAGCTCAAACTTTGGCGGACTGAGCAAGGATGGCTTCAGTCCTGATGAAATCTCGGCTGGAAGGCTCTCCACTTGATGAGTCCACGGAGGCCTTCTTTCTTGCATCGCTGCCACCTTCAAATTCTGCACCTCCTCCTCTAAAGCTAGCATATGATTTTGTTCTGCCCTGTCACACAGCAAACATAGTTCGGAAATCTCCTCTTCTAAGTGAAGAGAGCATCCATCAATGATATTTGCCATGAAACATTCATCACTGGGAGACATGTCAGAAACGTTAGAAAACACATTTAATTGGACCTTCCTATTGCCAAACGTCATATCAACAGTGCCAGTTCGGCAGTCGATTAGTGCATGTTCCGTGGCTAAGAAAGGTCGCCCCAGAATGACATTTGGTTGATTAATTTGGTCTGAGGAGACATAAACGAGCACTAAAAAGTCTACTGGAAAATAGAATTCTTCCACCTTAACAATGACATCGCGAACAATCACCCGAGGAAGCTTAGGGGTCAAATCTGCCAATACAACAGTCGTATCGGCTCGACGTAATGGACCAAAATCATATTGGTCATATAAGCTTCCCAGGAGAATGCTCATGCTAGCTCCTAGATCCAGCAAAGCCCTATTCATTTTAAAATCGCCCACATGAATGGGAATTAATGGCGTTCCAGGATCTTGCAACTTAGGTGGAAGCACTCCATTCAACACGGCACTCACCCTTTCTGTTAAATCAACCTGTTTAGGAACTTTGTGTTGCCGTTTTTGAGTGCACATGTCTTTTAAATATTTGGCATATGCCGGAACCTGTTTAATGGCATCAATCAAAGGTAGGTTGATTTTTACTTGCTTAAAAACTTCCCAAATTTCTTCGGGTTGCGGCCTTTTATTGATGATGCCCTTATTACCCGGATTTCTCAAGGCTTCGGGAAAGGGAGGTGAAAGTTATTCCCCTTCCGTAGCCTTGATCGATTCAGCATTTGGAATTTGGTTGTTATTATTATTAGCTTTTACGTTCATATTAACAACCTGCGGTTCTGTTTCGTCATCACTCACCCCATCCTCACCTAGATCCTCCACCACACCTGCCACAAATTGTGGTGGAGTGGGAACTTAATTATAAACCTTACCACTTCGAAGAGTACTCACCTGATGGATTTGATTTCCCTTTTTCTAATGAGCTGGATTTGTTGTTGTATCGCTTGGTAGCCGCCCATTACTTTGTTTCAGCTCTTTCAATTCATTCGCAAGTTGGCCCATCTGCGTTGTTAACAATTGGATAGCTTTGTCACGTACCTCATTCTTCTGAGCCCGCACTTCATCCAATTGATTGCGTTTCTGCAAATATTGCTGAATGGACTTTAACATCTCCATCGTATCAGCACCTGCATTATGGTTAGAAGATCCAATCGTACCACCCTGGTTCGGGTGATATCCTCCTTGAAAATTCTGCTGAAATCGAGGTTGATTAAAGTTCCTCTGCCCCCCAGACTGATTGTTGTTAGCTTGAAATCCCGGATTGACTTGATTATTAGCATTCCCATAACTGAAATTCGGGTGATTTCTAAGGCCTGGATGATATGTATTCGAGTTCATATTGAAATTTCTACCGCCCCCTCCATTTCCTTGGACATAATAACATCTGTGACACCCACACCAATACTCGAACACTGATCAGCAATGTGCCCCAAATCCCCACAATGACCACATAATGGCATTTGACCACTAACTTCTGGTGCATTATCTATTGCCCTTACAACAGAATGTAGAGCACTTCTTGAAGATTGAGCTTTGCGTTTTGAAGTTCTCGCATTCCTTTCCAAGTACTCCCAAACAACTTGCTCATAATTTGTGCCAAAAGTTCTAGCTGAGGTTGAGCTAAGATCCCGTGCATCCTCATCCGACAAACCTTCATGAAATGCGTTCAACAACTCCCATAATGGAATCCCATGATGTGGACAATTCTTTAACATCATTTTAAACCGATTAAATGCTTCGTGGAATAGTTCCCCTGGTTGTTGTCGGAAGTTCCGAATATCCTTTCGCGTGTTGTTTGTCTGCAGCGGTGTATAGAACTCGTCGAGGAACAGTTGTTGCATATCGTGCCTTGTAAAAATAGAAGCCGATGGTAGCGAATGAAACCATTGTTGTGCCTTATCTTCGAGTGTAAACTGGAAGAGTACCAGTTTCACGTCATCTGGTGTGAATCCTTGACCGCCAATGGTGTTGCATCGGGCATCGTATGCTGCTATATGCAAATATGGTTCTTCGGTAACTACTCCATGATACTTTGGGAGGCTCTGAATTGATTGTGCCCTGACCTCAAATGACCGACCTCGCAATTGAGGAATAACCACCGGTGACGGGTTATTGGCGATGGCCGGTTTGAAGTGACTTTCGACGCCCCGTACAGGTTCCCGCTCGAATCTTCTTGGGATACCTTCAAATTGGTTAATCGGTGGAGGTATGTTTCTGGGAGGTACTCTATTGGGACCTTGAGCATGCTGTGCTGGAAATTGTTGCGGTACAGTAGGAATCTGCCCTTGTTGTGGTGCTGGTGGAATCAGCATGTTAATTGGTCGACTGTTAACTGGTTGCTGATTAACCGGCATGGGAGCATTCACTGATGTAGGAAACCCCAAATTGCCGTAATTCATCCCATATCCTGCTCTAAATCCCGTATCGTAGTTATCTTGTATCCCCAATCCCATCATTTGATTTCCCCCATATTCATCAGATGTTTCAAAACCATCGCCCGAATCCGCTGCCCTATTTCGTTGTTCAAATGGTGAATTTCTTGCGGAGTGTTGTTTTTGCTGCGAAGATGGATAATATGTTTATTGACCCAATGGCTGAGTTTCAGGGATAGGGACAAAGTTAGATGGCACTGTTTGCATAGGCGGAATCACAGTATCATCAGTGACAATCCTCACATATGGTGAGGATTGTGGAACATTGGTAGATTACGGGAATTGTTGATTGGGAATAGGTGGACGGTCGCATAGATTAGGAAATGGTGGTGGTGGTATCGGTGGGACATTTGTAGTTGCGGATTGAGTCTGTGATGGTTGTGGAGATGGTATAGTTGTATTTGGTGCAAGATGAGTAGCTGTTGGTGAGAAGTGATGTTGCGGAGGTGGAGTGACTGGTTGATTCTCGAAGTTACTTGAACTCTCCATTGGATGTGTTTTCGGTGTTGTAGGTTGTGTAATCCTGTTTTCACGATGCAATACTCGAGTATGTCGTGTTGTTCTCTCTATCTCTGGATCAAACACTAGTGGTGAAGACTGCCCGGAATGTCGAGTATGATGCATGCAAAAGTTGATCACCTGCACTACACAAACAAAAGAGATATCGCGTAATTCTGAACGAAACAAACAAAAATGAAATAACTAATCAAACACTTTGCACACGCCTCCCGGGCAACGACGCCATTTTGATGGACTGTCGTGAGTGTCAATCAAAAACCGAATTAAACTACGTAGATAGGATAAGTCGGGTATCGAACCAAGGGAGTTTTCTGGAAAGCGTTATACTACAATGTCTAAATAATAAGTGCGATATATACTGAACTTAAACTTTGAGATTATGACAATAAAAATAAACACAGTAAATTGGATTTTAAATCAATAAAGAGAACGATGATTCCCCCGAACTTCAGAATGATAATCAGATTATGATAATATGTTTTATCTAACCATTGAAACTGAGCGTTGATTGAATTACCCATTGTGATGTTAAGTGACTAAGTACTCCGATTAACAAGTAATGAAAGGTTATCACATAAACATCATTTACAATTAACCAACCCTAATCCTTAGCCAAATAGATCCAAATTTCAAGAACTCTCGGGAATTGAATGGTTTCAAATCAAGACTGAATAAAATGTAAATGGTTACAATAGAAATAATCAAACATGTAGTGAAAGCATCGAATGCTTAGATCAATGAATCCAAATAGTTATCAAAACATACTAAATATCCAACTTACATCATTCCTCCACTCGGAGGAACCATAACAAAGAACTACTCACTCATCGGTTGCTTGGATACTTCAAAGATTGGGTAAGATGCTAAAATCTTGAACATCATGTTGATTCGATGTTGAATTATGATGATTCAAGGTGAAAAAGTCGCCAACTTTGAAGCCCTAGATCTTAATTTTCGTCTGTACTCTCTGATTGCCCCGAGAATTCACCTAATCCGCCCATTTATGCTGCCATAACAACTCATGCTGATTTTTTCCTCTGACCGTAAGCTACGGTCAGCAAGTTCTGATTTTGTCTCTCTCAACCGTAAGCTACGGTCTATAGACCGTAACCTATGGCTACGTAGTTATGCCCAATGTTGTAAAGGAGACCGTAAGCTACGGTCTCTTGACCGTAACCTACGGTCAAACTTTGTTGTATTTTCCTTGATTTTGTAACCTAACCGTAGCTTACGGTTGACAAACCGTAGGCTACGGCAAGGTTCTCATCAATTGATCAGCTTTGTTGTATCTTTCACAGAATTACCGGTAGACCCTCGACTTCTCGTTGTGCCCAATTCCACGTAATTCCGCACTAGTTCTTGGCCCGAACAACTCCCAATTTGTACTTTCTACTGCATAACTGTATCTCGGGTCTTCTGTGTTATCTCTAGCTTCCTTAAAACGTCCGAATTAACAAGTTAACCTGCAAAACAATCAATTCTCGTAGTTATCTCATTGAACGCACATAGCTGCCCAAAACTAACTAAAACACGCAAATTATAATCATTATCACTCGGTTTTCACCCCATCCATCACATTCCCACACTTATATTTGATTGGTATGATTGACTTGACACTAAAGTAAGTGTTTTGGGCCTTTTTTTAGGACCCTATAACTCTACAACACAAAATTACATTATACATTTAACTTCCTCTTCGTTTCTTTTCTTTCATTTTTTCCTTTCTTCGAACTCTACAACACAAAATTACAATATACATTATTCTGCCTCTCCGTTTCTTTTCTTTCTTTAGTTGACTTCTATTCTTCTCTTTCATTTGTTAAACTCGGGAACACGTTGTCAATGACTAATTTCATGCAAAGGCCAAGAGGCCTTAGCCCAATGTCATTGGTGAATTCTCCCCTCAACCAAGTTATGAGGGTTCAAACCCCATTCTCGATATCTAGGTGGATTTTATATGGTGTAAAATTAGGTATTTTGTGTTGTGCCGTCGTTATAAACAAAAGAAAAATCGGGCAGAGCTTATAAATCCCTATTTTCTTAACTCTAAACACCTATTTGAAGTTCCTACTACTCTATAATATAAAAGCATAACCAAACATCAATTCTATTAATTTAGAGTTAATTTTATGTATAAACTTAAAAACTTGAAAATTTTCATATATACCCAATAAAAACTAAAAATATCATATATGCCCTTACAAATTAGTTAGATTTATTAAAAACAAACTAATAAATAATCACTTTACCCTTATTTTTTTTCAACTTCAAGTTTTCATACATACTCATCTTTTAACTTCATATTTTTATATAACACCTTTTAAGCTTAAATTTATTTTTACCAATATTTATTTAGGTTTTTTTCCCATTATATATATATATATATATATATATATATATATATATATATAATTTTAGCTAAATAAATTAAGCTAGAAATGAGTAAATATAATATTTGAAGTTAAAGGTTATATATGAGATTTCAAAGTTTTAGAAAATAAGAGTAAAATATAGTAACTTATTAAATTGTTTTTAGTGAGTTAGGTATATATGATATTTCAACTACTGTAAAGGTGTAAATATGATATTTATAGTTTTGCATGGGCATATATGATATTTTGCAACTTTGTAGTGGTATATCTGAAATTGCCACTCAAATTTATGTTGGTGTCGATTTGTTATGTTACCAGTATGATAGCGGCACTCACTATGACAACGGAAGAATAACATAAAGAATAAAATCATGATATGCACAAAAAGATATTAACAGTATTTTAAAAATTATAAAAATGAATATCGATACATGCTACAACTATGCCAATCATCATGTTCATGGCATTCGCTATGGCTTACGATACAAAAAAAAACTTTATGGATATATACATGGGATGGCTAATCAGAAAACCCTGTTGAGTCAAGAAAACAGTGAAAACCTTATGTAACATTATGCAACAATTGCTTTTTAAAAAAGTTCTAGGGTATGTAACGTATCATTTTCGAGGAAAAAATTCCAGAAAGCCTCGAGTAAATTTAAAAAAAAGTAAAAAAGAAATTGTAACATGGATGTAACATATGCGTTGTTTAGTAAAAATGATATTACATTGTTACACCCCATTTATGTTAAAAAAAAACTATTATTTTAAATTCACTAGGCGCTTTTTGGATTTTTTTGTTCAAAACGTTCGAAAATATGTACATATGCTCTAATTTCTTGAGTAAATTACGAAAATCGTCCTTTACGTTGACACTAGATCGCAAAGTATGTTCTTTGTCTTTTAAAAGTATAAAAAAACGTATTCGATGTTTGTAAACAAACACTTACAAGAACTGTTTGTTTAATACTCTCATGTGGGGTCTATTTGGTCAGTTTAAACAAGAAAAATAACTGAGTTACGGCTAAAGACATAACGTGTGAGGGTTTGCAAACATCGAGTACGTTTTTTGTACTTTTTGAAGACAAATGACACACTTTGCAATTTGGTGTCAACGTAAAGGACGAATTTTGTAATTTACTCTAATTTCTATAAAAAAACGGTTTGTTACATAGAGCATTCACATGTTTTCTCAACTCAAGTGGATTCGAAAATCGAATTATCGAATGAAGAGAGATGCCGGATGTGGGGTTGACCAAATGGTTTCATAACTCCTACACCAGCTAAATTCAACTAGCACACAAATGGTTTCATAAAATTTTCAAAATTAGTTTGACCAAAAAACATTCATTTCTAACTAACACGAACATGTTATAAAATATTTCACAAGGGTCTTACTGGAACACAAAACAAAAGTGCATCAAACTAACAATGAAACAAAATACAATTATTCATGTCTAGACACATTTCAAAAAGCCAAAACAATACACTTAAACGTTTAATCAAGTCTACAATCACACATATCCACCGTTAACACGAACAATCTGACCATTAACCCACTCTCCCGCATCATCGCCAAGAATCCGATCAACGGAGCAACATCCTCCGGCACCCCTAATCGTCCCAACGGAATCGGCTTAACCAACTTATTAACCATCTCCTCACTTTTCCCATGATAAAACAACTCGGTCGCGATGGGCCCAGGCCCGACACAGTTTGCGGTAATCTTCGTCCCTTTCAACTCCTTCCCAAGAATTTTCACCATGGCTTCCACCGCGGCTTTAGACGCGGTATACGCCCCATACCCAGGTCTCAAAGCCACCACCAACGACGATGTTATACAAATAATCCTCGCTCCACCGCCTTGTTTCAGCCGGTTTGAAGCTTCCTTGCAGCATAAATACGCGCCTCTTGTGTTAACTGCGAATATCTTATCGAATTCGTCGATGCTAGAGTTGGAGATTGAGTTGTGTGTGGCGTCCGCAACACCCGCGACGTTGACAAGAATGTACACCGGTGAATCAAATGCGGATTGAGCTGCATCGAACAGGTATTTGACTTGATTTACATCGGAAACATCCGCTTTGACTGAGATTGCTGATTGGGATTGGGATTTGGAGTTGATTTCGGATACGACTAGATCGGCTTGAGCGGAGTTGGAGTTGTAGTTGATTACGAGCTTGGCGCCGAGGGATGCGAGGTGGAGAGAGATGGCTTTGCCAATGCCCTGAGAGCCGCCGGTGACGATGGCGACACGGTCTTAGAGTGGGAACTGGGTGGTTTGTGGTGGTAAGACGGTGGTTGTTTCGGCAGCCGTGTTGTTGTAAGAATCAGGACTAATCAGCGGTTAATCGCTAGTTGGCCGGTTTCAAAGTAATTTTTTTACTTGTGAGTTTAGGCAGGAGTTATATACATATTGATATATGATAAATCTTCGTCACTGCTTAACTCACCATGCAAATGCAATCATGTATGACGACTCTTGGGGACTGTTTTTGACCTTTAATTTGCAAATTTAGTTAACGAATACATCTTTTCTTATAGCACTATTTATTTAACATGGTTACGAATAGCCCCATATTGACTTGCTGAACATTTTCTTGAACCGCAAAAGTTTTATATAAATATATAGAAAATCGGCGAGCAAACTGCTAGATACCAAGAACGTTACATAATTACATCATGAACATTAAAGTATACCCATCTATCCCAAACGAGATTACTAAATCTAGATTTGCCGATAACAAAAAGAAAGTGAATGTGCCGTTCGTTGAAAGTTTTCTCATTTCTTACCTTCTAAATTTCTCAAGCCGTGACTTGAAAAATCCGCCCAATCATTTTCTTCCAAATCTTCAATTCGATTGAAGTCCCAACCTTAGCCAACAACTCTTGAACAACAAGAAACTGGTTAGAAAACGAGACTTAATGAATACATGGTTATATATATAAAAAAGCAAATATATAAAGTTTGACTTGTTATGATCTTTTTAATCTCATTATTATTTTTGTTCACAATACCCAATTTAATTTAGTGAATATCATGAAAACTGATAGACATATTAACAAAATATCTTTTATCTTTTTTAAATTACCTATCAATCAGAACGCAACATGTGTCTCTTAATTTAACGCAATAGATTTTAATATAGCATAATAGGTTAAATTCTTTGGCACAATAGATTCATGCAAGGCACTATACTTTTAATATGTTATAGGTTAAGGATGTTGATCATGACGAACTTAGTAGGGACGATGAAGAAACACATCTAGAATGTTAGGATTCATGTTGTTGAACTTATTGTATTTGACTTCCTTGTTGTAATTCACAATCTTGTTATGAAATGAAATTAGTTTGATTTAAATATTGTCACAAATAGTGCTATGATGCCTTGAGCAATCTATTTCGTCTCACTCCGATGTTTCCGTCATCGGTTGGGTGTGACAGATTGGTATCAGAGCCATAACTATAGGGAATTAGGTAGAATTTCCATGTTCGACCTAGTCTATAGTTTAAGTGACCAAACTTGACCATTCTTGTTTCTTGCTTAAAATATTAATTCTTCCTACCTTACTTCTTCCTGTTTCTTTTGGTCTTAATGTATACAATATGTCTTTCCTAAGACATTTACGTAATATACACACTTGGAGACTTGAAGACCCTCATACTAACTAGACGATCTCGCCAAAATACGGGTGAAACTCACACTTTGGTGATCACTCTCAATCCGCGTATTCGATTTTTCACGAAATTACGCCATCAAGTTAGGAGTGATATCCATACCTTGATGGAAAATTTCAATTTCATACTCTAGTGGGCCCTTATCAGCAAGTTGGAATTCGCTCCTCGTTTGGTAAGTACTAACCACGCTTAGGGTACGATGTTGTCAAGTTAGGAGTGAAACCCGCACCTTGTCAACTAGTCCCGCTCCTCGATTTTTGTATCTCGCCAAGGTTTCAATTTTTCGATCAATTAGAGACGTGTTGTAACTGGAAGGGTAAAATGCCGTTAATCGCTTCTCGACTAGAGCATTTTACCTATAGGCCAAAGCACGTTCCTCTAATTTGAAAGTATCTTCAATTCACTTTGGAATAGTCGACGCTTCTCAACCCAAAGCACTCCAATATTTTACTAAGCCTATCTTTTATGCTATCTCAATTTTTATGTGTTTTAATACTTATTACCTCGTTCATTTCGAACCCGATGCACAATTCGCACATCTTTTGCAATAAAAAACAATAATAATTCTCGCAAACCAACTAAGTTCATACTACTTACACAATCTTACGTGTTTATACTATTGAATATTTGTTATGCTTATGTCACCTATGTGAACTCATACATGTTATACAATACTTACATGCTCAAACGTGATTTTTTATTGTCGATCACCTAGATGTCTTTTTTCGCAAAACTTAAGTTGGAGAAATGAGTAGAAGTGTCACACCCTGACCCGCAGCGGAATAGGTGATCGGGGCAGATTGGGTTAACTCGAGAGCTTATGACTTGCTATTACTTGTTTTAAATATTCATTAATTCATATCAAGTGTCTCATAATAAAAATAATTCACATAAACAATTACAAACACAAGACGATGTTTATAACAAGTATATTGGACTAATCCGTTTCTTGTTAACTATGGCCCATCTATGTCCAATCTTCTCTTCGTACCTGTTCACCTGTATCATGTGTAAAAATGGTCTTTGGGTCAACAAAGGTTGGCGAGTGAATCTTGTTTAAACATCTGAATGAAATAATATGTTGATTAATTTAATAAAAATGTGCATAAACCAAATATGAATAAACGTATATGTAAACTATCCACAAACCACATAAACATCTAGCAATTTACACATGGGCATAATAAATGATGTGATATGAGATCAAGGCTCAATCAAACGGAGTTGATCTAACTAGGCACGCGATGCTCTACCCGTCTATACAGGGAACTAATGGGCCTAATGTGAATGTTTGACTGAAATGAGAAAATATAATCACAAATAACAATAAACCAAATGTTACATAGCACGTTAGTTCATGAATGGTAGTAGCACAAGTGTTTGAATAAAAGATATAAATAAACGACACATGATATACCCCAAAACATGAATAAAAAGGGGAAGTTTGTAGGAATTCACTCACAGTGTTTGCGTTTTTAATCCTTAGTGAAAAATCGCACGAGAATAAGGAGAAAATCCAATTGATAAGCGTGATTTAAGCTAGACAAACGAATGCAACAAGAAAAAAAGTAAATGTTATGCTAGCTAAATGAACGAACATGATATGTTAGGCTCGTTGAGCCTAACGAGCCTCTACAAGGCTACGACAAGCCTAAAGGCGAGCCTAAACTAGGTTACCTTAACGAGCCTAATGCTCCTTAACTAATAACATAAACTAAACTAATAAAAGTAAGAAAGCAATAAATAAATGAATATTAAAAAAAAAGAACAAAGAACGAAGATTAGCTCGAAAAAGAACTTTAGAAAATGAGAAGAGCTTGAATGGCAGCACCTCCTCGTCGAAAGCGGAAATAAAAACTACTACACACCACACCCAAAGGGGTATTGTGCTTGTGGAGCCACCAAATTTGATTATTCCACTTGTTTCTACTCAAACTAGGAGTTGCACGCGATAAAGAACCAAGAAAGGGTATTTATAGGTGGATATGAAGCACAAAATGGTGATTGAGGCGATGTGGGATGACTTTAAAACAATATTTTAGCGTCTTTCAAATCAGCAACAAACACCAAACTTGTTTTCGCGATTCCCACTTCGTTATAACTCCGTTTCGCGCACGGTTTTCGCCTGCATTCATTATTTTCAGAGTACTATCATATGGAAGACGGTGGTTGTTTCGGCAGCCATGAAGAGAGGTTTTGTTGTACTTAACTACTTATGACCAGTGTTGTTGTAAGAATCAGGACTAATCAGCGATTAATCACTGGTTGGCCCGTTTCAAAGTATTTTTTTACTTGTTAGTTTACGCAGGAGTTATATACATATTGATATATGATAAATCTTCATCAGTACTTAAGTCACCATGCAAATGCAATCATGTATGACGACTCTTGGGGACTGTTTTTGACCTTTAATTTGCAAATTTAGTTAACGAATACATCTTTTTTATAGCACTATTTAGTTAATATGGTTACGAGTAGCCCCATATTGACTTAATGATAACATTTTTTTGAACTGCAAAAGTTTTATATATAAATATGGTTACGAGTAGCCCCATATTGACCTGTTTAGTTGTCTTAGCGAAATTCATCGCTTTCATCCAACCAAACCTTTATCTTTCTTATATTTTTTAGGGCTCTATAACCTTGAGAAGAATATGCTACAACTTCATTAAATGAATATATGTTCAAATAGCCAAACTTTACATGTAAAATGTTGTTAGTTTAAACACAATAAAAATTATAAATAAATGTTGATTTGAGGGTAATTATAATGGGGCAAGTTGTAGGCCTAATCCTAATTATTTGTTTTTAAGTGGGTTATGGTTACTATTTTTAGTAAACAGGTCAAAATAACCATTTTCTACTTACCGGGTCAAAATTACCATTTTATTTGATAGACATGCACTCTAAGTGAGCATAAAGCAATTCTTTCTTTGTTTGACATACCTCCTAAAATTGTTAATCTAACACTTAATGTACATTAGTTAAATATTGGTGCTTTTAAGTTACCTTCTTTTGTAATTTACCATGGTCACCAGTTCATTGTGATAATTCATAATAACAAACTTGTGAGTTTGACTTTAAGCATATATATATTTTTTTGCAAGTTATTATCTGTTCCTGAATTAATGTGGTATGAAGGTTGCTAAGTTCAATGTTCAAGCAATACAAGGGATTGTTAATGAAAGTATTATATTCTCTTCATATTGTGAATGTGCCTGAAAGCGGGACATGAAGCAATCAGAGACGAGACATTCAGGCATTCCATAAAGGTGCCTTAAAGGTGGACATGAAGCAAGACGGAAGCGACAAGGTACAATGCATCTTCATGAAAAATTCCACACATTTTCGCTTTTGTTTATCGTACATTGTTACTTGGTGACTTATCTCAGCCGCCTGTGTTTTTATCACTTAAAAACTCAATGTAATCTGAGTTATTGGAATTGTCTCCAACATTGCTTTTTCGTTTTTAGGCATATATGTCAATGTGGACTTATTTGATGATTCATATTATACATGTAAATGTAAATAAAAACTTGTCATTACAACACTAAAAAGCCCGTCCACCGGACGGGTAAAGTACTAGTTTAAGAAGGGTTAACATATGAAATTAATATAGCTTTATAGAACGAATTCTTTACTTAATCTGAGACAAAAACACAAAAAAAATAGCTAACAGGAATCAAACACGAAAGCTTAGTTTTCTATAGGAGCAATCATAATGAACCGAGCTAGTAAGAATAGGGATGTGAATGGGTCAGGTATTAGTAACCCATACCCACTTGTAAAACCGTGTCTCATACCCGACCCAATACCCGTCGGGTATTTGTCGGGTAATTACCCGTCGGGTGTCTGGTATACCCGCGGTATCGAGTATATCTATTAATTTGTCAAAAAATATACTTGGGGTTTCCAAATACATTTTTTACTATTATAATTATTATATATTTTATTTATACAACATGTATTATAGATTAAAAACATACATTACATAATATAAGTTTTATCATAAATTAATAATAACTTTATATTACTTATACACTTATATGTATATACTTCACAACATACAAAATATAAATACTATTATCAAATACATATACTAAAAGAAAATTTATTTATTTTTTCACATTGTAAACATACTAAAATAAATCACTAATAGACAAGGGTTAATGGAAAAAATAAAAATTTCAAATCCGGCTATATAATCGGGTAAATCGTTCGGTAAACGGGTATGTGGTTTTGGGTAATCGGGCCGGGTATCACCTAATCCCATACTCGCAAAAAAATTTAAAACTAAAACCATACCCGGTCCAATAACCGTCGGGTATCGCGTATACTCGTTCCATTTGTGTCAGGTTTCGAGTATACCCGCCGGGCTCATGTATTTTTGTCATCCCTAAGTATGAATTTCAAAACTCATTCGGAAAGAATTAAAAGAATTTTTATTAAATATTATTATCGCTAATAATAATAATGATAATAAAAATAAAAATAAAAATAAAAGAAATTTTAATATAATAATAATATACTTACTGTGCATTTTCTTTACAATTGTAAGATACTAGTAAATTTCTCCGCTTGTTGCGATGGTGTCGAAACGTAAAGTAACTCGAACTTATATCATCTAACAAAAACTTATTATATTTGACCTGACTTGTTTTCGAACAAAGTTACGTCAAAACGTAGATCAACTTAAAACGTATATAAAAATAAGCATGAAAACCTATAATATATGACACGACTTATTCGTGAAAGAAATTTACATCGAAAAGTTAACCAACTTGAATTTATACCGATACGTGAATCAAAATAAGCACGTAAAAAATTATACTTTTTTGTTGTTAAACAATGGTACGGCACGTTGTGGTGGCGTCGAAATGTAAAATAACTCGAATTTATATTGTCTAAAAAACGTATTATATTTTACCCGACTCATTTTAGAACAAATTTTATGTTAAAACATTGACAAGCTAAAAACGTATATAAAAATAAGCATAAAAACGTATTATATCTGAGCCTACTCATTTCCAAAAACATTTGCGTCGAAACTTAAATCAATTGGAATTTATACCGACACATACATAAAAAAAATTACAAAGTTTTTACAAAGTTGAGAGGTTATAAGTGTTAGTACTAAATGTTCAAGGGTAAATAGCTTACTCATTTTCAAAAAAAATTACGTCAAAACCTAAATCAACTATTATTTATACGGACACGTACATAAAAAAATTATAAAATCTCTACAAAGTTTAATGATTACAAGTGTTAATACTAAATGTTAAAAAGTAAAAGAAAAAACAAAAGTCACTTAAAAACCCACCTAATGCTACCGTAGACCACCCTTAGTATTGTAATACTATATAACTAGGTCAAAATGGATAATTTCATAATTTTATATATAATTTATATTACTTTATACATAAAAGGTTTCTATTAAAAGTCATATCTTTATGCTCTTTAATTATACTTTTATCACAAAAAAATTATTTTAAAACTACTTTTTCTGATTTTTTTATAAAAAAATATGCTCACGAATAATTTCACACGTTTACCAAGCTTTTCACAAATTTATATATGTTTTTTTTGTTACATAAGCTTATGTGATTGTGTGTAAAAGAAAGGAAAATTATGTCAAATTAAATTTTATATATATATATATATATATATATATATATATATATATATATATATATATATATATATATATATATATATATATATATAGTAGGGTTCTACAGTGAACACTAGGTTGAGAGTGAACTGTGTGAACTAATCTGAGCCATTGGATTATATCATTTATAGATTTTTAAACAATGGCAAGATTGTAATTATAATGTTTTAACTTCTCTTTAAATTAATTGACAAAAGGGTATTTGCGTCTTTTGTAAATTGCATTTATTAACTAATATAATCAAAATTCATAAAATCTTGCTAGTTTTCGTATATACAAGATACACAGTTGTTAGTGTATACACATGTGTACAGTCTCGATAGTATTAGTTTATACAAGATACACAGATGATAGTTTATACGCATGTGTATAGTCTCGCTAACTATTAATTTATACAAGATACACAGCTGTTAGTTTATACCGACCAGTGGGAACAAGATTAATTATACAAAGTGTATAAGTCTTGTATATACTGACATGTATACACATATGTAAAAAAACATAATTTAATTAGGTTTAATATTTAATTTTAAAAATAACATAAGAGTTTATTTAAAAATAAACATTAGCTCTTTAATCTCTTATAATTAAAATAATAGAGAAATAACTAAAAATGAGAGAGAGAGAGAGAGAGAGAGAGTTAAGAGATGAGAAAATTAAGAGATTTTAATTAAAAGTACTTGACTAATATTAATCTTAACTTTTTAATCTAAAAAATAATTAAAGGCCAGGATTAGTTCACTCAGTCCACTCTCAAGAAGTTATTCATAAATGATCGTAATCCTATATATATATAGGGGAAGGTTCATTTAAGAAGAAATTTAATGTGAGAAGAAAAAGAAGAAATGGTATAATGGTAAAACATTAAATAGTTTATAACTCCTCTCATTAATTATGTTATCTCTCATTAATAAAATAAAAACATTATATCCTACACATTTTAAAATTTATGATACATATATCTTATACTTATCGGAATTTACCTTACACACATGTAAAAATACCCTTACACATTTCAAAATTTATCCTACACATACTAAAATTTATCCTACACATGTAAAAAATTGTCTTTCACCATAAATTATTTTATCTTGAAAAGTATATTAAAACAATGATTTATAAGTTTAATTAAATAGCTAATTAATGACAATTATAGATTTACCTATATGCCTTTTTTCATAACATTAAATACACACATTAAATGAAGTAAATGGAGAATTTCTATTGATTTAAAAGTTATTATTTTTATTCTTACAAAATTTTTCTTCTCATTTAAACTCTCCACTATATATATATATATATATTGAGATTGTTTAAAGACGATGAAAATCCATTACTCCACACTAAGCTAAACTAAAATAAAAAATGTATATAACATGAGATTATGTTTTCATTTCACGTTTTCTTAAAATATATGTTTACATTCGTATCTGTACATCACAAAAAAAGACAAATATAACTTCCCGAATAAGATTATATATATGGGTTACAAAAATACATCGAATCTATAAAACCAAAAAAAAAACTAAACATGATACTAAAAACCTCCAACGGCTCTACCAGTCGGAAGTCGTAGGCTACAAACAAACATTTTAGTCATTTATGGAAATTCAAAATTAGATCCTCCGGCAGCGGAATCAGCTTGCCCGGAGCTAGGGTTAATAGCAACCCACAACAACGAGAGGGTGATGGCGATGAGCCCGGACCACACAAACACAATCGTGGGTGTCTTCCGTCCCCTATAAACCCTTTAAAAAACGGGTACAAATGAGCCAACACCCAAAAACTAAAAAACGCACCACCAACAAACTTTCCCCATTACGGCGCTACACTATAAATCGTCCTTGAGAACGCCACCACCATCGCGAGAACGTTAACCATCGCGATAACAATAGGAGGAATCATGAGTGACGTCCATTTCACCAAATATAACTCCGCGTAAACATCGTCAGCATCCTCAACCGCTTTTGCTGTCAAAGTAAACGAGATCTCGATTCCCGCAATCACCTGTTGAAAAGAATATTGGAAATAACTTTTCACTAATCTTAAATACAAATAATTATAAGTAATTGCGACAAATATGATGATATGTTTTTAGGTTTGCATTCTATTATGTAAGAGTTTCGTGACAAACATTTTACTCTCTTACGTATTGTAAATGTTTTTCCATTTATTATTATTATTATATCTTATTATAAAATTAGTATTTTAAACCTGTGCTTTGCGGCGCAACCATTAAACGAACAAATGTAAACGTAAAAACGTTGAGTAATGCCCTCTCGTTGCGGCATATTAACTTGTAAAAAATTAGATCAAACCGTAAAACATAAAAAGAATTTAACTAAGATAGCTTAAGACCAGCAATTTGTGACAGGTCGTAAACCGTAAAAAATTAGACGTTGACACATGTGCACTGCAACGTGTTTACTGGAAATATTAGATTAAAACGTAAAACGACAAATTCATAAAAGATGAAAAGTAAAGGGAAGCAAAGTTGAAATTAAAAAACTGTTGTGGTAAAAAATGGAAGATGAAAACCAAATGGGTTGAAAACTCAAAGATGAAAACTATAAGGTTGAAAATTGAAAATTATAGAAGTTAAAAAAAGATAAAAACTAAAAGGATTGGAAGTAAAATAAAAAAAGAAAGAAAAAATAACTTTGTGAGAAGTTGGTAAATTAATAATAGACAGTATACACTGTATAACATATAAAACATGCATGCTAGAATGTAAACCAATGAAATCAATGTAAAATTGAATAGTAATTGTGTGAGTGGAGGAAATTTTGATAATTAATAAATAAACGGAAAATTGTGAACGGTATCCCTACGTCACCTTGAAAAGTCCTTGAATGACGGCCGCTAAATGGGAACTCGTACCAGAAATCAACCAAAACTGCTCGTTTCGCCACCAGTCTTCCAACGACACCTCGGACCACCGGACTTCCAACACCGCAAGACCGATCAAGCACAATGTCATCAACAACAAGTATATTAGGAAAGTGGCATTGCCATTTTTTACAATGAATTGACCCGAAAACAATGAGAGTGCTGGGAGAAAACAATAAACAATGAGAAAGAGTGACGTGAATGGGTAAATGCCAACATTGAGGTATGCTAAACGTTGTAGCCAGTTTAGGCGTTTAGATGCTAGAAATGCATTGTTTCTTGAGAAGAATATTTCGACCGAGCCTGTGGCCCAACGAAGGACTTGGTGGAGTCTATCGGTTAGGTTGATTGGTGCTGAGCCGCGAAAAGCGTTTCGTTTTGTCAGGCAGTAGATTGATCGCCACCCGCGATTGTGCATTCGGTATCCTGTTACCACGTCTTCGGTTACTGATCCGTAAATCCAACCCACCCGATCTCCCCACTCTGTTTTGTCCTCGTACCTGTGTTAAACCAACATGAGTCTATAAAAGTTACATATCTTTAGTAAAACTTGAAATTGTTATTTTTAATAGTTTTTTTTTTAATTCTTATAAACATAAACATAGTACTTAGTAGATATATTGTTCTGCTTCACCGGTTGTTATGAAAATTATAGGCCAAACTGCTAATTTATGGTTTTGAGTAACGAGTAACCGAACCCATAGTTGTTAACGACGAATAGCGATAAGGTACCTATATTCTACATAGTGGATAGCGATAAATAGCGAGCGGCTATTATATAAATAACGATCCACTAGAAAAATAATTAGATGTGTATTATATCAAATTATATAAATAGCGATACACTAGAAAAAATAATTATATGTATATTATATCAAAATATCCAGTTGTATATGTTATTTTATATGTATATTTAAGAAAAACTTAAAATCCAGCTATTTTATAGCTATATTTAATTGCTATTTATATTAAAAAATTGTCGGTATATATCGCTACACCCCTAATAGCGAGCCTAGATCTATATGTTACATGGCGCGCTATAACGATTGCGACACTCGCTATTAACAACCATGACTAAAGCAGTTGGGTTTTGATGGGTTGATTGGATTGGCTTAGCTTTATCCGTTTTGTGGTTTTAAGTTTGGTTTGGACTGATGTTTTATATTCTTTAGAAAAATATTAGTCTTTTTTTTAATTTAAAGTGATAAGATAATCAATAATTATAATACATATTCGTAACTATATATTCATAAATACGGTTGGCCAAGTTTTTAACCAGAGTAAACTGTGAAACCAAACGGTAAAATCTCAAACCGGTCAACTTCCAACGTTCACTTGGTTTCAACGGTTTATTCACACCCGAATATCATATTCGGGTCAATATGATATTTTTGACTATATTTTCATGGGTCACTAGGTCAATCATGGTTGACCAAATGACTGATATTTCATCAACTATCCCAAATTTTACATTACCAACAAGAAATTACGGATACAGCTTCAGCAACTGCAGTGGCATCAAGCGGTTCACGAGCGTCCCGAAGGACACCGGGAGGTCGACCATACTGGACCGTCGGGTGGTCAGCAATCGGTCAACCTTGAAACTCGGCTACAGGTATCGAATTCGACAAAGGTATCGAGTTTCCAAACCGTCTTGGAAGCTCATTAACATTAAGGTCTGGATCAAAGTCAGTAGCCTTCAATGCTTGTGTCTCTGCAGCCGATTCGGTACCATCACCACCCTTCTTTCCACCCGCTAACAAGCCGAGATTCGGTGGATCAAACCCATACAATGCAAAACGTCTAAACATACATCCGTTCC
Source organism: Scalesia atractyloides (assembly GCA_947069175.1). Classification (NCBI taxonomy): domain Eukaryota; kingdom Viridiplantae; phylum Streptophyta; class Magnoliopsida; order Asterales; family Asteraceae; genus Scalesia; species Scalesia atractyloides. The sequence continues at coordinate 88,333,898 of CAMTDV010000003.1, forward strand.
CACATAAAATGGGCCTTGTATCCCGTCAAGTGCACGCATGTTTCCATCAAAGAAGACCGTATTATGATTGGCGTAACAGTCAGAAGGATCGATTCCTTCAAACCGTTGCGGGAATTGAATGTAGCAAATGTCTTCGCCACCGCCATCCATCATGAAGCAAATCCCTTCACGAAACGCCATGCAATTGTTTACGTAATGATCACAATCTAAGTTCAAGATAAATGGTCCGTTTGATAGGACCGCGGAAGAACGTACAAGTGCATTCATCGCCCCGGCTTTCTTGTTATGGTCATAGCCAGGACGTTTCTCTAGTGACATGTATACAAACATTGGCAGTCTTATATCGACATCTGAGTAGTCGACAAGACCGTAACGGGTCAGGGGACGGAGGTTTCAACATTACTTGTAAGATGCCAGCATGGTCTCCTTTGGCGATCACGGATAGGGTTAGACCATGCACCGGGCCAATGATTGCCGTCGGCTATCCATGTGGCCCGTTTGATCTTTATTGGCTCGGTCGGGTCAACACCACTTTCCCGAATGGTGTGTAGCATCTTCATCTCCTCCTTCGTGTTATAAGCATCCGATCTTCTCCTTATCGTATCTGGCAAGTTGTTAATCCGCACCTTGAACTCGTCATACTCCCGTTTCACTCTCCTCCGATCTTTAACAAAATCCTTCCGTCTCTTGTTCTTCGTCAGATCACCTTTTAACGAGAAATAAGTATCGGGATTCCGTGGTTCAATGTCGTCTTTCCGGCAAAACGGGACCCATAGATCTGCTAAGCCACACGCCTCCGCCATTGCCTCGAACGTCAGAAGTGCACCACCGTGATCGGATATGTAGCAAGCAAGCTTCTCAACGGGGTATTCAGCGGCCAAGATCGAGAGGATGGTGTTGGCGGTGACCAACGGTGGCTCTTTTTCCGGGTCAGCGGTTGATACAAAGAAATCGAGACCAGGGAGGTCAGAACGACCCTCGGGGTTTTTTGTTTTATCCGGTGTTTCGAACTTATCACGAAGAAGCTCGAGGTCTGTTGACCGATTTACTGGACAACGTTTCGGGATTTGATCAAGGATCCAAGAAAACGCGAACCATATCTCGCATACGATTGACATGAGCCATAACCATACTGCGTCATCATTCACGTGCGTAATGTCAAAAAGAAACCCAACACAACTAAACGAACCATTATTAATAATCTATACGCAGTGATGATGTTCGATGGAATCGGTATCCTTTGGGTGAGCGGCCGCCACGGTTTATCAGCTGGATCTTCAAAACCACCACCGCAGCCGCTCTTCCCAACGCCATCATTCGTTTTATACGGTTGATTACATCCTGGACACAATCCAATCTCGTTCTGTGCATCTAAAAAACAATCTCTACAAATCTTAAACCTGTAAAAACAACAAAAACCGGGTCATTAAATTGTTTTCGTTACGTGATGTACAAAACATAGACGAATTACGAACCGGCATTCGCAAGGATAGATATCAACGCCCCACTCATCCTTCATAACCTCGCGATCACAACCCGGCCTGGCACACGATGAGCCCTTGGGTCCTGCCATTTGCGGGTGGGTCACTTCCGAATCAGTGGCTTTATCTATGCTATTGAAACCTCCGGTAAAAGTGAATTAGAAACGTATTGTTCTTCGGCTTTTGTAGCCGCTGATGTCTAGGTCGATTGTCCGAGATACGAACCTTGTAATTCGTGTAATCCCCCGATGCCTCACCGGACTTATCAACCACGTCTTTTGATGAACTGACATAACGCCCACTTCCAGTCCGCCGCGCAAATTTTACTTTGATCAAATTGATCCGGTTTTGTCGATTATTGTTTTGTTTAGTGAATTAATCCAAAACAATTGGTTGGTTATTGTTGCTTTCTAAAAATAGTAACTTAACAGAAACCTTTTAGGAACAAAATGAAGGGCTGAAAACATTTATCAACATTCAACAGTGTCTCAACTCTAAAACAAGTAACTACTATTTTTAAAAGTTGACAGAATATTTTATATATCACATGTAAGATAAAATGTATACATGCTTAAAGATTTGGGTTGTGCAAGTGCTGCACACCTCTCCATTCAGAACCGGGACCTATGGTCACTGGTTTGAGCAATGCGGCTTGACCGATGCATAGATACGAGTACTTGCCATATGGTTTGTGGCTCGAGCCAGGGCTGAAAATGTACAACTCATTAAAACCTGCTCTACCCACCATCACCGAGTTCCTTTTACCCTGCAAGGCACAATGCTTATGAGCTTTTACGCTTTTTCATATCCGAACCGAACCGGACCGGACCAGCCAGTCGAACCAGGAACTACCTACACAACCGGTCTGGTCAAAAACTCTTGAACCGCCACCATTTGATCTAGCCGGTTGTCACCAACCGGGTGGATTGTCGACCAGGCCGGTGGTAGGACCGTATTTTCAAGTTTTTTAACCTTCCTATATCTCCTGATTTATTTATAGGGGTACAAATGAGCCGAGCTACTCAAGCTCGCTCGAAAAAAGCTCGAAACAAGGCGAGCTTAAACGATAACAAGCTCATTCAGTAAACGAGCCTGAGCTTCACTTATCGAGCTCGAGCGGCTCACGAGCCCACTAATTATACATTTTTTAATATAATATATTAAATATATATCTAAAAAATAATAAATACTATTTATAATATTATGAAAAAATAACTATATTATATATTAAATAATAATTATATTTAATATAATAAGTATTAAACGAGCCAAGCTCAAGCTTAAAAGAAGCTCAAATCGAGCCGAGCTCGAGCCTTCATAACAATTTACTACTCTGTGCTCCGTAATTCTTCTTCTGTTTTTAGTTATAGGCTTCATATTTTGATAACATTGCAAATCAACACTGAAAGATAAAGGTTCCATATATTATTTTTTATAATATTTACGACACCATCTGGTTTTTTGAAACCACTTCGATTGGTTTCACGGTCCAATTAGAAAACATGGTTTTTATTAGTACCAAGTAAGTTATTTTTACTACTGCTTTATGAGTTGTACTTTCCATCTTAAGCATAGAAAAGCTAGGTATGATTTTAGAGAATTACCCTGTCCATGATGGTGAAATTTCTAGGAGCACTGGTGTAGATCATGCTCATCTTCTCAGTTAAATGCTTGTAGTTATCCTCTTCTTCACCTTCAATCTCTTCATCTTGTTGACTGTTTCTATCACTCAAACTATCTTTCTGGCCTCCATGTCCCCATCCCAATAGAAGTTGTTTAAACCAACCCGACTCGTTTTTGTCAAAATCCGGAGGAACGATACTGAAGTTCGACAAAATCGGTGGCTTGACAAAGTAACTGGAGCTCTCAAGCCCGATTGCATAAGCTGCTTCTGGCGTGCTTATCGCTAAGTGACCGATGATTGAGCCCATTAATTTGAGTGATGATGATCTTGAGTTGGTAATCACAACCTCTGAGCTTATGGCATCTTGTTGCAGTGTTACAATGTGTTTGAATTCAATTTTGTCTTCTGAATTGCTACTGATCAACTCTACCTGGGAAACAATCATACCATATTTAGCAGGGGCGCCTTTAATATAAAATTCCGATTTTAAGTAAACAATCGTTGTAACAACATAATACACTTGTACACAAGGGCGGAAATTCCTATCACGACCAGAACACTGACATGAAAATAAAGGGGTTTATGTCGGCTGACACAACCAGTTTATTAAACCGGTCATCCGAACACGATCCATTTAATAAGTGGGTGACATGTTAACCCGTTTAAGGGTTTTTAAAAAGGTAAATAATTCATGTTAAGTAATTCGGTATTATTCATATTCATAACTGAACATATAACGGACCTGAAACACGACCTAAACGTGACACGTAATATATATGTCGGCTTAAGATCGAAGAAATGAAGAATTTAACCCATCAACCTGTAGACCCGACATGATTGACGCCCAAGTTATAGGGCTGCAAATGAACCGAACGTTCAGCAAACTGTTCATGAACCATTCGGCTGGAAGTCCATTTGTGTTCTTTCATTTAAGAAATGAACGAACACGAACAAGAAGTTTCGTTCATTTAAGGTTGTGTTTGTTCATTTTTACGTGTGATGAAGACTCAAGTCTTATATAAGAATTTGTTTTTTGAGACATTATTTTATGTTAATTATGTTTATCAAGATTATGCCAAGTATTTTCGATAGTTCGGTTAAAAGATGCTCATTTTATTCGAAATCTCGAAATCTAATATATGTTCGTTTGTGTTTATTTCTTTTCATGAACACTCGTGTGTGTCCGTTTGTGTTCATGAACGTTCATTTATGTTCACCAATATTCGTTTGTGTTCATAAACGTTCGTTTGTGTCAGTTACCTACAATTAACTAACGAACACATACACGTTTATTTCCTCAGCACGAACATAAAATCTCATCCGACAAGTGTTCACGAACACGTTTATTCACTTAAAAAATTATACATAGTACACATTCACCTGAATAGACTCATCAGGACTCCCACCAACACTCCGAAGATTCCACACACTCGGAGACCACAAAACCCCTCCGTCACCATCACCGTCACCGTCACATTTAAAAGCTAACGAAACGCCACCACGAACAACCGCACCACTACCGTCATCCGCCTCAGACACCGACGTATGTAACAACTCCAGTAACCCACCATGCCACATAGGCGCCTTGTATGACGTAATCAGTCCACTTGGCAGCATGAGAGTGGCGACGCTGCCGTTGTCCAATCCTATCCTGACAACACAGCTTTCGCCCAGGCGCGTGAACGACGCGCCATGGCCGCTGAACTCTGTTTCGAGATAGTCGACGTTGATTGGAGGGTATGGAATGGATGCGACACGTGGCAGTCGGAAGTTGTTGTTTCTCGTTTGGGGGGTGAAGGTGTTGGTGGTGGTGAGTTTGGTGATGGGGTTTGGGTTTGTTGAAGGTTGGAGATGGATGGAGTTTGTTGAGAAGATGGAAGAAGTGTGAACCATAGCCATTGTTTGTTTTTTTTTTTTTTAAATTGACTCCTTTGCATTTATCGATATCTTATAGGAAAGGAAATATCATTCATGAGATATTTTAGTTTTTATGGAATAAAAATAAGAAAATATTATGTTACGATTTGTTTTTTTTTACGGTCAACGAATTCTATACAGGTCTGGTTATTTGGGTAAACTTATTGGCGAAAGGTAGGAGTGTGTACGGTTTGGTTTGATTATTAGGATTAATTGTAATCATAACCGAAGTCATCGGTTAATTTGTTAGTTTACGATTCGGTTCGGTTAATAACCAAATCAAACAAAGTCTAAATTTTTTGTCTAGGAATACGTGTAATAGAGGTATAAATACATGAAACAGATGTATTGTAAAACATTGAAAAATATGAAATAGAGGTATAAAAGGTATAAATATATGAAAATATACATGGTTCAGTCCGGTTCGGTTAACTTCGGTTACCCAATGCTACAAAAAATAATCGGTAACCGACTTTCGGTTTGATTTCGATTATTGTACACCCCTAGCGAAAGGTCGCTCACGCCCTATGTATGCACAAGTGCACAATGTTGGTGACCAGACCCGCTCACCATTCTAGAGGAAACCCATCGCCTAAAGGCCAACTGCGGTAAAACCACTAGCCCACTGAAATAAATTGCAAGTAAATTGTACCAAGTGATAGTCCAACCCATGACCTCCATATTGTAATTGGAAGGTAGAGGATCCTGTAAAAAGGGCCCAAAGTGTGATAAGTGTGATAAATATTGTGAAGATGATATGTGTCCTTAATCTAAATTAATTCAAAAGGGTAAGTAATTTTCTCATTTATTCAATTATTTGATAATCTTCCATAACCGTCACCCATTATTATAAGAATACGAATTTGTATTTTTTTTAAGATCCATTAAGATTATGTGAGTTATCGTTCATCAATTATATTTTATGAAGATCACAGAATAAAGGTTTTATAGAGTGTTATATAGTGATGGTTGCAGAATGAAGGTTTTTATACAGTGTTATATAGTGTTATATTTTCTATAACAGGTCTATGATGGATGTATAGTGTTATTTTCTCTGTAACAAGTCTACGATGGATGTATAGTGTTATATAGTGTTATGTATTCTGTAACAGGTCTTTGATGGATGTATAGTGTTATATATTTCTGGTAGCAGGCTTATGATGGATGTATAGTGTTATATAGTGTTATGTATTCTGTAACAGGTCTATGATGGATGTATAGTGTTATGTAGTGTTATATTTCCTGGTATCAGTTATATGTTTCCAGATTCGGAGAATAAAGATAAACAAGGATCGCTGAAATTTAGAAGATGTTACCTTATTTGAAACATATAAAAAGACACTATTACCCCTACAATTTTCAAATCAGCCCAAATAATTAAAACATAATTTACAATTTGATCCCTATTAATCTCAATCATTAGATCAAATTTAGGGTATGTTTGGCAAAAGTAGCTGTTGTTGGTAGCTGGAAGCTGGTGGCTGGAGGCTAGAAGCTGGTAGCTGTAGTTGTATCTTTTTAGATATATTTAGGTGTTTGGCAGAGTGGCTGGAGCTTTTAATAAAATGTATAAAAAGACCAAAATGGACATTAAAAAATTGGTACATTAGAAAGTTCATTATTTTTAGAGGTTAAAATAGTCATTTTTTTTTCCTAAAAGCTTGTAGCTCCTTCTAAACGCTACTAGTAGGAGCGTTTAACCAAAAGCTTCAAGCTCCTAACCTAAAAGCTTGTAGCTCCTTCAACCAAACAAGGCTTTTTATTAAGTTGGAGCTTTTTTTTAAAAGCTTAAAGCTTGAAGCTCCTAAAAGCTTCTAAAAGCTCCATGCCAAACATACCCATAATGGTTTAAAATATTTCTTACACTTCTCACATTTAAGTACTTTTTACACTATCCTTACATCTAATTGGAATACTAATTTCATTGTGTTTTGTTTGAAATAAATTTGAATTTACTCCCTCAATATTCCTTCAAAATATGAAAATTGTCAACCAAAGTACATGTATTTTTCAAACAGTGAGAAACTTTTCTCGATTTTGAAAACCAACTTGTACATTGTAGCCCAACCTATTAACTAACGACATTTTTGGTTTCTGGGATTCCGAATTTTCAAAATAATGAAGTCATTATGAAATTTTTCATCACCAGACTAACGACACTTTTGGTTTCTGGTAGTAGAGTCTGAATTTTCAAAATAGTGAAGTCATTATTTCGGCCGATGCCAAATAACCAAAGTTTTGTTTTTGGTAAAATTGGATTTGTTATTCAAAAATGGGGTTGCAGCGCAGCTTGTTACCCGTTTACCTGCCATTATGTAATTTCTCTAAATTTGCAATGAAAATTTTCAACATATTTAAAAAAAATAAACTTAAAAAAAAATAAATAAAAAAACTTCCTCAGATACATGTTTAGTTCAAATTAAGATGAGAGGAGAGATGCTAAAGATATTTCCATATTGAGATTAGCTAGTTTCAATATAAGGCCACGTTAACCATATTTGTTGACTATCATTGCAAATTCAGGCGCACATGACAACTTTATCAACTTTTAGTTAAGAGAGGAGGGTAGTTAAATTATAAATAACTAGAAATGCAACCTGTCGCGATACGGCGGAGCTATATTTATATTTATATTCAATCGCATTGATTGAGTTAATTACACAAGATAGTTTCTCTGCGTTCTTAAACACCAATGATTGTCCGAAAACGATATCCGCGCTCATCTGCATGATTGAAGTTGTTAAACCGTGTATTCCTAAATGGATAACAATTTATTTATGTCTCATGTTTGTACACCAATTGAAGTGTTAACTTAATTGGATCCAACCAATAACAAAAACATAATCAAAGCATATACTCAAATCACACTTTTTCATAAACCAATTTCTCTGATACCAAAACCATGCGCGCGCGCTCTCTCCCCGCAACTCTAATAACCACCGTTCATTTCCTTGTATCTTTTCTTTTCTTCTAATATCTTGTTATTGATATCATTCACATTTATACATCCCCAATTTCTTGCCTTTATCACCATGTTCAATTGTTCATCATTAATGTAAGTCTAATGCAGATCTGTTAAACCCACACCCAAGTTTTAAGAGCTGAAACAAACCCTAACTTGTTTAAAAATATTTTAGCCACCAATAAAACTTTCTAAACCTCCATATCTTTGACAAAAGCAACCACCATTATTGACAACCATTTACAAAACATCTCCGGCACTAAGAATCAATGGTCATATCTCAATGGTGAAACACAACATCACAAATAAAATCAACCACCATCATTTACAACCATCATGAAAAAGCAACAGCGCAACAATGTTACAAAAATAAACATCACCAACGCTAGAAAAAATAAAACATACCGGCGCCAAGAAAAGACCATCAACAACGAATCTAACCCAAAATATCATAAATTACCGAATCAGATCTCAGATGAGCGTACATCCACCATTGTTGACCTTTAAAATCAGTTCTGGACCCAAAGAACACAATCAAGGGTATCACAGAAAAAAAAAAGAATGACCCCGATTGAAAAAACGTTAACAAATAGTAGAACGTGCCAAATGGGTATTCAAAGCAAAATAAATTGCTAGCAAAGAAAAGGGTACACAAGTCAACAAAGGAAACCATGCCAACTAAATAACGAAAGATACAATATGTACAACCTCCATTGCATAGAATCGTTAAAAATTATAGTATTATATAATATAATATATAATATATAATTGTATAATATAATATAAGATATAATTATATAATATATAATAACTAGTATTTAGCACCCCGCGTTGCAGCGGGGGCGTAAAACCGTGTCAAACAGTGTCAATATCACACCACCGTGAGCGACCACCAACACTGAATTTGCGACGTGTTAATACGAAGCAATTAGACCGAAACGTAAATATAGAAAATAATAATAACTAAGTCCATCTAGAACCCGCACATCATGAAGAACCTGTCAAATAGAAAAAAAAAATAGACAACATAAAGACGTCGAACCACACGCACACGTTACGTCGTGTTAACTCGCAAAACTTAGAACGGAACGTTGAACCCCACACAAACTTTACGTCTACAAATTGGAGTACAACCCCTTATTCACACAAATGTTAATTTGTATGTGTTTAAAAGTGATTTATGATTGAAAGTAAAAGAAATTAAAGATAAAAAAACCTAAATATAAGTACAACCCACTAAACATATGGGTACAATTCTTAATGCCTACAAATATTGTATAAATATTTAATGGAAGTCTTATATAGTTATGATAAAAGAATGGAGTCAAAACGAGCTCACAACTTATGTTTGTTTTTTTAGACTTTAGACAAAATTAAAAGTATACTAAAGAAAATATAACTAAACAGTGTTTACGGTCCGGTTCAAACTGTTATGCTAAAAAAAATCAGCCTAAATCGCTAACTATGAGTTCTAAAAATGATACACCAAGCCATCTGGTTTTAAGGATTTGATGTTCGGTATTTTGATGGGTTGACTTTATTTTTAGCTCAACCTCTTTAAAGACCTAAAGTAGATTTAGGCAGGAAGATGAAACTTGTCCGATATGTCGTAAAACTTGTATGGATAAATACGGGGAGCATGCAGTTCATTGTAAAGAGCTCCCTGGGTTCAAATATCGGCACGACTGGGTGCGTGATGCTTTGTGGGACATCTTAAGAAGAGCTGGGATTTCGGCTAAGAAAGAGACCCCTGTGAATTTTCCTCACGGACCCTATGGAAGGGAGATCTACTCTGCGACCAGCGGATCTGCTCGTCTTTGGCTGGGCTAGGGGGAAACATGCTTGTGTAGACCTCACGGGGGTTTCCCCTTTGGTTAGTTTAAAGGAAAATGGTTTTGTAGCTGGACAAGCGACAAGAAAGGCAGAATCAAAGAAAGTGGATAAGCACGCTAAAGCTTGCGCAAAGAACCAGCATGTCTTTGTCCCTTTTGCCTTTGATACTTTTGGCTCCCTAGCGCCAGAAGCTATCCACTTCTTGACGAGGGTTCAACGGGTCGTCTACAGCAATTGTTCAACCCCAAGGGGGCAAGGGTTTGTATTTGGAATGTTAGGGTTTGCAATTCAGAAAGGATTGGCGGCGCAGCTTGTTGCCCGGTTACCTTCTGTTTTGATGTAACTTGGCAAGTTTTCTGAATTCGAATAACAAAAAAAAAAAGTAGATTTAAAAACTGAGGCCCTTTTTATCATTTTATTTTTATCATTTTATTTGCTTAAGATCATAACCTATGAAAATTTGAAGACACTTTTTGTATACGATTAAAGAAACTATAAAAGAATTGTAAGAAGAAAATTATCTTACGAATTCGTGAGTATCACAATAAAAAAATTTAGAGAGCAGAGGCTGGTAAACAACACAAAACTGGAACAAATATAGAGCATTACAAATAAGAGATTGTAAAGAGTACTAGAGCAGACGTTGTGATTTCTGTTTATCCTGAAACGTTTATTATTAAAACTTTAATTGGTTTAAATCTGTGACCTTTCATTAGACCAGGGGTGTGAGTGCGGGAGGAGCTGACGGGGAACACCCCCACCCTTTTCCAACTTCGGTGCCCATGGAGATTTCCCCCCTGTTCCCCCGCTGATGTGTGTGTCTATTTTATTGATTTTTTTTGTTGTGCTTGGTATTTTATTGATATTTTTTAATACTCTATTTTGTGTTTTGCTTTTTTTTTTTGCATGTTATTAGAGAGGAATAAAGTGTTCTTGTTGCTAGTTTTATTAAAGAGTGAGAAGGGTTTTTTGTGTGTTGCAAGTTTTACCCCAGCTTTGTTTTTTAACTTATCAACCCTTCAAATTTGGTTTTATTTTAAAAAAAAAAGACCCTTTAGAATTTGATTTTAATTTTTATTTTAAAAAGACTTCTTAAATTTGTTTTTAGTTTTATAGGTTAATGTTTTAAAGTTTAATTTAATTTAAAATTAATTTTAATTATTCTTATTTTAACAAACTAAATAAAAATGTTATTTATAAATAAAATACATTAAATAAAAAATATAAAAAATCAAAAGGGAAGGGGAAAGAATGAGGAACCACACCCCATGTTTGAGTGAGGATGGTGAGGTCAAAGGGGAAAATGATATGGTGAACTTGAGGGAACAAGGGGGAAAACATTACCATACCCCACAGCCTTATTCTGCAATGTGATACACCAAAAACACTAAATTATATAAATAATTCGGGCATTTAACCTAATTAACGGAAAAAACCTCTTTAAAAAGGAAGTGGATTTGTAATGTCCCTAAATTATATAAAATATCTATTAATATTAAGCACTACAGTAAAATATCCCACACATAACTAATTTGTTAAAGTTAAATTAGTTACGTGTGGAAATCTAATAAAAACATTCGGGTAGTGTCTTTGCATAATAAACCAAACATAGAGGATTGAATTGGACATTTGGTAAACTGGTTGATATAAATGGGAAATTAAATTGAAAACACACATAAGTGTGTGCCCTGTGGATCGACCAGACAAGAACCAGAAGAGGGAGAACCTCACAAACCCTAATGTCATCAATTCCTCAAAATCAAAAGAAATTGACGACTAAAATCACTGCATGAGTATAAAATTTGCGATTTCTTAGACAAAGGAATCATAAGGTATGTTTGATTTTAATCCTTGGTGATACTATGAGGTTACTTGAACACTACAAGTTTTATGTTAAGTAAAATTTGGAGATGTTATGATGGAATCTGTGATATATATGAGTGTAGAAACAAACATTTGCTGAAAAATCAGTAACCAAATGCTATAAAATGGGTAGTCAGATGATGAACAATATTATGCTAAATGGGTCTCTATGATTATGATAAACACTTGAATTTTAGTAGTGAAGTTTATAATATTTGATGTTAAAATGTTAGAATCCAAGTGTAAATTTGCATAATCTAGATGTAGAGACTTGAAAGGATACTAATTTATGGTTGATAATTAAATTATAGACTTGAAAAGAGTAGTATAGAAGTCTTGCCCACAATGTGCTTGATGTAATGCCTAAATGATTTTAGATTATTGAAAAATATGAAAGAATCGTATAAATGAAACTTTGGCAAATTACGTGATATATATATATATATATATAATACTATGAATTCTAAACCATAAATCGGGCTAAATATTATAGGCAAGTCGGACGAAACATCGAGCGACAAAGTCGGAGAGGATACGCGTTTCAAGGGAAAACTCTAAGGTACGTGACTTAATTGTTTTGTAAGATTACATCTATAATACTAGTAGTAATATATGTTGAGTAATGAATAAAGTCTAAACATATTAAATTCATTCATAAGTGATGGATTTCACGCGCATCAATCGAATAGATGATCTCTAGTTACGAATTGTTTTGGTTATAATAAAAGAGATGGATTTCGCTAAGTTAATCAAACAAGTCAAAGTGATTGACAAATGAAGGTTTAGATGAATAAAAGCAATGGATTTCGCTAAGCTAAGAAAACGGGTCAAATAATATGAATAATGTTGATTTGGTTGTATAAAACTGGTAAAATTCGCTAAAACGATAAAACGGGTCAAATAACATAATGAATGATGATTGGGTCGTATAAAAGCGATGGAATTCGCTAAGATAATCCAACTAGTCAAATAACAAGATAAGTGTTAGCTTGGTCGAGTAAAGCGATGGAACTCGCTAAAACGACCAAACAAATCAATGAATAAAAGAGTAGAAGTTTGGTTACTTAAAGCAATGGATATCGTTGTGGTAACCAAACAGGTCAAAAATTAGTTGTGACATATGCTATGAGGCGTATGAACAATTATTTGATATAAACTTGGTAAAAGGGTAAAATTGGAATTTTAAACATAAACTGAGTGACGGAGATGTAAAATGTTCTAAAGTTATCCCAAGGAATTTCGGTGCATCAATAAAATGATTATATGGATAAAGGATACGGTTTAGCGAATTAAATTGTCAAAAATAAACAAACGGGTCAAAAAGATTGAATTTACGAACTTGAATTTTATTAGTATTTATGCGTGAAACAAGGGTACTAATGAAAAGAAAGTGTGAAATACCATATTACGAATATTTTCAGCAAGTATTGAGTTACATTTCAAAGTGCGGAATATGAAACGGGTCAAATAAATAAAAAAAAATGCAGCAGCTGAAGTGCTGCAGAAGACGCCGTCGGTGACGCCACTACTGGCTGTCGCCGACGCTGCAATATTTATCCGACGGCTTAACCTACTGTCTACGGTGGTTAAGCTTTGACGAAATAAAACAAGAACCGTCGCCGACGAAATCTTATATCGCCGACGCGGTTCAAATATTAAAAGTTTAAATTTTTATAAAATTATTTTAATAAATTAAAATATGTCATCCATTGATTTTGGTTATGTACTAACTAGTGGCAAATTTAGATGATTTGAAGATCGTAACTTTTTACGGATGAAGATCAAGCGACGAAAAAGAACCGAACACTCTCGATACCCAAGCTTCCGCTCATTTTGCTAAAATTTTGTGTTAACCTTGTTTAAGATGTTAATTTGTTCTTATGGATTTTTAATGTTTAAAATAATTCAGTATTGTAATTGGTAGATGAAATCTTATTTTCTATGATGAATGTAATATTTTATGTAAAATACTTATTTTATAAGAATGGGTCTTACATGCAACGTTTCATTTTCCTTCCTTGTTAGTTTCAGGCTTCATTTTCCTTCCCTGTTAGTTTCAGGCTTGATTTTCCCATACTTGGCCATACATCTTTAAGCAATTCACACAAAACTCAAATTAACATGGATAAAAATAAAAATTGAGGCCCTTGAAGAATGGAGGCCTAAAGCAAGTGCTTGATTTCACTTACCCTAGGCCGAGCCTTCTCATCAACTTGTTTTAGTTGAATGACTAATCACTTTTAACTTTCGAAAACTTTATACACCCCTAATAATCTTATGTCATTTGAATTTTAACATTTTTATGTCAATATTCATGAATCAATTCTTTTTAACGGCAACTCCTAGATTTTATAAAAATAAATACATCACAATCTTCACATTGCAAAATTTAAACCCAAAATCTTTTGGTTGTAAGATACAACACTTAAGGTATGTTTGACAAAAGTAGCTGTTAGCTAGTAACTTTAGCTTTTTGTATATATTCAGGTGTTTGGTAGAGTAGTTGAAGCTTTTAATAAAATAACCAAAATGGACATTAAAAAGTTGGTGTATTAAAAAAGTTTATTATCTTTAGAGGCTAAAATAGTCATTTTCCCCTAAAAGCTTGTAGCTCATTCTAAACGCTACTAGTAGGAGCGTTTAACCAAAAACTTCAAGCTCCCAACCTAAAAGCTTCAAGCTCCTTCAACCAAAACAAGACTTTTTATTGAGTAGGGGCTTTTTCTTAAAAACTTATAGCTAGAAGCTCTTAAAAGCTCCATGCCAAACATACCCTTAACCTCATAACCACCGGAATTTCTAATTGAGGACATTCATGAATCAAATGCTCTTTTTTTAACGGCTGACAAAAAATTATTATTTAAACTAACAAGGCGCTAGGCACCAAAACTACAATAAGTTAGAACAAAAGCCACCAAACTGTAACAACAATGCTACACTTTAAACAAAAACGTCAAACCTTCTCCTATCTTTCCAAGTCAAGGACGACTCCTTTGAGCGATTGTTCACCCAAAGGTTAAAAATAACATCGTTTTGCATCTTTGATGTCAAAACCTATAATAGGGGGAGTTTGCACCAAATTGTGCTAGTTTGCCATATAATCTGGGTGAAATGACAAGATCCGAAAAAATGATCACAAGATTCCGTGTACTCTAAAAAGAAAATTTAATCAGTGACAGGTCTATAACTTCTTGATCAAAGATATGTATAAAGTTTTATTCTTTCGAATATAATTCTCAGTGTCCATGTTTAGAAAATAAAAATGTTTTAAAAAGAATTCTCACGAATTTTTATGGTCAATAGACCCTTTTGATTCAACCAACGAATTTAAAATTGATCATAGAAACTTTCAAATCTCGAAATCACTAGAATAATAATTGGTCCATATTAAAGATCACATGTCGCTTGCTTCTTGTTCTTTACATCTCCTTTGTTTCGTAAATAATAATAATAATAATAATAATAATAATAATAATAATAATAATAATAATAATAGACTTCCATACAAATGGTCTTACCCTAAAAAGTGAAAGAGAGGCTTTTTTTTTTCTTTTTTAAGTTTTCTTTTCTATTTTCTTAAGCACATATTTTACTTTCAAAATCTAAAAAAATGTGTGTTTATACTAGTATCTACTAGAGTAAATACATAATTTTTTTTTATATTTTAAAACTAAACATCACATTTAAACAGATAGAATTTTTCTTTCATTTCTCATGTTAAAACCCATTTGGATTTGATCTTTACATATAAAATAATAATAAAGAATGAAAATCTTTGTGTGGTGCAATAGAAACATGTATATTTACAAAATAAAAAAATTATAATAATTTAAATATACAAATAACTGTCTTATAGATATGTTTGTATCAACCGAAAATCATAAAAATAAATATTGATATTGGTACCTATGTTGGTCAGTCAGTAACGATTCAGCCCACCAAGGTACATGTAACAATACTGACACTCCAATTTAAAAAGTATGATAACCTAATACAAAAAGATACCGTTAATAATAATAATAATAATCTCTTACAAATATATATATATATATATATATATATATATATATATATATATATATATATGGTGAGGTTATTGTGAGAAAATTTAAAAGTGTGAGAAGGGTAAGAAAAAATATCAACCATTAGATTAAAAATCTAATGGTTGAGATCATAGTGGCATTATTGTAAATAAAGTGTCAAACAATTAATGCTAATTGAATCGTTCAGGGGTGTTTTAGACCTTTTACCCCACTTTCAAATAGAAACCGAATCAAACACCCCAACAACCACAATCAGTTCTTCGAAAATTACGAAGATTATTCAGGGATAACAATCTTCAACATCAATCTTCAATATCATTTATAATCGTAAAAATCACAGAACACGAATGAAGAAAATTAAGGTTCCGTTTATTGTCGACCAGGAGGAGGAGAAGACGACGAAGATTCCGTCGATGGGGAAACCTGCAAAATCACGTACGGGTATGTAATGTGCTACGAAAATCAGAGTGTTTTTAGTCGTATTTGAACATTGTAGTGAGATGTTGCTTATTCCTTTAGTTGGTAGGATTAGGGTTTTTGATAAGTTGCTTAATTTCAACCTAATGAAGCTTTTTTGGTGTTTTCCAGTTAGTTATTAAGCTTTTGGTTTTTTTATCAATGGAGTTGGATTTAATCCATATTCATTAAAAAATAAATCTGCATTGTATGATTTAAGGTTTCTGCTTTATGGTGGTTTTTAGAATGTTATGGTGTCTTTTAGAATTTTAGGGTGTTTTTAAATGTCTGTGGTGTTATTACCTGTTATGGTGTTATTACAAAGAGTTTGCTGCATTCTTTGGTCGTCTTCAATGAGTTTGCTGCATTCTAATACTTTTGTGGTGTTCTTTGATGAGATGTATTTGTTCAACAACAACATATTGGGGGTGTCTTCAATGACATTTGGTATAAAAACATATGCAGATTGAAAAAGGAGTGCAGGGTGTTATTTGTCCATTATCGGCATTTATGTTGTTATTTCTCTATAGGAATTGAAGGGGTCTTGTATAATTGTGCAAGGTGTTATTTGTCTATTATCTGCATTTATAGGAGTGCAGGGTGTTATTTGTCCATTATCGGCATTTATATTTTTTTTCTCTATAGGAATTGAAGGGGTCTTGTATAATTATGCAGGGTGTTATTTGTCCATTATCTGCATTTATAGGAGTGCAGGGTGTTATTTGTCCATTATATGAATTTTTATAGGAGTGCAGGGTGTTATTTGTCCATTATATGAATCTTTATAGGAGTGCAGGGTGTTTAATGGTGATTTGGTCTGTATTTCTTTATAGGAATTAGAGGGGTCTTTTGTTCCATTACGTGGTGTTATTTATGTATGGTGTTTGTTTGATATATATTAACTGAAAAAGAACATGCATCACAAAAACTTAGGATTTTTCTGATTGGTTGGTTTTGGGTTCTGCATTCCAGTAATTGGTGTTTGTCTGATTGGTTATGTCACACCCCGACCCGCAGCGGAAAAGGTGATCGGGGCATGATTGGGTTATCATCAAAGCTCATGACATTTATTATAACGTTTCATATTCATTAATACAATTTAATGGGAAATATACAATCATAATTACATCATGTCCTAAACATCATTCTAGACTTCATTGTTTTCTTCTAAGGCATTTCCTATGTTTTCCTTGCTTCATCATGTTCACCTGTATCATGTGTAAAAATGGTTTTTGGATCAACAAAAAGTTGGCGAGTGAATCCTATGAAAAACATTTGTAAAAGTTTATTGAATTGATAAAATAAAATAAAGTGCACAACCACACATGAGTAAAGATAGATGTAAACTTATTCACCAATCATTTAATATTACATAATGCACACACGAACAATAATGGATTTGTTTTGAGGCACGCGTTGCTCAACTCGTCTCCCACGAGGAACTGATGGGCCTAATGAATGAATTGCATATAACTTGACAATATGAAATACATAACTACAAACAATATATACAATCTAAGTTTAGATCACAATATGGTATGGCACAAGTTTAAATAAACGAGTTAATTTTAGTGACACATGACACACCCCAAAACGTGTAATTAAAAAGGGGAGTTGTAAGATTCACTCACATTGGGTGCGTTCGGTTGATGATGTTGAATGCGCACGAAGTTGGTTTTAACCACGAGTGAAACTAACCTAGATAATGGCATAATGGTTCGGTAAGTATGCGGATTTTATTAATCAATTTTAGTAGGATTGTTGGATGTATTTATGTGAGTTTAAGGCTATTTTCTAACCTTAAAAATGTTATTTTTAAGTATTTTTAATTGATCTTTAATTTAAATAAATAAATAAAAGAAATAAAAAAATGTTGACCTGTTGACTGTTGACCTTTTGACCGTTGACTTGTTGACCGATTTTATTGTGAAATTGTGTGCGCCAGGTGAGGCTCGAACTCGAGACCTCCCGTTCGCGTGCACGCAGCTCTACCAACTGAGCTACGTGTCTAACCCGAAATATTTCTGTTTTTAATTATATTTATATACTAATTGAATTAATCCGAAAATCATTTATTTCAAAAACAATTTAAATGACTCGCTCGGTGCTCTCCACAGGTCTCGAACCCGGGACCTGTGGTTTAAGTTAACACACAGTCCACCGCTGGACTGTGTGTCTAACTTGTTAAATAATCTGATTTTTATTATACTTATATACAAACTTAATAATTTCGTTTCTGCTTTAAATAAAAAGTTTGATAATTGTCCGGACCGGTGCGGTAGTCTGGACTCGAACTCGTGACATGTGGTTTAAACGTTCACACAGTCCACCACTGGACTGTGTGTCTATCTTGGTTATTATTCCGGTTTTTATTAAACTTAACATCTATTGCAGTGAATCCGGTTCGGTTAAAAAAAGGAACATTTTTATTAAGGCGAGTGTGCGTGGGACAAGAATCGAACTCGGTACGTAAGCGTGTTTTATTTGCACACAGTCCACCGCTGGACTGTGTGTCTAACCCGAGATATATCTTGATTTTAATTAAACATATACAATACTGAACTTCGTCTTCTTCGTCAGACTTAACCAGAATCGGAGTCTGACTGGTTCATCGATTTTAATCAAGTTCTTTTAGTGTGTTGCGCTTAATTACAGGTGAGATTAATAAAAGAACGAGAGATTAAGTGTAAGGTATACCGAACAGGGCTCCTCTGTTTCGCCGGCGAAACTCCGATGACAGCAGATGATTCCGGCGACGTGTGTCCTGCGGCAGAGGGTCTTCAGGGAGCTTGAGATGAGTGTAAGTGGCTTCGGTATGAGCTCTGGGGTTTCAGTTTTTAGAGTGATGCACAGAGGTGAAAAGGTTCGGTTTTCCGGCGAGTTGCAGAAATTCTCCGGCGAGTGAAATTACGTCGGGAAAGTGTGTGATTGTGAGCGAAAGAGCTAACATAGGTTAGAGGGGGTATTTATAGGGCAGGACATCGACGAATTTAGTCCGTTTTCCGTCTTGATTCGTCGGTTAATGATTTTCCGGCGGTTATAACTTGTGTCGCGGACTGGACATCGGTTATAACCGACGTCGTTGTTAATGTTTACGTTGAGTCAAAGGTAACCGACGACGTTTGACGAAATCGTCGGATTTTCCGGCGTCAACGGATTTGGGCGCGTCAGTTGACTGGGTTTTGATTTCTGTTTCATGATTTGAATTAATTGTCTGGATATATTACTAAAAAATACAAGTGGCGCAGTGGTTGAATGGTTGGAAGTTAAGGTGTTTGTTGATTCGCTGGCTGACCCGGGTTCGAAACCCGGCAGCAACCTTTTATTTTTATTTTCTTATTTTAACTACTTTTTCAAATATAAATTATATATTCCAATATACTTATTAATTATGTATCGTTTAAAATTAATTTGGGCATTAACTACGCAACGAAATTTTTAACTGATTGTTCGGTTAATAAACGGAGCGGGTTTGGTAAATCCGGTTTTTGACGGATGTTACAGGTTGGGTTCTGCATTTATGTTGTTATTTCTTTATAGGAATTGAAGGGGTCTTTTATCCTTGTGCAGGGTGTTATTTGTCCATTAACTGCATTGATGTTGTTATTTCTTTATAGGAGTTGAAATTGTCTTTCGTCTTTTATCCTTGTGCAGGGTGTTATTTGTCCATTAACTGCATTGATGTTGTTATTTCTTTATAGGAGTTGAAATTGTCTTTCATAGGAGTGCATGGTGTTATTTTTCAATTAACTACAATATGTGGTGTTATTTTTTTATAGAATTTTTTTTGTTTTCAGCCGTGATTTGGTCTGTATTTCTTTATATGAATTGAAGGGGTGTTAGTTAGTGATTTGGTCTATATTTATTTACCAGATAGGGGTGTTTGTTATTGATTTGCAGTCATTCATACAACATTTTGTTGCGCGTGTGTACTATGCAGTTAGGAAAAGCAATCAGCTACGAACAAAAATGTACCACTCCAAATACAAGAACACCCAAGAGACTGCTATCGTGTGTTCGGATTCAGACGGAGAGGGAAATGATAAACAAGCAGCCCCCGCCAGGGAAATGCCGCGACAACCAGAACAAAACACAACGAAAATAGTGCCACCGCCAGGGAAGCAGTTCAAATCGACTGCGAGATGGCTGGTTACAGGAACTACCACAAAGGGTATGCATTTTATCATTGAACATTATAATGAGCTAAATGTCTATACTGTGTGGTATTACTAATACTTTGTTTGTTTAATGTATAATCAAATATAACAATAAAGAAGCCTGAGAAGGTGAACTCAAAGTCATCGTCTGACCCGGACTATGACTTTGTTGACACCCCACCAGGAAAACGAAGGAAGTCGCTAGCCAAAAAATCGCCGATTCATACAAAACGACGAATACACTCACAACCTTACAAGCCCTATACGGGAACAAGAATCAGGCCAAAGGTTTCTATCGACAATTTGTTGAATCTAACAGGTGGTTTGAGTGCAAAACAAAGAGAAAAGGTTTACAAGATCGGATTTGGATCAATTTTCAGCCATCAAGTTACTGGTGTCCCTACCGCCATCGCACACTGGTTGGTCACAAATTACGACCCAGATGCGTGCGTCTTGAATATAGGAAACAACAGTCTGATACCCATTACTACAGATCTTGTATACCGCATATTCAAGCTGCCTCGTGGGGAAAATGTGTTGGTAGAACAAACGAAGGCAAACAAGAGGAGTGGTGAAGTTATGAAGGAATTTAGGGGTCAATTTAAAGATGTACAAGGAAAAGATTGTCTCCGTTGCAGCTGCTGATGCACATATTGAGCATAGACGACTACGAACGGTTATTTGTTCTGAATTTCATAGTTTTATACTTTTCGTTTCTAGGAGAAATGACAAACAACAACTCAGTTAATGTCCGGTATCTTCCGTGCCTAAAACCTGAAGTTGAAATATCAAGTTTTGATTGGTGTGCTTACATGGTTGCATGCCTCAACCGTATGAAGAGATCGTGGCACGGAGACGAGGATCATTTCAGGGGCCCAATGCTTTTGCTGATGGTAAGTTAATACTAAATAAAACATAAACAATAGAAAATCATGCATTTAATAATTGTAGAAACTGTACTAAACATCTTTCAATGAAACTTGACAGATGGCCTATGAATAGAGAAAAAAAGGATACATGCAACACATGGTTCGGCTCTGATTGGATTAGCAACTGATGACTTGTTTGAGGAGTTGGCTTCAGAGATGGAGCGTACTGAGATATCAATTGAGGATGTTGATTCAACAATAAAGGGGGAGAAAAGGAAACGTGGATCGGACGAGATCAGTGGAAGGGAAAAGAAAAAGGTGGTTAAAGGTACTACACCTATTGAAGATGATGACGAACACCTTGGTATATACAAGCATTGTGCGGACTACTTTCTGACGCAAACTGACACCCAAACGTGTGCCATGCTTGTAGGTCCAGATGGAGCGTTTCGTGTGCCGATGGTGTCGTAGTACGGAGACACACAATCGCCCCCATCTGCATTTGCAAAAGAATCTGATGAGGTAAATAAACAATATGTTGAAAAAAGACTGATACAGTATATATTATTTTACAAAAATATGTTGTTTAACCGGATTTTGAAACAGGATAAACGCAATATTTTGGATAAGTTGTTCCGTGATTTTGAAGAATGCGTTCGTAGCATAAATGAGACGATTAAACAATCGTGTACATTGTATCCCAATAGTGAGAAGTTGAAGGAAAAAGCATTGACATGGAATAGATGAAATTGAAATATCTACAAGCGGATGAGGCGAGCACGCAAGATGTCAACCGTCAGGAAGGTAGTGTAACATTAACCAGTAAACATGAAACTATGTCACAAAAAAATCTCCCTTTTCACCAATGACGTCATCATTTGTGGCAGAGATAGAGGCAGCGATAGACGCGGTGGATACAGCAAAGACACCCCAACCACGGTTCAATGTATCAGGTCTTGAGGCAGTGAACCTGTCAAAAAAACTTGACAGTGT
Source organism: Scalesia atractyloides (assembly GCA_947069175.1). Lineage (NCBI taxonomy): Eukaryota > Viridiplantae > Streptophyta > Magnoliopsida > Asterales > Asteraceae > Scalesia > Scalesia atractyloides. Next base: position 88,356,096 of record CAMTDV010000003.1, read on the forward strand.
TTGGGATCATGAAAAAGGTGTTGAGGGGGGTCGATTTGCGATGCACGAAAAAACACCACGCCCAAAAAGGACAATAATTTTGCCACCAACGATACGGTCACCATATGTTAGCCGCCTAGTTTCGTTGCGGGCCGGATGAGAGAAGTCAGAAGAAGTCGTACCACAGTGTATTTTCTGCGGAGTACGTAACGCGTGGTACGTATTCATCGTACCGTTAAACTTTTTCATTAAACATTATTTATTTAAAAAATTATCTCGTGTTGTAGGGATGTTATTTTCAGCAATAATGGTCAAGTTTCGGTGATGAGGTCACCATTCGAATCGATGGTACCGGGCGTCATGGTACATATTGATGTCATCAGCGCATGGGCTGTGGTATTGAACTACGAGGAGAGACTGAGGAAGATTGGAATGGCCCCAAAGTTATTCTGCAACGCTGGAATGTTGGTATGTGTTCTTTATCGATTATTGTACGCTGTAATGAAAGTCCGAAATAATTATCTTGAACATGAAATAGTTAAATCATTGGTGAGACAGACCTTGAACTAATGGTGTTGTTGAGTTATAAAAGTATGCAAACTCGGTTATTGTAAACTAAAATAACATTTTGTTTTGGAGCTGAAATAACACCATATCGTTAAATGGATTTAACAAGTGAAAAAATGTTTGCATTTACTCAGTTTACAGGTTATCAGTTTTATTGGATAATTAACATGAAAATAGTTAAATCATTGGTAAGACAGTCGTAGGCCTGCATGTTGTATAAATTATATGAATCCCTATAGATAAAGCCTAAATGAACTAATGGTGTTATTCTGTTACAACGGTATGAAAACTCGGTTATTGGATCTGAAATAACACCATATCTTCTAACTTTATTATTTTTTTCTTTAAAAAAATTAAACATATGCAGCTTGAAAAGGAGTTCGACTTACCAGAAAAGGATTGAATAACAAGGTTTGCAGAGAACATGAAGTATGTACTCGCCGGTACGGAACTAAAGACATTTAAAGGTTTCCAGAGGGTGTACATACCTATCTTGAATGGGGAGCACTACTTTCTGCTTTTTTTCAACTTGTCAACAACCCAAATAATAATCATTGACAACATAGAGGGTGACGCTGGTTTAGAAGAAAGGTACGGTGGGACGGTCGAAAAAATGGTACGTACAACTCAAAAATATATAAACTATATTTATATATCAAACAAAGAACAATAATGTATTACCGGATGTATTATTTCAGATAAGTGCCTTTTGTGGGTTCCTAAGCCGTATACAGCCAGTGGTAGCTGATAAACTAAGAGTTACCAAACCCGTAAGAATGGAATTCCCATGGCAGACCCTGTTTAATGGTACCGACTGCGGAATTTTCTTAATGCGGCATATGGAGACCTACAACGGTAAGCTAGACGGTTCCCCGGTAAAATTGATAAAACATACCTATACATGCGCATTATTGTATTTGCTTACGAGAACACATGTCTTTTGACTTATATAGGCACAAGCGTGAAAGATTGGAAATGGGGACTATCGGCAGAGAGGAACGCAAAAGGGGAAGTATTGGATAATCAAAGAAGGGAAATCACCGATCTACGGAGGAAGTATGTCTCAAAAATGCTTCTTAGTGAGGTGAACTCAGTACGAGGGGTTGTAGAGACAGAAGTTAGAGAGTTTGCTTTTTGGACGAGGACGAAAGATTGAAGCTCGAGGAAAATGCAATACAAAGAATTTGTCGCAGGTTGGATGGTATAATGTAGGTTTCAAACAAGTTAATCCAATTGGTCCATTTTCAATTTAGTTGCTCTAAACAATTGTGTTAAGTATGAACATTTTATGGGGTTTTTTCGGGCTAGAAAAAATGGTATGAAATTTGATCATTTGTTTTGTGTTTTGTTGTTATTTTTCTTTTTGATTACTTTCTCTAATATTTTGCTACAATAAACTAGTTTTATATCGTTCATGTCAGACGGAATTAGCGAATATCACGAAAATATATGCTTGAAAACAAAACACTGTTACACATAAGACAAAGTTAATAACACCATATAAAATGTTATACCAATATGCAATATGTACCCTTTTAAAAAAGAACAACACAATAACCAATTGACAAAAACACTATACGATATATAAAAAAACACAAAAGATTTATATACATTAACAAAAAAAAAAACCAATATGCAATATGTACCCTTTTAAATATTCGGCCGTAATAAAAAAAATCATCACTGCAGAACCAAAAACAAAGTGTATAACGTTTCAACTTAAAAATTGAGGTATAACCATTCAACCGAAAACCACTGTGGAACAAACACAAAAATAAAAATGACTTATCCGACACTCCCTAAACGTCAGCTTCGTCCTCGTCTGCTTCATCCTTGTCTGCTTCATCCTCGTCAGATTCGACCACCTCTTCCCCCCAGTCTTCCTAGGAACTAACGTCTTCTTGTTTCCTTTTAGGGTGTTTACAGGTACGTCTGTTGTGACTGTACCTAAAGCAATTTGGACAACGACGTCTCTTATTACCCGTTTAGCTTCTTGCAATTTCACGTTTAGACTTCATCCGTTCGGCTTACCCATACCTTTAAATCTAGTTCCAACAGGGACACGAATAGTAACTGTAGATGGTTGGGTATTGCCGGTTATTTCAGCAAATCTTTCCCTACGACTCTTACGAGGTGCACTCCCGAGTGCCTCATTAGCTGAATCAAAAAACTTAACCACATGATCCCTAAATGAGCACAATGCATCGAAATTGGTAACAAGTTTGTTAATAACCGACTCTGTATATTGTGTTATCTCACGTACAACCCGGTTTACTTCGTTATACCGATCTTCGTCCTCATTCATACCTAAAATAACACCAGGAGAACTATTGGTAACAGCCACCCTCGTCCAACGTCTAAGTTTATATCGTTGTAGGAATTCCGTCACGTCAAGCATCCTAAGCACGCAGAATATGTGTGAGCACAACAACCCAAACTGTTCGAATCTTTTGCATGTACAATATATATTCATGTCAGCCTCCCGCACCATTACCTATAAGTCACAACAAAAAACATATAAATTGTTACAAAAAAAATCGATTAAGCAAATGACACCATACTAATTCATGTGCCGGATCCAAGTATATTTAAAGAAAAATGTAAACAAAACAAAGAAAAATAAAGTCTATGGTATACCTCGAAGAAAGTGGTGCATGGTTGTTCCCAATCCTTCACAAAAAATTTAACGAAGTCATCGATAGTTTCCCACTTTCAAATAGCACATCTATGAATACTGTTTTGTATCTCCAATTGGACATCAAAAAAATAGTGCGTGTGTATAACCTCATGGCTTCCTCCTCCAAAGCAAAATCTACAGCCCATATATCAGCAACGGTGTTTCTAGTGTCATGGTCGTTCTTCCTATGCTCATGTCTTTGAGCTTTAATTGTAGAATCAAAATGGCCCAAAAATTTGACAAGGGTGCACTCCGAGTTGCAAAACTGTCCAAAAAAATGGTTCTCACTCTCTGAACGAGATGATGTACGCATGAGCCCAGACATGTACTGATCACGATAATACGCCGGTATCCAACTACTCCTTATCTGATAAATAGACTGTAACCATTCATGCTCAGAAAGATTAAAATCATTCATTATGGTACCCCATTCACTTTCAAACTTCTCGGGCAGTATAGAATCGGTCCACACAATGGAACACAACCTCTTCTTGAAATCTGTAGTATTGCAAATCGTAGGGTCAACCTAAAACACAATTAAAAAAAATGATAACAAAATAAATACAACACAACAAAAATGAAGCAAAATTAATAGATTGAATAAGCAAAAACACCTTAACAGTAAGCTTGTCCATTATATGCCACATGGATAAACTATGCCTACTCTCAGGCCATGTATCTTCAATAGCCTTTTTCATGGCTGGGTCTTGGTCGGTCACAACCACCGGAGGAGCACGGCCAAAAGATTCACGAAAAACCCTAAGCAACCAACTATACGTTTCAGGGGTTTCATTCCCTATTATAGCGGCTCCAAGTGTAACGTTACGATTATTGTTGTCAATACCGGTAAATGGTACGAACATCATCTTGTACCTAACACAAAAAACACCATATAAATAACTTTTATATAAAGCTAAAAACAATTTTATAAAAAAAAATCAACAAAATTGATTAGTAAACACACTTGTTACGCCGATATGTTGCATCAAATGACACAACGTCACCGGAAACTGAAAAATTCCGCTTGGCCTCCTCGTCTGCCCAGAACAAAGCCCTTAGTATACCATCTTCAGAGGTTGTATACTCCATTGAAAAGTTTGGCATATACTCTTTCTTTCTCAACAACCGTTTAATCATCATATCAGCATCAAACTCAGATATGTACCTGTTTATATCTCGCTTAAAATTCTTGAAATCAGATTTGGTTGCCCCAACCTTGTCAAAACCACCATACAATGTCCTCATGATATTAAATGCTTTCACAGGTCCAATATTTATCGCACTCAAAGCATTAACCGCTTGCTCTTGAGTATAATTCAATCCTCGGTTAACGGGGAGTAAATACCTATCCTCGTCAGCTACAAAAGAGTGGTTATGATCCTTCTTGAAATAGTATACCTCATATAAATTCATCCCGTTAAGCTTTAGGCACATACGTGCCTCGCAACCAGTCCTAATAGAAGGGAACCGACGATTAGATTTCCTTTTTGAGCCTATATTTGAGGTGTCGACCACTTTAGAAGAATCGATCACCTTAAAAGGTTTGGTCCATTCCTTTGAGCAAACAAAGTATTTGGATTTAACAATATCCTGCTGCTTATATTGGGAAGACTTTCTGGCGGTAAAGCCTGCAGCCATCGCATACTTTTGATAAAAGAGGAATGCATTATTCAGTATGTCGAAAGTCATCTTCTCTCTCGGCCTAAGCGAGTCTTCCACCTCAGGTAAAAAAGTCCTCTTACCAGAATTAGGAGACAAACGTGGACGCCCAACAGGCTGGTAATTATGAGACCCTACAAAATAACACCACATCTAACATAAATAACACCATGAAGGAACACAACAGTTATTTAAAAAACACCATGCAGTACCATGACTGTATTCAAAAACACCATGAACAGAACAGAACTGTATTAAAAACACCATGAATGAACACAACTGTATCAACACATTTAGCCCGTTAAATAAACACCGTGAACGAAAAATTGGTTATAACATAAATTACACCAATTGATATAAAAAAAGTACACCATGAATTCCTATAAAGAAACAACATGAAGGACCAGGACTGTATTCAAAAACACCATGCAGGACCAGGACTGTATTAAAAAAACACCATGACCAGGACCAGGACTGTATTCAAAAACACCATAAAAAACACCACATGATATAAAAAAATACATCATGAATTCCTATAAAGAAATAACACCACATATTGTAAGCACATACACACACGGTTTCAAAATAGTGTTTTATGCAGATAATGGATAAACCGAATAACAACACAAAAAACGATACAAGAACAAATAACACCCTGCACTCCCTTCCTATAGATACGCCATTTAGAACAGTTATATTCATTCAAATGACAATACAAAAATAAGTATGTAACAAACCGCGATGTAATATAGACAATCACCCTACAAAAACATAGCTGATCCATGACTCTCCATATGAATGCAGCGTTTTCAATAGAAATCGTAACAATCGATCTATCGGGGTATATGTTATCGAGGATGGAACGACAATCATGTATGAATTCAAATCGAAAATTGTTGAATTTTAAAACAAATAAGAACCCTGCGATTTTATCAACAACTTACGCAAAATCGAATTGATTACCTCCGAATATAACTGGTTTTCGGTTATAGAGAATAATTACCAAGAATAGATTTTATTAGGGCAATTACCATTATACCCTAAATCTAAAAAAAAACAGGACACATGGCACAACCATATTCCTTCTTACCCTTCTCACACTTTTAAATTTTCTCATATGAAGCTATACTTGTATATATATAAAAATAATCTCTTACAAAATATAAAAAGGTCTCGGACACAGACACCAGGGCAAGACCGCAAAGAAAGAGAGAGAGAGAAACAGACCGATAGCCGCAAGAATCACACAAACATATCATCGCAATTTGTACGTTTTTTCATTTCAAATTATTTATTCTTCCCCAATTTCATCATCTCTTTCTTCTTCTTCTTCCCTCAATTCCTAAACTAACAACACCTTTTAACTTTTCTTCCACAACAATTCACACATCTTGTTATCTTCATCAGATAAGGTACAAACAACAGTTTTTCTTCTTATACACTTTACCCTAACGATCTGACACCCGATCGATTCACAACAGTTAGGTTTTCATGTAAACATTTGGCTCCGATCATCTTAATTTTGCAGCTCCTGAGGTATAAATTATAATCGATCTACGGTTTTTGTTATTATTATTATTGTTATATTTGTTATTTTGCAGCTCCGATCATCGAGTTGTTTAAATCTGGTGCAGAGTATTATCTGATTATTAATTCATTCAAAATTGATACTACTGTTGTGGATTTATCTGTATTTTTATATGTGGTTTTATGCATTTATAGAGATTAAAATTGGTTTGAATTTGAATTAGTGGTTTGCTTTTGGATCTATATGTTTTATGCTGTTGGATTACGAGATTTTTGGTCCCAAAAGAATCAAATTGTAGAATCTTTGTAAATATCTTTAAGTGCTTTTGCTGAAAATGGTACAATTATGACACATGCTGGTTCCTGATTGAGTAACTTTTCTAGTCTCATTCAGGCAATTTGTTTGTATTTATTCTGTGATGATTGATTGATTGTAGATTGAGAATTTGAGATCATACTATTTTTACTAGCTGCATTGTTTTTAGTATGCACTTTTGTTGTTATTAAAGTTTTCTATTATTAGTTGGTTACGAACTTTCAGACTTTCGGACTTTCAGTTTGTTTCTTGTTTTTACGTCGGTTTGTTTTGTTTTATAGATATTTCGAGGCGTTAAACTGGCCACTGGGGTCCGGGGATACGAGTTTGATATTAGTTGCATGGGTGACGATGCCACAGCTGAGAAGAGCAAGGAGACCAAAATGGTTAGTTAATCGCAGCCTGCTACTCAACCAATTGACCAAACGGAAAACGTTACTGCACCAACGCGAACCAGAAGGAAGACGGGTGGTGGAAGGGGACAAGGTGATGCTGCAGGTGTAGGAAAAGGGCTTGTGGCGGCAACGACGGGTAGAACTGCGGCTGGCGGTAGAGGCAGAGGTGTTAGATTGATTGATTTAGACCAGCAACCACCGTGTGAAGTTGTTCCTGAACTTGTAGCTCGTTGAATGGTTGTTACGGGATTCCGTGGGTTCAATACAAGGGACGCCAAGGCGATTTTTACATTCTGGTGAGTTTTGACTTTGACGTCATGAATTTACTCGGTTTGTAGTTGAATACTTTGTATATATAATTCTTTTTTTGCAAGGTTATGGATATACTTGGACCTAGTCTTTGGGATGTTTGGAATTCTTTAGGCCAATCGTAAGTTGATTGTTTATTATTATTATTATTATTATTATTATTATTATTATTATTATTATTATTGTTATTATTTTAATTTCTGTTCAACATGCATAATTTTTCACTAATTGTTTATTTCGTTTTACAGGATGTCACCAAGTATAGTGGCTTGCATTGCCGTTGAGGCAATATCAATTCTCGAAAAGCTTCACTCGAAGGGGTAATGCGTTTCTTAACATTATAGCGACAAATTAGAAAACACTTGTTTCTGACGGTTGACCATTTCATTGACCGTTCTTTTTTCTTTTAGATTTGTACAGGGAGACGTGAAGCCGGAAAATTTCTTACTTGGTCAACCAGGATCTGTAGATGAAAAGAAACTGTATCTTATTGATCTTGGTTTAGGTATGCTTTTTATGATTATATCTTTGTTAAATCTATCTTTAAATTTTTGGTAGTGACATATTATATACCAAAGTAACAAATTACAAACAAGTGGCAGGTAAACGGGCAACAAGCTGCGCCGCAACCCCCTTTTGAATTGCAAAACCAATCCTACTAAAGACGAAACGGCCCTTAAAGGTTGAAAGATTACTATTCACAACCTGTTGGACCCTGTTTAGAAATTCCACAGCCTCTGGGGCTAGGGACCCAAATGTATCAAAAGCGAATGGGATAAACACGTGTTGATTCTCTAAACAAGCCTTCTCGTGTTTAGCGACCTTGCCTGATTCCGCCTTTAACGCAGCCTGGCCAGCAACAAACCCATTATCCCTGAGTCCAACAAGAGGGGACACTCCTGTAAGGTCCACACAAGCGTGTTTTCCCCTAGCCCACCCAAACACAAGAATATCAGCTGGCCGAAGAGTAGACCTCCCATCGAGCGGATCCGTCAGAAAGTTCACCGGAGCCTTCTTTTTCGCCGAAATCCATGCCTGCTTTAGAACATCATAGAGAATATCCCTTACCAAATCATGTCGGTATTTAAAACCAGGTAACTCCTTACAATGGACCGTATGTTCGCCGAAAGTATCTAAACAAGCCTTGCGACAAACTGGGCAGGGCTCATCAACCGGAAACAGAGGGATCATTAGCCGGTACTTAAGAATTGCCCGGTATTCCACTGCTGACATGTGTTGGCCTAGTCCTTCAATGGGGATAACTGTCAGAAAATCCTGAGAATGAGGTGCCCGGAGACAATCAAACACAGCTTTCTGACGAGGGGATAGACTAAACTTCTCTCCCAAACACTGGACAGTTCTACTAAATAGGGCACTCACCAAAGCATTCTGGGCTTTAGGGGGGGCGGTGTCCTTATTAGAGAAACCACCAAGATCAAAATCCGGAAGGGACATGTGCATGCAATCCAACGCGCACACATAATCAGAATCTAACCCAACAATACCACAGTCTCGAAGATTGTGGTCCTGTAAACTCCAAGATTGCGCCCTCGAGGCCACAAAAGCATACGTGGATACATCCTCAGCCGAACATAAACCCAAACCCCCCGGGTCGGGAGGGATGCAAGCCTCCATTGAAGATCCCCAAAAAACGGACCCCCGCAAACCACGATATCCTCGATAGTTCTCCGAAGGCCTTTGTCAAAAACCGAAACAGCCTCCCCAACAAATGTGGGTTGGCACGTTCTGAGGCTAAACAACAACTTAGCAACACCCATGCAAGAGCGCAGCAAGAGAAGCTCGCATTGAGGGTCCCGCAGATGTGGAAGATAGCTCATCAGATCCACTGCACAAGATGCCCTTTTCACGGCCAACCTACTGATGAAACCCGCATCGCGACTAACAGCGCCCCCGAGGAGTTTGACACCCGACACCGGCCTCCCAATCCCACTAGGAAACAAACCCTTTTGCTTCTTAACTCCATTGCACGATGGCCAAAAAAACTTCTGTTTTCTTAACGTTAAGTTGAAGCACCAAAGATGGCCCCAAAGACCTGATGATTTCTAAGGCTTTAGCCACCTCTTTAGCATCACCTATAATTGAACCATCATCAAAGTACCAAGCATGGAAAAGTAGCTTGCATCTATCTCGTATCTGATGAATGAAGGGATGCAAAACTAAGGCAAAGAGAAGAGGCCCCAAGGGGTCTCCCTGCTGAACCCCAGTGGTGGACCAAATATGATCGTTTCCGACATATAATCTAGCCGGCTGTCCATATAGAAAATCCACCCATAAGGAAATGGAGGGGCATCGGGTTCGAAGTTCTGACAAAAGGGCGGTTCTATCCACTAAGTTGAAAGCATTAGAGAAATCAACAGTAATCATGGCTAACGACCCATCCGAGTGGAACACATTTAAAAACCTGTTCGCACTATGGAGCACAGCCTCCGCCCCGCTAGGAATACCCACCCCAAATTGAAAATCACCGAGATATTTAGCCATCTCTTTCCCGACCCCCCTCATAGCCGCCTTAGAAACTAACCTCCTCCAAATTGCGCCCACGGCAATAGGCCTAATCCCGTTGTCCGGTTTAAGTAAAGGCGTGACGGGTGCAGAAGCAACAAACTCTGACAAGACCCTAGGGCACCTCCCCCCCAAGCACAAGTTGACTACCTCAGAAATGGCCCTAAGCACCCCGTATGCGATCACCGACCCCTCCCCACAAAGAGCATCCAAAATGTGTTGAGCCCTCAACCCATCCCTCCCACAAGAGGTCCCTTTGGGGAAAGATTTAATGCACCCAAGGACGTTATCAACATCCACAGTAAGGGGTGGCTCCGATAGTAAGGACTCAGGCATAGCCGGATGAGGTAGGACAGGATGTTTAGCCACCAATGCTTTCATAGTATCCTCACAAAACGGTGCAACCCCCGAAGAACATAAAACTTTAACCGCCGCAGTGAAATGGCCATCTGCAACTTTCCGTAAACATTGTTTAACGTTGGTGCTCACCCTAGAATTATCAGACCCATGGGGATGCTCATCAGGGCGCGAAAGAACCTCTGATGGTTGTGCAAAAAGTGATAGGATGAGTTCAGCAAAACCATCCCCATTACCCCACGCTGCCAGGGCCCGTTGAATACTAAGACATTGTAAGGACTTCCTGTTCCCGACCTGCGCTCCTGACGATTAGAAGGCCTGAAAACCTGCAACGTGCAACGTGGCGACAACAACAGTCTCACCCACGCCTCAACAGACTCTGGCGCAGCCACCACCTTGCATAGAGATGTCGTTAAAGCCTGGGAAAAGGCCATGCGACAACTATGGGGGATGCTCTTAACTGTTTTGATAGGAAGGGAGAAGACACGATCAAGCAGACCCACGTCCACCCCCATACCTCCAAAAGAAACAATCTCCTTTCCAACATTCGGCGTAGGAATCCCAACAATAAACTCCTCCGCATTTCCCGTAACCAACTTGAATCGTGTCACCCCATCTACATGATGGCACCCCCGACTAAGAGCATGTAAACACATACACTCCCCACATAACCATTGGCATGAAACCTTAAGAGCCTCACCAACCGAAACAAATAAATCCAAATCCGCGGATACAGCATCGCGCAGAGTCTGTTGAGGCGTGGGTGAGACTGTTGTTGTTGCCACGTTGCACGTTGTGGGTTTTCAGGCCTTCTAATCGTCAGGAGCGCAGGTCGGGGAACAGGAAGTCCTTACAATGTCTTAGTATTCAACGGGCCCTGGCAGCGTGGGGTAATGGGGATGGTTTTGCTGAACTCATCCTATGACTTTTTGCCCAACCATCAGAGGTTGTTTCGCGCCCTAATGAGCATCCCCATGGGTCTGATAATTCTAGGGTGAGCACCAACGTTAAACAATGTTTACGGAAAGTTGCAGATGGCCATTTCACTGCGGCGGTTAAAGTTTTATGTTCTTCGGGGGTTGCACCGTTTGGTGAGGATACTATGAAAGCATTGGTGGCTAAACATCCTGTCCTACCTCCTCCGGCTATGCCTGAGTCCTTACTATCGGAGCCACCCCTTACTGTGGATGTTGATAACGTCCTTGGGTGCATTAAATCTTTCCCCAAAGGGACCTCTTGTGGGAGGGATGGGTTGAGGGCTCAACACATTTTGGATACTCTTTGTAGTGACATTTACGCATTATTTGTCGATGTTTCAGCATCAAAATGGAAAGAGTCAACATCTAGTCAGCATGTTGAATATGATCAACGACCAGATATATTGAGGTTAGATTTCTTTGTGTATATCTATTGTTTAACGATTAATTCATTTTTTTATATATTTTGTCATAAAAAACGTTATTTGACAGAGGTACAATAAGATACGCAAGTGTACACGCACATTTAGGTCGAACATCAAGTGGACGCGATGACCTTGAGTCACTTGCATACACATTAACATTTCTTATTAAAGGAAGATTACCGTGGCAAGGTTATCAGGTCAGTTTCGTCTTTTTCATCTTTTCACTTTATTACTTTTGTTTTTGTTTTTCATGTGTTTATGAGTAAAATGCCATTTTCGTCCCTGAGGTTTGGCCAGTTTTGCGACTTTTGTCCAATTTGCATCTGGATCCAAAAGGTTTGAAATCTTGCCATTTTCTTTCGGCTCGTTAACATCAATTTTTTACCGTTAAGCAGGGGTGTTTTTGTCTTTTTATCTATATTATTTTTGTTTTTTATTTAGTAAGGGTATTTTGAATTCTTGTACATTATGCTAAATGCTTGTACATAAAATGAAAAAGACCGGATTGCCTTTTAAGTTTACAAAAAAGACAGAAATTCCCACGAATTAACGGAAAAAATGGACGAAGTTAACAAGCCGGATGAAAATTGCAAGATTTTAAACCTTTTGGATCCAGATACGAAAAAACAAACCTTTGGATGAAAGTCGCAAAATTGGTCAAACCTCAGGGACGAAAATGACATTCTACTCTTTTTTTCTTCTTCTAATTTTAACATGTTAATTTGTTATATCATATTTCAGGGAGATAACAAGAGTTTTCTTGTTAGTAAAAAGAAAATGGCAACATCACCCGAGTTGATGTGTTGCTTTTGTCCTGCTCCATTTAAACATTTTCTTGAAGCGGTTACGAATTTGAAATTTGATGAGGAGCCTAATTATTCAAAGCTTATTTCTTTGTTTGAGAGTCTTATTGAACCGGTTACATCATTAAGACCAATCAGAATTGACGGGGCACTTAAGGTTTTTGCATTTTATTAATTTGTAATATATATTTTCGGAGACTAAACTACTAAAGTGTTTGATACAAACCTTTTCTTTAATGTGGCTTTGTCTTATTAGGTTGGACAGAAACGAGGTAGATTGCTTATTAATTTGGAAGAAGATGAACAGCCGAAAAAGAAAGTACGATTAGGCACTCCTGCTACACAATGGATTTCTGTTTATAATGCACGTCGGCCGATGAAGCAAAGGTGATTTCTGTGATTGTACTTTGATGATATTTACAAAGATATGTTATCGTGTGTATATATATATTAACATTTATAACAAAAAATAGGCTTGTAAATGAACGGAACGTTTAAGAACTATTCGTGAACTTGTTCGGCGGGAAGTTCCTTTATATTTTTTATTTAATAAATGAACGAACATGAACACAATTTTCTGTTCATTTAATTAAACATAAAAGGAACATTCTAACTACTTACATAATATAACTAATTGGAATTGGCTTTCTATTAATAAAAATGGGTTTTCCAATGAAATTATTATAATTAATCAATAATTTATATAAAAAATTTCTTTACATTCGTTTAGGTTTTGTAAATTATGTTCGTTTATGTTTCTTCAATTATGTTCATTTCTGTTATTTATTGTTTGTTAAATTATGTTTGTTTATGTTCGTGAACTGTTTGTGTAGTTTTAAACGAACGAAGACATAAACGAAGACGAACATGCCCATTTTTTTAATAAACGAACATGAACAAAAAAATATGTTCAGTTATATGTTAGTGTTCGGTTAAAGTTAAATTAACTAACACAAACATGCCTCTGTTTGTGTTCATTCGGTTCATTTCAAGCCTAAAAAATTAAAAAGAAGTTAGTATACTTTGAATTCTTTAAACGCATAGTAGACTTGTACATTGCAGTATGCTGATTCGTATTTTCTTCTAATCTCTTCTCTATTATATCTAATAAAGACCAAGCAAGTTAACAATAATAGTAAGAGACAATTTTTTTCTTTTCTAACAGAACTCTAATAAGTAATAAGGATTGCCTCTTGGTGTTCTAGTGCTTGCACTAATTGACAGGGGGGCCTTGTGAAAGATTAGGTGTTTGATATATCTGGTTAAAATGTTTTAATTTTTTGTTGCAGATATCACTACAATGTTGCAGATGCAAGGCTTCGTCAGCATGTAGAAAAGGGTAATGAAGACGGTTTGTACATAAGCTGTGTGGCGTCAGCCTCAAATCTTTGGGCTTTAATTATGGACGCTGGAACTGGATTTAGTTCCCAAGTTTATGAGGTTTCACCGGTTTTTCTTCACAAGGTTATTCAAATCGTGTTGAATCTTCTAGATATTTAAATCTCATAATTTATTGGTATTATTAACGAGAATATATTAATTGTTCTTCAGGAATGGATTATGGAACAGTGGGAGAAAAACTATTACATCAGTTCAATAGCTGGTACAACTAACGGAAGCTCGTTGGTTGTTATGTCAAGAGGTTAGATTAGATTTGCTTCTATTGTAGTATGTTTTGTTTTGCAATTTCAACCCACTTGTGTAGAAACAGGTCAATTTAGGTTATATTTGATGTAAACAGGTAAAATAAAAATAATGGCTACAGATGGAATGGGCTAAACAGTTTAAAAGTTACCTGAAGTATACTTTTAAGTGTTTTAGAACCCTTTTATGTAGGGCTGCAAATGAACCGAACGAACACGTACTGTTCTTGAACACTAACTGTTCGTGTTCGTTAGTTGAGGAAATATATGTGTTCACAAACTGTTCATGAACACTAACCGAACGAGATCTTCTGTTCTTGTTCGTTCGCTAAGGAAATGAACGTGTTCTGTTCGTCTGTGTTTGTTCGTTAAATTTAGGTAACGAACGCAAGTGAACGTTCATGAGCACAAAAGAAAACAAACTAATGGTCCTGAACACAAAGGAAAACAGATGAACACAAACAGGCGTTCACGAACAAAATATATAATACATTGATACTTATTAAGTATTATATTTGTTTAAATTTTCGGTTTTTTAATAAAATATAAAAATTAAAATTAAAAACACTAACAAACTATTGAAAACAAACGAACATAAACGAACACGTTACCGAACGTTCACGAACATAAATGAACAAACCCGACCTCTGTTCATGTTCGTTCATTTAACTAAACGAATGAAATTTCTTGTTCGTGCTCGTTCATTTATTAAACGAACGAACACCTTATAAGTGTTTTAGAACCTATTTATGGAAAAGACTAAATGGTTACTTTTCTACTTTTTTTTACATATCTTTATATTTATGTATCAACAATCATATAAAGTGAGTGAATCATTTCCGTATAAATGGATCAGTTAAAAATGGAAAGAAGGGTTTCACGTCACTTCAATGACTACAGCTGGCAGTCGTTGGGGTGTCGCGATGTCAAGAAACGCAGGATTTTCCGACCAGGTAATATTACGTTCTTTTATCGAGCCTCTAAAAGTTATAGCAGAATGTTAAATCCACAAATTTTAATGTACATCGTTAATATTTTGGTAATTAACAACAGGTTGTAGAACTTGATTTTCTTTACCCAAGTGAAGGAATACGTCTATGGCTGCCACACCTGATCAAGCAGCGTTCATTTTGAGTATCCCGAGGTGTAAAATAATGGATGAGACGCAAGAAACCTTGAGAAATCCGCCTTCCCGAGTACCCATGTGAAGGTAAACCGTAAAAGTAAAACCCATAATTGCTGGGATATTTTTTTTTACTTTTTTTTTATGAATTTTTTTGTTTGTATGTTCATTCTGCAGGAAAAATGCTCAAAAAACCTTTATATTGCATCCATATGTTATGGTCGAACCGTATGCTGACTGATGCTGGTAACAAAGGCTACATTTTACTGAAAACCCTCACTGGAGTTGAATACGGGGTTTTACAAACTGGGATTCCGTGTGAACGGGAAATTTTGGCGTAATGTAATGATGGCCGTGCTCTATTACTATGTAAGATCATAATAGAGTTGATAAAGATAAGAAAGAAACCCAAAAAAAAAAAGAAACATAGATTATAAACTATAAAGAGAAATGTGTGTCAAATATGAGTTTAAGTTGGGGTGTAGATGAACAAGAACATTTGATTTGTCAAGTCTTGTTCACAACTACAGTGTACCCTTGCCAGATTTTATCAATTGCCAAAATGAAATTTTTATAAAACTTTGAATATTGGTTGTTTGTTTAGTTAGGGTGCGCGGACGAAAGAGTTGGTCTCAGTCTTCTCGGTAGGGGTGTTTCTTTAACTGAGACCCGGAAACTGACCCGAATAAAACTAACATGAACCTGATTATGGTGTTATCCAATTAACCCGCACAAGATAGAACCCGAAACCTGAAAGTAGTATTCGGGCCAGTAATTGAATTAAAAATGGTAATCTGGTTGACCTAATTAACCTGAATTACATAAAAAAAATGTTAACTATCTCCATACGTATAATAACAGAAAAGTCTACATTTCCTCCCATATGTTCTGTTTTGTTGGTTGTTTGAGCGACTAACAAGATTCGGTTCGGATGATACGCGTTGACATTTTCTTTTAGTTTATACGACTCGTTGATACGGGTTGGTTTTTTACTTTCTGTATTTGAACTTTTTTAGTTATATTATATGTTTAAAGCATCGGTTTGAATGAAATATCATATCAGGAGTGTTTTATTTGACATTTTGTGTTTTTTACTTCATAATAATCATAATCATGTTAAGTTAAATTGTAAACATGCATTGAACTTGTATACCGATTAACCCAGCCCGAATGCACCCGAAACCGTTTCACTGAATTTTCTTTTAGTCGGGTTACGGATAGGGTTCCTATAACAAAAAAACCCAAAATCCGATTAAAAAACCCAAAGAACACCCGTACTTCTCGGCTCAGTTTGTTCTTACCAAGCTTGAAACTGGGCTCGTGTGGGGTGACGAATGGGCCTTTCATCTAGTAACATGTCAAGTAACAAGTTAATAGTGATATTAAATAAATTATACAGATTAATAAACTATCAAACTATTAGTTTCTACAGTTGACTCAAATCAACATGAGTTTTCATGGAAGCAAACAGACAAAATCAAATTGCTAAACCACTAAAATCGGTTGCCCATCGATCTACCCAACCTAACTAGCTAGTTTGGTTCATCACTTCTCTAAACATGTTAACAATTCAGTCCAACTTTTCATTGAATTCGGCCGAACGTGAATAAAACCATGTATATCGGCTCTGTTGCCATCAAATGACTGGAGTGTAAGATATAGGGGTGTTCAAAAAAATCCGGATCCGAAATATCCGAAATTTCGGATTCAGATGTGGAATTATAAAAATATAGGATAATCGGATTATCTGATATCCGAAAACTAATAATTTTTTTAAATATATATAGTGTATGAGCACCATGTTCAGTTTGAAATATAGTAAAAAATAATAAAATAATCGGATTCAGATGTGGATTTATAGAATTTCTTTGTTTTCAACGTTGCAAATTTGGAAAATCGAATATACGTTTAGTTTTAATCTATGCACGAAACAATTTTTTGATTTTTTTTATAAATTCGGATACTGGTAGTGTATACCACCTGTTTGTCTTGTTCTGAAAATCGTTATTATAGCCTCTTTTTATAATTGCATGACGGTTACTGATCCAAAACATTATAGCTGTTTTCAGTAAAGTGTTACTTTGTGTTTGTGCTTAATTGACATTATTGACTAAGGGGGTGTTTGGATGTGTGTTTTGAGAGGAGGCAGATAATAAGTTGATTATAGCTAGAGTTAGATACACATATTTACAATTTTTTTTCAGTGACCAGTGTACATTACATACTTATCCAAAATTCCAAATCTAGTTATTGTGATGTGATAAATCTGAAAACCGGAATCATAATCACTTTTTCCTGAACGTCGCAACTGATACTACGACTTCACATTGCAATAATCAGTTTAAACTTTAAAGCACACCCAAACACCCCATAAAAAGTATGAACAAGGTGAAACACCTGATGCTATTTTGGGTTTTAGCTACTTATTTCGTGAAAATAATGTTAAATCATGTGGTGGTGTTGATAGCCGAAAGACAAGGTGTTACATGCACTGATCGGCCTTTGTCCCGATTGCTAAGTGTTATGTGCCTTATGTCGAAGGCCTGATGCAAAACTACAATCGAGCCGGGGGGTCTCACTGGAAGCAGCCTCTCTATTCCTTCGAGGTAAGGCTGTCTACATCTTACCCTCTTCAGACCCTATCTTAGCTTTACTATTGGTGGGATCTACTGAGTATGATGACGATTATGAGCTAGTTCTTTAAATCGCATACCATTGTTCGCATGTTGTAATATCCTGTTAAGTAACATGTTTATCTTGCTTGGATCTACAATAGTCATGCTGTCTTTTTGCAATAGTTTCTCTTGTTTAACATTTCTTGCAGCAAAAAATCTTATACTTGCTGGGGTAAAGCCTGTGACATTACATGATGAATAGAGCCCTTGCTTCTGCTCAGAAGCTGCAGGAGCTCAACAATGCGGTGCTGGTCTCTACCTTGTCTACAAAGCTGACTAAAGAACAACTTTCAGGTAACCGTTTACTTCACTTGTACACGCAATGTAGTCCTGCAGATGATAATTTATGTGTTTGTATGCTCAATGCATGCTTCAGAATTCGTACAGTTGACACCGGTTACTGATTTTTGCTCGAATAATAGCATTAACAATGATTGTTTGGGAATCCAGGAAATGGACTATAAAATAAAATGCAAATAATAATTCATGACTTGGGTAGTAATGTATACATAAAAAGTTGAAAACATAAGCTGGAATGTGGATTCTGATTTTGTGTAGTCTGGACGGTTATCGGTAGCTTAAAGGCATAAACTTACTGTTATACATATTAAAAAAAAAACAGAACGTTGCACACATCTTTATAATCCTGTTTCATGTACTTACACTGATATCAGTATGAAATTATTTAGCAGTCAGAAACTCAGAATAGTCTGATATCATACTAACATAGATGCATAAAGTATACAGAAGCTTATATTATTATGAAAAAAAGTTAGCAAGTGCTTTACAAAAATTATTGGTGTAAACTATGTATACCAATACTGCCACAACCATCAACCTCCCATTGCTTAGAAACAACTATCAGTTTTCTGACAGTTTTTATATGATATCACAGGCTGTGGTGTAACATCCATCAAACTGATCACCGAAATCCAACCCGGGTTGTAAAACCGGACCTTTACTTAAAACTAAATAAAAATAAGGGTTTTAATAAATTCTACTATTTTCAATATTTTATTAAATAATAAATCGTCACGAATTGAGTTCGGTTAAAAACGGATAAAAAACGTTGAGTTTATAAAGTTTTTCTATTAGTTCGGTTAGATTTTTATAAGGAGCCTTAACTAGGTTGAATTTGTTAGTTATGTGAAGTTATAAGTGGGGGGGGGGGGGGGGGGGGGGTTATTTTTGTAAACAATAAAAACTATAAGATAAAGAAAACAAACTAACTATGTTGCTTAGTTAAGTAAAAACCGGTTTAGTATGGTTAATAAAGTAGATGGGCTGAATTGTCAAAGTTGGATTTTAATAGAAAAACAAATAAAAGGAAGTGTGGGACGGGTGTTGAACCCGAGTACCCGCCGTCTCAACGATTTATCTTCAACAAGCAAACCAATTGGGGCTTTTAGGATTAGACATGTGTTTTGATAAAATTGAAAGTAGGATATTGTTATATATCATATTAGTATATTTTGTGTAAATTTTGGGAATTTTTAGATATCAATTGGAATTTTGGTGAATTATTTATGCTTTAATCACTAGATAAATCAATTAAAATAGAAAAAATAAATAAATTTCATAAATATTTCTACTGAATATTTCAGATTATATAAAGATTGTGGAATCTTTTTATAGAATTCCTCCGTACTTTTTGGGAATTTATGAGTTTAATTTGGACTTATGAGCATTTATACATGTTTTAATTATTTAAAAATACAACATTATCACATATAACTTTCATAAATATTTCTACTGATTTTTACAGGTTATATAATTGTTATAGAATTTTATAGAATTTTTCTATAATTTTTTATAACTATTATGTAAATTAAAGAATTGGTAAATTGTTAAAAAAATAAATCGTGTTATAAAATTATTATCTTAAAATAAAATATGTAATAATTATTAGAACTAATATATATGATTATTAGATGAGTTTGATGAATTAATCTAGTATTTTTCATTTCAAAATATTAAAACCTTTTATGATTTTGCCATGTTTAATAATTCTAGAAATAAATATATATTGTTTTGGTTAACTTTTGTTGAACAATTATTCTATATACTCTAAGCCTCAAATAGGAGAATCCAATTTCCTAAAATCAATAGGTTATCCTTTCGTTTAGTATTTCGATTATTTACATTGCGGTTATTGTTTAGATATAAATTGTTCATTTCCGTGTGGTGCATTATCGTGGATCGTTTCTTCGCAACCAGTGAGTAGATCTATTTCTCCCCGGTTTTTGGTTATTAAATATTTTTGGGGTGTGTCATGTGTCATTGTTACTATTGTTTTTCTAATTGAATAAATAACATGCAAAATCAATGTGTCGCTATGTGTATCGTGAGTATGTTTCTATTGTTTCTCTGGTATCTTGTATCTATTGTTGCCTATATGTGTGTCTATGTGTTTACTTGTTTTGTGTCACAAGTTTCGTGTGGATCCATTTTGCTGATCGGTTCCCAACGTCCATTTCGGGGCTTGAATCTCATTGTTTCTATTGTGTCTATACTGTGATTGTGGTTAATTGTTTGTTGTTGTGATGTTGATGATTTTGGTGACTATGGATGTTTCTACAACACAAAGAAATTGCATGATTATATATATATATATTTGTAAATGATTTATAAGTAAAATAAATCAAATAATAAGGCAAAGATTTTTATTTAAATTTAGATCTATTCACCAACATTATGTTGACCCAAAAACTCTTCTAACACATGAGACAGGTACACGAGTACGAGGTAGAGTTGAGACAAGGACACGTAGCTTATTTATTTTATAAATAAATTTATTATATTTAACAGATTAAGATTAATTTGAATTTAATCTATATTGATATTTTCTTTATCTTCATTGATTAATAGCTTTATCATTAATTAATATTAATATATTGGAAGGCGGGAAAACAGTGTCCCTATAGGTTTACTTTATTATATATATATATATATATATATAGAAGGATTTATTTAACACAAGAAACACAAAAAGTTACTAGGGATGAGTACGTGTTAGGTTCTCCAAGGCCATTTCTCGACCCTCAATGCATAATTCCTGACACTCGTCAATTTCACACTTTTCGGCCGCAAAATTATGAGTTATGCGATCACTTCTTCTCTTCTTAATCATCATATCTTTAAACAAAACATATCGAATTAGAGCAATGTCTTCGGTTGAGGTGTGTAGTTTAGGGGGTAAAATATTATTTATTTAATGTTATCTTCTATCTAGACATATATATTTTCTTAATTTTAATTGTGGTAATTTTGTTTTGCAGAAAATGATTTATATCCGGTTACTCATAATCCGGTTACTCATAATTTTGCACCCGAAAAGTGTGAAATTGACGAGTGTCAGGAACTATGCATCGAGGATTCGAGAAATGGCTTGGGAGAACCTGAAACGTACTCATGCCAAGGAACTTTTTTGTGTTTGTTGTGTGAAATAAATCCTTATATATATGTAACACCCCAAAAACGGGTTTGGTAATCAAGCTACGTTAATATTAAAAGAGCGGGTAAAAGACCGTTAGTGGTAAAAGTGAAACCATGAACGATATAACTAGGAACAAATTAACCTAGTTAATAACATGTATCTAAGTAACAAGACAATGAGTTGTAGTCTCATTTATAATCAAAACTAAACTTGAGGGACCAAAGCTGCGTAAAAAGGATATTATGTTATGAAAACAAAAGGTTTAGACACAACACACACTTAGTGTGTGTGTGTTGGTCGACCCTCAGGAGAAAGAACAAGGGTAAAACCCTTGTTCAAGCTTAATCCATCAAATTGAAGATCAATTCGAGACCCAAATCAGTGCATGAACATGAATAACTGATCACCTTGATTAGGGGACCATAAGGTATGTCTAAAAACGGAGATTGGTGAAAGTTGTAATTTGAGACAAGTAGAATACTTGCAATTAGATAGTTGGATTATGATCCAAAGATGAAATTAAGTGTATGTGTATGCTTGATTTCGTTAAACTTAAAGAAATTATGCACTATTCGATGTAAGATTACTTGCAAGTGATTAACAAGTAGATTATAAAGTGGGTTTGTGATTATATGATGAGATTGATAATGTAGGGGTGTTTATGATCATCATACTGGTATGTATGTGTAAGATACTCGAACAAATTTGAGATATGAGTAAGTAATCATACATGACTTGAAATGGTTTTGTATGATATAATGAAACTAATGCTATGTCAAGATTATTAAATGTTTGAGATCCCGTTGTCTACTAGTTAGTTCGTAGAATTTGATTATATAGGTATTCAGATGAATGTCTAAGTAAAATATGAGATGAGTTGTTTTGTAATAATAAAACAATTCCAAGTTCTTGTGTAATTATCGATAGACTAGCATATGATTGTAGAAACTATGTTAATTTGACATTAGCAATTGTGTGAACTTGGTTTGGGAAACATAGCCATAATGGTGGCCTAAGAATAGCGTTTACCGGGTAATTAACGAAATGCCTAAATGAGTTGTTAAACTTGTTCGTGGGTTTGTATGAGTAAATAAGCAGATGAATTTTAAAAGTGAAACTGACCTATATTAAGATCGAATGATAAATTTGATATAAAATCCGTAAGGTGGAATAGTCGTTTTAAACAGTGACTAATCTAACCATCTTGCGAATGATAAATGATAGCTTGACGCTTGACAAGCTAGGTGGAGGCTTGGGAAGAAGCGGGTCAAACAGAACAAGTACGCGGGAAAATGCATAATTGGAATTCAAGGTAAGTAAAGCTTATATATTTTAAGTAGAACACATACTTGTAGTATTGGTTAAGAAAAAGAAAGATTAGTATTGAAATATGATGTTCCGATGCGAGGCGATTCAAATCGGAACAAGTGAAAATGGTATGAACCATGAATTACGGTAAAAAGGGTAAACTGGTAAATTAGTCATGTGATGACGAATAATAAAGAGTTTTGAAACATTATCTTATGGTGTAAACCATAATGGGTAATAAGGGGTAAATTAGTAATCCGGTTACGAGTTGATGGATAAATTGAGAATTTTGAAAAGACACCATATGGCGTAAGTCATAATGGGTCAAGCGAATTAAGAAACGACTATTAGGTAATATGATTACACAGTGTAAAACGTAATGGGCTAAATGGGTGAGATGACAAATAAGTGCCATCTCATAATGATAAATGGTCATTTAGGCCGAACGGGTCAAACGGTGATATTATCACCATTTGACAATGATGACTAATGGTCGTTTGTTAAGTTTTGTGCTCATAGGAAGAATAGAGTTTGATTTGCATCGCTATTTTAAAGCAACTAATAGAGCAATATATAAAAACGAATCAATGCTATGAGCCGTGCCAGGTACGTGTAGGGTTTAAACTCTAAAAGAGGACTTACAGTTCGTCGAGAGTTAAACGAGTCATGAATGAACATTTGATTACCTAAGGTAAGATAAATCAAATGATTTAAATTCTAGACATTATGTTCTTAAGAACATAATGTTCTAAAATAGATTATAGTTAAATGTTCATATTTGGTCAAAACATGATATTGAAAGTCCTTCCTCCTAAAAAAGGGCCTAAGTTGACCAAAATACCCTCGTGTGGTAAAACAAATAAACGACCCTAAGAGTAGTTTTAAAATGAGTTTTATAATTTAGTATACACTTGCGGTAGTGTAAAAATAAATGGCGGAAGCCGTATTAGTTTAATACCTTTTAACGGTTCTTTTCCGTAATTTGTCAAACCAAGGGTAGAAATTTGATTAAATGAATTAACGATTACAAATCCCCCACATGTATAGTTGTGGTGGAAAATAGATAGATATCTTGGGTGGAAATGATAAGATATATAAGGTTTGGTTGAAATAAGCATTGGATTTCGCTAAAACAACCAAACGTGTCAAAATAATAAAATAAATAAAGGTTTTGTGGAGTAAAGCGATGTATTTCGCTAAGGCAACTATACGGATAAAAGAAAAGAAAATGGATTCTTAATGCATACCGAAATAGATGCGTAAATGTATAGTTTGGTTTAAATGGGGTTAAAGGGCAAAATTGGAAAATTTACGCATAAACCAAGAGTGAATGCGTAATTCATAAGAAGTAAAAATCCGGGTTAAGGATTTCAAGCTAAATATGTAGGTAAACAACTTACGGGTATTTAGAACAAGTTTCGAGTAAAACGGATGAATATTGAATGAGTTACAGAAAATATCATGTAAAAAAGGCAAACAAGAGAAATTCTACAGCAAGCCACCGTAGGCTACGGTAGCCTACCGTAGCTTACGGTAGGCTACTGTGTTAAAACGATAAGCTTTCACCGTAAAACAGAAAATTTAACCGTAAGACAAAAAGCCTGAACCGTAAGCTACGGTGGCCAGCCGTAGCTTACGGTGGGGTCTGAAACAAAAGATTTGTTTTGATGTTTTAGGCCATCGGGTTTATCCGGTTACGTTATAATCTATTCATAACTAATGTATTTTATAAATTATTAAATATAGGTGATGGTTGGGAGTACCGGAGGAGGATCAAGCTCTTCGAAGAACCGAACACGATCAAAGACGAAGTTTCCGCACTTGGTTTTGTTAACACGAAATTAATCTACGATAACATGTTAAATTGTATAATGTTTATGAAGTTTTAATAAGTTCGAAAACATGTTTGAACGTATATTAGCATTTACACATTTAAATGCAAAATTTTAATAGAAATTCAGTAAAGTAAGAGAGGGACTTACAAGTTGGTAATCAGAGCTCAAGGTTAATGATCAAAGGTGTTTGGTTCGTGGCTTGGTCGCATGATCCGGTAACTTGTTATGAATATAAACGGTCTAGCATGTTAAAGTGTTGTAAACAACACATAGGGTTATCGTGTAAATGCACGTTACCCCAATTAATTTGGTAAAAGACCGGGATAGTTAACAAAATACGTATGTTAACAAGTATAGTAGAAAGCCTTGTATTATAGTACAGGTGCTTATTAATGTCAACGCTACTAATATTTTGTGAACGTTCTAATCAAAGGATGCGCGCATCTAAGGATGGCGAGAGTTTAATGGTCTACTAATATGATGATGGAATGGTCCAAAGTATGACAAGTAGGACATGCTCACCAAGGACTTAAATTAAGAAATGATACAGAATAAAGGTGGAACAAAAATGCAAGCCCATGAGGGAAATATCACCCAGGTGCACATTTTAAATTATTGTATAACTAGTAGTATTGTAACACCCTGTAAAATCGTGTCCAATAATATAGTGACACGTGTTGTATTTTTATATATAGTCTATTAAAGACTAACATGGACTAAAAGTGACAACATGCTCAAACTGAGCCTCTGAATGACTTTCTGATGTCAACATGCATAAACCTAGTCTCTGAACGACCATTAGTATCGTCATACATAAAAACGTAGCCTCTGAACGACCATTAGTGTCGTTATGCATAAAATGTAGCCTCTGAACGACCATTGGTGTCGTTATGCTTAAACTCGGCCTCTGAGTGACCGTTGTGTCAACATGCCTAGCCTCTGAGTGACATCGGAGTCAACATGCTTATCCTGAGCCTCTGTGTGATCCTTTACGTAGTCCTAACTCTCATATGTCATGTTTGTTGGATGAGAGTGATTAAATCCAATAATATATAATAGTTGGATAATGGAGGGATTAAAAGTGTCAACATGTTAATTTATACCTCTGAGTGACCTTTTAACGAACCAAGAGCTCGAAAATGTCCGAGCATAATCCCGGGTATGCCAAGTATTGGCTACGGAGAGCTAAAAGTGCCAAAATGGTGTTTAAAAAGGTTTTTAGAAGCTTTAATAAGTTAAGGGGTTAAAAGTGTCAAACTTTGAAACTGGCCATGGGGCGGTCGCCGCCCGCGAGAGACCTGGCCTGGGTCTTTCGCGGGGCGCGAGAAGGGGTCTGCCGCAGAAAGTTTTTCTAGGCTGCCACACAAAGCTCCAAAACCATTAAAATCGAAACAATGGCTTCCCAAACTGCTATGCCACGTTTTGGGACACTTGTAAGATTCCTCTTACACCCCTAAATACCTGGCTTCACCTCCTTTGAGTTCTCTAACTATAAATAGGTGATCAAGTTCAAAATTTGAACTTGCACCTTTCTTATTCATACTCTTCTCCCTCATCTGGAAGTTCCTAGCTAAAAGGAGCATCCAACATAGTTCTTTTGCACCCTAGGAATCACTGGTAAGTATTCCTTCTTTGTGCATTTTCGTTTATAGGCTTTTATAGCCAAAAGTCAAGCGTTTTTCGGAAAACACTTTGACTTTTGGTAAAGACCATTGTGGTCCAGCCTTTGTTCGAAATGAACATGGCTAAGTGATCGTACTAAGGTAGGTGTTAATCCCTATAAAGGGCACCTCCTGAAGATCACGTTTGCTAGACCAATTGACGGGTCAAAGTTATGATATTAAAAAGTCAAACAGACCATTTTTCGGAAAAATCGTAAATTGATCTTATATATGTTATGAAACCTGTTTGACCTTTAAACAAGTTGGTAATAATTATTAGAACATGTAAGAACATGTTCGGCTCGTCAATTTCAGTTCTAGGGTCGATTCGCAACCGAAAGTACATGTTCTGCTCGCCTAAGAGTTGTGATGTTATTCACACTAGAATAGGCAATGGATTCTTATATCCAATGTTTTTAAGACCAATATGGTTGTTATACCATGGCTAAGAGATTTTATTGGTTTATAGAACCAAAGCTTTGAAGAATGACTAATTCTAATGAAGCACAAAGTAGCCATCGGAACGTCAACTCTAAGGACGCCGAAAATGTAGCCATAAATGATAATGATTTCCAAGCTCGCATTGATGCGGCTGTGGAAAGGGCCATGGGTAAGGCCATAGAAAAGCTAAGAGAGTCGAGTGCTACTCGCTCTAGGCCATTATCTATTCCACCATCTTCAGCTCATAGGGAGAGCTCCGTTCACTCTTCAAACGCGAAGAGTGAACCAAAGAAAATAGATTTCGCTGAAAGGTCCCGTTCTGTTAAAGACGGATGTAACTATAAGTATTTCTTCTCCTGCAAACCCCGAGACTTTAACGGGGAAAAAGGAACTATAGAAGCCCTAAAGTGGCTGGACGAGATGGAAACAATTGTGGACATCAGCGGCTGTGCTGAAAAGGATAGATATCTTGGGTGGAAATGATAAGATAGATAAGGTTTGATTGAAATAAGCGTTGGACTTCGCTAAAACAACCAAACGGGTCAAAATGATAAAATAAATAAAGGTTTTGTGGAATAAAGCGATGTATTTCGCTAAGGCAACTATACGGGTAAAAGAAAAGAAAATGGATTCTTAATGCATACCGAAATGGATGCGTAAATGTGTAGTTTGGTTTAAATGGGGTTAAAGGGCAAAAATGGAAAATTTACGCATAAACCAAGAGTGAATGCGTAATTCATAAGAAATAAGAATCCGGGTTAAGGATTTCAAGCTAAATATGTAGGTAAACAACTTACGGGTATTTAGAAACAAGTTTCGAGTAAAACGGGTGAATATTGAATGAGTTACAGAAAATATCGTGTAAAAACAGCAAACAAGAGAAATTCTGCAGCAAGCCACCATAGGCTATGGTAGCCTACCGTAGCTTATGGTAGGCTGCTGTGTTAAAACGATAAGCTTTCACCGTAAAACAGAAAGTTTTGACCGTAAGACAAAAAGCCTGGACCGTAAGCTACGGTGGTCAGCCGTAGCTTACAGTGGAGTCTGAAACAAAAGTTTTGTTTTGATGTTTTAGGCCTTCGGGTTTATCCGGTTACATTATAATCTATTTATAACTAACTTATTTCATAAATTATGAAATATAGGTGATGATTGGGAGTATCGGAGGAGGATCAAGCTCTTCGAAGAACCAAACACGATCAAAGACGAAGCTTCCGCACTTGGTTTTGTTAACACAAAATTAATCTATGATAACATGTTAAATTGTTTAATGTTTATGAAGTTTTCGTAAGTTCGAAAACATGTTTGAACGTATATTCGCATTTACACATTTAAATGCGAAATTTTAAAAGAAATTCAGTAAAATAAGAGTGTGACTTATAATATAAATATATATATATATATATATATATAAAGTAAACCTTTGGGGACACGTGTCATTAAATGGAGCTATCTATTTTTTGTTTTTCTGTCCTCCAATATATTAATATTAATTAATGATAAAGATATTGATGAATGAAGATAAAGATAATATCAATATATATTAAATTTAAATTAATCTTAATCCATCACATATTATAAATTTGTTTACAAAATAAATAAGCTTTATCTTCTATACAATATAAAAAATTATGAACTATATATTGATGCATGGATAAATATTTTAACTTAACCCATATAATATATAAAATTATGACTATAAATTGATACATGGATAAAATTTTTAACTAAACCCATCTGAAGCGTTTAATTAAACATGAATGGCCTAAGCCCGACATCATTAATTAATATGATTATACATGACGGGATTTAATCCAACCAAAACCTAATTAATAAAAGATTGTTTCATAGAATCATGATAAGTCTGGGATAATTACTTTTAAACCAATTATTAAATAAGATCAAAACTAATCTATCTATATCTATATAAAATAATGTTTAATATAACCGGTTATTTTTAATATTAGTTTCAATGGTTATTGATATATAAATATTTTATTTTATTTTTTCGTTTATCTCTTATTTATTTAATATTTCTTTTCTTTTAACTTTTTCTTTTGTTTTTTTCTTATTAATAACTATTAAATATTTCAATAATTAAACTACGTGTAACACACAAGTTTCTAGCCTTTTAATAAATAAACAAAACAAAGTAAAATGTTATAAAAAATATAACACATTATATGTGTTTAAACCGTGTAATACACATGTTTATTCAATAATGGCAATGCACGTGTTTTTAAATATTTAACTTTTTATTAATTAATGTATAAATTATATTTCTTCAATCCATGTAATATTCGGGGTTTCTACCTAGTATGTGTGTGTGTATATATATATATAAGTGTAAGAAGGATAAGAAAGATTTTGGAGGTGACACGCGTCCCTTTTTATTTTGTTGTTTAAGGGTATAAGTGTAATTTAACTAATAAAATCTAATTATGGAATGAATATATGCAACCGTTTTTTGGCAATTATTGTAGGGATTTTCAAATTTGAAGGCATACATCTTATAAAGAAATAACACCCTAACTCAAAAACACCAACATATATGTTGAAGGCATACATCTTATAAAGAACAGAAATATAATAGGAAAAACACCCTAACTCATAAAAACACCACAACATGTATATTGAAGGCACACATCTTATAAAAAACACCCTAATATTGAATATAACAAAAATAACACCCTAATAAATCAGTTTCAAAACACAATACTTTAATCAGAATCAAAACATGAATAACACCCTAAATATAACACCAGTCAACACTTTAAACAGAATTGAAACAGAAATAACACCCTAAATATATAAAAACATAAATAACACCCTAACTCTTTGAAGACAACAAAAAACTTACTGAAGAACCCAGAAACCACAACAACGCAAGAACCTTTGTCCTCACATTAAATATAACAGGAATAACACCCTATTTCATAAAAAGACCATAGCATGTATATTGAAGGCATACATCTTACGAAGAACAAAAATATAACAGAAATAACACCATACAATTAAAACACCATTGTATGAACATAGAAAAAACACCATGGACTAAAACATCCAAGCGAGACGTAATTTTTTTCTGTACATAAGTATATCAATATAGTACTCATATTAAAGATAAAAAAACACTCGTTATCATGGTGTAATGTTTAAAAAAAAGAATTACGTATAAAAAGTTATTGAGATTTAAAAAAGAAGGAGCGAACTTGCATGTGCATTAATGTTAGTTTCTTAATTTAAAAATGTTAAATTTACCTTTATACCCTTAATCTAGAAAATCAATTAGTTTAATAGTCAATACTATTTACAAGATTGCCATCAATATTTAAACCATTAGATTAAAAATCTAATAGTTTAGATTCTTTCTTATCCATCTCACACTTTTATATTTTCTTACAATAACCTTACCATATATATATATATATATATATATATATAACCCCATGGAACATTTTTTTCTAGAAAAAGGAAATGTAACATACATATATTTGAATATTTTATAAAAGAAACACAAAAAAAGCCAAGTAGTTTATTTTTTAAAAAATGTTAAAATTTCATGTTAAGTAATATATATGTCCAAAAAAATATAACATATAAATTTTGAACATTTAAAAAAAACAAGCAGGCACTTTTTACATATTTTTATAAAAATGTTCAAGTACATTAATGTTACTTTCCTCTATTTTTTTTAGAAAAAAATGTTACACAAGATTTTCTTGAGTTTTTTTAACTCAAGTGTGTTTTCGTTTTATCTTTCACACACACACACATATATATATATAGAGAGAGAGAGAGAGAGAGAATTACGTACTCAATGATAATAATATCTTTTAAAGTAATCATATTTTACTTATTTACAAAAGATTTTTAAAATATAGGTTAAGCCTATATATATATATAGAGAGAGAGAGAGAAAGAATTACGTACTCAATGATAATAATAACTTTTAAAGTATTCATATTTTACTTATTTACAAAAGATTTTTAAAATATAGGTTAAGCCACAGGAAAAAATTATAGTTTTTGACATAAATCTAAAAAAAAGAAAGAAATTATATATTTTTAAGTACTAACTACATTTATAAATTTTAATCATTCTATATATCTATAAAGTAAAAAAAACAAAACATGTGTTATTTAAATACCAATTTTATTATATAGTTCAAATTTTACAAAAATAGTAACTTAAACTTTTATCGGGACAAAATGTTAAAACCAATTTTGAGGGTTTTTTTTGTAGTATATATACACACACACTAGTCATTTATCCGCACGATGTAGCGGGAGTCGCGATTTAAATAGGATACTCGTTTATCGTTAGTTTATCAGTCGTCTCGTAATATATTGTATAGTACTTAAGTTAGTTTTCTTATTCGTGATATGTTGGCACTTGTTTTTCTGTTAGTTTATCAATTCTTTGGTGATATTATTTTCTTATTTTTTTATTTGTAGCTTCGGCGTTAGACAAACTGTCACACCCGACCCGCAGCGGAATAAGAGTCGGGGCATAATTGGGTTATCACCAAAGCTCATGATGTTTACTAAATGTTTCATATTTATTAAATTCAAATTACAACTTAAATATCCAAATCAAAATCCATACAATTACAAGGAAATGAAACTATGTAAACAATCCAAAGCTTAAACTGATTTATTCTTCTAGGCCTTCCTATGTGTTTCTTGCCTCAACTGGATCACCTGTATCATGTGTAAAACGGGGGATATTTTGGGTCAACAAAAGTTGGCGAGTGAACCTTGATAAAACATTGTTATTAATTTCTTGTTTTATTTAATATTGAAAATTTGTGCAATAATCACATGTGAGCAAACATATATAAATAACAAACACAAACCACTTTGAATGAGTATATGATATGAATGATGATGAATGTGAGATCAAGGCTCAATCAAACGGAGCCGATCGTATGAGGCACCTGATGCTCAACCCGTCTCCCACGGGGAACTGATGGGCCTAATGATATGCGTGCACTGAAAATGATAAATCCAAACTACATATAATCCACACAATAATTGATACACATTTGATACACATTTGATCACGGATATGATGGATGCACAAGTGTTTAAATATAATAAGGAATTAAACGACACATGATACACCTCAAAACATGATTAAAACGGGGAATTGATAGAGATTCACTCACATTGGGGGCGTTCTTTGATGACGTTGGATGCGCACGAATTTTAGGATTTGATCGTCGAGGGAAAAACTAACCTAAAATAGTAACGAAATGATTCGGTAAGTAAATGGATTTTATTTGAGTTTAATACTTTTAATTCTTAATCTTAATGGGATTTCTAGATTTGTTTTTGTGAGTTTAAGGACATTTTCTAACTTTAAAAATATTATTTTTAAGTATTTTTAAATAATTTTCTGATTAAATAAATTAATAAAAAGAAAATAAAAAATATTGACTTTTTGACCCTGTTGACCGTTGACCGGTCGGACTGTGTGTTTGTATGCGCTGAGTGAGGTTCGAACTCGGGACCTCTCGTATACGTGCATGCAGCTCTACCAACTGAGCTACGTGTCTAACCCGAAATATTCTCTGATTTAATTATATTTTATATACTAATTAATTTTTAACT
This sequence comes from Scalesia atractyloides, assembly GCA_947069175.1. Lineage (NCBI taxonomy): Eukaryota > Viridiplantae > Streptophyta > Magnoliopsida > Asterales > Asteraceae > Scalesia > Scalesia atractyloides. The sequence goes on from CAMTDV010000003.1 coordinate 88,388,347, forward strand.
TATTTGGGTTTTTATTAAAAACGATTTATATGGCCGAACCGGTTGCAGGGACCCGGAGTCGAACTCGGGTCCTTCGGTTCGAGTGCGCACACCCCAACCAGTTGGGCTGTGTGTCTAATCTGTTTAACTTATGGATTTTATTACTCTTATTAACATTCGGTGACCTGATCTGATTAAGTTTTAAAAATGTTGGTTTTAATTCTGAAAGTCGGTAACGTGTGCGATTCGAACCCGGGACGTGTGCATTGTTTGTGCACACAGTCCACCGCTGGACTGTGTGTCTAACCCGTTCGAATATCCGTTTTTTAATTATACTTATACACATGTTCAACTTCGTCTTCTTCGCTTAACATTTCAGAACAGTGAATTCCGACTGTTCTGTTTAATCGATCTTAACTTATATTTGATTGAATTTGAAAAGAGAAATGAGATGACATGATTTACCAGAACGGCGAGTTTGCTTCAGGTTTTCCGGCAAAGACTCGTCGTCTTCGATCTGCGGATTCCGGCTGAGGGAACCTGTTTAACAGTTTTGATTACTGAATTGAGCAATTAGATTATAAATCGAAAGATAGCAAGAGAAATTTAGATGATTGTACCGTCTGAAGAAAAACGCGGTTTTCCGTTCAGTGATTCCGGCGAAATTGAAATTTCCGGCGACGTGCTAAAGCTTCGAGAGATTGTGCGATTTTGAGCGAAAAGGTTACCAGAGGTTTGGGTGGGTATTTATAGGGAAGAACAGGATGTACTGGGTCCGAATTTTGGTCTTGATTCGCGGTCAAAGTTTTTCCGGCGGTTACGACTGAAATTGAGGGCCGGCAACGGTTATGATTTATGTCGATGATCGGTTATCGCGTTTTAGTCAAGAGAGGAATGGCCAAAATCGCGGATTGCCGGATTTTCCGGGGATTGCGAGTTCTGAGCGCGCGGTGATTCTCCGGTTTTGAATTCGGGTTTTATTTTAAGTATTATTTATTTCGGTATTTTCATAAAGAAGGCGTGTGGCGGAGCGGTGTGTTGTGTGTTTAGGTTTGTGGGTGACCCGGGTTCGAAACCCGGCGTCCCCATTTTATTTTTTTCTCACTATTTAATATTATTTATAAGTTATGGTTTTTAAATTCTAATATATTTATTAATTATGTATCGTTTAAAATTAATTTGAGCAATAAATACGCAACGAAAAATTATAACTGGATATTTGATTAATAAACGAAGCGGGTTTTGGAAACCCGTTTTTTCGACGGATGTTACACAAACACTATTAATAACATCAGATGTTAGTATAATCGTCAACAATAAGTAAGCAAAATAAGCAATACTATTAAATAATTGTAATTAGTAAAATCTCTGATGTTAGACAAACACTATTAATAACATCAGATGTTAGGCAAACACTGATGATGTTGCTAACCTCTGATGGCATTGATGTAGCACTAGCGGACATAACAGATGCGGGTGAACCAGAAGTCAAATATATAAATGATGATAAGTAGGGTGACATAAGATGAGATGCACTAGAATCCAAAATCCAAATGGATGAAGAATTGCCTGAGGTAGTAGACAAAGACATGCCTGAAAGTGGCCATGAATTATCCAACTCACCCGTTTTCCACCTTTAACCGGCATTATAGGACTTTCGAACTCTTTATAAAACTGGAACTGAGTTGAGGGAATGTTATTCTTTGTAGGTGACTCTTGACACAATCGAGGCTGATTGGCATGAAAACTATGCTGACTCAGCAGGAACATACACACATTACGAATGGGCTGTTGGAACTGGAGAACACAAATCTAATACATTAGATTTCAAAAATGTCGGATCAAATACAAGGGTTCAAGCCAACGGTCTAGATCTCACCGGTTTAAAATCATGTTACATCACGTTAAGGGCATGGAGAACTGACGGACGGTGTAACGAAGTTTCAGTCAAAGCTCACGCATTGAAAGGTCAACAATGTGTTCATGGCAGACTTGTAGTCGGTGATGGTTATGTTACAATCACAAGAGGTAAAAGCGTTAGAAGGTTTTTTGAGCATGTAGAGGAGGCTGAGGAAGAAGAGGTAGTTAGTTACCTTTTTTTTGTAATTGATCTTTTAGTCATCTTTTTTACTTACATGAATGATGATTCTTATTGTTTTGAATGGTTTATTAGGATGATTATTCAATGGATAAGGATGGGAATGAATTAGATGGAGAATGTTCCTGTCCGCAAAAACATGCGAAGAGTCCCAAATTTCTTTTAGATGCTGCAACAGTTAATTTTAAAGAACAGGTATCTAAAACATGATGAAATAATTTATATATATATTTTTTGCTTTTATTATCTGGGATTTGCTTCTTCAACTGTTAATCATGCGAAAGAGGAGGGGTGGGGGTTACACGTTTAGACATTAGGGTATTGATCTAATACTATACTAGTGGGTTACCCGCCCGCGCTCCGCAACGGGTTCGAAACTTAGATAAAAATAAGCAAATCGCGAGAGTTAAAGTTGAGGGACTAAACATGTCATTGTTAGAGTTGAGGGGCTAAAGTTGTTTATTATTAAAGTTGATCGGCTAAAGTTGTTTGACGTAGTTTAGGGGCTAACCATGTCATTATTAAAGCTGAGAGGTTAAACATGTCATTATTAAAGTTGAGGGGTCAAAGTTGTTTATTATTAAAGTTGAGGGGCTAGAATTGATTTAGTTTAAGGGCTATACATGTCATTACCATAGTTGAGAGGCTAAACATGTCATTAAAATTGAGAGGGCCAAAGTTGATTGATGTGACAAAATAATATATATATATATATATATATATATATATATATATACATCCGCTGTTCCTATACCAGTCATGAATAATTATGTAACCATTGTTTATACAGTTTAACATTGTTATTTTCTATATGGAAGGTTGAAAAGGCGTTCAGAGAAGGGACTGCCCGTCAAAATGTGCACGGCATGTTTGTATCCCTTGTGTTAAAATTATTGGAAAAATGTGTGTTGGTTGCGTGCAAGGACATCGTTACTTTAGAAAACAGCTAAGCGACCATTTTTATATTAATGAATCAGTATTTGGATTGTTTTTAGGGTCTACATTTCACACACCCACTTACTTATTTAGACACCTTTAAGACGGGACGTCTAGTTTTTTTTTCTCCGATCACATTCCTCCCTCGTACAACGTCAAATCAATCACATCAGACGAGACGTTTATCCCTATACGGACCTTGAAGACGACCAGAACAAGACGGGGCGTCTAAGCCTAGACGACCCGTCTTGAACTTTAACGTTCTGCATGTATGTCAGGAAAGTACTACGTGATACGCCCCGTCTAGTACTAGACGGGGCGTATATATCTTTGTTAAATAGACCCATGCAGAGCTTTTGTTGTCGCAAAAAAACTAGGCTTCATCACAGAAAGCTTTCGATTCATAGTCGGAATTATCTCTGTCATAAACTTTGGCTTATACTACTTCATCTGATTTCATTCAAAGGTGGTGAAATGTCATCAAACTGGGACGCCAACTATTTCTTTGGGGCGTATTCTGGCGAGACATGGGTGCCTGAAGCCAATACGGTAACAGTTATCAGGTTAAACTAGTTGTTGTTTTAGTTATTTACTAATGGTGGTATCTTTGGTAGGGGGAGACCGGTGTTCCCAAATCTAACGTGCAAGAGAAGGTTTCAAGTGTACAAGGAAATCAAAACAGTCTGTTTCTAGACTTGAACGAGCTTCCTTCCATTGAAGAAACAACCCATGTGGACGACTCGTACCTAGTTGATTCACCACGTTATCCTACGTAACATGGGTTTCCGGATTATGGATACGGGTGTGAGTTCTCGTACGTGCAACAACACGGTCCGGATGGATACGAAGGAGACTGTTACGAAAGTTACAATGCCACACATTCTTTCTATGGTCAACAAGTCTATCCTGATGGTGGAGGATATGGTGGTGAGGCATCCCATGCGCAGGCAATCCGTACCTCACAGACACGGTATCAAAACTTATTTATTTAAGTTGTGAAGTTCAGTAAACATAAAATCTAACATAACATTATCAATTTTACAGGTTTTCAACTCTCTAGATGAGGTAAAAAACTGGGCACAGGAAATGGCAAAGGCGGATGGTTTCCTTATTGTGACCTGACGATCAAAGAAAATCGATGGAAGGACCGGGAGGGTATGGCTTGAATGTGATCGTGGTGGTGAGCACAATACTACAGCAACGGTTAGAAAAGCTTAAAGCAAGAATACAGGTTGCCCGTTTTACCTGTTGGCTGTGCGGGACCATCAGTATGAAACATGGGGGATAAAAGGGGGAAAGACTGAACATAACCACGAAGTTTGTCAGGACCTGTCGGGCCACACGTTTGTGCGAAGGTTTGCTCCTGACGAATACAGAATGATCGAGCAGTTGACAGCACAAAACGTGGAGCCGCGCAGAATTTTTCAAATGATAAGGAAACAGTTCCCTGACAGTTTCCATGTTCAGAAAGACGTCCAAAACGCAGTCCAGAAGATTAGGGCCGAACAAAGATACGGTCTGACTCCCATGCAGTCGCTAGAAAACATCCTTAGTACAAACGAATTTATTTACGAGACACGGGAAGAACCCGAAACAGAGGTCGTTACAGAGATCTTCTTTGTTCATCCCTACTCGAGTGAAATGTGGCGTGCGTTCCCGCACGTTTTGCTGACCGATTCCATATACAAGACGAATGTATACAACATGCCATTTGTCCAGATAGTTGGTATGACTCCCACCAACTACTCGTTTTGTATCGCGCATGCCTTTGTTTGCAAGGAACGTAGTGATAACTTTGTATAGGTGCTTGAGAGGATCAGGTCAATGTTGGACGATGTATGGAGCCACATGTTATTGTAACGGATAGAGACCTGGACCTAATTAACGCGTGTGCGGAAGTTTTTCCAAACGCCTCTCGATATCTCTGCAGGTATCACATTCAACAGAATATTTGTAAGCACTGCAAGAGCGTATTCACAGAAGAAGAATGGCAAAAATTTTTGTCATCATGGGGGAGATTGTGTGTCACACCCCGACCCGCAGCGGAAAAGGTGATCGAGGCATGATTGGGTTATCATCAAAGCTCATGACATTTATTATAACGTTTCATATTCATTAACACAATTTAATGGGAAATTTACAATCATAATTACATCATGTCCTAAACATCATTCTAGACTTCTTTGTTTTCTTCTAAGGCATTTCCTATGTTTTCCTTGCTTCATCCTGTTCACCTGTATCATGTGTAAAAATGGTTTTTGGATCAACAAAAAGTTGGCGAGTGAATCCTATGAAAAACATTTGAACAAGTTTATTTAATTGATTATAAAATAAAGTGCACAACCACACATGAGTAAAAATAGATGTAAACTTATTCACCAATCATTTAATATTAAATACTGCACACATGAACAATAATTGATCGTTTTGAGGCACGCGTTGCTCAACTCGTCTCTCACGAGGAACTGATGGGCCTAATGAATGATTTGCATATACATGACAATATGAAATACATGACTACAAACAATATAAACTAAATAATACACACACGGACAATAATGGATTTGTTTTGAGGCACGCGTTGCTCAACTCGTCTCCCACGAGGAACTGATGGGCCTAATGAATGAATTGCATATAAATTGACAGTATGAAATACATAACTACAAACAATGTATACAATCTAAGTTTAGATCACAATATGGTATGGCACAAGTTTAAATAAACGAGTTAATTTTGGTGACACATGACACACCCCAACGTGTAATTAAAAAGGGGAGTTGTAAGATTCACTCACATTGGGTGCGTTCGGTTGATGATGTTAAATACGCACGAAGTTGGATTTAACCACGAGTGAAACTAACCTAGATAATAACATAATGGTTTGGTAAATAAGGAGATTTTATTAATCAATTTTGGTAGAATGATTGGCTATATTTTTGTGAGTTTAAGGCTATTTTCTAACCTTAAAAATGTTATTTTTAAGTATTTTTAATTGATTTTTAAATAAAATAAATAAATAAAAATAATAAAAAAAAGTTGACTTTTTGCGACGTTGACCGTTGACCGTTGACTTGTTGACTTGTTGACCGGTCGGACTATGTTTATTCGATGCGCTGAGTGAGGTTCGAACTTGTGACCTCCCGTATACGTGCACGCAGCTCTACCAACTGAGCTATGTGTCTAACCCGAAATATTTCTGTTTTTAATTATATTTATATACTAATTGGTTTAAACCGAAAATCATTTATTTTTAAAAACGATTTTAATGAATCGAACCGGTGTTCTCCACAGGTCTCGAACCCGGGACCTGTGGTTTGGGTTAACACACAGTCCACCGCTGGACTGTGTGTCTAACTTGTTAAATAATCTGATTTTTATTATACTTATATACAAACTAAATAATTTCCTTTCTGTCTTATATAAAAAGTTTGATAATTGTCCGGACCGGTGTGGTAGTCCGGACTCAAACTCGTGACGTGCGATTAAACGTTCACACAGTCCACCACTGGACTGTGTGTCTATCTTGGTTATTATTTCGGTTTTTATTAAACTTAACATATATGTGAAATGAATCCGGTTTAGTAAAAAAAGAACATTTTTATTAAGGCAAGCATGCGTGGGACAAGTATCGAACTCGGGACGTAAGCGTGTTTTATGTGCACACAGTCCACCGCTGGACTGTGTGTCTAACCCAAGTTATATCTTGATTTTAATTATACATATAGACAACTGAAACTTCGTCTTCTTCGTTGGACTTAACCAGAACTAAAGTCCGACTGGTTCGTCGATTAAATCATGTTCTTTTAGTGTGTTGCGGTTAATTACAGGTGAGATAAATAAAAAGAATGAAAGATTAAGCGTAACGTATACCGAACAGTGGCTCCTCTGTTTCGCCGGCGAAACTCCGGTGACAGCAGATTATTCCGGCGACGTGTGTCTTGCGGCAGAGAGTCTTCAACGAGCTTGAGATGAATGTGGGTGGCTTCGGTATGAGCTCTGGGGGTTCAGTAAGGCACAGAGGTGAAAGGTTCGGTTTTCCGGCGAGTTGCAGAAGTTCTCCGGCGAGTGGAATTACGTCGGGAAAAAGTGTGATTGTGAGCGAAAAAGCTAACAAAGGTTAGAGGGGGTATTTATAGGGCAGGACATCGACGTATTTGGCCCGTTTTCCGACTTGATTCGTCGGTTAGAAATTTTCCGGCGGTTATGACTTGCGTCGCGGGTTCAGGCGTCGGTTATAACCGACGTAGTAGTTAATGTTTACGTTAAAACTGAAGAAACCGTCCAATCTCGGCGAAATCGTCGGGATTTCCGACGACTGCGATTGGGCGCGTCGGTTTTTGAATTCGATATTTATTTTATGTATTAATTGTTTCCAATATTTAACAAGAAACATAAGTGGCGCAGTGGTTGGAAGGTTGGAAGTTAAGTCATTGTTGATTCTGGCTGACCCGGGTTCGAAACCCGGCAGCATTCTTTTATTTTTATCTTCTTATTTTAAATACTTTTTCAAATATAAATTATATATTCCAATATACTTATTAATTATGTATCGTTTAAAATTAATTTGGGCATTAAATACGCAAAGAAATTTTTAACTGATTGTTCGGTTAATAAACGGAGCGGGTTTGGTAAATCCGGTTTTTGACGGATGTTACAGTATCCCCTACTTTTTAGAAATTTCGTCCCGAAATTTAAGTGGTGATATATTTGACTAAAAATGATGGTGTTTAGTTTGACAGTTACATACTTAGAAAAAGAGTAAGAGTAATTTTTGTTTGAGGTGGTAACGTTCCTTGTAAGGGTTAAGTACCCTGCTACAGGAATCGCTTTTTGTTGCCTACGGTAAAAATATTGATAAGCAGAGTTGATTCACTAAATATGATATCATGCGTAAGAGTTTTGATATATTTGGAAGGATAGGGTTATATCCTAAAACAAAATTTCTAATACTACAACCTACATGGAACTTCTCATAACCGTCTAATAATGCCTCTGATCCTTTGACAAGAATACTTATATATAGGAAGTACCAGCGGCGTATCCACCATATTCTTGTCAAATTTTCATTGGTTTTATCAGTAAGTTATGATTGGTTCTATGATGTGACTCTAAACATTAATAAACGCCACAACCAATGTACCAAGAAATTACTAAATCCTACATAGAACTTCTTATAACCGCCTGACAATGCCTCTGATCCTTTGACAAGAATACTTATATATAGGAAGTACCAGCGGCGTATCCACCATATTCTCGTCAAATTTTCATTGGTTTTATCAGTAAGTTATGATTGGTCCTATGATGTAACTCTAGAACATAAATAAACACAACAACAAATATCTGAGTCCAAATCCTGATAGCATACATGTTTGAATGGTGACAGTTCCTCTCTCGTTTGTTGGAGAGGTTAGTCTATGTAGAAATGGAACACAATCCAATTTCTTTAGATGATGATATGATATGAATGTAACACAAATTTCAACCAAGACAATACTAAATCCTACATGGAACCTCTCATAACCGCCTGATAATGCCTCTGATCCTTTGACAAGAATACTTATATATAGGAAGTACCAGCGGCGTATCCACCATATTCTTGTCAAATTTTCATTGACTTTATCCACAAGTTATGATTAGTTCTATGTGACTCTACAACAAACACAACAACCACAACTTGAGTCTTAATTTTGACAGTATCCATGTTTGAATGATGACAATACCTCTCTCGTTTGTTGTGATGGAGAGGTTAGTCATTGTGGAAGTGAGACATAGCTCAACTTCTTTAAATGATGAAATTGTTTACACTGAAATGTATGATGAACAAACTTCGACCAAAACATACTAAATCCTACATGGAACCTCTCATAACCGCCTGATAATGCCTCCGATCCTTTGACAAGAATACTTATATATAGGAAGTACCAGCGGCGTATCCACCATATTCTCGTCAAATTTTCATTGACTTTATCCGCAAGTTATGATTAGTTCTATGTGACTCTACAACAAACACAACAACCACAAGATCGTATTGCATGTACTGAAAATGAAAAATGTCTGTGCGATCAAGGCTCAATCAAACGGAGCCGATCGTATTGCATGTACTGAAAATGAAAAATGTCTGTGCGATCAAGGCTCAATCAAACGGAGCCGATCGTATTGCATGTACTGAAAATAATAAATTTAATCTAAACAATAATCACTCAAACAGTTTATACATGGAACCTCTCATAACCGCCAGATAATGCCTCTGATCCTTTGGCAAGAATACTTATATATAGGAAGTACCAGCGGCGTATCCACCATATTCTTGTCAAATTCTCATTGGCTTTATCCTTAAGTTATGATTGGTTCTATGTGATTCTAAAACATAAAGAAAAACATAAAACTAAACGATTGAGTTGAATCTTGATTTTCGGTGAAGAGGACTAGTTGGGTGGTTTCGTTTGGGCCGTCACTATCTTCGACAGGATTGGCGTTGATGTTGAAAACTCTTCCTCTTGCTGGTGGCCTAGTGATTGGGTTTTCTTGATTTACTTGGTTAACTGGGTTTGATTGAGCTTGAGCGTTTATGATGTTAACCAATCGAGGGCACGTGTTTCTATAGTGGGTAGGGTCGCCACAATTGAAACAAGCTCGAACATAAGGTAACATGGGGTATTGAGGTTGTTGATAGGTTTGGATCATGTTTTGAGGAGGGGGTGAGATTTGGTTTTGAGGGGTGCGACAAACCTTGCTCAAATGACCGTAGCGTCCACAATTCGCACATAGTCGACAAGGTAAGGTAGATGGATGGTGATAAAAACAGGTGTTACATCGAGGGTGAGGTCCAAGATATGGTTTCTTATTTGGGTAAGTTGAGTTGGGTGCTACTTGAGTGATTGGGATAGCTTGGATGGGTATGGCGTGTGAAATTGGTTGATTACGTTGGATAGTAGCGAAAAGTTGCCCAACTCGTTTTCTCTTAAAAGTGGGTTGAGAAGGGGATTCGGTTTGGGTGGAGTTTGAAGTTTCAGTCGATGCTTTATCCTTCTTCTTCTCCTCCTTGAAGTCTTTGTTCCAGATTCGGTTTTCGGTGAGCTCTGTAGCTAACTCCATTGCTGCTTCCAAGGTTGCAGGTGTGGTACTTATTACAGAGTCTTGAATTCTTGACGGAAGACCTCGAATGTAGTGCTCGATCAAACGGTAAAGAGGAGTGAACAAGTTGGGAACCATTTGATTTAACTCGATGAATCTTTTGTTGTACGTGGTGTGGTCGCCTTCCTTTTGCTTCAACGAATAGAACTCATCTTCTAATTTCTTGATTTCGCTCCTTGGGCAAAACCGTCTTGTCATGATTTCCTTCAACTCTTCCCAAGTCAAAGTCATAGCATCGTCAACGCCTCGTTTGGCCTTCTCTGTATTCCACCAAGTAAGTGCTATTCCATATAAACGACCGGTAGCATATCGCACTTTGCGATCATCATGGCAATCGCAATTTAGAAAAGTGTTCTCCATTTCTTCAAACCAATGGAGGAGAGCGGTGACACCTTCAGTCCCTTCGTATTTTGGAGGGTCCCAGGATTTGAAATGTTTGTAAGTGCATTTAGTGGTATTTGGGGAAGGGTTGATAACATTTGAACTTCTTGATTAACGGGATTAGCGGTAGTGCTTGTTGGACTTGGATTACAATGTTGGGTATTACGGCAGCCATTTGTTGAGCGATTAGGGCAGCAATGCGCTCGCGAGCTTTTCCTGCTCTCGTCTTCCTACGGGCGAGGCTAGAAGACATCTACAAGGAATACATGTCAAGAGTATGAGTTGGATGTTTTTGGGATCATGGGTCGCACTTAGGAATGAACATTCATAAAATAAATATAGAAAAATAAATCTACTACATCCATAGGATGTCTTGGGCTTTGCTCGTCATTAGGCCTTGCATGCCGCCATACTTCACCTTCGTGGGCCCCCATGAATACCGGGTTTTTCATATGGTTCGCATGTGTTAGCCTGGTTACGTACACTAAAACCCGGAGAAAATCGAGAAATATGTATATAACGTATGATATTCGGAATGTGTCCAGGTGTAGACATGGTGACACCTCAAAGTGGGTTAGTTCGAACGACGTTTGGTGTGGCATGCTTTGGCCTAATAGGTCTTTCGTACTCTCATCGTTAGTCCCCAGGTAGGCAAACTGGTCCGTTATATTGGATTTATACGAATGCCAACCTAGACAGGACGTTCCGACTACCGGTACTTGTACCCTTCCAGTTACTACATGCCCGTCGCAGAACTTACTTTGATTAGATTTGAAAATTGTGACAAAATCTTTGAATAATAAAAGTATGAAGATGATTTAAATATATGAACATTGAAATATGTATGATGAATGTGTATGTAAGTATGTATGTTTGACTGTAAGTATAAACAAATATGAAACAAATAAATATCATAAGTTTGTATGTAACCACCTACACAATTAAAATTTAGGCAACTATACTATAGGCTCTAAGGGTCTAATAACCTATCCTATATCCCTATAGTCATGGCTCTGATACCAATCTGTCACACCCCGACCCGCAGCGGAAAAGGTGATCGAGGCATGATTGGGTTATCATCAAAGCTCATGACATTTATTATAACGTTTCATATTCATTAATACAATTTAATGGGAAATTTACAATCATAATTACATCATGTCCTAAACATCATTCTAGACTTCTTTGTTTTCTTCTAAGGCATTTCCTATGTTTTCCTTGCTTCATCCTGTTCACCTGTATCATGTGTAAAAATGGTTTTTGGATCAACAAAAAGTTGGCGAGTGAATCCTATGAAAAACATTTGAACAAGTTTATTTAATTGATTATAAAATAAAGTGCACAACCACACATGAGTAAAAATAGATGTAAACTTATTCACCAATCATTTAATATTAAATACTGCACACATGAACAATAATGGATCGTTTTGAGGCACGCGTTGCTCAACTCGTCTCTCACGAGGAACTGATGGGCCTAATGAATGATTTGCATATACTTGACAATATGAAATACATGACTACAAACAATATAAACTAAATAATACACACACAGACAATAATGGATTTGTTTTGAGACACGCGTTGCTCAACTCGTCTCCCACGAGGAACTGATGGGCCTAATGAATGAATTGCATATAAATTGACAATATGAAATACATAACTACAAACAATGTATACAATCTAAGTTTAGATCACAATATGGTATGGCACAAGTTTAAATAAACGAGTTAATTTTGGTGACACATGACACACCCCAAAACGTGTAATTAAAAAGTGGAGTTGTAAGATTCACTCACATTGGGTGCGTTCGGTTGATGATGTTGAATACGCACGAAGTTGGATTTAACCACGAGTGAAACTAACCTAGATAATAACATAATGGTTTGGTAAATAAGGAGATTTTATTAATCAATTTTTGTAGAATGATTGGATATATTTTTGTGAGTTTAAGGCTATTTTCTAACCTTAAAAATGTTATTTTTAAGTATTTTTAATTGATTTTTAAATAAAATAAATAAATAAAAATAACAAAAAAAGTTGACTTTTTGCGACCGTTGACCGTTGACTTGTTGACTTGTTGACCGGTCGGACTGTGTTTATTCGATGCGCTGAGTGAGGTTCGAACTTGTGACCTCCCGTATACGTGCACGCAGCTCTACCAACTGAGCTACGTGTCTAACCCGAAATATTTCTGTTTTTAATTATATTTATATACTAATTGGTTTAAACCTAAAATCATTTATTTTTAAAAACGATTTTAATGAATCGAACCGGTGTTCTCCACAGGTCTCGAACCCGGGACCTGTGGTTTGGGTTAACACACAGTCCACCGCTGGACTGTGTGTCTAACTTGTTAAATAATCTGATTTTTATTATACTTATATACAAACTAAATAATTTCCTTTCTGTCTTATATAAAAAGTTTGATAATTGTCCGGACCGGTGCGGTAGTCCGGACTCGAACTCGTGACGTGAGATTAAACGTTCACACAGTCCACCACTGGACTGTGTGTCTATCTTGGTTATTATTCCGGTTTTTATTAAACTTAACATCTATGTGAAATGAATCCGGTTTAGTAAAAAAAGAACATTTTTATTAAGGCAACCATGCGTGGGACAAGTATCGAACTCGGGACGTAAGCGTGTTTTATGTGCACACAGTCCACCGCTGGACTGTGTGTCTAACCCAAGTTATATCTTGATTTTAATTATACATATAGACAACTGAAACTTCGTCTTCTTCGTTGGACTTAACCAGAACTAAAGTCCGACTGGTTCGTCGATTAAATCATGTTCTTTTAGTGTGTTGCGGTTAATTACAGGTGAGATAAATAAAAAGAATGAAAGATTAAGCGTAAGGTATACCGAACAGTGGCTCCTCTGTTTCGCCGGCGAAACTCCGGTGACAGCAGATTATTCCGGCGACGTGTGTCTTGCGGCAGAGAGTCTTCAACGAGCTTGAGATGAATGTGGGTGGCTTCGGTATGAGCTCTGGGGGTTCAGTAAGGCACAGAGGTGAAAGGTTCGGTTTTCCGGCGAGTTGCAGAAGTTCTCCGGCGAGTGGAATTACGTCGGGACAAAGTGTGATTGTGAGCGAAAAAGCTAACAAAGGTTAGAGGGGGTATTTATAGGGCAGGACATCGACGTATTTGGCCCGTTTTCCGACTTGATTCGTCGGTTAGAAATTTTTGGCGGTTATGACTTGCGTCGCAGGTTCAGGCGTCGGTTATAACCGACGTAGTAGTTAATGTTTACGTTAAAACTGAAGAAACCGTCCAATCTCGGCGAAATCGTCGGGATTTCCGACGACTGCGATTGGGCGCATCGGTTTTTGAATTCGAGATTTATTTTATGTATTAATTGTTTCCAATATTTAACAAGAAACATAAGTGGCGCAGTGGTTGGAAGGTTGGAAGTTAAGTCATTGTTGATTCTGGCTGACCCGGGTTCGAAACCGGCAGCATTCTTTTATTTTTATATTCTTATTTTAAATACTTTTTCAAATATAAATTATATATTCCAATATACTTATTAATTGTGTATCGTTTAAAATTAATTTGGGCATTAAATACGCAAAGAAATTTTTAACTGATTGTTCGGTTAATAAACGGAGCGGGTTTGGTAAATCCGGTTTTTGACGGATGTTACATTGTGTGAGTCTCCATCAATACCAATATACGAGTACAACTTAGGCCACTTGCAAAAGCGACTTGTGGCATGCAAACGTTTAAGTAAGTTGACGTTCAAGCAAAATATGGCCTACCCATGTACATGTAACTAATTGTTGATACCTTGTACGAGTCTTTGCGTACGTGTATGACAACTGGTTGAAAGACTACAAGCAAATGTTTGTCTTTGCGTGGACAGATCAGAGCCACAACTTTGGGCAGCGTACCACCAACAGAGTTGAGAGTTAACACGCGAATTTAAAGAGATACGTCCAAGATAAGAGCTCGTTGGACCGTATAGTAGGTTGTGTCAAGGATATAGTCGAAACACAATACGGGAAAATAAGGTGGAGCTTTCGAGAAAGCATTGAAAAAATAATGAACCACCACAAAAACCCGTTATTTGACCACCTACGTGGAAAAGTTTCCCACACAACGCTTGATCTGCTGAGCGGAGAGCTACTTAGGAAACTAGACGTGTGCAGCGCTTGCATTCATCTTGTGGATGTCAAATGTGGTACAACTGTGGGTTGCCATGTGCATGCAGGTTGGAAAAGTACGTACGAGCAGAGTGTCCGATTCAACTCGAAGACGTAGACATCTTCTGGCGGAAGCTTAACTTTCAGCCATGTAAATTGACATCTGATGACATTGACGTGGTAGAAGAGTTGAACATTGTTCGGCAACAGTTAGAGTCACGCTCCCCTGCTCAGAAAAAAAGCTTGCTGGGAAAGATTAAAGCGGTGTTGACCCCAACCAAATCCACAAAGAAACCACCGGTTGTCCAATACTCAACTCGTGGACGACCAACAACAAAGCAAGCACAACTTCGATTTGATGACGTCCCCCGCCATAGCTCGTATATTCTGTTGCAGGGTTCCCAATCAAGTAAATACGATGCCCCCCGCCATAGCTCGTATGTTCTGTCGCAGGCCAGTCAACAACCGGTCATCAAGTCGCAAAAACCCGTAGCGGGGCGAAGCCGTTCAACTAGTTCTAAACAAAGAGAGGTTTGAGACGATTACGGTTTTCCGTTGATAGTTGTAACACCCTGTAAAATTGTGTCTAATAGTATAGTGACACGTATTGTATTTTAAATATAATCTATTAAAGACCAATAAGGACTAAAGGCGTCAACATGCTCAAACCGAGCCTCTGAGTTACGGTCCGATGTCAACATGCATAAATAACAGCCTCTGAGTGACTGATATGTCAACATGCTTAAATCATTAGCCTCTGAACGACCATTAGTGTCATCATGCATAAAAACGTAGCCTTTGAACGACCATTAGTGTCGTTATGCTTAAACTCGGCCTCTGAGTGACTGTTGTGTCAACATACCTAGCCTCTGAGTGACATCGGAATCAACATGCTTATAATAAGCCTCTGAGTGATCCTTTGTGAAGTCCTAACTCTCATTCGTGCCATTTGTTGGACGTGAGGGTTCAATTTTGTAAATATGTGAAAGTTGGATAATGGAGGGATTAAAAGTGTCAACATGTTAATTTGTACCTCTGAGTGACCTTTTAACGAACTGAGAGCTCGACAATGTCCGGGCATAATCCCGGGTATGCCAAGTAGTGGCTACGGAGGGCTAAAAGTGCCAAAAAGGTGTTTAAAAAGGTTTTTAGAAGCTTTATAAAGTTAAGGGGTTAAAAGTGTTAATGTTTGAAACTGGCCATACGGCGGTCGCGGGCCGCGAGAGACATGGCCTGTGTCTTTCGCGGGGCGCGAGAGAGCCTCTGCTGCAGAAAGTTTTGCTTGGCCTCCAAACAAAGCTCCAAAACCATTAATTCGAAACCATGGACTTGTAAACTGCTATGCCACGTTTTGGGACACTTGTAAGCTTCCTCTTACACCCCTAAACACCGGGCTTCACCTCCTTTGAGTTCTCCAACTATAAATAAGTGATCAAGTTCACCATTTGAACTTGTACCTTTCTTATTCATACTCTTCTCCCTCTTCTGGAAGTTCCTAGCTTAAAGGAGCATCCAACTTAGTTCTCTTGCATTTTAGGAACCTCTTGTAAGTGTTCCTTGCTCTTGCATTTTCGTTTATAGGCTTTTATAGCCAAAAGTCAAACGTTTTTTGGAAAACGCTTTGACTTTCGATTAAGACCATTATGGTCCAGCCATTGTTCGAAATTGTCACACCCCGACCCGCATCGGAAATAAAAGTCGGGGCATAATTGGGTTATCACCAAAGTTCATGACATTTACTAATAAGGTTCATATTTATTCATTCGAAATTTAAAACTTCAAATATTCAAACACAATGAGTCATACAAGCACAAATAAAACCAAAACATTGTTCAGAACATAGCGGTTTTGTTTAATCTTCTAAGGCCATTCCTATGTGTTTCTTTCTTCAGCTTGTTCACCTGTATCATGCGTAAAACAAAAGATTTGGATCAACAAAAGTTGGCGAGTGAATCTTAGTAAAACATTTAGACAGTTGTATCATATCTATTGTTTGAATAAAACTTGTGCATGAATCATAAGTGTGCATATGTATATATAAACAATCACCAACTACATAATATCCACAATGAACACATGACATGATGAATGATGAACTTGAGATCAAGGCTCAATCAAACGTAGCCGATCTAATGATTGCACTGAAATGATAAAATGTAACCACACATAATCACACCAACAAAAATACACATTTGATCACATAATGATGTTAGCACAAGTGTTTAAATAAATGAATAAAACATGTACGACACATGATATACCCCAAAACGTGATTAAAAAGTGAGTTTGTAAGGATTCACTTACAGTGGGTGCGTTCCTTGCTTTATAATAAAAGCGCAAGAGTTGAGAATTTGATCAACGAAAGGATACTAACCTAAAATGGTAGGTAAATATAAACAGGTTAATATCTTGATTTATACTTTTTATTGGAATTTAGATTATTTTATAGTATTATATTTGAGAATTTAATCCTTAGGAAAATGATATTTTTAGTTGTTTTTAATTGTTTTAAACTTAAAATAATAGTATATATTTGATAGGAATAATTAAAATAAATTAAAAATAATAAAAAAATATTGTCAGGTCTGACAAGACCTGACCGGTTCGTTGACTTTTTGACTGCATGTGGTGGGACTCGAACTCACGACCTCTCGTTCACGTGCACGCAGCTCTTCCAACTGAGCTACGTATCTAACCCGTTTAGATATGGTTTTTGATTACTCTTATATTCTTTTTAACTTTATTCAGAAAATATTTAAATTTTAAAAAGGTTTTTAAACAACAAACCGCCCGCCACCCTGAGAATCGAACCCGACTCCCATTGCTCCACTGCACTCAGCCCAACCAGTTGGGCTGGGTGTCTAACCCATCATATATTAGATTTGTTTTGTATTTATAATCTTACTGATTGTTATTATAATTTGACAAAAAGTTAATAACTTAACCAGAAAATGGCAATATATGGGTTCGAACTTGGGTTGGGCGTGGTATTTATGCACACAATCCACCACTGGACTGTGTGTCTAACCTGGTTAAAAGATGATTATCAATATACTTATTTTCCAATCGAAGATCATCTTCCCCAATGATTTTATTAATTGATCAGAACTTGATTTAACCAACCAAATCAGTTAATCATTGCTTGATTAACGATCATAGATGAGTTGAACCCATTAGACAAAAGTGATAAGAGTTCATACCGACGGTAACTCGATATCCGCCTCGCTTCGGTGACCGATTCTGGTGAAGACTCTCCGGTGATAAAATTGAAAACTGTAAGCAATAGACAAGACTTTTTGAGATCGAAAGAGAGATATGCGCAAGCTCACAAGAGCAGAAGGTTAGTTTATATAGTTGATCGAGCAGAGCATAGAGGTTTCGGTTACGGCTAGTGATATGTGTCAATGATTTACTTGATTCTATAACCGAATTTGAGGATTATTGTCGCATAAATGTAGATTTAGTAACTGTTGTAAACGATTTGGGAATCATACAGAGTTTAAGGTGGATTGAATAATTTTGGGCGGTTACACAATTTCTTTAAAACAAAGAAGTTGCAGGTTGAGCGAGTTAGGATATAAAAATCTTTTGTTTTCATTTCATAACACATGTGCATGTGCAGCACAGTGGTGTTTGTGTGTGCAACTATTTCGGGAGACCCGGGTTCAATCCCGGTTTCCCACATTTTTGTTATTTTAATTTTTGCATTAAATTTTAAAGGTTATTTTAACTCAAATATTTTATTTATTTTAATTGTGTTTTATCTTTCACTACATTCATTATTTATGACAAATTAATTAAACGACTTTAATTAAAATACGACGAACAGTTAGTCAATACATAAAAATAAATAACCAGAGCGGGTTTAAAAAAAACAAACCCGTTTTAAGCAAATGTTACAGTATCCCATACTTTTAGAAATTTCGTCCCGAAATTTAAGTAGTAGTCGTAACTGGAAAAAGATGCGGGTATTTTTCGCGCATCGAGTCTTCACTTTCCCAAGTAAACTCGGGTCCCCGTCTTGACTCCCAACGCACCCTGACTATTGGAATACGACTTCGTCTCAAACGGTTTTCACCGAAATCCATGATTTCTACTGGTCTTTCAACGAAGTGCATTGATTCATCAATTTGAATATCCTCTAAAGGGATATGGAGATTTTCGCCGGCGAGGCACTTTTTCAAGTTTGATATGTGAAATGTGGGATGAATTCTGTTAAGTTCTTCTGGTAGGTCAAGTTTGTATGCTACAGAACCTACTCTTTCGAGTATCTTGAATGGTCCTACATAGCATGGTGCTAGTTTGCCCTTTTGACCAAAACGAACCACTCCCGTCCATGATGATATCTTCAATAGTACTCGATCAGCACCACAAAACTCCAAAGGCTTACGCCACTTATAAGCGTAACTCTTTTGACGACTTTGAGCTGCTAGAAGGTTATTGCGAATCAGCAGAATTTTGTCAGTCTTTTCTTGAATTAGCTCAGGACCAGAGATTTGCGCTTCACCAATTTCGTGCCAACATACAGGAGATCGGCATTTACGACCATATAAAGCTTCGAAAGGAGCCATACCGATGCTTGAATGGTAACTATTGTTGCACGAGAATTCAACCAATGGTAGGTGAGTGTCCCAGTTACCTTTGAAGTCAATAACACATGCTCTCAACATGTATTCAAGGGTTTGTATGGTACGCTCGGATTGGCCATCGGTTTGAGGGTGAAAGGCAGTGCTTAGATCTAAACGCGTACCCATAGTGGATTGAACGGCTTGCCATGTTCGCGAAGTAAAGTGACCGTCTCGATCTGATATGATACTTAAGGGTACACCATGACCGCTTACGATTTCATTGATATAGATACGTGCTAATTTCTCATTTTTGAAGTCCTCACGGATAGGGATGAAATGAGCTGATTTGGTGAGACGATCAATGATAACCCAAATGGTGTCATACCCACTGGAGGTGCGAGGTAACCCGGTAATGAAATCCATAGTTATATTTTCCCACTTCCATATAGGTATTTCGGGTTCGACAAGAAGTCCTAAAGGTCTTTGATGTTCAGCTTTCACTTTAGAACATGTAAGGCACTTAGAAACAAAAATAGCGATATCTTTCTTCATGCCAGGCCACCAGTAGGAGTATTGTAGATCTTGATACATCTTATCGGCTCCTGGATGTATAGAGTATCGAGTTTTGTGCGCCTCATTCATGAGAAAAGCACAAAGATCATCACGATCAGGTACCCAAATACTATTTAAGTAATAGAGAATACCATCCGATTTGGACTCTAGCTTGGTTTTAGCTCCACAAGACAGTTCATCCCGTACATCATTTTCCGTGACGGAAATATGTTGAGCTGCTCTATTTCGGTTTTGAAGATCGGTCACAATTTGGAAACACAAAAGGCGGATTGAGTTTGCATACTTTTTTCGACTGAGGGCGTTAGCCACAACATTAGCCTTGCCAGGATGATAACGAATTTCACAATCATAATCATTTAGAAGTTCGACCCTTCGACGTTGCCTCATGTTCAATTCCTTTTGATTAAAGATATGCTGAAGACTCTTGTGGTCAGTGTAGATTTCGCACTTGGTACCATAGAGGTAATGTGTCCATATCTTTAGGGCGAACACGACTTCTCCAAGTTCTAGGTCGTGAGTGGTATAATTCTTCTCATGCACTTTGATTCGCCTTGAGGCGTAGGCTATCACCTTTCCTCTTTGCATTAGAACGCAACCTAACCCTTGCCCTGACGCGTCACAATAAACCACAAAGTCCTCGCAACAATCCCGGAGTGTAAGTATAGGTGCATCACAAAGTTTTTTCTTCAAAGTTTGGAAAGCCTCTTCTTGTTTGGATCCCCACATAAAGGGTTTGCCCTTATGAGTTAAGGCTGTGAGTGGAACGACGATACGAGAAAAATTTACGATAAAACGACGATAGTAACCAGCTAGAACAAGAAATGATCTAACTTCAGTAGGTGTGCGTGGCACTTGCCACTCTTGTACAGCTTTGATTTTTGCAGGGTCAACATGAATTCCTTTGTTATTAACGACATGGCCGATAAATTGCACTTCTTCTAGCCAAAACTTACATTTCGAGAACTTAGCATAAATCTTTTCAGTTCTCAAAAGTGTTAGAATGAGTCGAAGATGACGCTCATGATCAAATTTGGTCTTTGAATAAACAAGAATATCATCAATGAAAACTATGACGAAACGATCGAGATAGGGTTTGCACACCCTATTCATCAAATCCATGAATACTACAGGAGCATTGGTCAAACCAAAAGGCATGACCATGAATTCATAGTGGCCATAACGAGTTTGAAAAGCAGTTTTAGGAATATCTTCTTCACGCACTCTAAGCTGATGATAACCAGAACGAAGGTCGATCTCTGAAAAATAGGTGGCACCTTGAAGTTGATCTAAAAGATCATCAATATGAGGTAATGGATAGCGGTTTTTGATGGTCAGCTTGTTAAGCTCTCTATAGTCGATGCACATACGAAAAGTTCCATCTTTCTTCTTCACAAAAAGAACAGGTGCACCCCAAGGTGACGAACTAGGATGTATAAATCCTTTGTCAGTCAACTCTTGCAGCTGACTAGCTAACTCTTGCATCTCAGATGGGGTTAAGCTGTAAGGAGATTTATGTTATGACACCTGTTTTGACACTTAGACAAGTTGGTAATAATTATTAGAACATGTAAGAACATGTTCGGCTCGTCAATTTAAGTTCTAGGGTCGGTTCGCAACCGAAAGTCGCAAAGTTTGACTTCTGCTTTGACATTCGATTCTGACCCGATTTAGATTAGTTACCTACTGGTATACAGTTGCATTATGATCATAATATAATGTAGCATAACCCTCTGAGGTTATATTACATGATCATAATCAGAATCCAAGTTTATGCGCAAGTTCCATAATTATGCCATCTTTGACCAAAATGCCCTTTTTGCATAAAACAAGGTTTTAAATGGTAATGAACTTGAAAATGAGTTTCCTACTGATGTAATATTATAAGTAGGATTATTTGGGATGTTAAACCAAGTTATAAACTGAATTTTCAAACTGGTCCTTAAACTATGTCGATAAATGACGGTTTTAGAGCTTGTGGCTTATAAAATGGTTTTAATTGTCACACCCCGACCCGCAGCGGAAATAAGAGTCGGGGCATAATTGGGTTATCACCAAAGCACATGACATTTACTATTATGTTTCATAATTAGATGAAGTCAAAGTTACATTTCTCAAACATCCAAACATGTCCATTCATTACAAAGGAAAATAACCAAACATAATAATCCAAATACTAAATCGTTTTATTTCTTCTAATCCAGGTCCTATGTGTTCCTAGCTGCTGCTGGTTCACCTGTATCATGTGTAAAATGGGAGGTTTTTGGGTCAACATAAGTTGGCGAGTGAACCTTATAGATAAACATTTGATAATGATTTTCTGGTTAGTTTATCAATAAAATATTGTGCATAATCATAAAAGAGCACATGTATGAAATCAAACATTGGCAAACATCAGTTACAATTATAACATACATTAACAATCGATAGCATACATGAACATACCAACATCTTATAATAATTAACATAAATGAACTGTGCGATCAAGGCTCAATCAAACGGAGCCGATCGTATTGCATGAACTGTAAATGTAAATTGAACTGTGCGCTCAAGGCTCAATCAAACGGAGCCGAACGTATTGCATGAACTGGAAATGTAAATTGAACTGTGCACTCAAGGCTCAATCAAACGGAGCCGAGCGTATTGCATGTATTGAAATGTAAAATGAAATGACCGATCAAGGCTCAATCAAACGGAGCCGATCGTGCAGGCACGCCCTGATCAACCGCATAATAAAATGGGGATCAAACTCAACCTCGATGGATGGGGAGCTACGGCCTCGGCAATTGCATGTACTGAAATAATAATTTGCAAACAATAATAACTACTTAACAGCAACAAACTAATACACATGGCATGATATGATATATGCACAATAACTTGGTTATAATATGTAAATGAACAAGACACATGATACACCCCAAAAACGTGATTAAAACGGGGAATTTGAAGGGTTCACTCACATTGGGTGCGTTGGATTGGAGATGGTGAGATGCGCACGATTTAGACGAGCGAGTCGACGAGGAATACTAACCTAAATAATAATGGAAAGATATATTAAATGGATAGATTTTATTAAGGATTTTAATGGGATTTTTAGATATATTTTTGTGAGTTTATGGCTATTTTCTATCTTTAAAAATGTTATTTTTAAGTATTTTTAATTGATTTTTATATTAAAATAAACAAATAAATATTTAAAAAAAAATATTATTATTATTATTTTTTTTACTGTTTGACCGTTGACCGTTGACCGTTGACCGGTTCGGTCAGCGGTAAATATTTGCGCCAAGCGGGATTCGAACCGGTGACCTTCCGTTCACGCGCACGTAGCTCTACCAACTGGGCTACGTGACTAACCCGTTAGAAACCCAGTTTTAATTATATTTATATACTTATTCGAATTTACCGAAAATTCCTTTATTTTGCAAAACGTTTTAATCTCATGGACCGGTGCTTGTGACGGGACTCGAACGCGCGACGTGAAGTTTATTTTGCACACAGTCCACCGCTGGACTGTGTGTCTAACCCGGTTATATTCTTGATTTATATTATACTTAACAACTACTCGCTCTAACCCGGTTAGTTCATGAATAAAAAGAAATGTTATTACGTAGAGCGTGTGTGTAGTAAGGATCGAACTCGGGACTTGTATATAAACTTTGCACACAGTCCACCGCTGGACTGTGTGTCTAACCCGTTTATTATCCGATTTTTATTTACTCTTATCCCCTTTTTAAGTTCGTCTTCTTCACTATAATTACCGACTTTACTCAAACAACTGGTTCATGGTTTAACTACTTAAATAACATGACTACTAGCTTGAATGTACAAAACCGAACAGTTTGGGGAAAGGAAATACCGGACAGGTCGTCTTCTTTAAGGAGTCCGGCGAAATCAGATAGCTCTGTTTTTGAACCTCCGGTTGAGAGAGTCTATCAACAGAATTAAGGAATTAGATTTGAAATTGAACCAGAGTACATGGACTATTAGCACGATTGAATGTGTTTACCGTTAACTAGCGAGTTTCCGGCAAATTCCAGAATTTCTCCGGCGAACCCAGAAAATCCAGCAAAGTCTTCTGTGACTGATTTTGAGTGATGGATTAATGTTAGTAGAGTCCTAACAATAGATTGAAACCGCAAAGGAGGAAAATCTTACCGGTTTGTGTTGAACACGGTTTTCCGGCGAGTTCTGCAGAGAATTCCGGCGAACAGTTTTTTTGGGTGCTCAAATGACTCGGAAACGCGACGAAAAGGAAATGGAGTGTTGTTGTGACAGTTCTGAATCGCACAAATGATTGGAACTTGAATTATTCGAGGTTTGATAACTTTTCGGTTTCAAAAACCGAAACTTTAAGTTCATTCAATTTGGACTTAATTAGAAACCGATATTCATCGGTTATAAGCTAGCTAAACAAACTTGAACTGATTTGGCGATTCGGTTTACCGATTTCCGTTATTCAGATATCATTAACTGTTAATTCGAGTTTGCGTATAAAACCCAATTGTTTTCCTAAGATTAACAGAAAACACTTGGTGGCGGAGTGGTTTGGGGACGGAAAGATAAGTCTTGGCGACAGCTGACCCGGGTTCGAGTCCCGGCAGCTACAATTGATTTTTATTTATTTTATTTTAACTTTTTATCCAATATAATTTTTATGGTTTAGTTTATCTATTAATTATGTAATGTTTAAACCCAAAATAATCATAATTAATTAATGAAATTCCATAACTTGGTACAAGATTACAAAACGGAGCGGGTTTTGGAGACCCGATTTTTACAAATGTTACAGTATCCCCTACTTTTAGGAATTTCGTCCCGAAATTTAAACAGTTGAGGTAGTAGGGAAAAGATGAGGGTATTTTTCACGCATTGAGTCTTCACGTTCCCAAGTAAACTCAGGTCCCCGTTTCGACTCCCAGCGTACCCTAACAACAGGAATGCGACTTCGACGTAGACGCTTTTCTCCATAGTCCATAATCTCTACTGGTCTTTCAATAAAATGCATGGATTCATCAATCTGAATATCCTCCAGTGGAATATGAAGATTCTCATCAGCGAGGCACTTCTTCAAGTTCGACACGTGGAATGTGGGATGAATCCTGTCGAGTTCTTCCGGTAGGTCAAGCTTGTATGCTACAGGACCTACTCTTTCGAGTATCTTGAAAGGTCCTACGTAACGTGGTGCTAGCTTTCCTTTTTGACCAAAACGAACTACTCCCTTCCACGGTGATACTTTTAAAAGCACATGATCACCAACGCTAAACTCCAAGGGCTTCCGTCGTTTATCTGCGTAACTCTTTTGACGACTTTGAGCCGCTAGAAGATTGTTTCGGATTTGATGAATCTTATCTGTGGTTTCTTGGATCAATTCTGGGCCAGTAATTTGTGCTTCCCCAATTTCGTGCCAACAAACAGGAGATCGGCACTTCCGACCATATAAAGCTTCAAAAGGTGCCATGCCGATGCTAGAATGATAACTGTTGTTGTACGAAAATTCGACTAACGGTAGGTGGGCGTCCCAATTTCCCTTGAAGTCTATGACATATGCTCTAAGCATGTCCTCAAGGGTTTGAATGGTGCGCTCAGACTGTCCATCAGTTTGAGGATGATAGGCGGTACTGAGATATAGTCGAGTGCCCATAGCGGATTGTACTGCTTGCCATGTTCGTGAGGTGAAACGGCCATCACGATCAGAAATAATACTTAATGGAACTCCATGTCGGCTGACGATTTCGTTGATATAAATACGAGCAAGCTTTTCGTTCTTGAAATCTTCTCGAATAGGAATAAAGTGAGCTGATTTTGTAAGTCGGTCTATAATCACCCATATAGTGTCATACCCACTAGAAGTGCGAGGTAACCCGGTAATGAAATCCATGGTTATATTTTCCCACTTCCAAACAGGTATTTCTGGTTGGACTAGAAGTCCTGAGGGTCTTTGGTGTTCAGCCTTTACTTTAGAACAAGTGAGACACTTGGAAACAAAAACGGCAATATCTTTCTTCATTCCAGGCCACCAATAGGTGTACCGTAGGTCTTGATACATCTTATCGGCTCCTGGGTGTATAGAATATCGCGTCTTATGGGCTTCATGCATGAGTGTTTCACGAAGATTGATGTGGTTAGGAATCCATATACGATCTAGGTAATACAAGATACCATCAGATTTAGTTTCAAGTTTTAGCTCGGCTCCACAGGACATCTCTTTTTGTACATCTTCCTCTGTTATGGAAACGTGTTGAGCTTCTCGAATTTGATCCTTAATATTGGTTATAATTTGCGAACATAGGAGATGAATGGAGTTCGCATAACCCTTTCGACTAAGTGCATCAGCCACCACATTTGCTTTACCAGGGTGGTATCTGATTTCACAGTCGTAATCATTTAGGAGTTCGACCCATCTTCGTTGCCTCATATTTAACTCTTTCTGATTGAAGATATGTTGAAGACTCTTGTGGTCAGTGTATATTTCACACTTCGTACCATAGAGATAATGTCTCCATATCTTAAGAGCGAATACAACGGCTCCAAGTTCAAGGTCATGAGTGGTGTAGTTCTTTTCGTGTGTCTTGAGTTGCCTTGAGGCATAAGCTATGACTTTTCCTCTTTGCATGAGAACGCAACCTAATCCTTGCCCTGACGCGTCGCAATAGACCACAAAATCATCACAACCTTCAGGAAGAGTGAGGATTGGTGCATCACAAAGTTTTTGCTTGAGAGTTTGAAAAGCTTCTTCTTGCTTGGGCCCCCATACAAATGGTTTCCCTTTATGGGTTAAAGCCGTGAGTGGCACCGCAATGCGAGAGAAGTTTGAAATGAATCGACGATAGTAGCCAGCAAGTCCAAGAAAAGACCTTACTTCAGTTGGCGTACGTGGAGCTTGCCATTCTTGAACTGCTTTGATCTTTGATGGGTCCACATGTATTCCTTTGTCATTGACTACATGCCCGAGAAATTGCACCTCTTTTAACCAGAATTCACATTTAGAGAACTTGGCATAAAGCTTTTCCTTTTCTAGAAGTGCAAGAACAAGTCGCAGATGACGCTCATGATCAGCTTTAGATTTTGAATAGATAAGAATATCGTCGATGAATACAATAACAAATCGATCAAGGTAAGGTTTGCAGACTCTATTCATTAGGTCCATGAAGACAGCTGGTGCGTTGGTTAATCCAAACGGCATAACCATGAATTCATAGTGACCATATCGAGTTCGAAAAGCAGTTTTAGGGACGTCTTCTTCATGCACTCTAAGCTGATGATAGCCAGATCGAAGGTCGATTTTCGAAAAGCAACTGGCACCTTGTAGTTGGTCAAGAAGGTCATCTATGCGAGGTAAAGGATATCGATTTTTGATAGTTAACTTGTTGAGCTCTCTGTAGTCGATGCACATGCGAAAAGATCCATCCTTCTTCTTTACAAAGAGTACAGGTGCACCCCAAGGCGATGAGCTGGGGCGTATAAATCCCTTGTCAGTCAACTCTTGCAATTGACTGGCTAGCTCTTGCATTTCAGAGGGGGCTAACCTATATGGAGATTTTGCCACTGGTGTAGCACCAGGTATAAGATCGATACGAAATTCGACATCTCTGATTGGAGGAAGTCCTGAAATGTCGTCGGGAAAAACTTGTGGAAAATCTTTTACAACAGGGATATCTTCAAGTTTCTTTTCTGAGGTCCCCTTCTTGATGATATGGGCTAAAAACGCGACATAATTCTTGCGAAGGTATTTTTGAGCTTGAAGACAAGACATTAAGTTGAGTCCTTTCGCCGAGGTTTCTCCAATAATTCGAAGAGTTTGACCGTTTAAAAGAGGAATACGAATAAATTTCTCACGACATACAACTTCCGCATGATGCTGACTGAGCCAATCCATTCCGATTATGATGTCGAAACTTCCCAGCTTCATAGGAATAAGATCGACTGAGAAATCGTGGTCGTTTAGGGTGAGCGTACAGTTGCGTAAAATAGAGTCTAACGAAACTGGTTTTCCGTCCGCAACTTCCACCGTTATGGATTCCGCGAGCTTATCCCGATTTTTGCTTAAGATAGGTTCAAATTCTAATGACACGAAACTTCTATCCGCACCAGTATCAAATAACATAGAGGCATATCTACCATTTATAAGAAACGTACCGTTGACCACATTGCCGTCAGCTCTGGCCTGGTTTGCGTTAATATTGAAAGCCCTTCCTCTAGCAGGTGGAGGAGCTTGGTTTGCTTGATTCACAGGGTTGGCTTGGGCCTGAGCATGAATAATATTGACCAGCCTTGGACATGTGTTCCTGAAATGACTTGGATCACCGCAATTGAAACAAGCCCGCATAGGTTGGCCCATAGGGTAGTTGGGTTGATAGTATGTTTGGGCTAAATGTTGAGTGGGTGGAAATGGTTGTTGTTGTTGGGCTTGACCCATTAATTGTTGGTGGGTTTGGGTTATAGGTTGGTGGCGGTTTGTTCGTTGAAGCGTGCGGCAGTTTTGAACAGTGTGTCCAGCGCGACCGCAGCCGGTACAGTATTAGCAAGGATAGTCAGGGGAGTGGTGATACTGACAACGGTTACATTTTGGTAGTGGCCCTGTGTATGGTCTTTTGTATGGCGCGGGTGCAGGAGTGGCTTGAGTGATGGGTGCAGCAGGAACAGGGGTGTTGGTTTGGGTGACTGCAAAGTTCCTGGTGTTACGCTTCCTCTTGTTAGCAAATTTAGAGGAAGGAGTGTGGTGGTTTGAGGTTTGTCCCTCAGCAGGGGTTTTCTTCTTTTCCTCCTTGAACTTCCCATTGCGAATTCGGTTTTCGGTCAGTTCTGTTGCTAACTCCATGGCAGCTTCGAGTGTTACCGGTGAAACGCTGAGGACCGAATCTTGGATTTTCGAGGGAAGTCTTCGAATGTAATGTTCGATCAGACGGTAGGTTGGAGTGAATAAGTTTGGTACCATTTGGTTCAACTCCAAGAACCTTTTGTTGTAAGTAGAGTGATCACCATCTTTTTGCTTCAAGGCATGAAATTCATCTTCCAATTTCTTAATTTCACTTCTAGGACAGAATCGCCTAGTCATGATTTCCCTTAACTCCTCCCAAGTTAAGGCCATCGCATCTTCCGTTCCCCTCTTTCCTTTCTCGGTATTCCACCAAGTGAGAGCTACACCAAGTAGTCTCCCGGTGGCATAACGAACTTTGCGATCCTCAGGACAATCGCAGTTTAAGAAAACGTTTTCCATCTCCTCGAACCAATGTAGGGGAGCAGTGACTCCCTCAGTCCCTTCGAATTTTGGGGGATCGCAGGACTTAAAATGTTTGTAGGAGCATTTGATGGTAGGAGGGTTGTTGATGATCTGGTCCTGTTGTTGAGGAGGGTTAGTAGGATTTGCAGCAAGGGCTTGTTGTACTTGTACTACGATGTCAGGTAATATCGTGGCCATTTGATTCGCGATATGAGTGGCCAAACGTTCCCGAGACTTTTCCGATTTCCTACTCCTTCGATGCGGTCTAGACGACATCTACAGGATCATAAAATGAGAAGATTGTGAGTTTATGGTATCTTTTTAGGTGTCATGTGTCTTTAAGAAAATGAAAATAACATAAATATCAATAATGCAACTACATCCAAAGGATGTCTTGGGTACGCTCATGTTGGGCCTCAAATGTCCCCCATACCTTCACCTATATAGTCATGTGGGCCCCCATGGCTATTGGCTTGGTAGGATTCACATTAGTATTGGCAATTTAACACTCGCATCCCCCGAATGCTAACCACAAAATATGTTCATGAGATGTTTGGTCGGAACGTGTCCAGGTGTAGACACAATGACAACTCAAAGTGGGATTAGCTCTCACGACGTTTGGTATAGCATGCTTTGGCCTAATAGGTATTTCGTACTCTCATCGTTAGTCCCCAGGTAGGCAAACTGGTCCTTTATTTTGGATTTATACGAATGCCAGCCTAGACAGGACGTTCCAACTACCGGTACTAGTACCCTTCCAGTTACTACATGCCCGTCATGAGAACTCACTTTGATGAGATTTGAAAACACGAAAATCATTGTAAAATCAATCATGATGTGGTGTGTGCTTGCATAGATGTGATATGTTATGATCATACGATTTCATGATAGGCATTATTTGATAATACATACTTATGAACATGCTTGAACAATATCAAATGTAACATTTAACATAAACATATAAACATCATGAAATTTGGCATATAACACACAAAATTCTTATAAGTTTCTAATCGACTATAGTATAAGCTCTAAGGGTCTAATAACCTATCCTATATCCCTATAGTCATGGCTCTGATACCAATCTGTCACACCCCGACCCGCAGCGGAAATAAGAGTCGGGGCATAATTGGGTTATCACCAAAGCACATGACATTTACTATTATGTTTCATAATTAGATGAAGTCAAAGTTACATTTCTCAAACATCCAAACATGTCCATTCATTACAAAGGAAAATAACCAAACATAATAATCCAAATACTAAATCGTTTTATTTCTTCTAATCCAGGTCCTATGTGTTCCTAGCTGCTGCTGGTTCACCTGTATCATGTGTAAAATGGGAGGTTTTTGGGTCAACATAAGTTGGCGAGTGAACCTTATAGATAAACATTTGATAATGATTTTCTGGTTAGTTTATCAATAAAATATTGTGCATAATCATAAAAGAGCACATGTATGAAATCAAACATTGGCAAACATCAGTTACAATTATAACATACATTAACAATCGATAGCATACATGAACATACCAACATCTTATAATAATTAACATAAATGAACTGTGCGATCAAGGCTCAATCAAACGGAGCCGATCGTATTGCATGAACTGTAAATGTAAATTGAACTGTGCGCTCAAGGCTCAATCAAACGGAGCCGAACGTATTGCATGAACTGAAAATGTAAATTGAACTGTGCACTCAAGGCTCAATCAAACGGAGCCGAGCGTATTGCATGTATTGAAATGTAAAATGAAATGACCGATCAAGGCTCAATCAAACGGAGCCGATCGTGCGGGCACGCCCTGATCAACCGCATAATAAAATGGGGATCAAACTCAACCTCGATGGATGGGGAGCTACGGCCTCGGCAATTGCATGTATTGAAATAATAATTTGCAAACAATAATAACTACTTAACAGCAACAAACTAATACACATGGCATGATATGATATATGCACAATAACTTGGTTATAATATGTAAATGAAAAGACACATGATACACCCCAAAAACGTGATTAAAACGGGGAATTTGAAGGGTTCACTCACATTGGGTGCGTTGGATTGGAGATGGTGAGATGCGCACGATTTAGACGAGCGAGTCGACGAGGAATACTAACCTAAATAATAATGGAAAGATATATTAAATGGATAGATTTTATTAAGGATTTTAATGGGATTTTTAGATATATTTTTGTGAGTTTATGGCTATTTTCTATCTTTAAAAATGTTATTTTTAAGTATTTTTAATTGATTTTTATATTAAAATAAACAAATAAATATTTAAAAAAAAATATTATTATTATTATTTTTTTTACTGTTTGACCGTTGACCGTTGATCGTTGACCGGTTCGGTCAGCGGTAAATATTTGCGCCAAGCGGGATTCGAACCGGTGACCTTCCGTTCACGCGCACGTAGCTCTACCAACTGGGCTACGTGACTAACCCGTTAGAAACCCAGTTTTAATTATATTTATATACTTATTCGAATTTACCGAAAATTCCTTTATTTTGCAAAACGTTTTAATCTCATGGACCGGTGCTTGTGACGGGACTCGAACGCGCGACGTGAAGTTTATTTTGCACACAGTCCACCGCTGGACTGTGTGTCTAACCCGGTTTTATTCTTGATTTATATTATACTTAACAACTACTCGCTCTAACCCGGTTAGTTCATGAATAAAAAGAAATGTTATTACGTAGAGCGTGTGTGTAGTAAGGATCGAACTCGGGACTTGTATATAAACTTTGCACACAGTCCACCGCTGGACTGTGTGTCTAACCCGTTTATTATCCGAATTTTATTTACTCTTATCCCGTTTTTAAGTTCGTCTTCTTCACTACAATTACCGACTTTACTCAAACAACTGGTTCATGGTTTAACTACTTAAATAACATGACTACTAGCTTGAATGTACAAAACCGAACAGTTTGGGGAAAGGAAATACCGGACAGGTCGTCTTCTTTAAGGAGTCCGGCGAAATCAGATAGCTCTGTTTTTGAACCTCCGGTTGAGAGAGTCTATCAACAGAATTAAGGAATTAGATTTGAAATTGAACCAGAGTACATGGATTATTAGCACGATTGAATGTGTTTACCGTTAACTAGCGAGTTTCCGGCAAATTCCAGAATTTCTCTGGCGAACCCAGAAAATCCAGCAAAGTCTTCTGTGACTGATTTTGAGTGATGGATTAATGTTAGTAGAGTCCTAACAATAGATTGAAACCGCAAAGGAGGAAAATCTTACCGGTTTTTGTTGAACACGGTTTTCCGGCGAGTTCTGCAGAGAATTCCGGCGAACAGTTTTTTTGGTGCTCAAATGACTCGGAAACGCGACGGAAAGGAAATGGAGTGTTGTTGTGACAGTTCTGAATCGCACAAATGATTGGAACTTGAATTATTCGAGGTTTGATAACTTTTCGGTTTCAAAAACCGAAACTTTAAGTTCATTCAATTTGGACTTAATTAGAAACCGATATTCATCGGTTATAAGCTAGCTAAACAAACTTGAACTGATTTGGCGATTCGGTTTACCGATTTTCGTTATTCAGATATCATTAACTGTTAATTCGAGTTTGCGTATAAAACCCAATTGTTTTCCTAAGATTAACAGAAAACACTTGGTGGCGGAGTGGTTTGGGGACGGAAAGATAAGTCTTGGCGACAGCTGACCCGGGTTCGAGTCCCGGCAGCTACAATTGATTTTTATTTATTTTATTTTAACTTTTTATCCAATATAATTTTTATGGTTTAGTTTATCTATTAATTATGTAATGTTTAAACCCAAGATAATCATAATTAATTAATGAAATTCCATAACTTGGTTCAAGATTACAAAACGGAGCGGGTTTTGGAGACCCGATTTTTACAAATGTTACATTAATCAAATCTTTTCAAGGTAAATCTTTTACCTACTGATATGTTATATTAAATGACATATTTTAAACATTTTAATCTGTCCTTAACGTCAGTTCTCGTAAATATCACTTAAATACGTCATTTTACGACATAAGTGCCGTTTCGGCGCATAATATTGTTTTAAACCATATTATTGATCAAGACTTGATACCTACTGATTTTGAAACTTATTTTTAAACATATTTACAGTAGGTACATATTATAAACTCATAATCCAAATAATTTATAAACTATGTGTAAAATGACTAAAATGCCCCTTCGGTGCATAGTTTGGTCATAAAAGATAAATTACACATATAAATGGTATCCTACTGATATTATATCATAAATAAGGTATTTTTCCAGAACACTTATAATTATAACATTAAATTTTATTCAAGTTTCTTTTAAACGGTATGATATTATCGAAATGCCCTTATGAGGCATAGTTTCGTCTTAAAACCTTAACGGACATACAAATTGATATCCTACTGATATCTTAACTTATTTAAAATATAATGGCATATATAACTTGTCCATGACT
Source organism: Scalesia atractyloides (assembly GCA_947069175.1). Lineage (NCBI taxonomy): Eukaryota > Viridiplantae > Streptophyta > Magnoliopsida > Asterales > Asteraceae > Scalesia > Scalesia atractyloides. Next base: position 88,421,828 of record CAMTDV010000003.1, read on the forward strand.
TATCCGGTTACCCAATATCGCTTTTATGCGTACGGTTAAGTATATATAATTAGTTTACGAAAATTAACCGAAACGGGTTTAACCTTGTCGTTTAAAACTTCAAAATCCAGAATGTTAATTGTTTACCCATATTATGCAAGTCAAAGTACTTGTCGGGTTCAAACTACATTCTATCCGATCATCGTTTAATCAAGCGTTATACGTAATGATCATGTACACTATTCGGTTTATAAGACCGTTAGTATTTAATTGGCTAGCTTATGCCATAATCTAGACTAGAGCCTTCCCGGTAAATGCACTTTGCACTTGGTACTTTTGTATAAGGCTGAATTATTTAAAAATAAAAGAAGAAGACTAGCTCAGGTAAATACTCTCGACTTATTTTCCCTATACGGGCTTGGGATACAGTAAATTATTACCGCTTGGTCCAAAATGGGGTCAATCGAATGCCCGCTTGTGGCTAGTAAACCCGCATATTTCGTTTTAATCAGTTTTGTTTGATAACTTAAACATCGGGGGTTAAATTACCATGTCTTGGATATCCTTGGCTCAATATATTAGTTATTGGCCACGACTTTAGCACGGGGTGTAGGCATACACCTTTTGATGCTCATATGCAATATGCCCAAGACATTGGGGTTGACTCCTTCGTGAGTACCTGAGTGATGTGTATTTAATCATGTCTCGGTTTCTGTCCCGGGCCCTGTATGTATTGATAAACATGTGAATCTGATACAAGGTTGCAAGGTCAACTTTCCCAAGTTAATAAAAGATTTTGTGCCATTTTACACTTAAAAAACTATTTTAAAGTTTTCAAAATGAGTCAGTTGGGTGTATTTACCAGGACGTATCATCCAAAGGCTAAGTTGCAGGTACAATACAAAATAGGCCGGAAGCTGCTCGGTAGTGATAGAGGATCTTGCAAATCCTAAATCTGCCTAAAGTCTGTTTTATATTCTTTCCATATACAATTTATGATCCGCCTGTGGATCTTCTATTACGAGCTTGTATATTATTTTGTATTTTCGAACATTCAGTTTGTAATAGTAATTTTACTCCAAGACTTCCGTTGTGCCGTGTTTAATTGACTATGATGATTATCAACTGACGTCACGATACTCCCAACCCGGGCCCACCGGTGTATGGATTTCGGGTTGGAAATCCGGGGTGTGATAGGGTTGGTATCAGAGCTAACGTTTGAGAGAATTAAACACTAGCCTTTTGTGTTTAGTCTCAAACTTACACGAGCACATTCCTTAGACTTTCGAGTCTAGGCATTGACCTAGGAATACTCATTTCATTATTAAGTTATAGTATGTTTTTGAATTGATTTATAACAGGAAAAATGCCGCCACGTGTGAGAGGACAAAGTGGAAGAGGAAAAGGTCCAATGAGGGGAGGACCATCGGGGCGTATTCCACCTCAACCTCATAACTCAGATGCTTACCAGGAATCAGGAGATTCATCTCCTTGGCAACCAGCGAGACGTTCTGTCTCTAATAGACACTCACCCTCACATTCCCAAAATTCTTACCACTCTCACCACTCTTATCATTCTCACCATTCCCATTCTCATCACTCCTACCACGAAGAATTTAACCCTAACCATTACTTTAACACACCTCCAGTCGATCAAAATCAGTTGGACCAGCCAAACTCTATGGACGAAGACTCCGACCCGAAGATGCCACCATCGGGATCGAACGCGCATCCCAAAAGAAATATCAAGTGATTCGAACTCCTATGCCGGATCACCCTACCAAGGTCCTAATGAGTGGGACCAATACTAGAACCAATTCACCTTTACCCACACACCTTCTCATTACTCTCAACCACCTCCTGTTCAAGAAGATGTCCACATGGAACCCGTGAACCAACCTCAACCACCACCTGAGCCACCAAGAAGGAAGCGTGGAGCACGTATGTCGGTACGTGCCGGAAAAGGTCGGGATCGCTGCCACCCTTGCCAAGCTCCTACCCCACAATTCAAGAGGACCCACAAATGGGTGGACCCTCTAATGTTTCACTTATAGTGGAACCAACACCAACACCTGCTGTTCAACCACCACCATCGGGTTACACTAACCAAATCCCCACATATCCAGACACGTCTGGATATGATCCTTTTAACCCGTCTACACCGGTAGATTATCAGGCATGGTCGCAAGACCTATATATGCAAGCTGTTATGCACAACGCACTTTACCCGTCTCCTTTCCCACCTACTTATCCACCGACTGGATACCCAACTTATGGGTACCAGTATCCGGTTATGCCACAACGACAACCTCCGCCACCACTTGAGGCCATTAGTGAGGCCCTGGAACGGATGAAAGAGATGCAGCAGCAAGCAGAGAAAACAGAGAAGAAGACAAATAAGTTCTTCAAGAAACTCTCCAAGTTGGTCAAGGGAAAGAAGGATGAGTGAAGTCTCTTCTAATTATATGTAGTCCCTGTGAGACATTGTTATTTCTTTTAGTCCCTGTGTGGACATGTTTATTTCCTTTAAGTCCTTGCATGGACAATTTATTTCATTTTTCTAGTATTGTAATTTCTAATTTGGAATTTAATGGAATATTTTGGAATTATATATATATGTAATTCATCCTTTTGAAAACGAGCGTCTCGATTTTACTCGAAATTTATGCTCTGCGATATAATTCCAAAAAGATCTTAATGGTTTTGATTTAGCCAAGTGGCACAGACCACACATTTGGAATATATATATATATATATATATATATATATATATATATATATATATATATATATATATATATATGATAGTTAAGAACGGAAGGGTCTTCTATCATGATAGTTAAGGGAAGTTATCCTTCTATCTAGAGGTGGTGGACTAAGTTCAAGCCTTCAAGTCATTAAGGTCAATGCGATCGGGACTTATAATCAACCATTAAGGTCCTCTTATGTTAACATTAAATAATGTGCATACTCATGGTAGTGTGACTTGAGGAATCACACTAACCTTCAAAGGTAATGGACTATGTCCTAACCATATATAGCCCTTGTGATCTGTTTGAAGCCGGCTAATATCACCATTGCGGTGATTAAACATCCATTAGAGATGTATTTTATCTAGCCCTTGTGATCTGTTTGATCCCAGCTAATATCACCTGTGCGGTGATTAAACATCCATTAGAGATGTATTTTATATAGCCTCTGTGATCTGTTTGATCCCAGCTAATATCACCAGTGCGGTGATTAAACATCCATTAGAGATGTATTTTATATAGCCCTTGTGATCTGTTTGATCCCGGCTAATATCACCAGTGCGGTGATTAAACATCCATTAGAGATGTATTTTATATAGCCCTTGTGATCTGTTTGATCCCGGCTAATATCACCAGTGCGGTGATTAAACATCCATTAGAGATGTATGTTATATAGCCCATGTGATCTATCTGATCCCGGCTAATATCATTAGTGCGATGATAAATAAAACATCAATAGTGATGTATTACCCTTTTCGGGTCATGATCTATTCTATAAAGCCCATGTGATCTATTTGATCCCGGCTAATATCATCAGTGGGATGATAAATAAAACATCCGTTAGTGATATATTACCCTTTCGGGTTAGAATTTATTTTATATAGCCCATGTGATCTAACTGATCCTTGCTAAATATCACCAGTGCAGTGATGAATAAAACATCAATTAGTGATGTATTGCCTTTATGGCTATGATTTATTTTATATAGCCTATGTGATCTTCTGATCCCAGCTAATATCACCAGTGCGGTGATAAATAAAACATCCATTAGTGATGTAGCGTCTATGTGCCGTATCTTATGTCCATTAGTGACACGCCTGTGTGCCATTTTATGTCCATTAATGACAGGCCTGTGTGCCATATTTTATGTCCATTAGAGACAGGCCAATGTGCCATATCTTATGTCCATTAGTGACAAGCCTGTGTGCCATATTTTATGTCCATTAGTGACAGACCTATGTGCCATATTTTATGTCCATTAGTGACAGGCCTATGTGCCATATTTTATGTCCATTAGTGACAGGCCTATGTTGCATATTTTATGTCCATTAGTGACAGGCCTATGTGCCATATTTTTTGTCCACTAGTGACAGGCCTGTGTGCCATATCTTATGTCCAATTGTGACAGGCCTATGTGCGATATTTGATGTCCTTTGTGACAAGTCTATATGCTATAAAATTGTCAAATATGACAATGACAGTTGTGACATTGCGATCCCCTGTCTAGTAATAAATGGACTGTGTCCAGATTGTAATTTGCCTTTGATGGTCCTACTAAGACCTAGGCCAAATATAGATACTGTAAGCCTAAGAGTTGTGATGTTATTCACACTAGCATGATTAGGCGATGGATTTTTATATCCAATGTTAAAAGCCAATATGGTTATTATACCATGGTAAGAGAAATTTTATTTGGTATAAAGAACCAAAACTTTGAAGAATGGCTAATTCTAATGAGGCACAAAGTAGCCATTGGAACGTCAACTCTAGGGACGCCGAAAATGTAGCCATAAATGATAATGATTTCCAAGCTCACATTAATGCGGCTGTGGAAAGGGCCATGGGTAAGGCCATAGAAAAACTAAGAGAGTCGAGTGCTACTCGCTATAAGCCATTATCAATTCCACCATCCTCAGCTCATAAGGAGAGCTCTGTTCACTCATCAAATGCGAAGAGTGAAGCTAAGAGGATAGACTATGCTGATAGGTCCCGTTCTTCTAAGGACGGATGCACCTACAAGTGCTGTGTCTCCTGTAAACCACGAGACTTTAATGGGGGAAAAAGGAGCCGTAGAAGCCCTAAAGTGGCTGGATGAGATGGAGACCCTAGTAGACATCAGCAGCTGTGCTGAAAGGGATGTGGTCAAGTATGTACACAGTCCTTCAAGGGCGATGCCCTAACATGGTGGAAGGCCACGATTCAATCAACAGGTAAAGTATACCTGTATAATCTGGAATGGTCTAAGTTTATGGACCTTATTAAGGAAACTTACGGCCCACCACATGAGGTGGCGAAGATAGAGACAGACTTCTTGTCTCTATCAATGAAAAACCTAGACTGTCGGAAGTATATTTTCCGATTTCAATTCCCTATCTAGGTTAGTTTCCTATTTAATTACTCCTGAATCCAAACGCATTGCGCGTTTTATTAATGGGTTAACACCCGAGATAAAGGGCATGGTAAAGGCCACTCAGCCTAATACCTAAAGGTCTGCTGTAAACCTATCTCTCTCTCACCCTTGATCTTGTGAGGCAAAAGTCAGTTACGTCTAAAACTGACAGAAAAAGGAAGAGGGGATGACAACTCCCATAAGTTTAATAAGAAAAATAAAGGGAGATTTGGGTTCAAGGGAACCAAGTCAAGTCGGCTGTTATGCCATTTTGCAAGACTTGCAACCGCAGACACTAGGGACAGTGTAATTCTGATTCACAAGTTAGACCTTGTGGTATTTGTAAAAGGAGAGGGCATAAGACCCTAGATTGTAAAGATATTAAGGATGTCGTCTGCTACATCTGCAATGAAAAAGGGCATATAAAGACTAACTGCCCTAAGCTTCTTAAGAATAATAACGCAAAGCCTGGAGAGGCCAAGAAGGGGAATGCTTGTGCCTTTCAAATAACTGCAAGAGAGGCTGTTAATGACGACAATGTCATAACACGTACATTCCTCATTAACGATATTTATGCTAGAGTTCTTTTTGATTCGGGAGCAGATAGATCTTTTGTTGATCATAATTTTAGTAAACTATTAAATGTACCCATAAGAACTCTAGATAAAACTTATGAGATAGAACTTGCCAATGGAACCTTAGAAACTGCTTCTTCCATTCTTGATGGATGCTCTATATCGATTAAGAATCATTCCATTCCTATCTCTCTTTTGCCAATGAAATTGGAGGGGTTCGATGTTGTCTTAGGCATGGATTGGTTATCTCATAATCAAGCCCGCGTTGCCTGCAATAAAAAGCTCATCGAAATCAAAACCCCATCTGGTGAAATGATCACCATCCCCGGAGACTCAAACTATAGACTGCCAGACAAGGTGTCGTTATTTAAGGCATCCAAGTGTTTGAGAAGAGGGTGTGTCATCTACATGGCACAAGTCACCATAAACGAACGTAAGCCGAACCTTGAAGATCAACCAGTTATCTCGGAGTATCCCGACGTTTTCACTGAAGAATTACCAGGCCTACCTCCGGATAGGCACGTGGAGTTCAGAATTGACATCATACCAGGATCAACACCCATAGCTAGAGCTCCATATAGGCTAGCTCCAACCGAAATGAATGAGTTAAGAGTTCAATTGGACGAACTCTTGGAGAAAGGCTTTATTCAGCCTAGTTCCTCACTTGGGGAGCTCCTATCCTGTTTGTAAAGAAGAAAGACGGTTTGATGCGAATGTGCATCGACTACCGAGAGCTAAATAAGTTAACAATTAAGAATAGATATCCTCTGCCCATGATCGATGATTTATTCAACCAACTTCAAGGTGCTAGTTACTTCTCAAAGATGGATATCATCATCTGAAGGTTAGGAGCGAGGATGTTCCCAAAACAGCCTTCAGGACCCGCTATGGTCATTTTGAATTTTTGGTGATGCCTTTTGGGCTCACAAATGCACCAGCAACATTCATGGACCTCGTGAATAGAGTCTGCAAGCCATATCTGGATAAGTTTGTCATTGTCTTCATAGATGACATACTTATTTAATCTCGTATTAAGCTGATCATGAGAAACATCTTCGGTGCATCCTAGAATTATTAAGACAAGAGAAACTTTATGCGAAGTTCTCTAAATGTGAGTTTTGGCTTAGAGAAGTCCAATTTCTCGGACACATGGTAAGTGAGCGTGGTATCCAATTGGATCCCGCCAAAATTGAGGCCATCATAAATTGGGAAGTACCCAAAACCCCAACAGAGATTCATAGTTTCTTAGGACTGGCTAGTTATTATAGAAGTTTTATTGAAAACTTTTCAAGAATAGCCACTCCTTTAACTTCCTTGACCCGTAAGAATGTTAAGTATAATTGGGGTCCAAAGCAACAAGAATCTTTTGAGATTCTTAACAAGTTGAGCAATGCTCCCGTGTTATCCCTACCAGAGGGTGTTGAAGACTTTGTAGTCTACTGTGATGCATCGCACACTGGCATGGGCTGTGTGCTAATGCAAAAAGGCAAACTGATTGCCTATGCATCACGATAGTTAAAGGTGCACGAAAGGAATTACACCACCCACGATTTGGAATTGGGTGCGTTTTATTTGCACTAAAACTGTGGAGACATTACTTGTATGGCACAAAGTGTGTTATATACATTGACCATAAAAGTCTCCAACATCTGTTCAATCAAAAGGAATTGAACATGCGACAACGCTGATGGATGGAAACACTTAACGATTATGATTGTGAGATTCGATACCATCCAGGCAAGGCAAATGTAGTTGCCGATGCCTTAAGTCGCAAGGAAAGGGTTAAACCTATAAGGATTAACGCTAAGAGCATTAAGCTCAGAAATAGCTTAAGTGAAGCTACTAGATGCGCAAAAGTAAGCCTTATTAAAGGCTAATATCCCTAATGAGGGATTAGGCGGAATTGTTGATCAATTAGCACATGGAAAGGATGGAATCCTAAGATTTAATGATACAATTTGGGTTCCGATCTTTGGAGGACTTAGAGATCTAATCCTCCAAGAAGCGCATAGTTCAAGATACTCAGTTCACCCGGGATGTGACAAAATGTATCAAGATCTAAAGAAGAATTATTGGTGGATGGGTTTGAAGAAATCCATCGCCACTTATGTAGCTAAGAGTTTGATGTGTTCGCAAGTTAAGACGAACATCAGAAACCGTCAGGACTACTACAACAATTAGAGATTCCTAATTGGAAATGGGAAATGGTAACTATGGATTTGATTACCAAGTTACCTAAGACCAAATGTGGTAATGACACGATTTGGGTCATCGTTGATAGGCTGACTAAGTCAGCGCATTTCTTGCCAATCAAAGAAACGTATAATTCAGATAAATTGGCTAAATTGTATGTGGACAAGAATGTGTCCCTACACGGTGTGCCGGTATTTATTGTATCTGACAGAGATACTAGATACACATCTCACTTTTGGAAAAGTTTCCAACAATCTTTAGGCACACGATTAAACTTTAGTACGGCTTACCATCCGCAGACTGATGGTCGAAGTGAGCGTACTATCCAGACACTGGAAGACATGCTTATAGAATGCGTGATTGATTTAGGTGGAAGTTGGGATGACCACTTACCCCTAATAGAATTCTCCTACAATAACAGCTATCATACGAGCACTAAGGCTGCTCCTTTTGAGGCCTTGTATGGGAGAAAATGTAGAACGCCCGTATGCTGGGTAGAAGTTAGGTAAGCCCAACTAACAGGACCAGAGATTGTCCTGGAGACCACGGAAAAGATTGTGCAAATCCGTGATCGTCTCAAGGCTGCCAGGGACAGGCAGAAGAGCTATGCTGACAAGAGGCGTAAACCTCTTCAGTTCCAAGTAGGGGACAAAGTCATGCTGAAAGTATCACCCTAGAAAGGTGTCATGCATTTTGGAAAGAAGGACAAGTTAAGCCCTAGATATATCGGACCATTCGAAATAATCAAACGTGTCGACACTGTAGTTTATAAGCTCAGGTTGCCAGAGGAGCTTAGTGGAATTCATGACGTATTCCTCATATCAAATCTTAAGAAATGCCTAGCCGATAAGTCGCTAGCAATGTCGCACAAGGATGTGCAAATTGATGAAAACATGAGGTTTGTTGAGAAACCAATTTTGATCAAAGATCGACATGTTAAAGAAGCCCCGAAGAAAAATGATACCTATAGTAAAGGTTAAGTGGGACGCTTTTAGAGGTCCCGAGTATACATGGGAGGTTGAGTCCGCTATGCGACAAAAGTACCCCCATCTTTTTGAATAAAATCTCGAGGTCGAGATTTCTTTTAAGGGGGTGAGGATGTAACACCCTGTAAAATCGTGTCCAATAGTATAGTGACACATATTGTATTTTAAATATAGTATATTAAAGACCAATAAGGACTAAAGGCGTTAACATGCTCAAACCAAGCCTCTGAGTGATGGTCCGATGTTAACATGCATAAATAACAGCCTCTGAGTGACTGATATGTCAACATGCTTAAATCATTAGCCTTTGAACGACCATTAGTGTCGTCATGCATAAAAACGTAGCCTCTGAATGACCATTAGTGTCGTTATGCTTAAACTCGGCCTTTGAATGACCGTTGTGTCAACATGCCTAGCCTCTGAGTGACATCAGAATCAACATGCTTATTATAAGCCTCTGAGTGATCCTTTGTGAAGTCCTAACTCTCATTCGTGCCATTTGTTGGACGTGAGGGTTCAATTTTGTAAATATGTGAAAGTTGGATAATGGAGGGATTAAAAGTGTCAACATGTTAATTTATATCTCTGAGTGACCTTTTAACGAACTGAGAGCTCGACAATATCCGAGCATAATCCCGGGTATGTCAAGTATTGGCTACGGAGGGCTAAAAGTGCCAAAAGGTGTTTAAAAAGGTTTTTAGAAGCTTTATATAGTTAAGGGGTTAAAAGTGTCAATTTTTGAAACTGGCCATATGGCGGTCGCGGGCCGTGAGAGACATGGCCTGTAGTCTCTCGCGGGGCGTGAGAGAGCCTCTGTTGTAGAAAGTTTTGCTTGGCCTCCAAACAAAGCTCCAAAACCATTAATTCGAAACCATAGACTTGTAAACTGCTATGCCACATTTTGGGACACTTGTAAGCTTCCTCTTACACCCCTAAACACCTGGCTTCACCTCCTTTGAGTTCTCCAACTATAAATAGGTGATCAAGTTCACCATTTGAACTTGCACCTTTCTCATTAATTCACTCTTCTCCCTCCTTTGGAAGTTCCTAGCTGAAAGGAGCATCCAACTTAGTTTTCTTGCATTCGAGGAACCCCTTGTAAGTTTTCCTTGCTTTTTCATTTTCATTTATAGGCTTTTATGGCCAAAAGTCAAGCGTTTTTCAGAAAACGCTTTGACTTTCGATTAAGACCATTATGGACAAGCCATTGTTCGAAATGAAAACGGCTAAGTGATCGTAATAAGGTAGGTGTTAGTCCTTATAAAGGGAACCTCCTAAAGATCACGTTTACTAGATCAATTGACGGATCAAAGTTATGATATTAAAAAGTCAAACATGCCATTTTTTGGAAAAAATCATAAATTGATCTTATATATGTTATGACACCTGTTTTGACACTTAAACAAGTTGCTAATAATTATTAGAACATGTAAGAACATGTTCGGCTCGTCAATTTCAGTTCTAGGGTCGGTTCACAACCGAAAGTCGCAAAGTTTGACTTCTACTTTGACTTTCGATTCTGACCCAATTTAGATTAGTTACCTACTAGTCTAAAGTTGCATTGTGATCGTAATATAATGTAGCATAACCCTCTGAGGTTATATTACATGATCATAATCAGAATCCAAGTTTATGCGCAAGTTCCATAATTATGCCATCTTTGACCAAAATGTCCTTTTTGCATAAAATAAGGTTTTAAATGGTAATGAACTTAAAAATGAGTTTCCTACTGATGTAATATTATAAGTAGGATTATTTGGGATGTTAAACCAAGTTATAAACTGAGTTTCCAAACAGGTCCTTAAACTATGTCGATAAATGACGGTTTTAGCTCTTGTGGCTTATAAAATGGTTTTAATCAAATCTTTTCAAGGTAAATCTTTTACCTACTGATATGTTATATTAAATGACATATTTTAAACATTTTAATCTGACTGTTTCGGCGCATAGTATGGTTTTAAACCATATTATTGATCAAGACTTGCTATCTACTGATTTTAAAAACTTATTTTTAAACATATTTAGAGTAGGTACATGTTATAAACTCAGAATCCCAGATAATTTGTAGACTATGTGTAAAATGACCAAAATGCCCATTTGGTGCATAGTTTGGTCGTAAAAGATAAATTACACATATAAATGGTATCCTACTGATATTATATCATAAATAAGGTACTTTTCCAGAACACTTATAGTTATAACATTAAATTTTATTCAAGTTTCTTTTAAACGGTATGAAATTACCGAAATGCCCTTACGAAGCATAGTTTCGTCTTAAAACCTTAACGGACATACAAGTTGATATCCTACTGATATCTTAACTTATTTAAAATTTAATGGCATGTAGACCTTGTCCATGACTTATCCAGTTACCCAATATCGCTTTTATGCGTACGGTTAAGTATATATAATTATTTTACGAAAATTAACCGAAACGGGTTTAACCTTGTCGTTTAAAACTTCAAAATCCATAATGTTAATTGTTTACCCATATTATGCAAGTCAAAGTACTTGTCGGGTTCAAAATACATTCTATCCGATCATCGTTTAATCAAGCGTTATACGTAATGATCATGTACACTATTCGGTTTATAAGACCGTTAGTATTTAATTGGCTAGCTTATGCCATAATCTAGACTAGAGCCTTCCCAGTAAATGTTATCTGCACTTGGTACTTTTGTATAAAGCTGAGTTATTTAAAAATAAAAGAAGAAGACTAGCTCAAGTAATTACTCTCGACTTATTTTCCCTATACGAGCTTGGGATACGGTAAATTATTACCGTTTAGTCCAAAATGGGGTTAATCGAATGCCCGCTTGTGGCTAGTAAACCCGCATATTTCGTTTTAATCAGTTTTGTTTGATAACTTAAACATCGGGGGTTAAATTACCGTGTCCTGGATATCCTTGGCTCAATGTTATTGGCCACGACTTTAGCACGGGGTGTAGGCATACACCTTTTGATGCTCATATGCAATATGCCTAAGACGTTGGGATGACTCCTTCGTGAGTACCTGA